>CM022951.1:69939361-70539361 GCA_012931725.1 Litsea cubeba | reverse complement strand
TCCATAAATATACGTTGAGACTTTAAGTGGAGAAATTGCAAAGTCAAGTCAAGCCAGTGTTCCCACTACTTTTTGCTTAGTCAAACACTCAGTGCCGAGGATGTCAACTTCCTTGAACAAACAAATACTTGGAGTGCAATGCAAGAAATCCCATTCAATCTAAGAAGCAAATCACTTCTTCACACTTACACATACGTATGTATGTCACGTCCCAGATTCGAGAATTTCTCGATTAGGGTGATTTTTGAGGTATAACAGGCGTACTTCTGTGAACTCGCACTTGTTTCGGATCAAGTCCAGATTTATGAAGGAGAAAATTCCACTTTACTCATGTGAGAATTTCTCACCGACACCTGTCAATATACATTTAATTTGTAGAAGGCTTCACATCATTAATATCAAAACTTGAGTAATCCAGTTATTAGGCATTAAGATCAGGTTTATTGGGGACACGTAGTAATCATGCATTGTTACAAAAAATGATGGAGCATTAGCTATTTCAATCTCCAGTATACCAGATAGTTCAGCTATTACTACTAAATGAAACTTAATAGCAGCAGCAGCAATAACAACAACAACAACAATATCTTCATTCATTAATTACCTGACCATGGACAATTCAAAATTGGTCCAACTCGATCTTTTGAATTGACAATAACATGTGTCTTCTTGTGCTTCAGATGCAATCCATCTACCTTAACTGGCAGGTCTGATAATCATTTGACGCAATGCACGTTTCAAGAAATCAAGATAAACAAGTTTAACCATATTATAACACTGTAGTATATGCATTCTACACTTACTACAAGTTGTGAGTGCAAAAAAAAAATCAGGTTATATGCATGATTTTCATGAGATAGTTACAGAGATGAAAAATATTTGAAGCAAAAAATGTTGACCATGTCCTAATTTGGGCAACACAGCACAAGAGGACTATCCAACAGCTTGAGAGAGGATTTGGCTTATTGCTTACAAGAATGGGTAACATCGGACATAATGCATGGGAGGATCGACTGGTGAGGATGAATAGGCCATATTGTAAGAATCGAGCAATAGATGTAAGGAGAGGGGGAGAAATAAAGTAATTATTTAACTTCCTTAACTAACTATTTTTACCAAAACTTTGAGGCTTTAGTAAGGCAAAATAAATATTTTTCTATACTATCCATTAGCAAAAACCCACTTCTCTAACACATCCCGTTACGTGGAATACGGTTAGCGCACTTCTAGTAACATGTACATTCTTTTTTCAATGCTGAGTCATTACCCATCGGACTCGAACTCGAACTCGTGATCGTTTATCTTTGATATAATATTAAGTAGAAAGAAATCTTGAGAACCAAGTGTAGCTTAGTTGGTTAGCAACCTTATCCTTCTCCCAGTTGCCTAGAGTTCGATTCGTTAGTATGCTGCTCGTATCCCACATTTGCTGCTCTCTGCCTGTGTGTGAATTAGGTTATCTCATGGGTCCCAGCCAAAAATAGTTAAGAGAGTTCTGTTTACCACTGGGTTCTTTCTTATATTGGTAAAAATACATATATATTTTTTTAAATTTAAGGTAAGAACTCACACATCCACTCACTTATACCCACCCAAGTCTCTCAGCAGTCACCATCAACATCAACGATACAACCTGGGACTAATTCTAAGCCATTTCTGTTGAAAAGTATTTATAATGCCTCCGTTAACGCTTCAAGATTTTGGTATGAATGGTTGGCTAAATAAATTTAAGATGGCATTAGAGTCAACCTGTCATAGGTTCGAATCGCAAGAGGAACGACTCGGTGCTAAAAAAATATGCGTGCTGCTAAAAGTGCGCCGACCGGGTTCCACCTGAGGGGGAGTGTCGAAAAGTGGGCTCCACTCACGGGAGAGTATTGAAAAGTATTTATGCTACCTCTACTAATGCATCAATGTTTTGGTAGGAATGGTTACCTAAATTTTTTTAAGAGTTTCTATGAAAAGGAGGGTGCCTCGCCACTGAGCTACCGGTGGATCAGTCATAAGCACATCTTTAATAATTCGTGAAATATTTCTGTTAGAACTGTCCTTAAACCTGACATTCGCTCTTGACAAGTCAAAGTTTAAGTATTTCCTACAAAACTATTCATGCGATATGCTAGGGCCGTGCGATATTGCACATGTCAACAACAACTCCGCTAGAAATATATAAACCTTGACTAATTTGGAAAAGTATCAAATCTAAGGGCAGTCTATGGTCAATATCCCATAATTCTTTGTAATTTAAATTAGTGAAGACTTACCAGACGTTCACTAAAGACAATTCTTTTTTAGGTCAGTTATATATACTTAAGTAATAGAAGGAAAGAGTTCTAAAATTGCAACTTAGTAGTTCCACTTATCATTCTGAGCTCCATGGTGTCAGCTTTTTGTTTGCAAAATTTCCTTACCAATTTAACCATGTGACTATGCTCTCTGCAAAGCAATTAAGTTATTTTCCTAAATCAAAGCCAACTATTTTTTGGTTTCTTTACGACAACGGTTGTGGCTTCCTTGCAGCAATGGGTGCAATGGGCCAGACGACTTAAATCAGACCGGATTATTCAATTCATTTGGATGTGTGCCAAATCTTTGGATTAATGACTATCACGGGATTTTTATTGATTGCTAGGTTTGGATGAGTTCCTAGTTGGGCCCTACAAATTAAAAAGTTCTCATATAATATGTGTGAACTATTTCTCACTTGAATATTTTCAATATACATGTATATATATGGAAATTCGCAAAAATTCCTCATTAGAAAAGGGGAGTTTTTGCCCTTTCTTATTTTGTCCAATGAAATAATGCCACATGTGCAAAGCAAAAGAATAGGAGCCCTTTTAGCTAAATAATAGAATCTATTTACAATACAACTAGTTTTAAGGGGAAGATAATTAAGTTGGGTAAATTAGCTACTTTTTAGGATAAGACATGGGTTAAAAAAATGAGGCACCCCATTTATATCTCGGCATAATTCCTCATTGGATGTTAGGAATATATGGGCCCTCATCAAATACCAAATTCAAATCAAACATTGGTGGTGGCTCTAAGATTTATGGGCTCTCATCAAATTTCTCTTCATTCGGAGTTGGGCCCATCATGAGATTATAAAAATATCAAAAAAGATTTATAATCATCAATCTAATATTGTGAAGTTTTAATATATTTGATTTTCATGAAAGGACCCCATTGATAAGCATAGTGAATATTTCCTACCATTATGAAATCATAAATCTTAAGTACTTCTGTGATCATTAATAGCGGGCCCAACTCTTCCTCATTGAGATTTGGTGAGTGCCCATTAGAGAGGGGATTTCTATTTTTAAAAGTGGGACCATCAGTGAGTGTACAGAAATAATTCTTAGGGGCATTTGGGCGGAGGTCCCACAACTGTGATTTTTATTGCAAACGGTCCACACCATTTCTTCGTACTGACGGCAGTCCTTTTATAAAAGTAACTCATTGAAAAAGACAAAAACACCCTTGTACACGTCAGCAAAAGCAGAATCAGACAATTTATCTGAGTTTTGGCAAAGCTCAGCAATAATTCAAATAAACTTCTCTCATTCCATTGAGGTTTGGATGGCGTTAGAGTTTCAGAACGACAAAGTGGTCTTCATGAAGTTTTTAGAGGACGTCTTAAGCTTTTCAGAAAGGTCTGGTTCGCAAAAATTCAAGTTCGTTTGGGCCTCCAAGCGTTGCTTTCAAAATAAGGCCGAAAAAATCGATCCAAATTCCTGTTTTTACCAGTAAACTTCAATGAGCCATAACTTGAGTTTCCGAGTCCAAATCGGGTGATTCAAAACCCTAGAATCATCTACACATCTAGGGCTACAACTTTCATGAAGAGACCAACTCAAGATTCCACACGTTCTGTTATAGAAAAATACCTCACAAGTTGGACACAAACTCAGATAAATTTGTCTGAGTTTTATCAGAAATTCAGATAAATTTGTCAAATGAACTTCTCTTATTCCATTGAGGTTTGGATGGCGTTAGAGTTTCAGAACGACAAAGTGGTCTTCATGAAGTTTTTAGAGGACGTCTTAAGCTTTTCAGAAAGGTCTGGTTCGCAAAAATTCAAGTTCGTTTGGGCCTCCAAGCGTTGCTTTCAAAATAAGGCCGGAAAAACCGATCCAAATTCCTGTTTTTACCAGTAAACTTCAATGAGTCATAACTTGAGTTTCCGAAGTCCAAATTGGGTGATTCAAAATCCTAAAATCATCTACACATCTAGGGCTACAACTTTCATGAAGAGACCAAGTCAAGATTCCACCGTTATGTCATAGAAAAATACCTCACAAGTTGGACACAAACTCAGATAAATTTGTCTGAGTTTTATCAGAAATTCAGATAAATTTGTCAAATGAACTTCTCTCATTCCATTGAGGTTTGGATGGCGTTAGAGTTTCAGAACGACAAAGTGGTCTTCATGAAGTTTTTAGAGGACGTCTTAAGCTTTTCAGAAAGGTCTGGTTCGCAAAAATTCAAGTTCGTTTGGGCCTCCAAGCGTTGCTTCAAAATAAGGCCGGAAAAACCGATCCAAAATTCCTGTTTTTACCAGTAAACTTCAATGAGCCATAACTTGAGTTTCCGAAGTCCAAATCGGGTGATTCAAAACCCTAAAATCATCTACACATCTAGGGCTACAACTTTTATGAAGAGACCAATCAAGATTCCACCGTTATGTCATAGAAAAATACCTCACAAGTTGGACACAAACTCAGATAAATTTGTCTGAGTTTTATCAGAAATTCAGATAAATTTGTCAAATGAACTTCTCTCATTCCATTGAGGTTTGGATGGCGTTAGAGTTTCAGAACGACAAAGTGACCTTCATGAAGTTTTTAGAGGACGTCTTAAGCTTTTCAGAAAGGTCTGGTTCGCAAAAATTCAAGTTCGTTTGGGCCTCCAAGCGTTGCTTCAAAATAAGGCCGGAAAAACCGATCCAAAATTCATGTTTTTACCAGTAAATTTCAATGAGCCATAACTTAAGTTTCCGAAGTCCAAATCGGGTGATTCAAAACCCTAAAATCATCTACACATCTAGGGCTACAACTTTCATGAAGAGACCAAGTCAAGATTCCACCGTTATGTCATAGAAGAATACCCACAAGTTGGACACAAACTCAGATAAATTTGTCTGAGTTTTATCAGAAATTCAGATAAATTTGTCAAATGAACTTCTCTCATTCCATTGAGGTTTGGATGGCGTTAGAGTTTCAGAACGACAAAGTAGTCTTCATGAAGTTTTTAGAGGACGTCTTAAGCTTTTCAGAAAGGTCTGGTTCGCAAAAATTCAAGTTCGTTTGGGCCTCCAAGCGTTGTTTCAAAATAAGGCCGGAAAAACCGATCCAAAATTCCTATTTTTACCAGTAAACTTCAATGAGCCATAACTTGAGTCTTCGAAGTCCAAATCGGGTGATTCAAAATCCTAAAATCATCTACACATCTAGGGCTACAACTTTCATGAAGAGACCAAGTCAAGATTCCACCGTTATGTCATAGAAAAATACCTCACAAGTTGGACACAAACTCAGATAAATTTGTCTGAGTTTTATCAGAAATTCAGATAAATTTGTCAAATGAACTTCTCTCATTCCATTGAGGTTTGGATGGCGTTAGAGTTTCAGAACGACAAAGTGGTCTTCATGAAGTTTTTAGAGGACGTCTTAAGCTTTTCAGAAAGGTCTGGCTCGCAAAAATTCAAGTTCGTTTGGGCCTCCAAGCGTTGCTTCAAAATAAGGCCGGAAAAAACCGATCCAAAATTCCTATTTTTACCAGTAAATTTCAATGAGACATAACTTGAGCTTCCGAAGTCCAAATCAGGTGATTCAAAATCCTAGAATCATCTACACATCTAGGGCTACAACTTTCATGAAGAGACCAAGTCAAGATTCCACCGTTATATCATAGAAAAATACCTCACAAGTTGGACACAAACTCAGATAAATTTGTCTGAGTTTTATTAGAAATTCAGATAAATTTGTCTGAGTACAGAGAGAGATTTGGATAGAGAGATATTTCAAAACCGATTCCATCTTTGAAGAAATGAAATAGAGAGAATCAGAAGTCATGGCATGGTGGCGATGAAAAGTGCTCTGCAACGATACTCCAAACCATGGAAAGGAATGGAAAATGGAAAATGAGAGAGAAGAAGAAGGCAGGAGTTCGAATGAGGGTTGAAAGGGGCAAATTAGTCATGAAAATATATGACGTGGCATATTAGGGACCTTTCACCAAAGTATCTCCAGCTGTCTGGACTAGAGACATTAGAGAAAAAGTAGTTGTCCTTGATGCCTTAGAAGACCGTGCGCATGGACTTTTGGCTAATTTACCCTAATTCTTAACCCCTTAAAAGATGAATCGATTTTGTCTCCCCTTTTTAGGGAATGAATCTCAAATGAGTCCCACTCAAATCCCTAAAATCAAGTGAGACGATATCTATAAATTCAAAATGCCAGCTAAACATAAAAATTGGATGAGAGAAAGGGGTGTGAAAATAACTCTAGGGAGTTTTATAGCGTTCCCCATATATATATATGGCTCCTACCAGAGATGATCGAGATGCTCGGACTCATATCCATATCTAATCTATCTATATTACTAAAGGACCTCAAACTTTTTGCAATGCCATTTCATATCCCTAAAATCTCTATATTTATTACACACTCAAAAGAATCATCTTCCACTCAAAAGCCTAAAATCTCTCCATGAGATCCCTAAATAAGCCAACACACCAGATGTGCTACATTTATATCAATCAATTCATGGGTCCCGGCCCGCATCATTTGATTTTATAGATGGTTAGAATGAAGATGGTGGACCCCATTCATCTAGGTCCCACTTAAAAATATTTGGTCAATTTGTTAGGTCTATGATCATTTGATCATTTGATCTTTCTTAATAAATTCATGGGTCCAATCCCGCATAATATGATTTTATGAACGGTTAGAATAGAGATGGTGGACCCCATTCATCTGGGGTTCCACTTAAATAGGTTAGGTTTGGTCAATTTGTGAGGTCTATGATCATTTGCTCCTTTGATCTTTATCAAGCAATTCAATAATCCCAGCCCGCATCATTTTGTTTCATGGATGGTTAGAATATAGATGGTAGACCCCGTTCATCTTGGGGGTCCTACTTAAATAGGTTAGATTTGGTCAATTTGAGAGGTCTATGATCATTTGATCATTTGATCTTTATCAATCAATTCATGAGTCCCGACCCGCTTCATTTGATTTTATGGACGGTTAGAATGAAGATGGTGGACCCTATTCATCTGGGTCCCACTTAAAAATATTTGGTTAATTTGTTAGGTCTATGATCATTTGATCATTTGATCTTTCTTATTCAATTCATGGGTCCCATCCCGCATAATATGGTTTTATGGACGATTAGAATAGAGATAGTGGACCCCATTCATCTGGGGGGTTCCACTTAAATAGGTTAGGTTTGGTCAATTTGTGAGGTCTATGATCATTTGATCATTTGATCTTTATCAAGTAATTCATGGGTCCCGGCCCGCATCATATGATTTTATAGACGGTTAGAATATAGATGGTGGACCCCATTCATCTTGGGGGTCCCACTTAAATAGGTTAGGTTTGGTCAATTTGAGAGGTCTATGATCATTTGATCATTTGATCTTTATCAATCAATTTATAGGTCCTAGCCCGCATCATATGATTTTATGAACGGTTAGAATAAAGGTGATGGACCCCATTCATCTTGGTCCCACTTAAATATATTAGGTCAATTTGTTAGGTCTATGATCATTTGATTTTTCTTAATCAATTCATGCCTCACCTAAAGAATAAAATATTTGAAAAAAATATAAATATCAAATTAGCAACAAAAATGGACTCACAAGTTTACTAATTAATAAATTTATTAAAAATAATTTATATCAGTCTGTGCATTTGGTGGTTTCGTGGTCCGTGCATAACACGGGGTTTTGCTAGTGCCAGCAACTTGAATGTGGTACCCACCTTATCTCTCTCATATTAAGGTAAGAGCATCTCTCATATATATATATATATATATATACATGGCGCACCATGTTGTCCATGTTGTGAGCACAACTAAATATAATTAATCTTTTTTGACTACCTAACAACTAACCTCAATTTTAGCACCTATGAGGGGTAATTTGGTCCACCCTATTTAATGATGTCTTGATTAGATCCTGAGTTAAAGATCACCTATTATTCTTGGACCTCTGATTGCCCTAGGAATTGGCTCATTACAACCTGTTCGTCGAGGGCTTTCCGTCCATATATAAAACTTCGAGATCCGATGGGCGGATCAAAAATCATAATATCAGGTCCCGCACCCCCGGGGTGCTCACCTAAAAAATTACATATCACTTCTGGACGCATGATCGCCCCGAAAGTTGGCTCATCGTGATCTACACATCGAGGGCTTTCCATCCATATATAGAACTTTGAAATCCGACGGACGGATCAAAATCTGCGAAACCTGGATCTCAGTGATTATTGCTCGGACCAGACCCCACTGCAGCCCACCTTTTGGGCTCCAAACCTCTGATTAGGGTTGCAAATGGGTATTCGATTCTTCGATTACCCGAAAGTTCCGACCCGCAAAAAATCGGGTCCGGAACCTATTTTAAGTTCCGATTCATAAACGGGTCCGGGTCCGGAACCCAATTTAAGTTCCGATTTATGAACAGGTCCGGTTCCGGGTCCATATATGTTCCGACCCGTGGACCTAAGACCCAGCATATGAGTCTTTAGTATTGCAAATTTGTACCTCAAAATAAACTTTTTTGACGTTTTTATGTATAATAATGGAGGTAATAGACTTGATGCACTGTTATAAATTGAACGATATGTTTATTTAAAAAAAAAAGAGAATAAAGATAAATTAAAATTGATTTTGGAACTAGATTCTAGTCCTTTAGGTGAATCCGGTTCCGGAACCGGATCCAAGTTTTCCTATCGGAACCGGGTTTGGAACCACCAAAATAGGTTCCAAGTCAAAACCGGTTCCTGTTCACCGTTATTTAAAAAAGGGTCCGGGTCCACTATGGTTCCAATCCGGAACCGTCCCGTTTGCAACCCTACTTCAAATCCAGACCCTAATTCGACCCTTAACTAAACCCGTCAGACCTGACCCGAACCTGAACTGACCCAATTCAACCCATCAAATTCTAGCCCAAATCAATCCAAACCTAAATCCAACCCAAACCCATCTAACCCTAGACTTGGCCCAGACTCTTTGACCCGTCACCTGGATAATGGAGAAAGAGTCCAGAGATATGGGGAAGTAGTGTCCCAGGGACTCTCAAACCCCCTTAAACCCCTAAACCCCCTTCCTCTTAATCTCAGTCCTATGATTTATGTACTGACCTCCCTTACCCAAGAAGTTTTTTTTTTTTTGCTTTTGACACCTTTTTTTGATTAATGGCGGAATAATACGAAAGAAAAGACTCTTGCTTTTCTTTTAAATGAAGAATGGATGACAATACTTACCTGTAAATAACTCAAACTTGCTGCCCCCTTTTGCGTCGTACAAACCAAGATGTGAATGCGGATGACAAAAACTTGTAAATTTCTCCAACTTTTAGCCCCTTTTTTCATTTTGGTCCAAAATATCCCTCCAAAATATGGGAAATTCAAAAACCGAGCTCCCTTATGATATAGATAAAAACTGAGCTCCCTTATTATATATATGGCCAAGGCTCCCCTAAGGTCGAGCTTAGGGAGAAAATGTCATAAGCTAGTGCTTGTGGGGACCACAAACACATGACCACCTTAAATTACACATGTCCACCAACTTTCGGTAAGATTCAAATTTACTGGACCGTAGGATTGACTATATATCAATCCGAATGGATTGTTGACCATTAAACTCTTGGGCCTATATGGAGATGATAGAAACTATAGTTGGGGCCGATTTTTTACAGGGAGGAAGATCCTAGGGAGTCCTTGAAATCCCCCTACCCCCATCCCCATGTGGGTCCCCAAGAACACTTGAGCTTACCATATCCTAAGCTTGAGCTTAAGGGAGCCTTGCTATGGAGTGGGCTCTCCTGAGCTGCAACTGAGATTACTCTCATCAGCTGCAGCATGCGATTCACATGTGTGGAAGTCATTTGGTGGCCCGCCCATTTTTTCCCCTTTCCCTCTTCTTTCTTTCTAACCTAATCGATCGTGAACAACAAAAAAAAAGGGTTGCCCAACGTCTCCTTCCCTCATCTCCCATCTCCCTCTCGACCTCCCTTCCTCGCAAGTCGCCCATCGTCACCCTCTCCTTCGCCCCTTCCTTCAACTCCTCTCTTCCTCTCTCAACTATGAATCGCTAGAGATCTGCGCCCAGCCCCATCTGCAACACCTCCTCTCTCAGTCATCGCCTGCCCAACCAGCCCCATCTGCTGTACCTCCTCTCTCAGCCATCTCCTGCCTGAAGCAAGAGATTAAGCTTGAAATACAACTTTTGAGAGAACCTTCAAACCTAAACAATTCCTTTTCACCCTTTGCAAGTATTTTTTTATAAGATGGTGTGAGATTAGCAGGTGGTACACTCATTGGTTTGCAGAAAAAAAGGCTTTTCAGACATTATAAAGGAGGTCTTGTGGGTCACCAAAACTTATATACTTGAAGCGCATGCAACGAACTTTATCTATAAGAAGACTTCAAACTGCTCTTGTTCATGTTCGTTATCCAGGAAAAAAAGTTGATTTGCAAGCTGTGAGCCTCTTCTTAATGTATAATGTAGTTTCTTTATGTAAGGCATGACTTGGCACTAACAATTGTAATTTATACACCATGAAATCAAGAATCGTCATTTTATCAGATGTCTTGAAAGACCAGATAAATATTTATTCTGATGATAACAACTGAAAGTTGATGAAGACAGCATCCACATTCTTGATGACTGAAAGCAAAGCTATTTCCTTGATTTATGAATGTTTTCATTGATTTACTTTATCGATGAAGATCCAACTTGATTGCTAGTTTGGCAATTTCATGATATGTGTTCAAGGCTGGCCCTGAAGGGGGGCCGGAAGTGCGCTCGCCCCGGTCCCATTTTTCAGGGGGGCCCAAAAATGAGATTGACAAGATTAACTAGAAAATAAAATTAATATTAAAATTATTAGATGAGTATGCTCAATTTTAATTTTTCATAATTAGGCCCACTGAAAAATGTGTAATGTTATATGCAAAATTAACTGATTTTGATTTATCATAATTGGGCCTACTTAAAATTTTGATGGCCAGTTAGCATTTAGCTTTGTTATAAAAGTCACTGGCCCACCCTGAACGCAACAATATTGCTCTTGATTTGGAACTAAAATAAAAAGTTTATGAAACCTTATAGCCTTAGATTTATTTTTTTGAGCTTTTGTGGGCCCCATAATCAACATTTGAATCTTTAATCTATTTAATCATCTGAACCTTTTGCAAATTATAAGTATTTGTCTTGTAAAAGAACTATTGAATTGTTACAACTTACAAGTATTTGTCTTGATTATACATTATCGCCTTTTATTTTGAATGTTTATATATTGGAGTTTGAATTTATATGCTTTGAATGTTAAATTTTTAGTTAATTTTGACATGTTAGATATAGGTTGAAAAATGAATGCGGCCATCACTAAGTTTTTATATATATATATATATATATATATAGATGCCTAATTTTTACTCTTGCCCTGGGCCCTGAAAAATTCGTATGTGTTGCCTTTGACAATGAAGATTGAGGTGGTTTGATATGAACATGCAAATTGATTGATTATTGATGTTAAAAAACTAAAGCCCTTGCTTTGATCCTTAAGATCAGTTTGTCGTGCACTCAGGACTACTGCAAGCAATGGTGTTTTTCTTCTGCAATCAGTTGTCATCAGTGCCTTGGCACTCCAACCTCTTAAGTACTAAGCTTAGGAACAGAGCATCCAAGCTATTCTCAAAATGGATGTTACAATACGGTTTGTGACTTTTATATGTTGTAGTTGGCCCATGTTTATCAATGGAGATAGTCCAAAAGGTTAAAGAACAACTCTCCGGGATTGGTTGTGCAGATCTTAGTTTTTGCAAATCACATGTCTGTGAAAAATAGGTGAGCCATTTTTGCTGCATTGTTTTCTTTAGTGATTGATTTTTTGTGGATAATGTATACTGAAGCTTAATTGGCCAAGGCTTCATATTTTATTGTTTTATCACTTTGTGTGGCCGAACTTTTGTTTGCAGTTTGGTGTATTTCTAATTTGCTTTGTAACACTGCAAAAGGTGGGTTTGTACCTCTTAGGTCTGAATCTAGGTTTAGAGGAAATTGTGAAAATTCTTTCACTTAGTAAAGTGAAACTCTTGGAAATTGTTAACATGAAACCAACTTCACTTGGCGACCTTTTTCATTTTTTGATGGATATGGTCTGCACAACCATTCCCGGACAGTTGTTTATTTGGTTGAGGAATTATATGAATTCCTGGAAAGGAATCCTGTTTACTGAAATTGATATTCTATAAATGTGAATTTTTTCCATCTTGCCAGTTGGATGAAATTCCATTTTTTCAATTTTTTTGTTTTATTTTTTCCATTTCGTCTTATTCTCTTGCACTTAATTTTATCAATGTATTCAGGTTACCTATAATTCAAATCACCACAACTCCAATAGACCCAATAAAAATGACACATGAAGATGTTTACAGCATGTAAAGGAAATAGAAAATAGATGAAATATTGTTCTTTCCATTCCATATGTTTGTATCAAAACAGAAACTCTTACAACCATGTAAGGAAATTGAAAAAAATTGAAACATTGTTGTTTCCATTTCATATGCCTGTTTCACAACATAAACTCTTGTAACATGTCAATAACATTTAGCAAACAAACCCCATCCCAATATAACGATGCAGTAGATGGGGCTGGGTGCAGATCTCTGGCGGTTTGCATATCTCTGATGGGGGTAGTGGAGAGAGGATGCGATGCAGGAATCGTGGTCGAGAGAGGAGATGACGGAAGGAGCGAAGGAGAGGGTGACGATGGGCGACTTGCGATGCAGGAAGGGAGGTCGAGAGAGGGAGATGAGGGAAGGAGACATTCGGCAAATTTTTTTTTTTTTGTTCTGGATCGATTAGGTCAGAAAGAAAGAAGAGGGAAAGGGGAAAAAAATGGGCGGGCCACCAAATGACTTCCACACATGTGAATCGCACGCTGCAACTCATGAGAGTAATCTCAGCTGCAACTCAGGGGAGCCCATGAGCCCACCCCTATATATATCTATATAATATGGCAGCTTAGGTTTTGAATCCTGAGACATTTTAAGCCCTTGGATCTATGTATATAAATCCAAGGGATATTTTGAACCCTTGGATTTAAGAAGGGAATACAAAAGGGGGCATCAAGTTAAAATTATTTGCAGGTATTGCCATCCCTTTTTCATTTAAAAGAAAAAGGGGTAAAAGTTGGAGAAATTTACAAGTTTTTGACATCCCCATCAAAAGGAAAAAGGTAAGCAAGTTTGAGTTATTTACATGTATTGCCAACCCTTCTTCAATTTTTTTTTAAAAAAAAACACTACTTCATTGATGATGAGATGAGACCAAGATAAGAAGATGAAATGAGCAAATTGGGTTAAAGATTTCATGAATGAATGGAATTATATCATTTGGCAATCAATTGAAAATTTTTTTTTGGTGAAATTCATTTTATGGTTGGACTTGCTTTCGAGACGCATGGAATCTAGGTTCGGTCGGTTGAGACATATCTAGGACCGGTGATGCGTTGTGCCTTTAGGCCGGGAAAATTTCTAATATATATATATATATATGAGATTTAATCTGGTGTAAACAGTTATCACATGAGTTGTCAGAAATTTGCTCAGAGCCGTTGGATTATCAAAGTGATCCAAAGGCCAAGGTACAACATATTTAATGTAAAATAAAAAATGGAAGCCCGCTCATTCATTTTCGTTTCCTCTACCCCTTCAATGTCTCTTCCTCTCCCGTCTGTTCTCCCTGAAAAAGCCCTAAATCCGAACGAAACCATACCTTACCTACCTCCCCCCCCCCCCCCCCCCCCCCCCCCCCCCCCTCCATCTCCATTGGCCAGACGAAATACTTTTTTCGTCTCTCCCTCTTCGTCTCAGATCAAATCCGCAGCGGGCTCTATTTTCGCGTCCCACCTATAAATAGTAACCAGTGAAGAATTCAAAAAAGGCGCTCTCTGCTCTCTTCGATTCTCTCTCCTTCCCAACTCATAGAAAACCCAACTTCCCCTCCCACCTTGGCTTTCTCTGCATCATCTCCCAACCCACTTCTCCTCCGAGACATCGGCAATGGCTTTTTTGAAAGAGTTTTTTTTGGACCATTAGCAAAATAGTACGGTGGGTTTTTTAAGAAATGGAAGAGGAGAAAAGAAAAGGAAGAAAGGGAAGAGGAAAGGCAGATTCGTTTTCTACCCAGGAACATCCCTCTCTGTATTTGTCTCTATCTCCCTCTCTCGTAGTTCCTTGCCCTCCCCTGAAAACATGACCACCCCCTCTCTGCCCTCCCCTGTGAAAGTGACTACTGAATAGTGGTTAGTCCAATGGGCTCTAATCTTGCATCATATTTCCGTGACTTCTAACTTAATCCAAACGGTACTCCCCTTTTCACCTACAGATCTAATGTTGGGTTTTCATCGTGGAGAACTAATCCAAATCAGTCAAGTGGGGATTCTCTCCTCCCTTTCTCCTCAAACCCCAACTCCTTGCTATGGTATAAATGTTAGTTTTGTTAGATTTGTGTAGTTCCCATTCTCTCTATTCTTGCTCTCCCATTCTCTTCAATTTGAAACTCTTTCAGTGGGTATTTTTTCTCCATTTTTTTTTTCAAAATGGATTACACACAACAGCCAAGCTGCCAAAACATCTGGAAGTGACCTCCATTCAAACCAAGTTTCACTTAGATTTTTTTCAAGACAATGGTACACATTGCAAGTGACAAAAGTCAACAAGGAACTTAATGCGTCAAGTGGTACACATTGGCATATGTAATTGCAATGCCGATGTAAATATGAGAAACATTTCATTGAATTGAATGTATCCATTTCTTTTTGGTGTGTGATAGGGAGAGATCAAAATCCAGCAACCAACCGGCTGCAAGAATTTCCATGATATTGGGCCCACCTTGAAGCATGCCAACTATGCCTGCTGGAAATACTTTTCTCTTGAAGCTAGCTAGATTAACATATTTGCAACTTGAATGTGTACTCAATCAGCCACTTAGATTCTGGATGAAAGGGATATGGGAAGGACCACCATGTACTAGACCTCACAATGTGGGAAGGAAGACCAATATTAACTAAAGGCCCTCCTGTGATTAATTTAATTCCATATTCACAACTCCATCCAAATAAAGGAGCACTTACACGTCAAACCTTGTCCTCTGACTGTAGTTTTCACGACTAATTATTCTTTGCTAAAATCAACACATAGCAAAATCCATTTTTGCATCTATACAAACAAGAGCTGAATCCTTTGGGGATGTAAATGCATTCATATTTGTCTTTGTCGGCCTCAGATCTTGACAAGCGCAGGGACTATAGAACTGACAAGAATAGATGCAGTCATTAGTAACATGAAAATAACATTACACCAGAATGGTATTCTTAAGCTAACAAAATAGAAAATCACAAATCACTCCATAGTCGTAATCAAGGTCGGAACAGGGGCATCGATATATTTGTTATGAGATTTTGGTGATTTAGGCTGTTCAGAAAAGGAATTTGGGGATTTAGGGTAAGGGCATTTGAGTGCTACGGGATTTATGAGATTTCGAGACTTAGGATATTGGGACTTAGGGGATTAAATGTTGTAAGCCTTAAGGATTTGAGGTTTAGGATACATAGATTTAGGGGTTTAGCTTCACGTAGATGGAAACTCGAATGTACGGGAATGGGGATGAGGGTCTGGAGCAAGGGTGAAAAACCGGCCTTGATACAGGCTGAGGTCCTAATAACCAGATCTCTATTAGTTATCAATCCACACGTGATTAATCTAATAATTAATCCTAAATCCAATTAAAAACAATCAAACTACACAAAGAGAAGGATACAAGATTTTATACGTGGAAAACCCTACTCGGGAAAAAACCATGGGCCTTACTGTCTAGGCCAACAGACAACAAAGCACTATTGTAAAATGAAAGTTACAAGAGATACTTACAACCCTTCCTAGTTGGTAACTCAACCTAAGGACTGCTCGTGTAACGACCCAAACCCACTGGTATAATATTGTCCGCTTTGGGCCGCAACCCGCACGGTTTTGTTTTCGGGCTCCTTTGAGACCCAAAACGCGTTATACCAATGAAGAGGGGGCTTGCACTTATAAGCCTGGCTTCGGGCGGCCTCATAGGCGATGTGGGACGGAGTCCCTGCCTTGCTCGCAGCTGACCCGGGCCCTCACACTCCCCACCACTTAGAGGAGAGCCACCTCCGGCTCTGATACCAATTTGTAACGCCCCACCCTACAGACATGCATGATATTATCCGATTTAGCCCACAGGCCTCACGGTTTTGTTTCTGATGGGTCTCAGCTCATCAAAAGGCCTCATGCAAGGTAAGGGTGTAAGCTCTATATATAATCCTAATCACTTTCCTCTCTATAGTCGATGTGGGACTCCGAGGCGTCACATTCCACCCCCCTTAAGGCTGCACGTCCCTATGCAGTAGCCTGCCAGCCCCTGTAGCCTGCCAGCTCTCTTGACTCACCCACATGGAAACCCGCCCACTTGCACCAGACCACGGCAGGGGACCCACACTCGAACTAGTCGAGAGTCGGCTCTGATACCATTTGTAACAACCCAGACCCACTGGTATAATATTGTCCGCTTTGGGCTGCAGCCCGTACGGTTTTGTTTTCGGGCCCCTTTGAAACCCAAAACGCGTTATACCAATGAAGATGAGGCTCGCACTTATAAGCCTGGCTTCGGGCGGCCTCAGAGGCGATGTGAGACGGAGTCCCTGCCTTACTCGTAGCTGACCCGGGCCCTCACAGCTCGAATCTTGTCGACAGCTCGTCGTTCACCTTCAACCGTGCTTGAACAAACTCCTCGAAGTCGTCTTCAAGGATTCTCTATTTCAGGAGAGTAGAATGGAATCAGAATCAAAGCTTGATCTTCAGCACAGCAATTAGAAGCCTTGGGGGGGATGATGGATCTCTCAGAATCTTATCAGATGAATTGTATTAATGAGAAGTACCTTGGAATAGAGAGATAAAGGCTATATATAAGCCTAAAAATGAGTCTCATGAGTTCTGATACGTTTGGAATAGAACTGGCATAATGGGAGAAAATAGGAAGTAGTTTCCAGATGGGGATTTGAAATTCGCCTAGGTTTGCTCGAGTGAACAACGAGCGACCTCGTCTCTATTTCAGCAAGGTCGAGCGAAGGTTAATGGAGGCTCGAGCGGAGAAGCTTCTCTTTGGGGTTCGCTCGAGCGAATTGAGGTTCGCTCGAGCTAGCGACCTCTGTCAGTTTCCAAAACTTTTGAAATTCAGCATTGACGACTTTCCATAGTTTGAGTTCTATGATGCTTTTAATTCCGAGCAGTCCATACTAAATAAAATACAATTATATAAGAAGCCTGATTTTGTCCATTAACCCATGAATTAGCCAACTCTTAAAAACCTTACAAAGGGACACCCTGAGAGAGAAACAGAAGGGAGAAAAGGGTGGAGAAAGAGAGAGAAAGAGTCTCAGATAGCCGTTGTTGTCTCGACGTTTGATGCACTCGTCATTGTTGAGGGAGAGAGGAAGAGTTCTGGGAGGAGAAACATGAGAGGAGATTTTGGGTTTTTTTTTTTTGTTGGAAAGAGGGGGAAATTAAAATGAATGGGCGGGTTCCATTTTCTTTTACTTTAAATATGTAGTGTCCTGGCCGTTCGATCATTTTGATAATCCAACGGCTCCAGATCATGTGAGAACTGTTTTCACCTAAATATATATATATATATATATATAGAGGATTGGCCATGTAGGATATTGATGGGGAAGATAAATTAATATTCGCCATTCATCAAAGCATTGAGAGAAGAAAGGTCGATGCATGTTTATTCAACCAGAATTTTTTTTTTTTTTTTTGTAAAATTCAACAAGGATATGATGTAATCACGGTCCCCACTTCATGGTTTGTGTAAGTGCAAAAAAGATGACTTTCAAGATTAGAGGATGCCTTATAGGACTTATCAAAAGAACTGGTGGAAATTAGCTACTCCGATCCTAAAAGGAGGAGAAACAAACGGTTAGAGGACCCTCGCTGTAGTCAGCGCATGGCTCTTATCCGATGCCTAAGTTAGTGCAGGGACTTGAACAAAGGATGGAGGGGAGAGGAGAGGCAGAGTAACGACCCTTTTCTGTGTGTATGCGTACCTTTGTCTTGGAATGATCTACTATTTATAGAGGATTTTATGGATGTTTTGGGGGTGTACCCATTGATTTGATGGGAGGGCCTAATTAGCCCACAAAGCAATAAATGATGATCCATCACAGCCCACAGTGCCTTTATTGACAGTCCGATCAGCTCACATTGCATTAATTGCAGGTCATGTTGGGCCTGATCGAGTCTTGACTTTATTGGCGGTAGAGGTCCCATCGGATCCTTCCTTGGACTGTCCCCAGATATGGCCATAGCCGCTGGTTGCCGCCTTGTTAGAGATTTGGTAAAGATTATGGACGGCTGGGATGGTCCACCTGTATCGTTGACGCGTGCCTGTAGCTAGCCGCGTGACCGACGACGTGGTAAAAGGTGGAGATCGAGCTTCCAATGCTTATCTCGGTTGTCAGCTTGCTGCCCTGACCGAAATCAAAGCATTCAACTGGAAATCGGACCCCGCCCTCGATTACGGCAATCAGAGGAAAGGGCATCCAGCCACCCATGGAAAATGGGGCATCGGCCGGGCCGCCAACCTGATTTCCACATCATCAGGGATACTGTACACACGCTTGAATTTGGCCATGGCTACCGGAGTATCTACTAGGTCCCTATACACACCCATCTCTAGCTCTACAGGCTTTACAGAAGCTAGGAAAGAATAAAGAATGGGGCCGAAACTAAGAAAAAAGAGAAGCCCTAACCCGCAGACAAAGAGTACCCTAGAAGAAAGAAGCAGCAAGCAGAAGCGGGAACTTAAAGAAACTCGATGAAAACGACAGGAACACGGAACTAGCCTCAGCCGGACTTCTTTTCGCCTCTCTGCTAAAACCCTTCTCTCTGGTCTTTCTGCTACAACCTCTCCCTCACTGGTTTCTCTGCTAAAGATTCTCTCTCTCTAAACACAAAATGAAAAAGGAACAAGCGTGACACCCTTTCATAGCAAGGAAAGGGCGCCTTCCCAAGGCGCCGATTTCAAATTTCGAAAAAGCCGCATCACAGCTGTACGCGTGTCTTCGGTATGGCAGCACAGCTAACCAAATAATGGCATGTGGCACCGATAGCACGCTTTTCCTAACGACTGAAACGCAGCATTTAACACCTCGGGCAGTCGAAACGACATTAGATGAAGATCCTATCCAGAAGGTCCTCTCATTCTTTGCAGCTTCTGACCTCAAAAAGTCCAAAGACTCCAAGAGCTAGAAAGCTGGGGGGCTATTGTGTGGGGAAATTTCCAACATAGAGATTTCAGCTAGGCGCTCCGCTTCGGTTCCAGAAGTCCTCTTTGGTTATTCCCAAGCTCCCCATAATCACAGTCAGATGCTATGCCTCGGTCTCCTGCACCAGCTCTTCCCATCTCGGCAGGACTCAGTCTCGGCCTTCGCTAGTATGGGCCGAAGTGCTCCCACTTCGGCCAGTCAGACTTCACCACCAGCCTAGCAAGTCATCTCGGTCTCAGCTTTATCCATCACTGGTCTCAGTCAGGTCCTCATCACGGCCAGCACCAACCGTGTCTCGATAAACTGACAACTGTCCTCCCAAGGATATTCAATCATATCATAGGATGTACGACAAGATATCTGAGCCGCCCGTATATATCTTTTGACAAAGCGACTTCACAGCCTCCAAGAGCCAAGATAGGGCTCGATGGGATTGCAATTATAGAAAGCAGGCTACAATGAAGCTCTACCTCCCTAGTACCTGACAAGGTGGGCTATGATAAAATATTCAGCCACCTCTTTGTCTCCCCTCTTCTTCTATATAAAGTCAGCTACAGCTCTAGCACAAGGGGAAAAAACCACATTCTGGGACGCCCATCTTCTTCTAAAAAATCTCCATCCTTTGTTCAGTACACATACTAACTTAGGTATCGGAGAGCCCTGCGCTGCCCACAGCCAGGGTCCTCTGATGGTTCTTCTTCTCCTTTCAGGTCTTAAGGCAGCTAATCCTCATCAGCTATTTGGATAAGTCCTAGCTATAAGGCACCCCCTCTTTGTGAGTTATATTTTTTGGATTTACAATTTGGAACAAGGTCAGATGCCCATACATTTTAAACTCAATCATATAACATTATTGCACTTCATATAATTGGTATGTATACCTTATTCTTCATATAACTAATCAAGTAAATGACAACAAATGGGCGATCTTAGAAAACGATTACAATGCATGGACATTATCTAGGGAAGCGATCTGTGGCCATGGTCACCGCTAATGTTAGCTCCATATATATGTAGGCCAACATAGACCTAAGTACAAACAAACAAATGAGTAGTCATAGATGTTATATATGCATCACCATTGCTAATATAGCCTCAAGTAGTCGCATGACGAAGAGGGGAGTGAGGGGACATAACATAGGGATGAGTTGACACAGTGGATGGATTCTTGGTAAAATCTTCCAAGCTTTTTCTAGAACAAATGCTCAGTCGAAGGCTAGACCCCCAACGTCGGCTCTTTGCAGACTTCTTGGACTTGGACACAAATGTTCTAATCCTTTGGAGGGCCTCATTCATGGTGTTCTCATCCATGTTGGCAAAGCAAACCCTAAACCAACCTGGTTCTGGGCAATGGAACGAAGAGCCAGGCGAAACATTAAGCTTGACTTCGTTGATGATTGTACGCCACAGTGCCATCTCCCCCTCGTGGGACGCATTGTCAAGAAGCGACCGCAAGTCCATCCAACAAAACAGCCCTGCATTGCTGTTCAAGCAACTTATACCCACCTGAGCCAGCTCTTGTGTGAAGACCTTGTGCCTTGAGGCTAGCCTTCTACCACTCTCTTCTATTAAATTGTCCACGAACTCCTCGTCCGATAGCATGGCAGTGATTAGGTATTGGGTCTGCGTCGACACTAATCCAAAGCTTGACATCCTGCGACCGCAACTCACAACGTTGTCATTGTATGAGTAGACGATACCCACCCTGAAGCCTGGAAGGCCCAAATCTTTTGAGAGGCTGTACACAACATGGATGAGATCCAAGTTACAGTTGGTGTCATCTTTAACTATCTCAGAGATGCTTATGAAGTCAGGTTGTTTAAAGACGGTGGCAGCGTATATCTCATCGCAGACTAGGTGGATGTTCTTTTCATTGATGAAGCTTACTAGACTTGTTAGGGTTTCTCTGTCTAGGATTGTTCCTAATGGGTTGGATGGGTTGGCTATGATCACACCTTTCACTTTAATGTTGTCTTCTTGAGCTTTGTCATATGCTTCTTCCAATGCTAATCTGGTGATCTTGAAGTCATTGGAGCTCTCACATACAACTGGTACTAGTTGCACACCTGTTCTCCACCTCAAGTCGCGATCAAACCTGCAGTTAAATTCTAGGTTTGTTAGAAATTAAACACTGGTAATCATGATAATGATCATCATTGTCGCCTTATCCAATATATGTGTGGCCGGCTAAAAGATTCTAAAGAGCTTGTGACCAAGATTCCAATGCAACTGTGTAGCTATATGAACTGTGTGTGTTCTGTATACATCCTGCCTCGTTGCTTATTTGTTGAAAGATTTATAAACAAAGTTCTAAATAATCCTTCTACAAAAAGGAATTCTACCTAGAATAATCCTGAACTGTTGATCTGTTACTGAAATGTTAGAAAACCTGCTGCCAAATGTAAAAAAAAAAAAAAAAAAGTTAAAGAACAACCCTGACTGCCATGTAAACATTTTCGAATGGTTTGAACCAGATTTTGGAATGAACCCTTTTTTCTTTTTTCTTTTTCTCTAATATATAGGTCCTTTTATAAATGATTATGAATCTCAGACAGGCCGTCATGTTTATCTTTTTCTTGACCGTGCCTTACCCCCTCACACTCACTAACCCTCAATAAATTATCACTCACCCCAATGTACGTGGCACTAATCTAAATGCGAGAGGGTTAAAATTTTGTCACGGTGGTTCCATGGGTTGGTACAAATATTACCTCTCATGCAAAACCATGAAAGGTACCTCTAGCAGAATAATATCCTATATTTAATATATATTTGTAAAATTAAATGTAAATTAAAATAGACCATAGTTAAGAGACTTAAAGGCCTACTAGATAAAGGATGGCTTTTGTAAATAATGTTGGGTGAAAAAAAAAAATAACAAAAACAAAAGGTAACAGCAAGTATATTTGATGTTGTCTTAGTCTCATTTAAGGACATGAAATGAATAAAAGGAAGGTTTCTATCATAAACATCCAATTAATGAGTATATTATCAGATAGTTTGCAATATTTAAAAATGTATGTATTCTTAAAGCCCTCCTTTGTTGTGGATCTATGAGCCCTTAAAACACTGGCATCCATGCCATTCTTTCTTTAATCGTTTATCTTGCAGTGTTTCATAAGTCATAATAAATAGAATGCTCGGTAGAAAGTGTCAAAATTAACGAAATGGTCAGTACTCATTAATTAAAATAGGAGATGAACGTACGCTGGATAGTATGGGGTGGGGATGAGGAAGGCATCGCCAGGGTCGGCCAAGCAGAAGGCTATTAACTCGTTAGCTCCAGTGGCTCCTCCACTCATCACTATCCGATCTGGGTCGAACCTCGCTCTTCCTCCGGTCACTTTCCTCATATACTTGGCCATTGCCTGTTCACATTAACAACCCTCTCATCATAATCCACTAATCCACTTTTATTTAGTTAAAAGAAACAAATATTAACTTTCATGCTAACAACAAATGATATGACACATGCAAAGAGTCAGGTCTAATTACATCAATGATGATGACAATGATGATCATGAACCATAGCGATTTATCATTGTGGACTTAGATGAGTGATTGACGGACACAAAACATATCGATCGCATTGGATACCTTCCATGTGTTCTTGCCTTTAACAATGACTTTGGTGCTCCTCTATGTAGACTTACGATCTATATATAGAGCCTTGAGGGCAAGTGGAGCCAATATTTGTAATTCAAACCACTAAAAATTACTAACCATCGCTTGTTTGATGTATAACACAAATTTCACTTTAATAAGCACTACCAAAAATAAGACTTTTAGCGGTGAGCAAAATGAGTTTAAGCGCAGCATCTTTTCCCCCGGTGCTAATGGTCATTTTTTGTGGTGGGAGTTTTTTTTTTTTTTGCCACAAAAATTGCCATTTATGTCTTTGTATGTACCGTTTAAGAGATGTCTATGAAAATAGTGGTCCAACCGCCGCCGAAGGTCACTATGTTTGTAGTGCAGGTTGGGTCCATTGAAAGATTGCTTATGTGAAGTATTTGACTTTCTTTATTCCTTTAATTTGTGGTTGATCTTTTCAATCACTTGTTTTATGTAAGATCAATTTGATAGTGAGTTAAACTATGATTGGAGTCAAATTTCTTCTTCAGCTAATAGAGGAGAAGATAATGTTTTTTAGCCGTTGAATTTAGACGTGGCCCATATGAATGAACAATAGGGTTAGGGTCATAGAATTCTCTAAGCCACTTCAAGGATCTCGTGTCCTAAACATATTTACAACTAGAAAATGCTTATTAAGTACTTATACTTTTTTGGTGGGAGTTAGGGTTGTTAATGGATCCAAGCCTGACCTAAGTCCATTCAGCCCAGGTCCATTAACTGAGGATTTGGATTGTACGGTCCGGGTCAGAACACAAACTTGAGGTTGGGATTCTTTATGGGGCAGACTCGTGCCATTGTCTCCAAGCCTGGTGGACTTTTGTTATAGATAGATATATTTATATGGTATGAACCTTTTCAGTCCGGATCCTCTGTTGCGGCTGTTTACATGAAACTTGTAACACTTTTCTGGAACTCAAGTGGCCTTCATAGAGATCATTTTATTTTTTATTTTTATATATTTTTTAATATAATGCAGGTTTATCCCTTTTAGGCCAGAATAATTCTTATGGATCTAGGAGAGAAAGCCATAGAGATCATTCGGACCGTTAAAGGTGAATGTGATGCTTTCCACTATAAAATTGTGCACCATAATGGAATGTCCTTAACACCATTTTATTTTTTATTTTTACTTTTATCTTGGACCAAGATTCATTTGTCCTAAACCTAGACCGGTCAATCCTTATCTGAGTGCGGATAAAGTCACGCGTGTTGACAACCATACTATTTGGTAAATTCGCTTTAGCATTGAAGGGTCATTAATTTAAAAAGATCATAAAAGATTGGGTCAGATAAAAAAAAATCATATTTCAAGAAAAACCTCTGTTTTCTTAAAAGAAAAAAAAGTAAAAAAAGTTAATTTCTACTAAATGACAAAAAAAAGAATCTTAAAAGAAAAATCAAATCAAAAGCTACATTCTCATTCCTTCACCTATTTGCTTTACCAGCGAAAGCTGCCAAACAGGCGAGAGAACAAGCAGCAACATCAGATGAATGAAGAATAAGGGTAGACGAATTAATTTCCATACATTTCTAAATGCCGGTAGTCCGTGATAATCCTGATAAAGAGCTATGTCCTTGAATTCTGAAACCCCTTCAACCGTGCAAATGGAAGCCTTGGGGTTTCTCCTCACCCAATCCTCTATCAAATCACTGGAAAGCTGAAATACAGAAAGAGAAGAAAGAAAGTTACTCAGTGGATTTGATAGCATTCCTTCATGTCGTTTACAAAAGATGCGTGAAGAAGCTGAAACAATACATTACCTGATTTTCAGCAAGCCCCATTTGAATAACACCTTGGGGATTTGTGATGGGGTGGTAGGGATTGTTGTCGTATGCCTTCCACCCATCGAAGTAAGGCGAGTTCTCTCCATGGGAGTCATTTGTAGCCAGCTTAGAGAGGAGGCTGTGATGACAATCGTTCCTTGCCAATGCCATAATATTCTGTCTACTACTTTCCGTTCTATTGTCTGAAATTTAAGAGAGGCAGAGAGAAAGTAATAGGAAGAGTGGTGCATGGAGAAACAGGGAAGTGAGTAGGATTTATATGGCATAAGGAAGAGCGCCGGCAGTCACAACAAGGTGAGCGCCGGCGTTCAGCTGAGGGGCACCACGTAACACGACATTCAAAGTTCAAATTTTGAATAGTGATACGAAAGATGGGTTGAAATTTGTGCCTCACTTCTTCTCATCAGGAAGAACTAATGAATTTGGTGGAGGGTTCAAGCTCACAAAACACTGTCTACATTCTTCGATCACATGCTTGGAAGGCAGAACTGAAGGGCGTCGGCGCTTGCGTAAGCAGATTGGTTTGGTCCTCCCGAGTTGTTTCTTGGAAAGTGGAGAATCACAGTGCTCTGAGAATTATCTCTATGAATCTCAGTGGATCCTAACGCTCAGATCAAAATGCTCTTTAGTAAGAGCTAGGCTCACCATAAGATGGATCATGTATAGCCACATGGGTTTTATGACTTTTAAAAAAGTTTACAAAAAACAATACACATCTCAGTTTTTTTTTTTTTTTTCCTAGCCCAAAACCATTTCACCACATCAAATGTAATTGCAATTTTAATATTTATAACATTGAAAAAACGAGCTGAACAACCACTAAACACGACCCAATTAACCCGTACTTATCACTGGGTAGGTCAGATTTATAGTTGTTAATTTCGTTTCGGACCATATTTCAGTGTAGCCTTTAGAATGAAATGTTTCGGCCGATTTAGGATTTTGGTGAGTCACGTTTCGAAAAAATAAACAAAACCAAAATATACAATTTATACATTTAATTTATTATAATAAAACAACCTTATAATATATAAGTATAAAATTTAAGCACATTCTTATCATAATAAAGTTTAAAGACAATTTTCATAATCATAAAGTTAATAATCATTAAAATTGAGGTTTTGAAATATTTCCTAAAACATTTCAGTCATTTTGGAAATCTTGGATATT
Source organism: Litsea cubeba (assembly GCA_012931725.1). Lineage (NCBI taxonomy): Eukaryota > Viridiplantae > Streptophyta > Magnoliopsida > Laurales > Lauraceae > Litsea > Litsea cubeba. The sequence goes on along the minus strand of CM022951.1, from coordinate 70,513,179 downwards.
TCCTTCATTTTTGGAAAATTCAAACGAATCGGCCAAAATCCAAGTTTTTTAGTGAAATCGACCGAAAGTCAAACTAAAAAATTATGCTATGTATTTCTTTTAATAGATTTAATGGCAAAAATAAAAGAAATTAGACCTAAACGAAATAAAATTAAGAAGATTTAGCCGGAAAAAACATTTAATCCGGACGTGTTACGCAATCAAACACTTTAGCAAGTGGGGCACCAATTAGAGCAATTGAGCCCGATTCATTTTTTTTTTTTTTTTTTACCTATTTGGCACATCGTCGGCGCCGACCTTATTTACACTGAATAAGATCGGTGATAACCTTATGGTGGAAGAGAGAATAGAAAAATGAGCAAAAACAGAAATATGAGCCCTAATATGAATCGCGGACAGGGTTATCGCCGACCTTATTCAGTGTAAATAAGGTTCGCGCTGACGATGTGCCAAATAGGTAAAAAAAAATAAAAATATATGAAAATCGGGCCCAATTGCTCTAATTGGTGCCCCATTTGTTTAAGTGTTTGATTACGTAATACGTCTGAATTAAGTGATTTTTTGAATTAAATCCTCTAAAATTAATAACCATATTAGAGTGAATCCGGGTGGGTCCCGGTCCGGTCGCCCTCCAAACAAATTCCTGCTCAACTAGGGTTGTAAACGGGTCGGTTCCGGTCCGGGTCCAGGGTGGAACCGGAACCGGAACCGTTTTCTAAGAAGGGGAACCGGAACCGGAACCGGAACCGTTAAGAATAATGGGAACCAGAACCGGAACTGGAACCGTTTATGAGGCGGGTCTGGTTCCGGTTCCGGGTCTAGACTAATACCTGTATTTTTCTTTAAAAAAATTATGCTTTTTTCACATTTAAATTGGATCACATACCTACAAAACACTAATGTGACATTTTGTCTATCAATAACAGACACTTTTAACCAAAAACTCAAAAATCACATCCAAACAGGCAATGAGATGTAGAAAAATAGAAAACTCTAATGTAGAAAAGTAGAAAAGTAAAAAGGGTTCTGTTCTCACATAATAAAGTTACCTTATGTTAGTATATATTTGGTCGGGTCTCGGGTCCACGGGTCTGAGCCACTGTGGATCCGGAACCGGAACCGTTTAGGTATCGGTTCCAAAAAAAGGATCCGGAACCGGAACCATTTTCTTATCGGGATCAAAATAAGGACCCAGACCCGGATCCTAACGGATCGGAACCTTCGGGTAATCGGAGAATCGGGTACCCATTTACAACCCTATGCTCAACTGGCGTCAAATGAAAGTGATAACAGAAAACCGGCAAGGAGAGGGTTTGAACTTTGAATCACGTGGTGGTTGAAACAGCTGTCACCCACTAACTCACGGATTCTATCGAACTGGGGCCACGTTTTTTCATTCCAAACCATTGATGTGGATGTGCACAATCGTTCACGCAACCAGTTATAGCTCACGTGGGACCAGTTTTGGTTCTAATCCAAATCTCACGAGGCTCTCCCTTATTGCAATTCTGAGCTGAAGAGTGGAACATTAAAGTGGCTCACCAATTAAAAATCGGAGTTGTTCAAAATATAAAGTTTTTATTAAATTTTATTCCAATAAAAATTGGTCTGATTATATGACTACTGATCATTTGATAAAAATAATATAATTAACAAATAACAAAAGATAGTAACTGATGAGTCAAGCCCAATCCAGATCGCGGTAATGAGTCAGGTCCAAGTGACCCGGTCCGTCTAGGATCGTGGGTCAGGCCAGAATAGCTCCGTTGAGATCCGAGTTTTGTTAAACGAAGCCTCGTCACCTCAGGCTCCAAGTCATCGCGACGAAGTCCTCCCCTCACCTGCACTTACCAAGTCTCACGGAGAAGATCTCACCTGCCTCCCACCTGACTCGTTCCTCGAGGACACGACTGAGGCTCCAAAGAGACGTTGAACTGATCGCATCCCCACCTGGTTGGGAAATGTTGAGAAAGGAATGGTTTTTTCCTACTTTCTCATGCCTGTAGCTCTCTACATTAATCAAACATCACCATTTTGAAGTGGACGTAGGTCACGCTTGACCGAACCACTATAAATCTCTCATCTCTCTTCATTTACTGCACAGTATAAATTATCTGACCGGTGGTGTCCGAATTTACCTTTTTTGGCATCATCAGTAACATCACTTTTTTTTTTATTATCATAATCGTCAATCATTATTTGCTTTAGTAACGTTTGACTCAGTGGTCCTCCTCTTCGGTTGTAGTCTTCCGACCAATATTTTATATTAATATAATATAAAAACAGAGCAGTTTCACTTTTACGCGCTTGTATATTCTCCAAAATAGTCAAAAAGTCTGTATATCTATTCGATTTCTGTCTGCTATTTTTTATATTGGATTCAGATCCCCTGTTTGGACAGGTGTGGCCACATGAGGAGATGATTTTTTTTTTATTCATTAGAGGAGATGGGATGTCGGCTGCTTTGACATCCTTCTTCCATGTGTCACCCCTGATTGATCCAAATAGAATTTTTCCAGTCTAATCCAAATTAGAGATTCAGATTCTATTATATTTCCTCATTCTCATATTTCAACATAGTGTCCCCACAAACATAAATTACCCATCCAGTTTAATAGTAAGTACGGTCATCTAGATGGATATGGAGAACTTTCCAATTATCAGTTCTTAAACCTTGAAAACAACTGACGGCTTTCTGATACCAGCAGCGTGTCTTGTGACTTATATCTTGGTCCTAACTTGATCTACAGTTGCAACTTGCAAGGGTAAGTAGTAAGTAGTAAGTAGTAAGTAGTAAGTAGGTCTCAGTTTTGCTCTAGAGGGATTTTTTCATAATTTCAAAGATCAATGCTCATTTTTCTTTGTTTTCATTTTAAGAACATTGTTACTTTCAAAATGTACATGCAAAAGATAATCAATAATAAAACAAGTGTGCCAAATGCCAATTCATTGTAAATATTGAAAAACTCTCTTGCGAGTAGGCTGCATGGTGGTCAAAGGATTGGACTTGGTTGCAGTTATCATTGTATCGTATTACAATGCAACATATGTTGCCATAACCCAAAAATAATCGAAGTTGGAAGGACTCTTATCTCTTCCTTCTTTCATGGTACGCTCACTTAACAAATTTCAATTAAGTTCCTTAGTACCTTTTACATTAATTTCCCAAAAACACCCTCGCAGTTTCTTTACAAAACTACCATAATTAACATGCTCCCAACCATATCTTATTAATACCATGATCATCCCACATCCAAGATCAAATTGTTGTACTTTATTTTTAGTTATTGTTCTAACGATGGACCTAACCGTAAAAGTTCATAAAAATGAGAGGGGGGTGATTTGACCTATTCATTTTTTTTTAAAATAATTTCCTTCAATATAGAAAAACCTATCGTCCAATTTCTTATGAATCAAGTTTATAAAGTAATAAAAGTTAAATAAAATATATTACATAGGGTGGGCTCATAGTTTATTATATAATTTATATCATAATGAAAACAATAAAAACAATATAAATAAAAGAAAAAAGAAAAATACTAACTGCCCCTTTAAGACCAAGACTATCACATTTGTTCTCACTTATGAGAAAGTCTAGTTTGCTCAATCATTTAAGATCATTAACTCAAATTAAAATCTAGGCTATATGATGGATTGTACTAGCTAGAATGAAATACAACCTAATAGAAGGGTGTACGTTCTTTCACAACCTAAGAATCACAATTTCGTCTAATATAATGGACACAGTTTACACATATTAGCAAACAGCCAGAATTATCCATAAAATAGTTGGAATTTAAAAAAAAATTTATAATGGGGAGACGTGTTCATATACAACCTATTGCATTAGCGCTCCAAACCACATTATGAGGCCCACTTCAAGTACTTTTATGCATAATTGATGGTTAGATGATAAGGTTTTCACATGAAATGCTTATGTATAATCAAGAAATACTCTTATTTGATGTCAGATGTTAATGATCCTGCCAATCTAGTGTACAGGGATATTCAACCTTCTTTAGACTATGCTTTGTGTGGCGTTTCAAAGTAAAATTTTGAAGTTTTGTAGGAACTTTCGACACTCAGTTTTGCAGTGCTTTTTTTTTTTTTTTTTGCTTGAAAAAGATATGCATGTTAAAGAGAAAAGAAAAGTTACAGAAGATTTACAAACAGAAGCAAACAACTAAATATATAAACAACTAAAACTAAGACAAATAAATAGGAAATCCTAAAACTATATACATATAAACAATAAGGTCAAAGAGCTGGATCTGTGCCATCCTCAGTTTTGAAGTACTTCATTTCCAACTTAAGCCGTGCAAACTGATGCTCGGTTTTGGGGTGCTTCCCTAGTTTTTTGTTGATATTTTCTCTCTCTCTTATTCATCGGTTGTTTTATACATAATCAATCAATATTATGACATTCCTAAAAGGCTAACTTAGAACGTGCCTATCAGTAGAGGAGAGTGTAAATCTAATAAGAAAAATCAGCCCGTAAAATTATCCTAACCCTTGAGTCAACGGATTTAAAGCTGAATGAGGTTTCAACTGTAAACCATTTCGAGAATCAATTCAACAGCAAATGAACATCCTATATATGAGTGTAAAAATTGGCCTCGTGCCAAATCATGAAAGAGATGAACATTGATGAAAGGTTTTATTTATTAAAAAAGAAAAAACATCGATAAAAGGTAGGCCACAGCGTGCCCCACTGAGCTGTCTTGGGGTCAATAGCTTGCATGATATGTGATCCAAGCTACGATATAAATGTCCTATGGTTGGATAGTCCAAAATGTCACCGACCAGATGGGCACTATGTATCTTTCCACTTTTTTGGCCGTTTGAAATATTTCATGTGAATCATGTATTTGTCAAGGGTTCAGGTTTATTCCATCTTGTTTGCTACCCATGACTTTTGAGTCTGAATTGGCGTATATGCACGAGACACTTGGATGCTGTAGGCAGTCGGAGCAAGGCAAGGTCAGTTGTTGCGATGAGATCACAAAGAAATATGAGTCGTGGATCGAAAACTCGACCTCTTTCTTTGACAAAACACGAGTCTTTTACTAGGAAAGGAAAAATGTAGTCTTTGACGACACAGAGTCGCGAAGAAACCGCGTTTGAAGACGTGGACTGGAAGAGCAGCAGTCACTCCTCCATTCGAATTTCTGTGGGTCAAGTGTCGTTTGAGTTATGACATCAATGGGATCATTGGGTGACGCAACGAGGGGCCTCCTTATCCAATTGCAATCAACAGGGGCTCGCACTCGTTGAATGACAGGGCCCAACTCATAAAAATAGAATATGATGTATGTGAGTACCTGTGCAGTTGTACGTGGTTTCTGTGGTAACTTGCTCGACTGATGGTGAGTGTATGCTGCTAATTGTGATAGATGATCCAGATTTGCTCTCTATATCTTAATGTCCCACCCATGTCTGTGGCTGTCCTAGGGCAGGGCCTTATTGGATGCTCCTTATGTTGGAAGCTCTTTTATTTGGCGAGCCTTAAATTCTCATTGTTGAAGCAGATTGGACCTTTAAAAATATAGATTTGTCTTGCACAGCTGACAGTTGGCCCACTGGTTTGATATGTAGTTCATTTGTTGTTATTATTATTATTTTTTAGAAGCGGTCCGGCGCTTATGGTTCGCAAGGTGTAGAACGCCTATTAGGGCCTACCTTATGACCCATCCAAATGGATTAGACATACACAACCCCTTTTTAGTCACTAAATCCGACGAATTTGCATAGGTTTGAAAGAACCAAACCATTGGATTGAAAGTTGATTTTTGTTGTTTGATACACAGCCGTTAAACTTGTAGACTATGTATAAAGGGGTTAAAAGTATTAGATTGATATCAAATCCGATATGTAGGTTGGCCCCACTTGAATTTTACGATCCCCCTTTGTCCCATGACCAGTGGGGTCCACGGTGGGCCCCACTAGGTGGTCCGCACCATAAGTGTATAAGGACCGTCATTATAGGATTGATTTTCTCTCTGTTTTTTTTTTTTAATGTATCGCTAAGGTCTTTTGACCCAAAAGGACTAATCCAATGGGTGGTGCTCGCAAAACCCACACAAAATAATACGTCAAGCAAATCTTGAGCGGTTTTGAGCACGAGAAGTGGGAAGCAAGCGGCCCACACCTTATGCCACTCACTAACTCCTAAGTGGGTACTTTATCTGCTTTCTTTCATCATTCTCTTATTGTTATCTATTGCAAGGCTAAGAAAAACATGGTCTAACAGATCTTTTTAACCAAATGAAACACAAAGCATGATTTATGTTACTGTAAATCATACTTTAAGTAGGGGTGTTTATGGGCCGATCCAGGCTAAGGCATATATAGGCCCATCTCAACTCTAGAAACACTGGCTCAGGCCCGGCCCAAGACCGACACGGACCGTGAAAATACGGCAAAAGCCCGCCCATTTAATCAATTGGGCTTGGTGAACCAGGTTTTTTTTTTATAAATTCTTTGGGTATTCAAACAATCATTTGGACTAATTAAATTAACTTACATGCATTTCTTATACGCGCACGGCTTTGGGTTTTCTATCAATTAATCCAACCCCAACCCAATTATTAACAAGCCCTAATGACATATCCAAGCCCGGCCCAAAGCGAACTGGGCCTTGATAGGGCTCGGGCTAGCCCGGCCCATGAGCACCCCTAACTTTAAGATAGATTTGTTGGACTTCTTTGTTTGTATATATGGACTTGTATTCCAATAAATTTAAATAAATGTATCTCTACAAATGGCTAAGATTGAAGAACTGAAATGTGAAGTAATTCACAAATAACCACCAAAGAACCTCTCTTTTGACAGAAAAAAGTTAGGGTGCACTTGTGCGACAAAAGAATTCTGAGATGGAGAGCGGAATCATTTTGCTCTTTTATGCAGCCTGCTGTTAAGATTTTTAGTGCAACGCATTACGAAAAAGGAAATTCTGAAATAGTTTTTGAAGGCAGATTGTCTAAATTTGCGGAGAGAAATCTGTCCTCTTCTTCTCCCTCCTCCCTCCCTTTCTTCCTCTCTCTCTTTGAAACATAAAACCACAAAGGTTAGAAATCTCTTATTGCTCCAAGTTAGAAATCCTTAAAAAGGAAGACGAAAAATGAATATATACTCAATCATCACTATAGTAAAGTAAATATTCTAGCTTCAGTTTTCATCTACATATTCATCTTACATCCTTTACCCATAATCTCTTTAATAATCCTTTTGTTGGAACCCATCTTACAATTAATTTTTAAGAATATATCCAGCACCTTACAAACAAATCGTCCCTTGCTATACTTATTCGGTCGTACATTAATAGATAAAATGTATGGTATCTAAGTGAGAGCACCCTTGAAACCCCAAGGGGTTGTCCGAGTGGTCAGGACCACGGTTCGTCTCTCTTCCAGAGTTAGAGGTCTTGGTATCGACCCCCGGTCCCCGCTCTTCAGGAACCGATCGAACGTTGAGTCAACTTGTGCTACCACCTAGGGGCCACATGGGTTTTACTTGGCTTATCTCTGGGTCCGGAGAGAATAGTCTAGCCCAAAGGGTTGGGAACACTCCGTTAGCAAAAAAAAAAAAAAAAGTGAGGGCACCCTTGCACTTACATGGAATAATAATTTTTGATAAATTAGCTCTTTATATATATATATATATATATTAAAGAAATAGTAATTTTTTCATTTTTCTTTCTCCGGCGAGGTGCTTAATTTCTTTCAGAATCTCTCAACAAAAGACTTTCATGGCCCTAGTTGGGCCACGCACTCACGCCAGAAATTATCCAAGCCTGGCCTATTTACTTAGGATTTTACACAGCTCATGAGACTTAAACTCAAATTCATTTGCAAATACACAAGTCCTCTGCCTTAAACACGTCGAGTTAGGTCCCTGCTGTTCCAGCCCATGAGCTAAAAATGTCCCGGCTAGGGAGAAAGAGACTCTTCTAAATATGAAAACAAGCAGAAATAGCCTCTTTCAATTCTAGGGAAACTCTTGATAAAATTCTAGAATTAACAACTACTCTGAGAACAAATCTAAGAGGGAGTCTCAATCATCCACAACTTTCATCTATATTTGGATTTTTTTAATATCAGACAGAGACATGCTTGCAGTTGCAGGTGCAATGAACCGGGAAATACAAGGGAAGCTTGTTTATTAGCTATCTACCGAAGGTCAAATTTAGAGAACACAAGATAGCCAAAGTGGTAAAGGGCATCTCATCTCGCCCTCACCTCAGTGCCAGGGGTCAGCATTGGCAGAGCATGGATGTCGACGTCCTGTGAAGGAGTATAGGGACAGCAGCACACTGCATTTCTTGGGATTCTACCTTTTTATCTAGTCACTGCGTTTCATAGCCTTAGATTGAATGATGAACAATATCTAATCATCATAATTATTGCTAGATGGCTAATCTAAACATCATCCTCTTATTTGATGGACCGAGTCAGCACCACAAACATGCCGTGTTTCCAATTTATTGAAAAGAGAAGGAAAAGAAGCGCCATAGAGGATTATTATCATCTTCTTGTTAGATTGTATGACCTCAATCCAGTAGATAATCGGATAAATTGATTTATTTCATTAATTAATTTATATTTTCATGCTTTATTCATGAGATGAATGGTATTTTAATTCTACGCTTGCACATTGCCAATACAAAATGACATGATGGTTCATGAGATGAACCGGATCCTACTAATATATTAGATGTGATCCATGTGTTTGGATGAGATCCACATATGATGGACATAGATCACAAATCTTACACTGAAATTGATTCACAGCCAATGATGAGATTGGGCATCTCATCTGATAAGGTTGCAGCACTGTGATCACTATGAGATAGTGTGATATGTCTCGATTATCAGAAAATAAGATTCTGGATCACTGTGCTGGTACATTAGATGTACTGAAGGACCATGAGTAACATATTGTACAAGTCTGTCTTTAATTAAAGGACTGCTCTCATAATTCCCAAGCAATAGGCTCTTAATCCTAAGAGATCAATGGACTCAAGTTTCTACTATACATTTACTTTGAGTCATCAATGAGTGAGGTAAATTGTACATCAATACCTTGATGTCTTGGGTACGTGGTAGTGGGGCTGTCGGAATATTTAATTCTCAAGATGAAATTTATTCTCATAAATATCTCTTCGTGCCAATTAATGGAATTTATCATTAGTGAGCGCGCATCCATCTCAATTAAAAGTAACTTGGATGGTACTGATGATTACTATGATTAATTGGGTTAGAAGGATAATAAGAGATGGATCTATTTTGGTTGGACAAATTTATTCCAATAGATCAATGAATATATTTGATGGAGGGGCCTACAGGTAGTAATTGAGAAGTTTATGGTATTCTTGTAATTATTCCTAAGATTGGAGTACAATTGCATTTGATTAGTGAACTTACTTACAACTAACTGTGGGTCCAGAGTTCACATGAGATGTGGGGTCCAGATTTCTAGTTGGAAACAAATACTATGGAATCCCTAGTAGTCCCCATGCTAGCCCTAATAAGAGAAGGTATTGATCTCATTAGAACTCTTAAGGAAATGAGGAGTATGATACTTACTAAGAACGGAAGTAAGACTTCTAATCTTGGTCCAAGAGGAGGTGTGCCCAAAACTATAAATAAGAGGTGAAGGTTAGAGATCTCTCTACACACAATAATCTCTCACGTTCCTCTCTCTCTTCCTCCTTTCTCTCCTTTGGTTTCCTACTAGAGATATAAGGTTTTCTTCTATTTGGAGATCCCACTATTCTCCTTTAGAAGTTCTCTAAGAGGGTCATAGCGTGGAAGAACACAAAGGCAAGGGAGATCAAAGTTTGCGAAAAGAGTTTTTGTAGAGATCAAGTTCTCGATTAGAGCACAACCAAGCTCCAAATGTATAGATTTATTATTTATTTGAGTTAGTAGATATAGTTATGCTTGTTGTTTCTTGATCTATCTTCTTGATGGATATTTGTTCTTAATGCATGAGATTAGGATTTTAGATCTTGGGCTTGAGTTCTTGGCCTTTATGGATAATTGATCCTTGCATAAAGTGAGTCAAAAGTTTTGAATACCTATCCACGAGACCCACCTAAGTACTTCCAACACTTGCCAGTCTTATTGTATAAGAGTCGGCTTAATGTATTATGCTCAAATGGAAAAAATATCATATCTTAGAAAGTCTAGATTCCACCCTTTTTTTTCTTTCTAATTTCTACTATTTTGTAGGCCTCCCATTCTTGATCTGATCTGTTTATTGTGTTTGAGACCCATTGTTTTCATCTGTAGAAAAGTTGTGGGGTTGTGGAACCCATTAAATTGTATACAAACTTTTATATCTTCCCTCTTGCTCTCTCTTCTAGCCCCCCATATATCATTTACTCATGTGAAAGTAGTGCTTCCAAGCCATCATGATAACATATTTAAATTTTACATAAAAAGTCCCATTTTAATATCCTGGTATAGTTGTCAAATATAATCAAATGAATATTGAAAATTTGCACCATTAATCCAAGGGCTTACAAAATCTGGATGTGTCAAATCTGTGTACGTTCTGATTCAAGGAGGTTTGATGAGAGGTCTCGATTGTTCAAAGGGGTCCGAGCGAACCTCCCAAGCTAGGCCCCATCCTTTTATAAGGATATATACTTTTATGAGTTAAAAACATTTAACCCAATATGAGAAGTAACAATCGATGATTGATTTCTAGGTCTCTAAGTTTTTTTTTTTTTTGGTAGAGGAGTTCTCTAGGTTAGTTTTCAAGTATTGCGTGTGTGGGCCCACACTCGAGAAAAAAAGGGAGAAAGAGAAAAGAATATTGCCTAACCATTCATGCATGTGTAAAAGTTTTGGACCACCAGCCGAGGTTAGAAGAAAGAAAAGAAAAAGGAAATATACCTTTTCAAAAGAATAAGAATAAGAACAAGAAAAGAAAATCGGCTAGCTAAACATGCATGTATGTGTAAAAGTTTCAGATTAGCCGACTAACGTGTAAGAGATTTCCTTTTAATGCGGAAGACGACGGTGAGAGTGAGACCACAGAGATATGTGAAATTATGGTCACTTTCGTTGAAGTAAAACATATGCTAATTAATATAAAATTTTATGTTCTCATTTATCATAGTAATGTGAAATTATTTGAAGTAAAATGATGTTGGTGGGTGAAGTGCAGAAAAGTTCAAATTGGATTTGTCCATCAAAACCTCTCTGTAGTCAGTAGTTCAGTCTTTCTGTTGTGTTTTTTTTTTTTTTTTGGTAGAAGTCTTTATGTTATGTTGAAAACACCTGGAGTCGAATGTGCTTTCGGTTGGTGGAAAGCGTGTGGAGTTAATGCCATCTTGCAGTCTCCCAAATTCCCCAAAACAAGTATCTGTTGCAGTCAATGGAACAATCAAACTTGGTGTGGAAGTGGTAATGTGGCAATACACAATAATTGCCGAGATTTCGCATCCATATTATGTGGATTAAATGACTAATGGTTGTGGGTGATTGTGAGAGCCTTTGATCACATCCAATTGACCTAAAGATAGATGTGATGATTGGGGACATGATGTAGAGCTGTTCAATGTATATTCTTGAGGATGTTTGTATGAAATCTTTTGATGGGAAGGATTTACCATGCAAATTAACCGATTTTGTGGGCCCACATGGTCGCTCTTTAGAGCATTTTAATTATGTGAGAAACAAGTTTTGGTTATCCTGTTGGCTAGAGCATGGTAACAGGAGAGGAATCTATAGATTTGATAATTCTAAACTACCCCTGCAACAAGGATCTCTCGCTGAAGATTGGTATAGTTGAGATTTTCACTTTGATATTGGTGTGTATCGAGGCATATAGCTGAGAAAAATAGAGTTCGGTGTGCAAATCCACTTAAGTGAGGATTCTCAAATCTTATGAGGGGTGATCGGATATGAAAATCCTAGCAGATGAAGATTTTCATTCTTCTAATTTGGAGCTCACAAAGGTGAAACAATTAATGTTTTTTAATGAGTCTCAAAGCCCCAAGCTATTTTAGATGGGGGCCTTATTGCAATAAGTACAATCAATTTTCGAAATGAGAGGATGTTAATGACCTCATTTATACATCCATTTTGATACCTTGCTTATGCATTAATAAGCACAAGCAAATGTAATCATGTATAACCGTTATGAATGCACATCATTTACATATGTAAATAAGTGCAAGCAAATGACCCTTTAAGCAACATGTATATACAGTGTTGTATAAGAGAGCTGGTAATGTCACAGTCATCTCTTCTCCTTCCACATCCCTTTTTTTACATGACCAATACATTCATGTATAAAATTACCTAAAATGACATCTATAAATATCTCTCCCTCCCCAACTTTCTACACTCACCCACCCCCACGCTAGCCACCATCGTCCCCTCCAACAGCACCGCTGGAGTGGGAGAGGTACAGGGAGAGGGAGAGAGGGCGGCGGGCGGTGACACGGAGAGGGAGGGAGAAAGGGAGAGGGAGAAAGAGGAAGAAGGAGAGGGAGAGAGAGGGCGGTGGCAGGGAGAGGGAGAGGGGGAGAGAAAGAGGGAGAGATACATATATAAAAGGAAAGGGAGCAAGGCCGCTGCTGGGAAAGGGAGGGGGGAGAAGGGGAGTGAACTAAGAAGGGATAAAAGAGTATTTCAAGAAGAATGGGGTGAGCAGAGAGAAATTTTGAAAAGAGAAGGGATATGGAAGGAGAAGGGTCGGTTGTGGCATTAGTAGCTCTCGTTGTATAAATAGGTGTATGAAGTGTTGAATTATACAAATTTCTCTTCCTTGACTCTTTCAAACTCCCTCTATTAGTTTCCCATTAAGCTAAAAGTACAATATGGAGTGGACTATATGCCAATCAAGAAGTTATTATTTTCCTAGCTAGGATCCCCAAGAAGAGCTCACTTCTCCTTCTTAAGGGACATCATTAAGAAAAGACTTGCTAGTTTGAAGCATAGATTGCTTTCTTTTGTAGGTAGGCTTATCCTTGTGAAGCATGTGCTGAGCTCCATTCCCCTCCACTTCATGATGGTCTTTCCAATGCCTTCTAAAGTGGTCGCAGACATTGAGCAACTTATGAGAGCTTTTTTTTGGCCTAGTGGTGAGAGCAAGAAGAAAATTAAGGTCAGCTGGAAAATAGTTTGCCTGCCCAAAGGGGGGAAGGTCTTGGGCTGCATAGGTTGGCGGGAGTCAATAAAGCTTATATGTGAAAGCTAGCATGGCATACAACAACTTCTTCATCAATCCGGGCAACCTGGTTTCGTAACAGATACTTCAAGCAAACTTCTCTATGGGATTATAATACCACAAAGTTGAGCTCTTGCATGTGGAAATTCAAAAGGAAGCTCGGCCATTTCCTTAAAGCTTAACTGTCAATGTAAAATTGGCAATGGGTATTCAAGCAATTGGTGGTATAATAGGTGGTTAGAGGACACGGTTATTGCAGAAAGGTTTCCTCACCTCTCACTACAACAATTTGCATTTTTACCGGCGTTTTTTTGCCGGCGCAACCAATAAACGCCGGGGAAAGTGTGACCTTTGCCGGCGAAAAAGTTTCTTTCGCCGGGAAAATCAAGGGTTTTCCCGGCGAGAAATTATTGCCGGCAAAGGTTTGATTTTTCCCGGCGATTTTCCTTTTTCGCCGGCAAAGGTTATGTTTTCCCCGGCATTTTATTTATTTCGCCGGTAAAGGTTGATTTTTTCCGGCGATTTATCTTTTTCGCCGGCAATTATTATAATTTTCCCTTCGTCTTATTTATTTCGCCGGCAAAAGGTAAATTATTTTCCCCAGCAAATATCACCGCCAAAAAATCGCGCCTCTGTTTTTCTTTTGACTAATGCCCAAACCCCTTCCGCGCCCAGTTATTTTCTCTTTGTAATTCCCCTGCATCCATCTCCCATCGCAGCAGAGCAGCCATCGCCATCACTCTCTCCTGCGCAGAACTCGAACTCCCTCTCGGTTCCCATCTCATTCCCCTCCCCTCCATCACGCTTCTCCCCTCATTTATCCATCGTAGCAACGAATCATCCTCCCCGCTCTCTGGCCATCTCCCAGCAATCCCCACTCAGCCAGCCATCACCCCCTCCCTCACGCATTTTCTCTCATCACCCCCGTCCATCCCAGAACGCCCCTCAGTCATCCCTCCATCATCTCACGCCCATCTTCTTCCAGCGCAGACCCACACCTCTCCCAGACGCGGACCACCATCTCCGTCTCACTACGTTAAAATACTACACGTTTGGCGTCTTTTAGCAACAGCTACTGTCGTGGTTTGTTTTGGCCACATCTTGTATTTAATAACCACAATCTAAAGCTGGGTATTCCCTGACCTAAAATCTCACTCCATATCCAACGAATCCCGCCCCTTTCTCTGGTTTTTTTTTCTCACCCGCGCGCGCCTTGCATTATTTCCTTCTCCCTCTCTTCTCTCTCTCCTCACTTCTTCCGAGCACTAAATCAGGGGGTTCCGGTTAGATCCTCTCTCCGCCAAAGGTGAACCACACTGCTCATCGCCAGAGAAGACAGTAGCAAGAGGTGTGAAATTGCTAGAACTCTTTTTTATTAGTCTCAAATGAAATCCCTAGATCTCTTTTTATGCATTTCTGTGATTTGGGTCATCGTTGTTTTTCTGTTTATGTTATGGGTTTTCTCTCATGGCAGCATTGCTCATGCTATAGATTTTTACAATGTCATGTGAAATAGATAGATGGGGTTGTGTATGTGTTTTGGTCCCTTGTTTTCTAATATGGGTCGTTGGGGAGGTGGGACTTTTCTGGCATTGTTGCATTGGAAAGTTGATGAAGTGAGAGCTGAACTGGGAAGGTCTGAATTTATGGAGATATTCTCAATTGAAGCACTTTCTACTCTTCTTTCCCGTTCTTATATTTTTTTGCCCCTCAATTTTTTTTCAGATTTTGAATCTTTTGTGCAGGTCACGAGGTTTTCTTGCATTGGAGCGTTGGAAAGTTAATGAAGGGAGATCTGGACTGGGTCATCTTTGGAGGGGCTAAAATCTTAGAATTGACAGAAATATGCCGAGTTGAAGCAGAGAGCACAGATGTTCAGGGGCGCGATTTGGAGGGTGGAGAAGAACAAGATCAAACTAGTATTCAAATTGCAATTCAGGGCAACACATGCATACTACTGTTATATAAGCATTTTCATTTTGAAATTCGACAAATGGGTCTGGTATTTTCATTGTCTTTTACATACTCTGTAATTAAATTTGCAGTTTTAAGCTGTACAATTATGACTAGTAGTGCATGTCTTGTTCTCTCTTAGGTTTCAACAAAGTAAGCGCAAACTCACCTTTTTTTCTTGTTATTATCTTATAGGATTTGGGTCAGTCTAGATTTTCTTTTTTCTTTTTTTTTGTTGTTTTTGAATGAAATTTTTTGTACTGCATGGATAATGTTGGCTCTAGCTGAGAGTTTAACTAAAAGTTGAGATTTTTCGCAATGTAATTGGTTCGTGAAAGATCTGCAGTGGTCTAATTTTCTAGTGGAACTGATTTTTTTATTTCTGTTATCAAACCCAAGTTATTGTTGTGTTATTTCTCTTATCAAACCCAAGTTTTCTAGGGATACATTGATAGTGGCTCTAGTTCCTCTCAAAGTGGGAAAGCCGACGGTGAAATTGGAAAAAGTTGCAATTCACGATGAATCCTGCTGATGGAAGAACCCAATCTATGAAACAATGAAATTAATCCGAGAGCCTAAAAATGGGAAGATAAATGACAAAATCTACCAATTTTTTGTTTCCACTGTATGATGTTACCATCCTTTTCCTTTTTATTTATGCGGTCAATATCATGTTTATTGTGTGTTAACTTTGTGGGGCTTTCCAGGGGTCATCAAAAACTTGTTTTCATGGAGAGGCTACAATTAATTTTGCAGATTATGCTGAGACGATCAAACCTTTGTCTCTTTCGCTGCCCTTTAAGGCTGCAAATTCCGGGGCTATTTTGCATGTAAGTGTTTTCAATTTAAGAATACATAAAAATGCCAGGTTTACATGCTTGTCAAGAAGATTTCCTTCTGCTGTTCTGTGTCATAAAAGTTGGCATGTAAGTGCTTGTTCCCTTTTACTTGTTGAGAGAGAGAGAGAGGAGTAAAGATCAATGGTGAAAGCATATTAAGAAAGTTGGCATTTGTCAAATCATTAGTCTAAGGATTAGTAACAGGCAAATGAGCCTCCAATTAGGTATGTGCCAATTCACAGATTTGAAGTGGGGAACATTGATTTTAGGTGGCCCCTCAAAGCAGGTTCTCACAAGTGCGCTGATTCTCATGTGAAAAATTCTGATGTGTTGTGTCTCTTGACACTGCAATTAGTGATGATTTCTACATGAGTCTTATTCCATTGGGTTTTTGTTTTTTCCTTTTTTTTTTTTTTTGAGTGTAGGGGTTGCAGGATCTCAAGAAGATTTCCTTAAAGCATAACCCAAATGGGAGGTTTGTTGTTGTTTGTGGAGATGGAGAATACATCATATATACAGCATTGGCATGGAGAAATAGATCTTTTGGTTCTGCACTGGAGTTTGTTTGGTCATCCGATGGAGAATGTGCAGTAAGAGAAAGTACATCAAGGATCAAGATCTTTAGCAAAACTTTCCAGGTCTGGGTCCTATCATTATAACTTATAATTGATAATGGTTCATTGGCTAGCTATTTGCCATCTGATTTATTTGTTTATGATTTTTAAGTATACCTGCTCATACCGTCTTTCTTGTTATTCATCTAAACCTCGCATGACGGTCAATGATTTTCTGAATGAGATGGAACCCAGAGTTCAGCTGTATATGGGCTGAGAAATATTCTGAAAGATAGTATCAAATCTACTTTGGAAACTATATAATAATTATGTCTTGTAAATGGCACCCTGATTTCACCTTATTATTGTTGTAGTACAATTTCTTGTGTATGGATTTATTCTGATTCTGTATTGTGGTCTTGGAGCGAAGCGATCTAGAGAACCCTCTTATTCATTATGATTCTAGTTTTTAAATAACTACTTGGTCTAGGCACATGTTCTCTGTTGTGCTATGGTGAATGTATCTTAAGTTTTTGTTTAAGTAAAGCCACGTATGCTTCGGAGTTGATTCCTATTCAAAACTTGTCCTTGCAGCCTAATTTGCTGGTTGTTGATGTGCAGCCTAATTTGCTGCTTGTCAATGTGGAAAAGTTTGTTTAAAAAAAAACATGTAATTAATCTATTGGAAAGTGGGAGTGACTTCTTGGGTACTTATTGAGGATTGTAAAACTCTTATGGATTTAAAAAAAAAATCCTTTTATATTAATTATACAAAGAACCTACTAACTGTATGCAACACAGCAGCTCCTTCCATAAAAGCATCTATATTTTTGGTTTCATACTTTTTTCACAATGTTTAAATTTGGATGTGCCCATTGTATTCATAGGTTGAGAAAGAGATTCTCAATAACAGGTATCTGACAAGATTGGTCATGAGGCATTTTATCCCTGTCATGTCTATTGACTTAGACATGCATGTCTTGTGTTTTGTACATGCATTAATTAATTCGAGACCGGTAGGATGAGTGCCCTACTGCATAGATATATTCTCCATGCAGCTTAACCTGCCCTTTTATTCTGAGATTTTAATATTACAATAGATAAATAGTAGTTCATGCAAGTATAGACAAAGGAGAACCACCAATACAACTAACAGTAATCCTACATCAACAGTTTAATATATTAACATGAATGTAATGCTACTAACAGTCTATGTTCTATACAAAGTACAAATGGCTTCACTCATTTGGGTAAGGCTTTGGCTTTCAACGATTATGCAAATCATCATACGTATGCATGTCATGTACATGGCTCTCTTTCCATTTGAATTTTTCTTTTTTTTTTTGGTCTGTTGGGTAGGTTTAATGAATATAGTTTTTGTGCATGACTTTTCTTTTCAGCCAATAAATTTGTGCAAGAATTTAAGTAGCTGAAACTTGTAATTGATGGAAGAACCATAACTCTTAACTGTAAGTCCAAAATTGGAGTATTCTTGCTACATTGTTGTCAGCTATACTTCACCATGTGCATGCTTAGGACTCTAAAATTGTCAAGCATGGGTCAAGAAAAAACTGAAAGTAAAATTTGAAAAGGCAAGGCATCAAAACTTTGAGTAGTCCTGTCTGACCAGTTCAAAATCTGAGCCCCAAAATACTTTGGCCTGGCCAGTTAATAGACCCCACGAGCAATGTGTGTAATGCAAGTGCTGATGTAAGTGGTGAAATCTTCTAATATGTATTTGTGTGTCTGCCTATTCATGTATATTTGCATTTACAGGAGGTTTTTTTTTTATTGATGTGTGTTTCAGATGGGGATGTCCTCCGAGAAAATTCCCATGGACGTATACTGCCAAGGAAACGTGTTATCTGTTAGAGGGCAAGGTGAAGGTTTATCCTGATGGACACAATGACTGCGTGGAGTTTGGGGCTGGTGATTTGGTTGAGTTTCCCAAAGGAATGAAGTGCACTTGGGATGTCTCAGAAGCTGTAGACAAGCACTATAACTTTGAGTAGTATGTCTCAAATCTCTCTTTTATGTATGCAGTAGTATAATCAGAAACATGGGACAACTTAAGAACTTTGACTTTGATGTTATCTACTGTTAGAGGAATTATCTAATAAAGATGTGAGGTTTGGAACGAACTTTCCATGATAAGTAGATGTATGCTATTTCTTGTCTCCATAGTCCATGGTAATGCGCCTGATGATGTGGACTGCAAGCTTTAATAGAAGATTGCATATTTATGACCAAATGTTCTGGGATGAAAGTTCGGTAAAAACTTTATTCACAAATGGATAAAACCTCTCTATCATCCAGAATACGGGCCAATTCATTCACGGCGAGCGTGCAGGGGGCTCGACTAGTGCAGGAAAAAAATTATTTTTTTTTATAAAATATAAATGTTTTGCCGGCGCAAAAAAAACCGCCGGCAAAAAAATTTGAAAAACTAATTTACGTAAAATATAAATGTTTTGCCGGCGCAAAAAAACGCCGGCAAAAGTTTTTTAAAATTTTATTATTGACCTTTTCCCGGCGAAAAATAACGTCGAGAATTCTTTGCCGGCGCAAATAAACGCCGGCAAAAGTTGTTAAAAATTTCCGGGAACTCTTTGCTGGCGCAAAAAAACGCCGGCAAAAGCTTAAAAAAAATTATTATTGAAAATATAAATCTCTTTACCAGCGAAAAAAACTCTTTTTCCGGCGAAAAATAACGCCGGCAATTCATAGCTTTTTCCCGGCGCTACCTTATTTCGCCGGGAAAAGGTTTTAGTGGCGTAGTTTTCCCGGCGAATTGCCGGTGCAAGAGAAATCGCCGGGAAAGGTTTTTACCGGAGATTTAGTGACCTTTGCCAGTGCTTTTTTAGCGCCGGCAAAAGTGAAAATTCTTGTAGTGTCTCCTTCTATAGGTAAAGTCTCTCACATTATTGCTGGAAACAATTGAAATTTCCTCGAAGACCTTCCCATTGAAGTAAAAAATTGAAAGACCAATTTAATGGAGTACCAGAATGGATTACTAGTTCTTAATTTAACAATTAACAGACAGCGGAAATAATCAATCACACGAACTAGCAATTAAATCTACCAAGCAATCACCACAAGAAGGCAGACACAAAATATAGCGTGAAACCCTATCTAGGGAGAAAAACCACGAACTAAAAATCCAGAGTTCACGAACAGTTACATGATGTACTCACTAGCTCCTTTACCTGGGTCTGTACCTCGACCTAAGGACTGTAGTTTTTCTTGTAAAGAATCCACTGACACGACATCCACCGTGCCCCGTTCTCCTTACTTGATCTCCTCGCACCTTCCCAGTCAAGATGAACTATCTTCTCATTCGAAAAGCAGAAGCAACAATCAACCTTCTAGAGCAGCCTTCAGAACGATCTCTCAATGGCTCTAGAGAATAATCTCTCTTATGATCTCTCTGACTCAGATTAATGAGAGTGGTGGTGATCCATAGGTTTGAGAGTAATACCCTATTTATAGCCCCAAATTCGTGCCTAATACTTAGAGCACAAGTATGACTCAAATTGGAAAACAAAGTCTCAAAAGGAAACAAGTTCGTATCAGAATAAGACTTTCCCGGAACTGTGCGCGCCTGATCGCTCAAGCGGACTCTTACTTCGCTCGAGCGAATACATGTGCGCTCGAGCGGACTCCTGATGGATTGTATGATGCGGAAAATCAGCACCGTATTCTTCCAACTTTATTCTTCTAAACCATTCAGGCTTTTCTTCTTAGAGTCCTTCCCATCTTCTATTTTCAGAGTCCTTTTCTAAATAAGAAAAATAACACAAAGACTCCTAGAGTTTTATCCAACATAAATTAGCCAATACAAAAATACTAACACAAATTTTCTTTCTAAAGCTTTCCTTGAGAGGTACTTGGGATATAATCCATTCCAAATCAGATATCAAGCTTTGGGCGCACATAATTTGGAATTTCCTAATGAATCTTAGCTTCTCTTGTTTCTTTTGGAGGGCTTTATATAGAAGAATCCCAACATATGATTGGGCGCAAGAAATTGGTCTCAACCTCTCCTCTGTTTGCTCTCTTTGCAATTTGGTCGGTTAATCTATTAGTCACCTTTTTTTCTCCTGCCCCTATGCTATAGAGCTCTGGTCGTGGATTCTCAAAGCCGTCGGTTGCAATTCAACTCGTTACTCTCCATCTTAGTTATGGTCTTCTCTCTCATCTGGTTGTGACAGCCTCGCCAAATAGGGAATGACAATAGTTTTCTTCTTCACCATTTATGTCATCTAGAAGACCAAGAATAAGGTTAGATTCTCGAACAAACTTCCTTCTCAACAAGTATCTATAAGGCTTTTTTTGAATCCGCTAAATTCAACCTTATATCACTAAAAAGGCCTTTTCATGGTCCTCCTCTTTCCTCTCTCATTTATTTTTTTGAGAGATGCTCCGCTGTAATTCTTCCCCTCTCTTCCTCTTCTTCATTTTCATTTAAGCTCCTATTAAAGTCTGTTGAGAGCGGAGCTCTTTTTTTTTGGTTCCTTCTGTATTTTTGGGGAGCTGATCTTCAGCTCTTTCCTTCTCTTTTCTTTAATACAACTTGGATTTTAAGCGAAAAATATATATTCTGGGAAACTATGCATCTTATCATTTCAAGATGACATGTTTTTAAATACTTATATATTAAATCTCCTCCTCTAACCAATCTTACCAAAACCTCTAACGCACTAGTAGAGGTGGTGAAAATATTTTTCAACACTCCCCTCGATGAAAATCATTTGACGCATATTTCACAACATGCACATTACTTCACCATTCATTCTTCCTTATATTCAAATTTATGACCGGTTGGGTCTTGATATATATATATATATATTATTAAATGTTTACTCCACTAACAAATCATACCAAAATCTTAAGGTATTAGTATAGATACAACAAAAATACTTCTCAACATTATATGGAATTTTGAGTTGAGTTTCAAAGTCACACACATGGCACACCACGGGACGCTGCTGTTCATTCCCGAAAATGACTAAAACCCAAACCATTCGCAGACCACAACAGCAATCAGATAAATATGATCATCTAATAAGCTTAATATTGGGTTATCATTCATCCACAATTAAGTCTGTGATTGGATTTTACAGATCAGTGTCCACCCACATTGCCTCAATGAGCTACCGCTGTGTTTACACACATATTTTGGAGATCAACCATTTCTCCATGGGTCCTGTTCAGATCCTTAGGGCCCGTTTCTTTTCTAGAATTCCTGGAATTCATGTCTGGTGGCTGTCTGGGATTTGCAAATGCTGGAATTCTGAAATGCTACTGAATTCTGTCATTTCTGAATTCCCTGTTTTTTTTATGTCTGAATTCCTGTCTGAGAATTCATGAGTTCCTGGATTTTCTGAATTATCTGTTTCATAACTATAGGATTTCTGAGTTACTCTTGTATGTACTGTTTATATATCAATTTCACAATTCAAGCAGCAAAAAATAAAAAATAAAAAATTAAAAACAACATCCATGCAAAAACTAATCACATGTCCATGAGCCAAACAAAATAAAATCACATAATTAGATAAGAACAAACAAAATTGACATTTTTTATGAACTAATGGGGTCAGGTAGTTAATCCACTAATAATATATTGTATCCATGATTAAAATAAATCCAAAACAAATGGTCCCAGCCATCACCCCCCTCTCTACTAATGCACCACATGGCATCTCCATTCAACTTCCTACTTTTCCTCTTTTATTCCCATGCACCCTTAGACCACCATACAGTCACTCATCTCTTTCCTCTCTTCTTTTCATTGAAGAACAAGGTTCTGTAACACACGGATGCTTCTCGCCTGGGATTAGGAAAATAGAGAAATCGTGGGCCCCACTGATCAAGGGCCCACGATCAACCCTCATCATCCAGGTCGCCCAAGGCCCCACAACAGATCCTAAGGTCCTGATTTGGCATCAAGTGATCCTACTGGGCCCACAACCTGATGTTCAAATAAGAAAATCCATTTGTGAATGACGCCCAGTACTGTGAAATCCTAAGATGTGGGGTCAGATGGGACCCAATCCCCATGGGTCCACCACCATCAGGTTAGCCCCTGGGTCCACTATCAGATGTGGGGTCCGGATTTCCAAAGGTGGCCCACAGTCCAAGTCGCCCCACTATATCCGTCGTGACCGTTGAGTACAAGAGAGAGGTCAGCCGGAATTCCTGCAACTATGGGTTTTTGGAAATCCAGATGGAGAGGTGGGATTTGAAAATGCTTGTTTTTTGGCATTTGGAAATACTGGAATTTCGGAATGCTATGAATTCTTGCCAAGAAACACTGAATTCCTGACAGGAATTCCGGAATTCCCAGACAACCGGAATTCCTGTCAGGAATTCCAGAGAAAGAACAGGGCCTTAGACTTGATTGCCATCCTATGTATTTGTAAAACCTATTACATGTAAAGATATCCACTAAATGTGATGCTGTAAATATAAAACGAAATGGTTTACTGGTAACATTTTTTTTTGGTAAAGTACCGGTAACTTTTATAGTCAAGAATTACAACTAGTCTAAAAGAAGAATCGGAGGGGTTAGGCTTTTAGCACTACACTGTGTAGGGGTCATCTCATATTACGTTTTGTCACCGTCCCTTTTTTACTTTTGGTAGCAAGAGGGCTTTTGTTTTTCTGCAAATGTTGTTATCAAAAAATTTGGATGATTAGAATCTTCTTTTGTGAGGAAACCTGTTTGAATCATGTATTGTCAATCTCGAATTCTCTAGAGCTATGCTGAATAAGAAAAAGAGACACAATGCACTTGGAAAATAGTAAAAAGTACAACAGGAATTAATCGAATTCCTTTCAACTTGATTCCAATTATCTTATTCAAAAGTTACAAAAGAAAAAGAAGAGTGCTTCTTAGATAAATGTCACAATTTTGTGTAACTTTTCTCCGTTGGAGAGGTTAAAATAAAAGCTTACAAACGTGGTAATGTAATCAGATCATAAATAATCAAATATACTTTCAACTTGAACTGTCCTTGTCTATGATATTCTCTAATATACTTTAAAAGCAAATTTCCCCACTTCCTTTGTTATTATACATACACACCTATTGGATTCTTTATGCTTCCCCCCGTCAGATTTTATGCTCTACAAAACTCAAGTAGCACGAACAAGAGGTGAGTGGGGCGACATTGTACACGGGGTCTTGGTTACTTCTTCGTATCTTCGCCCGCATAAGCTCAATCGTAGATGTTTATTTGCCTGCCACTTTTGTTGCACCTTCTTAGGTGTCATAATCTCCTTGTTGTTCGGTTTAAACACAAAATCCTTGATCCTGTTAAGAGCTACTTTCATCGTCTCATCGTCCATGTTCGCGAAACAAACTCTAAACCAACCAGGCTCTGAGCAGTGGAAGGAGGAACCAGGAGACACATTGAGCTTAACCTTGTTGATAATTGTATGCCAGAGTGCTATCTCTCCATCTACCGTCTTCTCTTCGAGGAGGGCCCTCAAATCCATCCAGCAGAAGAGCCCCGCATTGCTCTTCAAACAACGGATTCCCTCCTTTTCTAGCTCAATGGTGAACATCTTGTGCCTCGATGCCAGCCTTTCCGCACTCTCAGAGATGAGCTTGTCGACGAATTGATCGTCGGAAAGCATGGCCGAGAGGAGGTGCTGGGTTTGAGTGGAGACGAGCCCGAAGCTAGACATCTTACGAGCGCAATTCACCACATCATTATTGTAAGAGTAGATCACACCAACTCTAAATCCTGGGAACCCAAGATCTTTTGAGAGGCTGTAAACAACATGGATGAGGTTCAAGTTGCATTTGATGCCTTCCTCTAATATCTCAGATATGCTTATGAAATCAGGTTGGCTGAAGACAGTGGCCGCGTAGATCTCATCGCAGATAAGGTGGATGTTCTGCTCATTGATGAAGCTCACTATGCTTTTCAGGGTCTCTCTATCTAAGATGGTCCCTAGTGGGTTTGATGGATTGGTTATGAGCACTCCTTTTACTTTGATGTTGGCTTCTTGGGCTCTCTTGTATGCGATTTCGAGGGCGTCCCTAGTGACTTTGAAACCGTTTGAGCTTTCACAGACGACTGGAATCAATTGGACTCCTGTTCGCCACCTCAAATCTCTATCAAACCTGCAAATTCATTTTGAATGCGCTCTTTTAGTCCAACTTATACAACAGACTGAAACAACACTTGACAAAGGAAGATTCTTTTGCATGATGTGCCATGAATGATAGATGGGTTATATCACTTGACTATTTTCTCTAGTTTGGTATTTTTACTTGTAAAGTTAAGTAGAGTAATATCAAAAAGTCACTTATATTTTATTCATACTCTTTTCAACTTTTCCAACAAGAAGTCAAAAAAGTAACAACAATTACTCACTAAAAGTAAAAAAAATTCTATTTCCCATACCAAAAGTCAACAATATTCTATTCCCAACAACTAAAAATCTAAAAATAAAATACCATTATAACTCACTACATTTTTTATTCATACTTTTTATTTCACTTCACTCCACTTGATTTTAAAAGTAAAGTGCCAAACTGGCCCAATAATAAATAGGGACATGACCCAAAGCTAGGATATATTTTCTCTTCTTTTCTCTTTTTCTGTTTTGGAAACTTATACTCACGCATTTTTAACTCACACACTAATATTTCTCATCAGCTGAACTAGAGATTGGGGACCACGTTTCTGGTAGGGGTGGACAGGAGGGCGGGGGTTGGCATGGCCCCCGAAATTTCAAAAAACCACTTAATGTTCTTCAAAATTTCAGCACTTTTTCAAATTGGCCTCCCTAAGAGATTATTTTTTTATGGTGGCCCCTAAGCCATATTTCCTGATTTGGCCACTGGTCCGTGGGAAGTTAACCCATGCAATCATTCAAGTAGAAAAAAAAAAGAGAGAGAGATACATACCCTGCGTAATAAGGTGTAGGGACGAGGAATGCATCGCCCGGGTCGGCCAAACAAAAAGCCATCGTCTCATGTGCTCCTGTCGCTCCACCACTCATAACTATTCGATCCGGGTCGAACTTGACTTTCCCTCCTCTCACTTTTCCCATAAAATTAGCCACGGCCTGTCCCATTCACACCCAATTAGTAATTTGTATAATTAATGTAGACTCAACAACTGCTTGTAATTAAAAGTAGCCTCAACTACAACTTGTACTGGTACTACGACTGCTAGTGCAAATAATAATTAGGTTGATATAAAGTAACGAATGTACAACGTATAGACAGCGATGCTTGATTAGAACATCTTCGTCTATATATACTCTTTTATTCAAATGCCGCGTGTGGTAGCAGTTGTACGAGCCATTACACGCGCATTCTGCCCCACCATTATTTCTAAAATAATCCATCTCCTTCTTATGTTAGGTCAGCTAAAACATTTTAGGAGAGAGAGAGAGAGGTTGAATACTTTTCTGAAAGCAGACAGGCCATGATAGTCCTGAAAGAGAGCAGTATCTCTGAATTGGGAAACTCCTTCGAGTGTGCAGATGGATGCCTCCGGGTTCTCCTTAATCCAGTCTTCCACCAAGTCAAATGATAGCTGGAACACAAGTAATCGGGTCAGTTATAGTGGGTTTTGATAGGCATTGGAAGGTTTTTTTTTTAACTGTACAACATTTAAGGATAGTAGGAAACCTGATTTTCAGCAAGACCCATTTGGATGACTCCAGTTGGATTGTTGATGGGGTGATAAGGATCGCTGTCGTATGCTTTCCACCCATCAAAATAAGCGGATTTCTCACCATGGCCGTCGTTAGTTGCTATCTTAGACAAGAGGGTGTCGTTGCTGGTAGCCAAAGCCATATTAGGAGAGAAAGAGAGAGATGAATGAATGAAACTATAAGAGAGTTAGAGAATGAAAGAATTAAAGAATGAGAGAATGAGATGAGAATGAAGAAATAAGGAGTCGGCAACGTGGATTTATAGAAGAGAGAGAGAGAGAGAGCAGACTCCTAAAGTTGAAAAAAGAAGCTTCTTTCTAGCTAGTGGGGAGAACTCATCAGATTAGAGTCGCCTGGTATAATTCTAAATTGTGTGGTCATGTGGTAACTCATCAAAAGAAGTTTCCCCCGAAATCACGAATTATTTATTTTTCGCCATTTTTTAGTGAGATTCAGGCTGTCGTCATTCATGACATGGGCGGCCCTGACTTATTCTCCCATAGGTTTTAAACACAATGCTTTGACCATAAATTTTGATTTTTGACCACAAGATATATATCAATTCTCAATAATTTACCCACTCACTCCTCTAGCTTTCAACATGTAACTACTCCCCGCCATCACCATGTAATCACACAAGGCCCTTTTTTCCACTTTTCACTCTAATGGGATAATTTTATTTCTATTCCAAGTTTCACATGCTCTTTAGTTTTGTCCCATTAAATGACCCAATTTTACTCCATGGACCATTGAATTGAGAAAAGAAGTACTGCCTTAATCTTCTCTTCTTCTTTCATTCTCTTTTTGAGATTTTATGCACCATATACACCAAGTCATTGTTAGTAAGTATTTCGAGGGTAATTTTGAGTGATCCGAATTTTTTTTAAATGAATTATTAAATATAGTTTTGTGGTTATTGGTTAAGATGCCCCTGCTTGTACTAGTGGTTTAGTACTATGTATAGAGTGCCGGTCAATGGTTATTTACCTATCTTGTGGGCCACACTTTTGTTGCCCAAAAATCTCAAACCGTCTATATTTTCCCAATTTGTGAATTTTGGGGGCATTGGCTATTATTATCTCATGCGGCAAACTAGATAAACAGCTTGATCACAAAAGAAATTAAGAAGCATTTATTTGATTGGGAGTGGGGTTTACTCTCTCTTTTTATTATATATAATACTTAAATCACCAAAAGTAAGAAAGTCAAATTTCGATTTGGGTGAGCGGGGGCTCAACCGCAATTGACCCCTTTTATTTATTTATTTATTTTATTTATCCAATCGATTAGATAGTCTACTCTTTATAGTTGAGGGAAAACTCATGGAGAATGGATCCCCAGTAGGATCCACCAGATGAAAAATCTAAGCTCCTCAAAATAGGCACCCATTCTTCTTATGCGATGTCCCACATTTTATTCTAACATGGGTTGTGTCCATCATAAGATCATAAGATTGAACATATATCAATAAAGTGCACCTAATATATGATTAAACATATTTATTAATCACTTTGTCAATGGCATGCTCAATCTAACAATGAGACCAATGTATTTTGGAGTGAAATTTGATCAAATCTCATAAATAAAAATGGCGTTTATTTTAAACGGCTCATAATTTTATTAGCTAGGCCGTTTGTGGTTGGTTCCGCTCCTTCCACTCACATGAGGCAGATCACTGAGGCTCCCAATTCCTGTAGCCGTCGGCGGTGACAGAAGAAAAATCTTGGAAGGATGTTGCCGTCGGCCAGCCTGTATGTGTCTGGTCAAAATCAGCCACAACGTCAAAATCAACCCCAGCCAAGCGAAAGTAACAGTTCTTTTTAAAAAAAGAAAAAGAAAAAAGACACAGTGGAATCTCTAAATATTGATCAACTTCAAAGGTTTGGAAACCTGAACTTTTACTAATTATGACCGGAATTTCTGTAATTTAATACTATATTGCAAATCAATAGCGAATATATAATACGTGGGCCCATGACATTAGAATATCATATCCAAAACCAAATCCCATCTAGAAATATGAATTATATCAAGTTACACCTAACGAACTAGGATCACTAACACAAAACATAAAGAGAGACAGACAATCATGGACAGTGAACTGCGATCCGATGATCTAAATAAATATGACGGTGGCTATATAATTAGAAAATATTCATTGTTCAACATTCTTTTGGGATATTGTCCGGAACCTAGAGTAAGGACAAATAGAAAAGGATATTAAGTGATACTTATATTACTTATTAGATGATATATACTTGTGATAGATCGTCACCCACTTTACCCTCCAAGCATAGATTTTTAAGGTAATTGATATTGGCACTCATTTTTTTTATGGAGGCACTCATTTTCAAGGTAAATGGTGAAAAGGAAATTGGCTTGAATTAGAGTGCCTCCATAAAAAAAAAAAAGGAGTGCCAATATCAATTACCATTTTTAATCATTCAAAAAGTTGATCTAATTTCTCTCAAAATCTGCAGTAAAAATTTGTTATTTATGAGAGGATCAGAACCATTTGCTTAAATGAATTTTTTGAAGTGGGGAATCACATCATCATCACACAAGGAAGTCATAGAAAGGTTCAAACTGACAAACACCATCTTTGGTTGATCATTGTTATAGTAGTAGTACTAGTCTTATTTTTGGCCATTTAACATCTCTGGATAGTATTGGAAGCTCTCTTAGGTTATTATTAGCGGTAAAAATATCATCAAGAAGTTAATTAGATTATCCATTGAAAATGTGCTTAGATTTTAAGAATATAGAGATTAAGGGTAAAAGAATTGAGAAAATTTTTGTGATAGAAAATAGTGGCCATATTTACACATGAGATGAAATTACTATGAAAATGATTCTATGAATTCAAAGATGACCAAGGATTCCCTGTATCTTTCACACCAGAAACTCATCATTAATTTTTTCTCAAAGTGGGACACATGGAGAGTTTGCAATGCCCAACAAGGACCTGTACAAATAGATTACATACGAATTCATGGTTAACCGAGCTCTATCCAAAGATTCTTATAGAGGTGGGGATGAAGGACATAAGGATGAGAGATAAGGGATATAAACGTAAGATGTAGATGGGCTTTTATAGGATTTGAATAACTAGGGTGATGGCCAGGTATTTATTTCTAATTTTTTTATTTCATTTTTTTATTAAAGAGAAGGTTATTTGATCATATTTATTTTTGCATTGCACTTTTACTCTTATAGAAAGATAGAATCCTAGAATTCCTATAAAGGCCTGTTTATTTGCATTAAAAATAGAATAAATAGGGTGGTTAAAAATGAAGATAAAAGTTAAGTTTCCAAAATTAAACTTCAAATAATTTTTTTTTAGTTTTAGAGAAATTGAATTAAAAGAAAATATTATTTCATGCTCATTTTCGAACTATATATTCACCATTAATTGATCTTCAATTTTAATCGGACTATATATTCAATTCCTTTATATAATTTTAATGCAAACCAACAGTGCCTAAGCATTTTCCATGAAACAAACTGGTCATAAATTATGAGATACCTTGGTGATAAGCTTAAAGCCAACTTGTATCTATTAGGCGAATGGACCTCACAAATTCTTGACATGAGTCTGTATTTCAAAAGGCATGAAAAAGGATGGCGACTCAACGAAGATCACGGACATGTGTTTCTTGATTCTTCCAATGGCCACGTTCTGTTTTGGTGTCAGTCGTCTATATTTCGGTGTCAGGTTTGGCACGTTACAACTTCCAATGTCCAATTGTCCATACCAGACGAAGGTTACAGAGTACAGACATTACACGATTCTGGGGAAGGTGATGCTCGGTTTCCCCATTGGTCCCCTCTATTTCTTCTTCACGCCAAACATGCTAAACTCAGTTTTCTTGGAGACACTGTAGCTCTGCTACATTACAAACGTGCAAAAATCATGCAAGTATTTCTCATCAACATTTTACGGTTGTTGTTAGACACAACTTACGATACATTGAATCTTTTCCTATAAATCATCTTGGTTGAAAAACTCTCACAAAGAGACTTTTGAGTGTTAAAGAAAGAGTGGTGCTATTGGCATCACGAATTTTTCTTTCCTCACCGCAGTAGAAGATAAAAAATATTTTTTCCTAAATTACCCCTCCTCCTTCTCTTCCCTTCCTCCTCCTCCTCCCTCTCCCACCCTCCACCCTCTTTCCTTATCTGCACCCACCCCCAATCGCCGGCGGGGAGGGAGCCTCAGCCGGCAGCCAGCGGCGGAAGCTCCGGCCGGCTGGCCAGTCTCCCTCCCCCTCCCCCTCTTTCTTCATCCCTCCCCTTCTCTTCTCCCTTCCTCTTCTTCCCTCTCCTTCCCTCCCCTACTCCCCCTCCCCCTCCCCCTCCCAGTCGCCTGCTGCAACCCCTACTCTTCTTCTCCCTCCCCCTCTTCTTCCCTCTCTCCCTCCCTCTCCCTCCCTCTCCTTCCCTTCCCTACTCTTCTTCCCCATCCCACTCCCCCTCCCAGTCGCCGGCGGGGAGGGAGATCGGACTGCAGCAGGGGAGGGGGAGGGGGAGGGGGATGGGGAAGAAGAGTAGGGGAGGGAAGGAGAGGGAGGGAGGAGAGGGAGAAGAGAGAGAGGGGGAGGGGGAGGGAGGCCAGCCGGCCGGGGCTTCCGCCGCCGGCTGGGGCTGCCTCCCCTCCGGAGACTGGGGGGGGGGGGGGGGATGGGGAAGGTGGAGGGTGGGAGAGGAAGGGAAGATGAGGGAGGAGGAGGGAGGAGGAGGAGGGAGAAAGGGGGAGGGGTAGTTTAGGAATGATTTTTTTTTTCGCGGTGGGAAGAGTAAATTTCGTGGTGCCAATAGAACTCCCCTTAAAGAAAGGTTGCAAAGCATCCTTCTTTAACTTTCTTCTTATGCGTTTTTCTCGGTATCCAAAAGGCACAAGAAGAGAAGAGATGGAGAAAGGATAAAAATTTGGGATTACTAAAAATATCTCAGTAAAAAATAGAATTAAATGACGTATAAGTGGCAACTTAATGAAATGTATGATCCTATAAGTGGTATCCGAGCTTGGTAAGTCGACGCTTTTTAACGGTCAAAATTATAATCGAGTCATCGCGGGATAAGCGGTAGTTCAATGGGTAGTAAGATCTTAAACGAACCCTACTGTCTACTGACACATTACCAAATCCACCTCTATTAGAAGCGGGTCAAGGCAGTCCCAATCTAAACCCTACCCATTACCATCCCTAACTTTGGTAAACTTTAATTGGGGATTAATGTCTGGACCATTATCAAATTAGGACTCTTGAAAAGGTAGATCAGCGTGCTTGAAGTGATTAGATTGATCATTTGTGGGCACATACATTGACAATAAAAACAAAATTAAAAAGAGAGAGAAAAGGAAGGGAGGCAAAACATAGGGGTAGAGACGTAGAGCATTTGCCAAAATCAAATCAACTCTAAAATGGATTTCCTATTGAGCTTTTATTTCTAGAATGGAGGTATTGCTCCATGACCTCAGTCTTGACTCAGCGTTCATTGAATCAATCTGCCTTTTGGTCTACTTTTCCATTCTCCCGCGGGAATTAGCCAAATGAAAAGTTACGGTCACTTCCAAAGCTTGTTAGAGAGATTAAGAAATTCGCCCTGTCCGTATGTTGTCTCCGCGAATGTTTTTTGTGTACCCACTAATTATTAGTGGGGTTGATTTACCAAAAAAACGGGGGGTGGGGTCATTGGGCCTAAGGACAATTTCTTAGTTTCACCCCTAGTTGGAGTAGATGGAAAGATCTCCTATCGAATTACGGCAACTGAAAAAAATAAAAAATAAAAATAATTACGTCAGATCATCCTAGCCATTGATTTAGTACCCATAAAACTTAGTGGTATTTATAGACTTTTCGTTGAAATCAACCTAGAAATTCTGAAGAAAAAAGGTTTGAATAGAGTGATATTGGTCATAGTGTGAGGTCATGCGACTGTATGCACTGATAAAAAGTGGGCCCAAATAGATCCCACGTAGCTTCACTGCATGTACTATCCCTCCTAGTGGTAGGTCAACAATTCTCCACATACGGGTGACAATTGATTAGCTTAGCCATCAAACGACTAAGGATATGCTATATATACATATGTATGGCAGGGGAACTATGTGATTGATTGACTTTTTGTTTTTTTTTTTTTTTATGGTAAACGGAAGGTGATTGACTAAACAGTTGGTTTTGGTTGAACGGGATGAGCACGAATGGTCGACCACGTGATCGATCTATTCACTGGCTTTTGACCATGAGGAATGTTTTAATATAACTAGTCAAAAACAGCTTTGGTACAAAACCAATATGGGCAGCGGCAGCCTATGCGTGTGAATGGTGCACACCCATATGATCAGATGGGATGGAGGCCCCTCATCAGGAGAACCCAAGTCCGCCCCAATTTTAAAAATACTACCATAACAGTGCATAATATTCGCACAACATTTCCTAACTTTACCAAACCGTCATCATTGAGATAAATCAAAGTTACCTTCAAAACTGAGAATGCATGGTGCAAGATCAATGTGCTTAATACTATGTATAAATCGCATATTTTTAGTATTTTAAATATATATTGTTATAAATTATGTTCTTGGTTTCTTAGCTATATTATTCTTTGGTATATAGCTTTTTTTTTTATTTTTGGACCCAGCCAAAGGGGTTTGGATCCAAAGTAGCCGACACATGTAAGTAGAGTAGTATACACACGAATCGAACCCTGAATAAGCATGTGATATACGGGGTTGCCAACCAACTGACCAACTCTCTTCCTTTTGAGAGCCTGATGATGTTATTTGTGACAATATGGCCCACCAAATATAAAAATAAATAAATAATAGAAACATAAATGCTATGAACTTATTTTCCTTTACGAACATGGATCCAAACTTAAAATGGATCAACCATTTTCATTGTTACCTGCCAGACAACCAACTACCCTGCCAATTGGCCAGGGAACTTTGATCACGGGTCTAACACGATGGATAAAAATTGCTGGCATTCAGCAGTCATAAATACATGTGAAATGGGTTGTTCCGAGGTTGATATCGTATTTTGAAAACATCATTATCACAGCCTTGTAAAATTCAAAAGAGGGGTTGCTTGGTTGGTTGGCAATTTATTCTATCACCTTATTCTCTGCATGTGCGGGTTCATTTTCCTCGCATAGTACTCTAATGGGTCGTAGACCCCTTTGGCGAGCTAAAAAACAGCCTTGTCCCTTCGATTTCTGATCAGCTCTATGAATTTCACTTTATGATTTCAATTTATCTAAAGCCAAATCCCTAAATAAGCTGAGTTTCTTCACTTTACTCCGCAGTGCTATTGGCCAGCCCTTAATTGAAACTACGGTAAAAACTTGTCGGTAAAAACAGATGTTATTCATTTGAACCCAGTGAGAGCACTATAAAATATTGAGGACAGTGGGATAACTTTGCAATATTTTATGGAATCACTGTTTCATGAAACACACACAACTTTTTGAAAGCCTGCGATCGTTGTTGGTGGGCTTTCACATCTCCTACTTGCAAAAGGTGCCAGCACAAGCGTTCACAGGGTGATTGGATTTGATTTTACAATTGGTACAAGACCAAATCCCATCAGCTTTTTACTTTTTATTTTATTTCTATGTGCTTTATATTTCTAATTCAAACCATTCAATTTATTTATTAAATTAATAAATTTTAAGTTTCTTAACTTGATTATATTAAATCTTCATAAATTTTGAATAATTTGTGAAAAGGTAAAAAAAAAATCCAACCTATTGATCCAATTTTCTGCACTTTTCTGGGCCTCCAATTTATGGTTCGTACCGTTCAATATTCTCATATAAATGTAAGCACGAAGTTGTTTAGTTTCATATCCTAAGTCTTCATTGATTTTGGAAAATTTGAGAATAACTTTTAAAAAACTCACACATCTAAAATCAATGGATGTACTTGTATTCTCATGTAAAAATGGTGATTTTCACAAATACGATATGTATTTTTACGTGTCTAACATTTACATATGTAAATGTTAATAGCGTGTTGTAAGTCGGTGGCCTTATAGGATTGAAATTTCCTGCCTATTTATTCTCTTTGGACTTTGGATGGTTACAGCAGTGACTCGTGGAAAATGATGGTGATCCGAGCTGTTGTTGATGTGGATCATAAGACAAGACCAGAATTTTCTGTCTCCTGTGTTTTTTGTTCTAAAGTTCTGACTTTATTTGCATATATTGCTTGGAATTCTGCATTTGTACAAGGAAGACAATAAGGTTGACTACGTTGGGCACGTTTGGTTGGCAGAGGACACTGACCAAGAACAGGGCTTGTTGACGCCCTCAATCCCTAGCTCAACCACCCACAACAAATCTTAATTAATTAAGACCATCGGTTTTACTAAAATGAATCCATCGTTATTCAAATCAGCACCTGCTAAGGTCTGGTCATGGGCGGGTTAGAGGCATGTAGTCATGGCTTTCTGGGTTTATTGTTGGTAAATAGTCATGGTTTTCTGGTTGTTGTTTGGTCATAGCATAAGATGTTCAACTGAAAATGGTTCCCTGCCTACCCACTCTGGAGAAAAGGAATAGACACATGTAAGGAAACGAAAAGACCCGTGTGTGGACTGTGGACCATTGGCGATTGTGGATCCCTCCCCTTCCCCCAAGGACCTTGACTTTTCCAAGTTTGAATTAGTGGATGATGGTTGGATATTCATTTTTCTTGGTTTTTTTTATTAATTTCTTTTAATAAAGAAGGAATTATTTCATAGGCATTTATAAATCTTCGCCTCCAGTTTTTTTTTTTTTTTAATGTAAAGACTCGGGAGTCATGCACTCTTAAAAGAGATGCTAGGTGTCTATGATAAAGCTTATCACCATTAGCCAAACATTGATCTTTTTATGTTTTCTCAATTTTAGCCACTTTTAAGAATATATATTTTTTAAAATTCTTGAAAATTTAATTCAATGCAACAAACGGCCTGAGGAGAATTTTAGCCAAAAGTTTAATGGATTGCTCTACTGAGGAATGGATTGCATCTTTTAGAGAGGGAAATGATGCAAATGTTCAGGGAAAGAAATGCGAACGGGATGACAATCCCGGCGAAAGAGATACTACAGAAATTGAATTTTTCTATGATGGAAATGTGGACAAGGACTCTAATAAATTGGGTCTAGGTGGTATTGCATTCAAGCGTGATGGTCAGGTTCTAATACAGTTTTCAAAACTGAAGAAAAGTGATTCTTCTTTGATAGCTGAAATCCTTACAGCAGATGAGGCTACGGACTTGGCTATACAACACGGATGGAGGAAAGTTAGCTTTCGTGATTTGTTGATGTCAATATATGCGATTAACTCAAACGCGAATGATCCACCTTAGGAGATTTATGCTCTAGTGCAAAAAGATAAGAGAGAAGGCAAAATAATTCACCATAGTAAAATTTAAGGCAATCTGCAGAATTAACAATGTCAAAGCTCATGCTCTCGTAAAAATAGATTTAAATTCAAATTGTGATTGTCTATTAATAGATGAAGTAGCATGTAATTATCTTTCTTGAAAAAATCAACTCTGTTTTCAACCAAATATATATAGATATCCATTAAACTTAAGAGTCCTTAAAAATAGGTGCTAGGCTCCTCTAGAAGAGTTTCTAAGTTTTGAGAAATACACCCGAGCTTTGTGAATTGTGATTGATCAGTTGTCTTTCTGTGAATGTTGAGCTCGGAATGGACCAATGTACAAATTACCTCTTGTAGAATCAATGGTCCTCCCTAAATTGTGGGGGAAACAAGGATCGCGTCATCTGGAACATGTAAGCTACCTGTCATTATTTAGAGTTGCGACTATTTCAAAGTCAAGCCTTGCGCAGATAGAAGCATATGGAATGATGGAGCCATGCCAATCAATTCCACCAGTGAATCTGATTATGTACTGACGATCACCAATTAATTCCTCGCGGCAGATGCGTGTGTTTCATGTCAAAGTTAGTGGAGCCTGATGTGATAGGGAGGTCCCCCATCTTTTCTATTTGAAGGGTGGTCGGCCCTACATGCCCACTTCTTCCCCATATCAATCTGACCACATATAACTTGACCCTTTGCCATTCCCACAAGTTGAGGTGTCCAAGGCATTGCCAGGAAGCTGGTCTCGGGGTTATGTGGGTCGTCTTCCCGCGTGTAGGAGTGTCCATGGCCCAGCCTGATTTAAAAAAACACTAACTCAGGCCCGGCCCAAGCCCGACACGGGCCACAAAAGTCAGGCCTGAGGTGCCCAATTAATCAATTTGGCCGGGCTGAACCTGGATTTTCATCACTTTTGTGGGCTTTAGAGTACTAATTGAATTAAATTACATGCATTTCTTACACGGTCCGAACTGGGTTATGGGCTTTTCATCACTTAATCCAAGCCCGGCCCAATTATTAACTGAGCCCTAATTACATATTCAAGACCGGCCCATGAGCAACCCTACCCGCTTGTGTGGACTATCTTCATGTGTCTGTGGGGGTTCTCTCTTGAGCCCCAGCGCCTTGACTGGGTTACCAAGAAAAAATAGTAACCAAAATTAGAAAGAGGAGTGAGAGAGTATCCAGTGGGTCGGTTCTCCAGTTCCACAGTTCATAACATCAAACGGTATACCGCATTCTTTGTTCATGATCGAATCAATTCCTCAACAGGTTGAAAATATAATCGTCTTCAATTTTCACCACTATGATTGGAACATTGTTGGCCCATCATATCATTAACTTGAAATCTCAGATTTATAGTCTGACACCAACTTTTCATGAAAAAGGAGTTTAGTATTTACACAAGCTATCCATAAATGTGAATTATTCAATCCAACCCTAGTGAACTGAGGTCACTGACATGAAATGTGACCCACAAACCATCAACTACAAACTGCGATCCAAGGCCCATGTAACCCCTGTATCTAGTCTACAGTTTTAGTCTATTATTAACATGAATTCTAAGATCGAGAACATCATGATAATCACATGTATGATTTAATCTTAGATAGATTAAAGATTACATCCAAACATCCTGATGCAAAGACCTTTCCGATCCTGCTATCTGATGCTGTTGTCGGTTGATGTTGAGATCCGTCCAAAAAGAGTTTAGGGAATAATTTTGATTTCTCTCTCCTTACCTATAAGCCTTAATGTGCTGAATTTCGTGAGTGAGTCTTTGTGATGGAGGAAAGACTCTATTTTATAGGTGGAGAGAGGACCGAATTTCCAATTAGGATTTCATTTTAATCTCAACCGTCCATCAAGGTAGAGTTTATTATGGAATATATCTCATTAGGAAACCATATTTGAGTAAAAGATAGCATGTATCCTATGAAAATGGGATTCCTATAATGACCACAATTAGAGAAAGGTAATGACTTGTGGTCCAAGTAATGGACCTAAAAGTAATTTCCTTACATACAGATGATATAAGTGAGTATAAATTAAAATATATAAAATATGGAAATGTTCTCCCAGGAGTAAACTACATGTGCAGTCCAGCATTATAGGGCGCACTTGAGCTAACCTTTGATCGATCAGTGCAGCCCCTTTCTATGGTCATGTCATCCCATGACTTCGTATCGGACCTCATTTTACACTGTTTTAAACTTCACTCACTGTTCGAACGAATCTAAGAAAATCCACAATTAAGACGCCTTAAATTTTAAGGCTATTAAATCAATGGCTAAGATACTCTAGTGGGCTCATTTTTTTGCTTCCCGATGTCCATTAGGAGACCTTTTCATTTGGTTTCCTCCCATTGATACACATTCATCTAACCAAGCCCCACGTGCTGGAGTTGGGGTGTTCATGGCCCGGGTGAGGCCAAGCTTTTGCATATCCATGCCCTGTCCAACTTTAGAAACACAAGCATGCATATATGTGGCCCAAGATGACACAAGCCATAAAATGTCAGCCTTAAACAGCCCAATTGGTCAATCAGGATGGGATGAACTGTCCTTTTTATCCATTGTTTGTGTGTTTGGACAAAATTACCGGCTCTTCAAATCCAGGCCGGGCCGGGCCAGGATTTGGGCTTTCTATCACTAATCGAAACCTGGACCAAACAGGATGGGCCCAGGTTGATCCGGTCCATGAGCACCCCCAACTTCTAAATAATATGTTGTCTGCTTGTAGGAGAACATTATCCTGTATTATGTAAATAGAATGCTCAAGTCAATACAGGCAGTGAACCCGACAAGCCCATCCAACTTTCAGGATCAGGGTATTCAGGTTTGGGTATGTTGTCGATCCCAAATTGGACTCTGGACCTGCCACATTTACCTCGGGGAAAAAGTCCACATGGCCCAAAAACTGTGCACGGGCCATGGCATGGTCCCCGGGGGAACCGTGCCACGGCCCGGGTGTTTTTTCGGGCCGTGTAGCATGGCTGTTACCTCGGGCCGGTGCTTGTTCTCAATTGCCACCAGCAGAGTCATGAAGAGTTGCTAGCTTGACGGGTACTATAGCAGCCTGGCTGGAACAACCCTTTTCCTTTAATTACTTTCCCACCTATTACATTACCACTAGTCCAAGCCCAAATCATATTGTCATGGCCCAAAACTTATCCTAACCTTATCCTTCCGCCCTACCACCATCTGCTTGAGAAGTGAGAACCTTAAACCTTTTGAGACTCTTCCTAAAACCTATAATAAGTACAGACTCAGCATGCAAATAACTCAGTACGTCATTCCTCAATTCACCAGGTGCTTGCATCAGTTTTTACGATTCTCTAACTGTTGTTATCTACAAGTCTCAATAGGCCCCAATTTAAGGAAGTCATTTCTAAGAAAGTTTTCCATAGTTGAAATTGTTTTGCACTTCGCTTTTCGTAATTGGGTAGCCTTTTTATTTCGTTCTCCAACCTATTAAGTTTGGTAGTTTAGGTTGGGTATAATTATCATCATCCCTCATTGCCATCTTCTACCAAATAGAAGAAAGGAATGTTGCAAGCATTGTTCAATTCTTGGTGTCGCCCATATCATTAACTCATTGTATATATGGCTACAATGCAGTATTTTCCAGAAGGAAAGACAATTAGGATAATCTACAGCTACAGTTTTAAATTAATCACAGTAGCACTGTAATTAGGAAACTGGATCGTCCAAGCTTTAGACAGCTCTATCAATTTGTGGTGCTCGGTCTTATTTTGGATTGGGTCTTCATCTGTTCTGGAGCTCATCTTGGAGTGGGTTGGATCTGCTGGACCTTATTTGGGCTGGGTCGTCCTCTGTTTCTGGCATCATTATCATTTCCTGCCATGTAGATGACTTGGCCGGCTTATATACTGCCACCCAACTTCTCTTTAGGGGTGCTCATGGTCCTGGACAGCCCAAGCCCATTGCGGGCCCAGCCCTCTTGGGCCGGATTTGGATTAGGTGAAAGAAAGCCCAGACCCCGTCTCGGCCCCGCCAATCATGTAATTTAATTTAATTAGTCCATACAATTGATCAAATGCCCACAAAAGTGATAACAGGACCGGTTTGGCCTGGCCCAATTGATTAAATGGGCGGGCTCAGGCCTAACTTTTACGGCCCGTGTCGGGCTTGAGGCGGGCTTGGTCCAATGTTTATAAAGCCGGGCTGGGCTGGGCCGGGCCGGGCCTAGATATGCCTTAGCCCAGCCATGA
Source organism: Litsea cubeba (assembly GCA_012931725.1). Taxonomy (NCBI): domain Eukaryota; kingdom Viridiplantae; phylum Streptophyta; class Magnoliopsida; order Laurales; family Lauraceae; genus Litsea; species Litsea cubeba. The sequence goes on along the minus strand of CM022951.1, from coordinate 70,473,351 downwards.
ACACCCCTACTTCTCTTCCATACCACTTGTGGTAGAGCACAGTGGAGGGGTTTGTGCGTACGTGTGGTGTGTGTGTGTTATTTAAGTTGCCCCAACTCGTCTCTAGATTTTTCTCTTTTCACATGAGAGAATGGGGGGACTTCACAATGGCTAGAGCATGCAGAAAATCCGGACCTCTAAACGTAAAGGCCCATGCCTTTAATCGGCTGCTCCGAATTTTTTGTTAAGAAGAGTTGATCCCACTAAAAGATTGAATATATAATATGGCCAAGGCTCCCCTAAGCTCGAGCTAAGAGAGAAAATTTCTTAAGCTCGTGCTTGTGGGGCCCACTTTTGGTCCATCCAAATGAATCAAACACATGACTCCCTTAAATTACACATGTCCATCAACTTTCGGTAAAATCCGAATTTACTTGACCGTTGGATTGACTATATATCAATCCGAATGGATTGTTCACCATTAAACTCTTGGGCCCATATGAAGATGATAGAAATTACGGTTGGGAATAATTTTTTGCAAGGAGGAAGATCTTAGGGAGTCCTTGAAATCCCCCTCCCCCCACCCCCATCCCCATCCCCATGTGGGTCCCCAAGTGGTCCCCACCACACACTTGAGCTCACCTTATCCTAAGCTTAAGTTTAGGGGAGCCTTGCTCTAGGTGGGGCCCACTTGGGGATGAGGGTGGGGGGATTTCAATGACTCCTTAGGATCTTCCTCCTTGCAAAAAATTATTCCCAACCGTGATTTTTATCATCTCCATATGGGCCCAAGAGTTTAATGGTCAACAATCCATTCGGATTGATATATAGTCAATCCAATGGTCCAGTAAATTCGGATCTTACCGAAAGTTGGTGGACATATGCAATTTAAGGGGTCATGTGTTTGGTCCATTTGGATGGACCAAAGGTGGGCCCCACAAGCACGAGCTTACGAAATTTTCTTCCTAAGCTCGAGCTTAGGGGAGCCTTGCTCATATATAGGAAAATATTCATGTGCATCCATCTCTTTGCTCATATATAAGAGAAAATATTCATGTGCATCCATCCCTCACCATGTATGTTTTGGTGAGGGAAAACATAGTTGGGATGACTTTGTGATACATCCAAACTATCCACACACATGGAACTCACTTAAGAACACTAGACTCATTGATTTTTCACCTGTCCAAATGGATTGGACCGTTGGAATGATGGTCAAATTTTTTCCTTTAATATAAAGTCGTTAAATTTGTGGCCCACGGATGAAGAGATTTTAGGCATGTGATTGACATCAAATTTGATATATGGGCTCCACCAAGATGTTTCTTTCCATTCCCCACAAGTCCCATGATCAATGGATCTCTAGGTGGACCTCATTATGTTTGTCCCTCACAATATAGCATTCTTAATTGATATCCTCCATCTTCAGGTGGATCCAACTTTTATTGGATTAAAATTTGTGGATCCAACTTTATTGGATTAAAATTTGGGAAAAGCTCGCTTGAAGGGAGCGTGTTTATTTTGAGTCCTTTAGATATTCAATAAGTTCGCCTGACTTTAGAGTCACATACCCTACCCTAAAATGATCTAAACCCTTAACTTGCCTTTATCATATCATTTACATCTTTGCTTCTATCTTTTTAGTATTTGGTGATGAATTTTAAATGTTTTGTTCTCAAAATCCATGCCTGTCGTAAAATCATGGCATCCAACATGAGTCCCACTTTGATTAGAGTATGGTACAGCTTTCAATCTTAAAACAAGGAGAAAATGATTATTACTGAGTGGTTGAGTTCATTATATTGAGGTCTACAATTTTAAATTTTAGCTGCCCTCACAAAGTTTTGAGAAATCAAGCTTAAAAAATGTAGGGATATTTTCAGATTTAGAATTTTTTCCCGATATTTATTACAAGAATCATACAACAAATAACTTTATTCTAAACAATATAAGCAATGAATCAATCAATAAATATATCAAATAGTATGGCTCGACTTTCACTTACCTCTATAGTTATTACTGAGAGGGAGAAAAGCTGGCTTGACCAAGATACGAAATTATCACCAAGAAGCTCGTTCAGGTGCGAATAGGTTGTTTGAACTTTGGAGACCAATGCGGGACTCTTCTGCTGGATGGATTTGAGGGTACTCCTCGAAGAGGCGACAGTAGAGGGAGAGCTGGCCCTTTTGCGTACAATTATCAACAAAGTTTAGCTCAATGTTTCTCCTGTCCTGGTTCCTCCTTCCAGTGCTCAGAACTTTGGTTGGTTTAGTGTTTGCTTTGCAAACATCGACAACAACACAAGACGATGAAGGAGGCTCTTGACAGGATATTTGAATCAAATTACAAGGAGACATCTAAGAAGGCACTATGGTGGCCAGGCAAATCTACAAAATTTGCCTCGGGGGCTGTCTCGAAGAGGCTTGCTTTTTATTTTATTTTTTTCAAGCTTTGAATAAGATGATTGGAAACAGATGGATATGGTCATCTAAATATCTAATAAGCTTGAATATTAGGTCATCATATCAGTGTCGACCCTGTGAGAAACCTGACAATAGACAGTTGTAAATTGTAATCCAATGGAATGGTGGGTCACGATCACACAACGTAAATGGACCTTGATCTGGGGCCTTGATGATAAGCGGATGGAGGTTTTCACTTGCAAAAAACAATTTTACAATTCCCACAATCCATGTATATAGGCTGGGATGCTCGGATGCTATGGAAAGCCTAACTTATGAGTAAAGAAAGAGCTTTTCTTAAGAACGGCTCATTACCATCAGTTCTTACCGGGCTGTCTGGGTTTCAAACTTAGGTACATTACCTTTTTCTGCTTGTACAAGCTTCATTTCTACCTGAGTGGGCTACCTTTCCGTGTATATGTGGGCTCTTTCTTGGGTCCTGCTCCTGGCCCCCTTGGTTGGGTAAAAAAATACCAAGAAGAGCATTTCTAAAGGTCAAGTTGACGTTACTTCCGCGTCAAGAGAAGTTCTCCACTCCGCTTTGGGTTGGACCTGTTGGGTCCAAGTCTACAACTGTGTTTCAGAAAACCCAAATTGGGGAGATCACCCATTTTCTTCACATAGGTCATGTTTAGATCCTTGGAATTTGATCACCTCATCCGTATTTGTAGAACCTTTTAAAAGAACCTAATCCTTATTTGTACGGCTGTAATTGGTTGTGAAAATGAACAAAACAACTTACCTGTAAGTGCGGCCATGCTAACATTTACATGCACTCTACTGCAGTGGAGTAATTTTCATTATTACGTTTTCTTTAAGATTGGAAACACATTCCTGTTTCGTCCAAACAAGGCTCCCTGTTTAGACGAATCAGGAGCCGCCACATGCGGGGGCGGAGGAAAGAGAATCTGCTTTTCTCTTTATTCAACCCGGTGCGTGGCGGCCCTGATACGTCCAAACAGGACTCCATCTTTGGACAAAACAGGCGATCCGGATCCTAACATAGGATATATTTAGCACTACACTACAGAGGAGTCATTTTCATAATTACGTTTTGTCACCATCGCTTGACTTTTGGCCGCAAGATGGCTTTTGTTTTTCCTATCCAAAATCTTGGGTGATCATTAGAATCGTTTTTTTGTGATGAAACCCCTTTGAATCATAGGTTGTCAATCTCGAATTCTCTAGATTAAGCTTTACCTTTTTGATAATTGTACGCTAAAGTGCCATCTCGCCCCCTACCGTCGCCCCTTGGAGTGCAGTACCATCGCCTTGATAAATAATAGCAGGATGGACAACTTCGGGTTCTTCCACCAAGTCAAATGATAGCTGGAACACTACACAAGTAATCAGGTTAGTTAGTGAATTTTGTTTGATAGGCAACAAGACTTTAGCTACTTTAAACCATACAAAATGTAAGCAGAATAGAAACCTGATTTTCTGCAAGACCCATTTGCATGACCCCACTTGGATTGGTGATGGGGTATGCCTTCCACTCTCCAAGATAAGGGGTTATATATCTTAGACAATGTTGCCATAGCCATAGCCATAGCTGAGGGGGGAGAGAATATTAAAGAATGAGAGAGATGAGATGGTAATGCAGAAAGAGGGAGTGGGGGAGAGGGATTTATAGAGGAGATCGATGTGGCGAAGCAAAGCGGAGAGAGATGTGAGAAGAGGCTAAAATTGTAATAAGAAAGATTCAATTCTCGTGTGGGACTCTTCAAATCTAAGTTGGCTTGTACTGGTGTAATATATCTTTCCAGAGAATCTCTGCAATCGTCATCGCTGACCTCTGCTACTCCGTTCACTATTGTTGATTACACTGTGAAAGAGTCTCGGTCGATGGTTATGGTTATGGTTATCTACAAACTTGGTGGGTCACATTTTTTAACATTCAAGAAATCTTGAAACATCGTTATTATTCCAGCTTGTAAGATTTTGGAGGCATTGGTTATTAAGAAATTTATAAACCGCTGCTAATTGTCAATTTTCTTATAGTGCATCCTGTGGGCCACTAGGTAAAGTGCTTGATCGACAGCTTCTTTGTAGTTGGACCAAAAACTCATGGGAGTATGAACAAGTGATGCACCAAAATCTCAATAAAAAAGAAAACTTACAGCTGATTGGACTTTAAGAAACATAGCTAAGGGTAAGTTTCAAGTCATTATCATTCCTCAATTAGCATAACATTATTATAGTCATTATCATAGCCAAAACGCACCTTATCTTTTCGATTGGTTGAGAGTTGAGACTCTCATTTTGGAGGATAAGTATGAAGTCACCGTACAATGGACATGACTCCATTGAGATAACGGATAAACAAAAAAGTAGCTCGCATGATGTTACTGTACTAAATAGTTATATAATTTAACTTGATGTGTTCCATCTATGTGTTTGCGTATTGATTAGTCCATAATATTTGGTATTAGAGCCATCTTCTACGTTTCGAGTTCGAATTACCGAAATAGCTATCTGAAGTAGCATGAGACCTATAAAAAAAAAAGAAAAAAATGCTATCTAGAGCAGGGTGTGAGCCCTCGTAAGAAAAAAAAGGGCTATCTGCCACCAAAGTGAGAGCCGCCAAGGCGTATTAGTTAGATCCATAACACATGATAAATCTACTTTCATGGAAAAGGGGAAGTTTCTTCTTTTTTTTTCATAAGTTTGGTGAAAATCTCCACATATTTATTGTGAATGTAACAATTTGAATATCTTTCTTTTCCACCTTCTTCAGGGGATTTCGATGGTAAAGATGAAATTTTAAAAAAAAAATGCTTATAAAATTGTTTGTATGGCAAAGAACAATGCAGAAATTACGTTCTTCTCCTTAAAATGTGTGGTATCCTACATCTATAGAAAATCATACATATTCACCTTCCCACCAAAATTAGAAAGACACATATTCATCTTTTCCTTTAAAACTAAAAATTAGGTTTTTTCCATATCATGTCTACTTGCTATAGAAACCCTGACTAGAGCAATAAGAAAAACTTCTTCAGGAGGAATGGTAAGGTAAGGGAAGAAAAAAACAAAGGAGCTAATTAAAAAGTCTGGGTTGCAATAAAAACTTTCAGTTTTTTTACAGCGACTAGTGAGTAAAGAAGTAGTTGAAAAAGTTGGCTTTAGTGGAAAAGTCCTTCCTATAATATAGCACATTTTAAGGGCGACATCTTTGGCATTTTTTTGGTATACGAACACTTTTAGAGATATATGGTCAAAAGTCCTTTTATCATTGATAGACTTTGATACCCAAAAAAGCATTGATAGACTGAGGACTCACGTCACCTAATTCGTAATTGTGCCGACCTCTTGAAGCAATGCTCGGGCGGGAATGATCTCCATTGGAAGTAGTGGAATCCAAGTGGGGATAACCTAATAAAAATTCTAGCTGCTCATCTTATTTGTGGCATGTTCCAAAACTTAATTAGAAAAATGAGTTGGTCATTTTGTTAAAATAGCCCCAACCAAGATTCAGTCTCAAAAAAAAGGGCTGAGTGGAATCTCTAAAAACATCACCTTCAAAGGGTTGAAAGGTAAATCTTTCAAAGTTAGATCTTTTAAAATTATAATCCAATTTTTCTAATTTAAAACCATATTGCAAATCAATTAAAAATGAGACATGGGCCACCGTATTGGTGGCTTGAAACTTCAGATTTAAAATCAGAGTCAAGTTGATTTTTTTTTTTTTTTTGTTTTTGCTGACGCAGGGTGTCCCGGCCCTTTGGGCCGGAGTAATCCCTGCGGGCCCAGGAGGCAAAGCCGGGTAAAAACCCCCTGTGACCCCAGTGTGGTAGCGCGATTTCGAACCCTCAACCTCCGGAAGCAAACCGTGGTCCTAGGCCAACTGAGTGATGGTTAGAAAGAAATATAACATTTATGAACGTGAACCATAAATATGAATAATGTTAATAACTTACACCTAACGAATCAGTATCACTGACATGAAGCATGCCGCGACTAAAAATCACGAATTGTGAATTTTGACCCGATGATCTTAATAATTGAGATGGTGGCAATATTATTAGAAAACTTTCAAGGTTTCATGTATTTTTTGGGACAATTATTGAAAAAATAAAAAAATACAAATCGAAAAATATATTAATTCGGCCTGGAACGACTTTTATGCAACAATGCGTTGATGAATCTTTTGAAGTCCCCAACATAATGGAAGTGATCACAATAAAATGTCTATTGTTTGAACATAATACATATAAATTCATAGATCCATTGAGCTCCGCCGGAGGATTTTTATAGAAGAGAAAGATGAAGGATGTGAGGTCACAGATGAACGATATAAATTAGCAATGTAGTTTGAAATCTGACTTTCCTAAAATTTAGATCACCAGCAAAGAGGTTTAGATTTTTTTATCTTTCTTTCACTCATTTTTTAATAGAGAAAAGGTTATTTAATGTCCATGATTTTCTGACATTCTAATTTGGTTCCTACTTTTAATGGCTTACAAAAGTAGAAAGCCTTACAATTCCTAAACTATCATATACAAGTGGGCAATAGAATGCAGCCGTGTATAAGAGCTGAGATTCAACATAAAGATTAAAACCTTCTTGCATCTACTCAAAAACTTTTTATTTGATTCGTATTTTAAAAGCTAACGAAGATTACAGACCTGTATTTTTTTGTTCAAATACAAGGGAGCATCCAATAATTCCATTACGTCTCAAAATTAAAAAGTTCTCCGGACAATAGTACCTTGAGTTTTAGGAAAGAAATAGGCCCTCAAAGTAAATGAATTGAAGGTTTGGCATTTCACAAAATGAGCAGTTTTAGACAAGGTTGCCCAAATATTGTTGTCTCTGCTTTTGTCCCAAATAATAGAAGTTTAGAAATTAAAGAATTGAAAAGGGAAAAAAATCCTTTCACATAATAATCAACTTGCACAAAAACCCGTGCTAATTACGGATATGCATGAAAAGATAGGATTCTATGTATGTTAGAAATGAAAAATATGAGAGTCCATAAGTGAGAGGAGTATATTAGCGGAAAGTGGAGAGAGAGAGTATGTTAGCATTGTAAAAACTGAAAGTAACTTTCAATTAAAATAGAAAGTACTGTCAAAATTAAATTCAAAACCTACTAGCTTAATATATTATAATTGCAAATCCTTTTACATGATAATCAATTGCAATTCTTTCCGTCCAACAAAAAGTTCCGAACATTTGGATAATGCTCCATCATAATTGAAATTTCCAGTGACAGAAATTCCCACAAGGAAAACTCATGCAAAACAAGGACCAGACGAGCCACACATACAGCTGACGATTGACTTTTTTTTTTTTCCCTTGCTATTAGGTGACAATTGATTAAATCAACCATTGAACAAGTAAAAGCCGATATGCATGTAAGGGATGCTTGAAGAGAAGAAAAGTAAAAAGGGTTATACATGTCATGCAGAGGGCCTCTTGTGACATTTTTATATCTAATATCATCAGCTCATGAAAATCAAGTTTAAGAAGTTCAAATTTTAAAAAGATCCCAAAAAAGAAAAAGAAAAAACATTGTAATATTTAGAACATATTACAATGTTTTTCTTCTCTCTCTCTCTCTGATTTTAACTGTTAAAAGTAATGCTTTGATGAGTTTGGAAACTTTGTATTTCTGGGTGATATCAGGTAGTCAAGTAAGCCTGTGCGGCCTTCTAAGATTGAAATTTGCTCCCTTTTCTCTTTGGACTTTATGTTCTACAGCATTGAGTCATCAGTCATGGAACCCGATGTTGTTCTTCCTTGTTATTGATGGGGTCAAAAGACCAGACAAGGAATTTCAATGTTCTCCAGTGTTTTGTTCTAAAATTCTGAATTTATTTATTTGTTTTGGTTAGAATTCTTCATTTGTACATGGAACACAAAACGGATAACTACGTTGGGCACGTTTGTTTGGCAGCTGGCACTGACCAAGAAAGCATGTGGTTGAAGTCTGAGTTTCCGACTCGAACCATCCACAAAACGTCGTGGTTAATTAAAACCATCGACACCCACTGCAGCGCCTCTGCTCAGGTCATGGGTGGACCCCTTTCTTTTATAGAATTGAGTTTATACGAATCAATGGGTTCCACCGTTCATTCATGAGGTGAGCAGTGAAGGACATAAGGACGAGATGTATATATATGAAATCTTAACTTTCTTAAAATTGAATTACTAGATGATAGTAGGGTATTCATTTTTTATGTCTCCTTGATTGATTTTCCATAGACATAAATTATATGATCGATAGTTCCGTAATTAGAAGTTTTCATTGGAGGAGAACTATGGAAAGTACATGGAAAAGGAGTAAAAGAATCCTAGTGGTGAACTGGGAGAGTGGATATGTAAATGCTTAAAAAAACATAAACCTCTTACAATTGTAGGAGGTTTTTCAAACCCTTTCCTCCTAATTTCCCAAGTGATCTTATCCATTTATGGATCTTTACCTTTTCCTCTCCTAGTACGGACTGGAGTTGTTGGAAAAAAAACTCTTTTCATTCGGTATATAGAAATCATAGCACTGGAAAAGGTTGATTCTCCTATTTTAACATAATCAATGTTGATTCCCCTTGGCACCATATCTCCCTAATCTCTGGCTCTTGCATTTGGAGATCTATCAAGAGAAGCTCGCATTTCATCTTTCTTAACAGCCACTGGATTTAATTTGGGAGATGGTAAAAGCTCAAGTTTCTGGTATGATAAATGGCATGGCCCGCTCTCCTTGACGCAGATTTTTCCTGAGGTTGTTTTTCCCTGCTATGACTATGTGAATGACATTTTTTCTAATAGTTAGAGGCTTCCAAGTCCTTATCTTCCTCAACAGGCGGCCTCTTTCTCCTCCTCTCTCCTAGCCTCCTTCTCCCTCGTTGAAGAGCCTGATGTGCTGCTTTGGTCAAGCTCCAACTCCATCCATCTCTCTTTTGCTGCTACTTAGGAGCTCATCAGATCTCAAAGCCTCCCTCGTGTTTGGTCCAAGTTTGCCTGGAACAACCTCCTTAAGCCTTCCATAGCTTATTTTGCATGGAAATTGTTCCACAACAAACTCCCCACCAATGCATGGGCCCAATCTATTGGAGTTCATTTGGCTTCTTCTTGCTATAGTTGTGGCACTCACCAAGAATCAGCATACTACATGTTCTTCATCTGCCCCTTCGCCACCTCCTTTTGGGCCTGGCTTGAGGTTAAAGGGAAGTTCCGGTTTCTCCCCCGTAGCTCTGTCTCCTCCAAATGGGATTCCTTCTCTGCCAACTCCTGCACGAGAGCAAAGAAGGGTCTGGGTGCCCTCTTCAGCATTTGGAAGGTAAGGAATCAGGCTGTCTTCAACAATAAAATCCCCTCTCTAGACTCTGCTATCAATTTCTTTTTGGAGGATGCTTCTCTCTCTTAGCAGAATGGGTTCTTCTTTTTCCGGTGTTTCTTTAGACTCCTTCTTTCTCTGTAATCAGCTCTATCATAATTTAAGATAGAGCTCAGTTTTTCTCTTTCTTTGTTGTCTTTTCTTGTCCTTGTGCTGCCTCCTTTAGCTGTTGTTTTCCCTTCGCTTATAATTCAATTGCAATTCAGAAAAAAAAAAAAAAACTCTAATTAAAGAAGTGAAGAATACAAACAATGAGATGGTAACACCCAATGGGTCTAGAATCCTACATGCATCTTCCATCGAGCACAACTACTAAAAAATTCTAATTCATTATGTGCTTGATCCAGAATGTTAAAATTGTGGGCCTCCTATGTGGATGCAGTTCAAGAGCCATGCCATCACCGTAAAATTGTGGACACCTGCTACATGATGGTCCATCAGATCCGCATGGTTTCCAAATATATGCCAATTAGCAGTGGGTTTAAAGTAGTTGGGCCAACATTAACTGTGACCCAGTTTCAGTATTAGAATCTTAAAACTCATTTCGAGTTGAAAACTGGATCCAATTAAAGGTCAGTATTAGTACCTCATTAATTTTACTGTGTCTGGGTGTAACCTTTTCCATTGACATGCAACTAGGTCAGACTAGAATAGGTTTTTTTACTCGAAAACACCCAGATACATCAAACTTTTGAATACTTAAAAAAATGGGCGCTAGGAAACATTTGGTTCCATGTTTCAAAATATAAGTCAGGCTTTGTGGGGATCAGTGGTCTTTTCCTTAAAATGAAGTAGTCTAGATCTCATTTTCGTTGAAAGAGGGAGATATTGTTCCAATCTATCAACATTCTCTGGCTATATTAAAATCTCATGCGAACTAATGCACTCTCTCAATGAAAGAGGGGATCTTGACCGAAAATAAATAGCTGGGGATTGGGCGAATGTATAAAGACCACTTGGAGTTGATTTCCAAAGTGTACATAGGAAATATTTGCAAACGTAGAAGACTGAGATCATTGGGCTCTGGTCGTTACCGAACGTGGAAAATCGACTTAAAACAAGGAAAAGCAGAAGAATTCTTCAGCAACATGTGTACAGTTTACCAAACGTGTTCTAAATTGTTGACAAGAACTGATCGGGACTAAAACTGAAACAATGCCCACTGGTAAGCTAGAAACATTTACTGTCAGTCTTTTCCACATGCAGAGGGAGGAATAAGAAACTATCGGCGCCTACCATTGCCATCCGATTCCACCAGTGGACCTGATCTTCTGATGACATCCTCCAATTAAAAAATTCACATGGAAGGCATGTGGCATTTCATATCAAAAATTCATTGAGCCGGATGAGAATGGCCGTGGTCCACTTTCTTTTTCGAATTGTTGGTGGGCCCCACAAGCCCTCTTCCCCATCTCAATCCTTCACCACCCCACAATCTGTGATCCAAATCACAGTCAACGATATCGCGGGTCGGTTGTTGTCGGTTCTACGCCATTTTTAGTATAATTCATAATTCAAGTCCTTACTAGGATTGGAAAATAGCTAGGTCCGTCGTATCAAAGACTCGTAATCTTAGATTTATAGCCTGGTTTGCCGTTTTCATTAAAAAATAGTTAGAGCATTTACATGACGATCAACAAATGTGAATTATTTCATCCTACCCTAGTGATCTCAGATTACTATCATGAACTGTGACCCACAAACCATCAACTACTTTTGATCCTGCGGTCGATGCAATCAGTGGCGGATCTAGGAGTTTTTTTTTTTTTGTGGGCGTAAATCTTTCTAGACTTTACTAGATTTTTTTTTTCTACGACAACAAACAGTGAAAGAAAAAATGTATTGTATTTTAAAAAGATGAAAAAAAATAAGTAGTTAAAGCTCAGTTCTATAATTTCTATAACATTATACGTAAAAGGCCTTTTGATTAAATAGCTAATATTATTTGATTGAGCATTCGAAACACCCTCTTCATTCTTATATCATTTTACTCGTCGTTTGAGCGACATTGAGTTTTTCATTGCACTTGGACATATATCTATATTGAGAAAAAAGAGTAAAACAGTATAGTGGAGCTCAATTACTGAAATCCGAGCCCTATAAAATATAGGCCTTCAAATATATACGATAACGAGAACCAAGATTAATCAGACTGTTCAATTCACTTTTTCATTAAAATCTGGGTAACATAATTTTATGTATATTTATTTATATTTTTTATCAAACGATTAATCCAACAGTGGAACTGACTCAGATGGAGATCTCTATACTAATTGGGCTGCAATGTTGGAATGTGGTATTGGTTTAATGGATTCAAATTAAGTATTCTTATTTTATTATTACTTCAAAGCACTTTCATTTCAACAGGGAGACACTTTCTAAGTGTCATGGCACTTTATCTCTCAAGACTCCATTGAAGACTTCCTTAGTTTTTAGAAGTTTAATGATTGTATGACCCTACTCTTTTAATTTTATTATATTATTTATTTCAATATGTGACTTAATTAGATTGGAGCCACACTTTTTCAAATTGGTATGCAACATACATATATAGACGGGATATAAGTAGGCCGACTGGTGGCATTGTTGCTTTTAGTTTATGGACAGAGGTAGAAAATGTTTTGGGGGTGGGGCAGTCTTTTGGACATGGCCAGGGCCCAGGGGCCCATTATGTTTTTTTGAAGAATTTTGGAGCGGATAGGTCCGCCCCTACATGCAATCTTGGTATCTACTCTATACATGAATTGCAATCTACTGGTCCATGTAATTTTGAAATTTATTATATAGATCATGATTTAAAATCTCGGCGTCGGTCCACCCAAAAATAGATATAATATCAACATCGATCACAGTTTGCAGTTCAATCATCGTCGTCACAGCGTGATTTTCGTTTCGTCCCAAGAAAATTAATATATATATATAAGGCCACCTCATCATTCCTCAATTCACCAGGCTTTGAAATTAGGTTTTCAAACTCTCTAGCTAATGTAATCTACAAGGCCCAGCAATCCAATTTAAGGAAGTTATTAGTATGATATTTGTTTTCAAATCTAATTGTTCTGAGCTTTGATTAAATTTTGTAATTTCTTTACTTTCCCTTTTTATTGTGTTCATCCAACCTATTAAGCTACATAGTTTAGGTTGGCTCTAATTATCATCACCATCAGATATGAAATTTGCTGGCCTTCTGGAAAAGTTTCCTAAAAGTGAACATTTTGTTGTGTGGTTAGGTTAATATCAATCATTCATCGGTTGTTTAAAATAGTAATAGCCAAGTGGCACGCAGGGATCAAATCTGTATTTGATTTTCTAGTCCCATGGTCCAGAAGCGTGTGTCGCTATGTGTCATCACCAAGACAAAACAACTGAGAAAAGGCAGTACTATTCTAATGAAATGAAACGCATAAACCGAACCAAAATGTCAACAACAGACAAAGCTGAGAACCCAACTCACTGTCGGTGCAACCTTGATTTATTCCAGATGATCAAGGAGGGTTTGGAGTTTGGACACGATAAAAGATGGTGAGGGTATGGAAGGAAGAGAGATAACTTTCTTTAGCCTATTAATTATATTGTGGAAGGTTTCATGGTGACTCGAAGCTATCAAAGTTGCAGGCTTCATCCATGAACACAATCCTAATTGTTTGGAACCGACGAACAGAGCCATGAGATTACCAGAGAGATCTATGGCAAATTCAACCAAACGACACCACAAAGCTAGAATTTTTAGGGGAAGGAAACATGTTACACTCAGTCCCGAATTAATGATGATTAAGACTAATTAATTGAGATTTATGTTAATTAAGCATAAATAATTGAATTAATGTTGGTTAATGATCAAAAAGAGATAAACAAGTCTCTAATGATTGAATTGAGCATAATGAAGTGAGATTGAATGAAATTAAGATCATTGAATAGAGATTTGGTTTAATGAGTAGAGATAAGGACTTCTTCGTAAATACAGATTTTCGCGTATTTCGTCGAATACGGTAAAATTGGGTACCATTGCGTATATCTCAATTAATACATTAACTTTCATAACCTACACAATTAGTTTTGACTTAAGATTAGTTAAAAGAGCCCTCATTTGACTTAAAGTGTAGATGAGTGTAGAAAAGTGGGTTTAAATGCAAAATGATGACTTATATAAGTTAAGAGATGCATCCTTTGCTCATTTTCCAAACCCTATGCAACTTTCTCCTCTTCCTTTCTCTCCTCCTTCCATTTCTCTTAATCAAGTGTGATCTTTGGAGAGCTCAAGTAGTTTTGAAGGAGAACTCCATCTTCTTCCTCACCTCATCCTCCATTTTTAGAACATTTGGAACTTGGAGAAGAACTCAATATTCTTCATTTGAGCTACAAGTAAGTGCCTTGGACCTTTTATAGGATTTTCAAGTTCTATTAGTTGTGTGAAGGTGATTTCTAGCATGAATAGAAGATATCTTTCTTGCATGTTTTATGAAATTAGGGTTTGATTAAAAAGGGTTTTACCTCAAACCAAGCTTAGAAAGAGGGGTTTTTGCTCAAGAAACTTCAAGAGAGGCAAGTGTATACATTTTTTATGTGGTTATGTTAATATCTATGCATTGCCATGATTAGAATCATTTATGCAATTTTCAGTATAGATTGGAATGGGGTTTATTGTGAATGAATGATGGATTAGAAGTGAGTATTGGAATGTATATGAGTTGATAAAATGAGGGAGGACAAGAGATCCTATTTATGTGCATGTATAAAATGAAAATATAGGAAAAATGGAAGAAGAAGAGCAGAAATCGGAGGTTTGGGAACCAGTCCCGGACCTATCCGATCGATCGGGCCACCCGATCGATCGGACTATGTCTTAACTAAGACACATTTCTGTTAGATCGATCGGATTTGAGAGTCGATCGATCTGACTGTCCCTTAACTGGGACGTGTTTTTGTCCGATCGATCGGACCTTCAGGTCCGATCGATTCGGGGTTCGTTCGATCGTAGATGTTTCTTTTGAACTTACTTACTCTCTAAACTAGCTAGTTTTATAGCTAATTCTTATGAGATTAGAGGTCAATTGAATTAAAGGAAAATAAAAGGAGATTTCAAGTGATTGAACCATAAGTTTAATAATTTAACGAATGTTCAATGGATTATAGACTAGACCTCCATGAGTGATAATTACGGGGACCCTAGTGTACACATTAATTAAAAGTGATGCCCATCAAGAATAGCACATACATTAGATAACCAAGAGTTACACTCGAATGGTTGGTTGGAATCATGAAAGAAATGAGTGGAATTCCTAATTATCCGAATTCCCTCATTGACATGTGTTTGTATTCGTATCGTAATTAGTATTGTTGAACTCTAGTTCATATCTAGGGTGACAAGAGTAATGTTTAGTTCATTTTAATTGCTTTACTAGACTTGTATGTCTTGAATTGAATCTAGAAATGGATTAAAGTGATAGCTCATAAGTTTGGTACTACATAGCTATTTCATGAAATGAATGATTATTCCTACTGCAGTAAATAGATTTGGGGGGCGTTCCGGAGCTCCGTGGAGATGCTAGTTTCTCCTGGCCCGGGCACGAGTAAGTCTCACAATACTGAATGACTGTCATTGAAAGATTATGACTATACTATTCCTTCCATTTGGAAGATGAATCCTTCCTTTGAGGAAAGATGGTAAAAGAATGAAAAGTAATGAAATGAATGATATTGTAGTTGCCAAATTGTTTATGTCAATTAATCGACTAATGATATTATCTATGCAATGAATTGTATGAATTGATAGAAATACGGTTGAATGAAATTATGTAGGTTTTAACATGTGATATCACAGAATTATATATGCATTGTTGAATCGTCGTGTTCATTAGTGTTATTGATGGCATTACAGGTCCACTTGCCCATGCCAGCCCTGCAGCGGCCCCAGCGCCAGCGGAGGAGACCGCTCCGGTTCCTCCAGGAGGATTGATATAATGGAATAGACGGGATACCAATTGATACGAGTATCCGAGTGCGTCATGAAATGAAGATTTCTTTTGGGGATGTTTAGATTATTTTTTAGAGAAACTGTTTTTGGGAATTCAATTTTTTATCACCTTGTATTGTATTTGAATATACAATGGTTGACAAAAAAATTCATGTATAAGAACCCCACTTTTGATTAGGATTATACCTTAATAATGGATGATGTTAAATATATATGTATTCCGCAATTTGTATATTTGACAGGATATTGTATGATTATACCCTGTGGATCTCATTTTAATTTCGATTAATTTGGGATCTACAGAAGTAAGTATGGTATCACAATCCGGGGGTTTAACGGATCTCGGCCCGAGTCGTGAAAAAATACGAACCCAATAACATTAAGTGAGGATACAAACAATAAATATTATCATTTTTCGAAAGCAGTTGCCTGAGATTCCTGCGCCTGCATCGTAAATATGGGTCCAAATCTACGGTAATGTGTCATGATTCACGAATACAGGACATTGAAGAGGACAACAAAATGCGTCAGGTGTACCATAAAATATATGTGATGCAGTAACGGGACACGTTTAGGACATATATGTACATAGGTTTGGATAACCTAAGCTTGTTTGAATGGATGTTGAATTAAATTAAAGTAAGTTAAAGCATTAAGTTAAGAGAGAGTAAAATATATGAGTATTATGATGGTATTTTATTTTTAGTGACTTGATAAGAAAAAAAATTATTTTCTTTTATACAATGAGGATTTTTTTTTTGTCATTTAGTGGAAAAAATGATGTTTTTTTTTTACTTTTTATTAAAAAAATCAAATAATTTTGAATTTGTGAACTTTCTAATTCTTTTCTTATGTGGATAATATAGCCTTTACCTCACCTCAATTCAATATATATACCATCCGTCCAAACACACTAGCATTCATAATCACCCCGCCTCCTGAGAGATATATATTGTGATTTACATGCTATGATATTTAAATGTATGATATTTATCAATTGATGTGATATCATACAAAATTTTTCCACTTGTCGAGTTAAGAAAGAAGTATATCTAAGTAATACTGTACACTTTACAATTTCATATGATATTGCATAGTCACCAAAGGAGATTATTACTGGCTAATGACCAATTTCTTTACTATAATTGTTAAAAAGAATTTTTCATGTTATGGTTTTTGGACATGATGTGACATCTTGCCCCTAATATTTGCAATTGTCATATTTTTTCACTGGCATTTCAAAATTCTTACCACCTAAAAGGTCTTAAATAACCATTAATATTCTAGGAGTTCCAGCCCGTTTGCTTTTTATGGAATTTCCAAATGCTCAAATACTATAAAACATTAAGGAATTCCACAATGTTTAAAAATTTTAGAACTCAAGACCTCTTCTATTATTTATGTATGGTGCAATTTAGATGTAAGTTCCTTTAATTTCTGAAGAAGAAAAGGAGTGACGTCGAATAGTCTTTGCAACGTGGAGGTCAAGTATGGGTTGGCGACCTATACATATAATAAATAAAGAAATAGAGCATTAAAATTAATTTAATCTCATTATATTGATTAAACATTTATTTTTTAGGGTTTGGTTTGTTAATATTGACTTGAATGGTTGGGCTTTTCACAAAGAAAAAGTCTCCAGAGCCCGGGTTTTGTACCCGGGCTCTGGCACAGCTCCCAAGGGAGAATGGGATCCAACGGCCCCCCTGGGAGCCGTGCCAGAGCCCGGGTACAAAAATCTCGGCTCTGTAGCACAGCTCTTTCACAAACCATCCTAAACACTAATTTAGGTCTAACACATTATATATGTGATTGGAAGGTTAGGGGTGTTTAGATATTTTTAGAATTGAGAGTATCTATTGAGAATGTAGCTAGGATTTAATAACTATTCCTAGTTAGATTGTGTTCTTTTTGTTTAGTGTCAATGTATTTCATATACTATGGCCATATTGATGATAATGTAATGGGAAGTTCATGGATCATGTGCTATTCTTGTACTGTTCTTTCTCCCACCCGTCTTTACTAGCGTGCGTGAATTATTTATTTATTTAAATAAATAATAAAATAAAGAAAGCAATCTTTTTGAGGGACATTAAATATTCCTCCTGGAAGAGCCATGTGCACATCCTATATGGGGCCCACTTGTAACAGTCTAATCTCATGACCTCACTCTATCTAATTATAGCGAACCTTAATTTTGACCCTGTTCAAATCTATATCCACGTTGGAATTACTAAAGAAGAAAATGCATGATTTTTTTTGGCAATTGATATTGGCGCTCCCTTTTTACATGTATTTTAATGGAGCGCCTCAGTCAAAATTAGGGGTGTACACGGATCGGATTGGTACGGATTGGGCCAAATCCGTCACCAACGGATTGACGGATTTGGAATTCGTCACCAATCCGTTGCTGTTAAAATCCGATCCGATCCGATCCGTGGAGGATCGGATCGGAACGGATTAATCCGTTCACTCTAATTTTAAAAGAAAAATATCAAATATGTTATAAAAAATTACATTTTGACCCCCTTTTTTTTTCTTATTTTAAATTTAGACATCTTAATTTATATTTAGACCCCTTATATTCTTTTTTTATATTTAATACCAACGGATTGGATCGGATTGAATCCGCGGATTGAGGGTGAAATCCGCCACCGATCCGTTGCTAACGGATTACAAAATTTTCAATTCGTCACCAATCCGTTTACTTTCGGATCAGATAAAATTCACGGATCGGATCGGATTTCCGGATCGACAGATTTTTTGTACACCCCTAATCAAAATGCATGTAAAAGGGGAGCGCCTCCATCAAATGATGGAGCGCCAATATCATGACCTTTTTTTTTATCATCAGTATTCCAATATGGCTTTCCATCCTCCTACTGCTCGTGAGTGGCATCCATTTAGATGGTCCCCACAAACTGACTGTTCCACATGGTTCTCGTAATTAATGCCCTAACACCACTTGCTCCACCTGAATTTTACTTATATTTTTAATAATAAATATTATATATATATATATATAATGGGGAGCACTACAAAGCGCTGGGGTATATTTTAGGAAAAAAAATATCCTTTTTAATTGGATCCAATAAAATACGTGATGATCATGCAAGTTCATTAAATTGAAAGATCCGTTGGAATGCAACAAAACACAGGGACCATGAGAGGACCTCGCATCTACTATTCCAGACGAGTTGACCCGACCCGATTAGTTTATGCACATCGGGAACCCGACCGAATGCCCGGTTAGCTATAGCCGGGTTTGTCGGGTTCGGGTTACCGGGTCGGGTTACCGGGTAACCCGGTTACAAATTTTAAATTTTTTTTTTTTTTTCAATCTGAATCTTTTTTTGATAAAATGCATGGAGATAAAATAACAACTTCTGTGAAATGAAGATTTCCTCATCTAAATTCAAGTTTAACCACAAAACTTTCCTCAAAACTTTATTTCAAAGTTTATTTCTAAATTAGCTAATTAGTATATAAAAGTTATTTTTTTAATATTTTTTTATAATCGGGTTATCGGGTCACCCGATAACCCAATTAACTAAAAAATCCTTAACCCGGCACCCGGTCCGGATTAGTATATTCCGGGTCGGGTTTGACCCGACCCGGTATAAGACCATGTTACACCCGCCCGAATACGTCCGGGTCGGATCGGGTTACCGGGTCGGGCCGGGTTTGGAAACCCGGTTTACACCCCACAAATCATCTCAATTACGCAATAAGGCCAACTCCCACATCTGCACATCTGCAGGACCACTGATTCAATCCATACTTTACGCAATTGGACCATGTGCAGTTCTGATGTGAACAGCTCATTAAAAAGTGGGTCCCAACCAGACGGCCAAAGGTCCATCCTATTCTCCACAAACGATCCCAAAATCTTTATTATTATTATGAGAGGAAGGTGGGGTCCAACTGCAGATGATTTCCACCGCGTAAAAGTACATGGCCCACGACGGGGACTTGTAATCTACTGCTTGTAAACAAATCACCAAACTCTCTACGGCCTTCACATAGAGACAAAAATGCAAAACACCACTGTAAATGGAATACAATTATTTTACAAAGAAAGACTCAAAGAGTAAGAGAGTATAACAATAAATAACCCCCTAGAAATCAACACATATTACAAAATAACCCACAGTCACCTCCGCAATTTCACCAAAAAATCAGGGGTGTTTTGGTAACCGGAGAATACCTCGTTCCAGATCTCCGCGAAGGCGCGGACGATGCACGTCGTGGTGGTGCGGCGCATTCAGCGACAGAAACCGCTGCAGCAGCTCCTTCAGCTCCTCTCCCCCAACAATCTCCTTCTCTACGATCATCTGCAGCATTGACCGCCGGAAATCGGTCAACGGGTCGTCCGAATCCTTCACCACGGCGACGCTCTCGCCGACCCTGCCTCCCTCGCTCCGGCTCCTCGCGTGCAGGGGAGTGTCGGCCGGAATCTGGGACCTATATCCCAAGACGCTCTGCTCCAGCTCGCTCAGCTGGCGGAGGAGGCCGGAGAAGCTGGAGGAGCTGGCTGCGGAGAGGGAGCAGTTGTCTTTATCCTCGCAGGAGGAGCTTCGGGTTTCGGAGAGAAAAGAGGGTCGATGGGAACAGTGGGTTTCGGATTTCGGGAATTTTGGAGATTTTCGGAAATGGAAGCCGAAACCGAAACGCTTTTGGAGTCTCTGCAGCCGCAGCCGAGTGAGAAAAGGCGTTTTTTTCTCCTTGGGCTTGAAGATGGATGCATGACTCGCTATTGGGACTTGCAGAGAGAGAAAGAGAGAGAGAGAGAGAGTGGAGGTGAGCTTTGCTGGCATGGGATATATGGGTGTCAGGAATTGGGACAGAATTACGAAAATGCCCTGAGTTATTTTTGAGGATTCCATTGGCAGCTCCGCTCCATGACAAATTCTTTTATCAGAATTTGTGATATTCAAGGAATGTTATAGGATTGTCATAAATTTTTACAAAAAAGTTTGATCATGTAGACTTTTTCTTCTATTATAAGGAGATACAGGATCTAAAGAAAATTCACCCCAGCATTTAGTAATTAATATATAGATAAGAGTTATGTCTGCATATGTAATCAGATGATTTCAAGGGGTTGATGTTATATTTATAAGTGAGATTTATTTTTGATATTTTCTTACTCCATTTTCACCAAGATAGTTATAGGACATTGGATTAAAACATTGTATTAAATTCATCAATCCTATGCCTCTTACTATAAATTTTGAATGGATGAAACCATAATGCTAATTTTGTTCGCATTAATATACATATGAATTAAATATATAATGTGGTTAACAATAAAAATTAAAGGTAATTTTTGAAAAATGAGCATGAAATAAAAGAAAAATTGTGATTGGATTATCTAAAATTTAACAATAGAGGATAAAATTAGATAAAATCATTTGAGATGGTTTGGGCATTTCCAATGTAGGCCGGTAAGAAAAAGTTTAGCAATAAAGGTTGATGGCCTGCCAAGGGGAAGGAATAGACCAAAGAGGACGTGTATGGAGATAGTAACAACAGATGTGAAGAAGTATAACTTATCTCACGATTTCGCTCAAGATAGATTGGAATAGAGAAATAAAAATTTGTATAGCTGACCCTAACATAGTTGGCATAAGGCCTTTGATGATGATAATGATTGGATTCCCTAAAAAAAATGATATTTGATGTTTTAGACGTTCACCTTTCATCTCTATTTTTAATCACCTTTCATCTCTATTTTTAATCACCTTATGTATTTAATTTTTCTGTATTATAATACAAACAAATATGCCCTAAAAGAACATAAAAAAAAAATTGATAGTCCCCAATTCTATTAATCTTAGCTATCAAACACACAATTGCCTCTTTGAAATAGCAATTATTCCACCTTGACAATAACGCAAGCATTATCCAATTACAAATTGAATCACTGTAAAAAAAATAAAAATGATGTAATTATGAATCCGTCCAGTCTGAAGCCCTAAAACTAAAGATTACAATGATAGAGTGATATAGTACATGTTAGGGACTGATCCCTGGCAGCCACATTAGATGTAGGGTTGCTCATTGCCAATCAACTAAGCAACTCCTTTTCTCAATCATAGATTCATATTATTTCCTCCATTTCACAACTTTTATAATGGGTTTCTCCCCTTCTCTAGTTGTTCATATGTGATTTATATTTCTTGGGCCAACCAGATGCCTATCTATAAGTAAGTGTAGGAGAGAGATCGGTCTCATTGTGGTAAGGTTCTGACAAAAAAAAAAACTGATCCCCATCCTATTAACTGATTTATCCTCCTTAAAATTGAAGGTCATCTAAACTTTTTATTTTTGACTTCAAACAAATTACAAGCAAAGATTGGATGAATGCTAAGTAGACCTGGTGATGGAAATTGGAAATTTGGGCGACAGTGAACGTGGGCTCGTAGAGTTGTAGGATATGCACAACTTCAGATATTGTTTTTAGCATTTGCTTTTACTCTGCACCGCCGAAAATGGTTTCTTTGACACATTTGGTCACCACAAACAAAAGTAGCCCAGTCGATTGTCGTAGTGAAAAAACCAGCAGTCTCCTTGTACATGTACAGGAAAATGGCAGATGGCTGGGTTAGGACTAAGGAGGGTGGAGGGGGCCTACTTCCTACCACCCTTTTAAGTGGTTAGGTTCAACAAAAAGGAGAATCATTGTTGGTTACCACTACAATTTTGTCTCTTTCTGTCTTCTTTCTTTTAACTCCATCTTTATTATAATTTTTCCTTTGGGAGAACGATATCGTGAATCATGGAGATTACCCCATCAAAAGGAAATTGGTATGTTCACATGAAGAATGAATTACTCAAAAGATGATCAGAATTAGGGATGGTAATTTTAGAATTAATGGGAAAACCAATCTAAATCCAATCCATTAATTTGGATTTCGATTGATACATCATCATCGTAATCATTGAAGTCATTGTTGTCCAATTAATAAAAGAGTTGTGTTAAGAGTTCATCAAGACTCCTAGCAAAAAAACCTACAGAATGTCCAATTGCCCAGTTCATTGTACCATTTACAGCATTAATGACCTCAAGATCGTCTAAAATAAGCAAACTTTCAAGCCTCCACAGTCCCCCGGTTGCTGTGGTTTAAGTGCCCGTCAAGTCCTTGTGGTGTGGACCATCCAACCAAGCCTTTCACCCTTCGTTATAAATAGATTAGTTCCTTAAGTCCAACCTAATATTTCTGCCAAAAAAAAGTTCCAACCTAATATAATAATAACTTCAACAACTACTTCCCCATTTACCAAAACAAAACAAAAAACTACCATTTCCCCTCCAAGTTCGGGAAATCTTATGGTGAGCTCATCCAATGCAAACACCCCTAGTGGGGCCACCCCATGATCCATCTTAGTGGACCATAGGATAGGGACCTCCTAATAGTCATCGATCACAGGTTTGCCGTCCATCTGAATAGACCGATCCATTGGATCGATTGTCCACTTTTTTGGAAGGTGAGAACTTATTTTCTATTTATCAAGTAGTTAGGATGATTAAGTGGGTCCCAAATCTCGCACATAAATTTTTCCACCTAGATCTTTCAATCACCACCAGTCCCATCCGATGTGGGGCCCCAAGTGGGGCACATAAGGAAGTGAGCTCACCATAAGTTGAACTCATGTTCTCACTAGAGGGGCTCCTTTAAGTTTTGATTGCAGACTATTCCTTTTGCAATGACTATCCATTTGATGGTAACCAATAGGATAACTAGGATCTTCAGATCATCTTGCACACTATATTCGCAAGGCAGTTTATGGACGGCTTGGATTTGTCTGCTATGGTTCTTATTAGTAATTAGCCTCGTGGTACATGGTCCACATCAAGTCATTGCAGAGAGGATCTTAAGGACGTCAGCTTGGACCAAAAGGCCCACATGTTCGCTCGCTTCTGCTGAAACCGGCCCAACACTAACAGACTTTGGAAAAGATCCATGCCCTCGTGGTCTCATTGTCACTCCTCAGCCTAATTTTAGTTAATGAAAGATATATCATCCAATCTCTCAAATGAAATAACCTACACATAAAGCAGAGTTGTGGACCACACCGGGCCACCACTAACCATGGTGGAGTTCTACCAAAAACAAAAAAAAAAAAACAAAAAAGCCATGGTGCAGTGGGGTGGGAAGCCTAATAATTAATGAAACTTGGCTAAAGAATTTATCCAAAATTTTAGCGACCTAAACTTCTAATAGTGTAAAGTTAGGGCAACTGATGAGTATCTCTTTGGTGGAAAACAGATTGTGGGCCAATGTAGAAATGCAAAGTAGGTGGATCCGAAAGGGTTGAATTGATCAAGGTGAGACCCCCCAAAAAAAGGGGTACTTAGATCTCTATACCACACATGATATGCAGTTTAATGATCCAGATTATAGGTCGGTTCATTATCGGTCACAATTTCAAACAATCTAATATGATTTGGTTCAAGGTTCCATTCGTCAATAGGTTAAAATCTTGATCCTCTCCAATAATATTCTAAATTTCAATACTTTAATATTGGTGTTTCTCTAATGAAAAATATTTAAGTGTATATATCCCTCACCACACTTTTTTTTTTTTTTTTGAAGTTTCAAGTACATAGGGAGGGTGACTTTTCAAGTATATAGGAATACTCCCTATGTACTTGAAACTTCTCAAAAAGGAGAGTGTCTAGTAAGGGATAGATGCATAGGAATACTCCTATTCTCTAATTATTCAAATACAAACTAGCATTTAGAATGGTGCAATCTGAAAACTTTTCCTGACTTAAATGAAATTATAAGGTAGCTAGATCTTTGAATTTTCATATATTAAATAGAAAATTTCAAATACTCTATATAGGTAGCAATGTTAGAACTAACATTGTTGCCGAAAATGCCCAACACAAAAAATTCTTATTAAAACTTTCTTTAAACAAATGCCCCCTTTAATAATATAGGATTTAGATAACCCAGCAAGGATTCATGTATGATCCCCCTTACTCACAAATGAGTAGAAATGTGTAGGGTCTATGATACACATGATTTGGTCGAGATCAGCACTTAGTCCACTAGGTCAGAAATAATAGGCATATCCGAGGTTGAGAATCATATATATATATATATATCTATGTAAAAGACAAGGGCAGTAAAGGTGCAACAAGGTCTATTTATATATGACAAAATGGACAAAGCTGAACCACTCCACTTTTTTTTTTGCTTCAACAAAACTCAATGATAGTCTGGTTGGAACTTGGAATATAGAGGAAAATTCCGACTGCAGAACAGTTTAGGAAAGTTGCAATAGTTTTGGGTACTTGGAGGAAGGAGGCATGTCAAATCAGCAATAAAGGTAGAGGACTATTTCAGCAGTAACTAGGCATGTGGTTGTTGCGAAATTGTCTACATTGACATCATTGACAGAATCATTGCTATATTTTGTTTTGAATGGAAAGGTAATCCTATTGACTTTATGCGTTGAGAGCTACATGAGTATTTTTCTTTTTTTTAAACCCACCTTAGGTGGGCTGGACCCAGCCCTCTGGAGAGGGAAGCAGATGCCAGCCCTAGGTTGAGGTCTGGGTTTAGTGAGGGAGGAAGAATGCAAGAAGAATAATCATGGACCTTTGTAGGTTAAACACAAGAGGTTACATCATTCGGACGGTTGGGATCTTCGAAAAGGTCATACATTGCCACATTTGATTTCTTCTCACTTGACCTACATGGCATAGTTAAACATATATATTGCATTCATATAAATAGACAAAATTACATATAACATCTTTATTTCCTACAATAAATTTGATAATGTGTGGGGATATTTCCGAGCTCACCGGATGACTGGCCTGGTGCTCCATCCCGTGCTTCGGCGCCAGCTAGGCCATCTCGGCAAGGCTCGTGTCAATGTCCACCAGCTCGGCCAGAGACTCATCTCGGCCCCTTGCACAACTCCTCCACCTCGACAGCTCCACCTCGGCCAGGACGCTCCCAGCTCGGCTGAGCTCCACCTCGGCCAGGTCTTCTCCAGCTCGGCTAGGGGCTTCTCCCCGGTCCTCCACTTCGGCGTCTCTGCAAGGTCTCTAGCCAAGTCAAGGTCCTCTCCGACCTCGGCTCCCCGACCTCGGTCGGGATGCCAGGACTAACCAAGGCGGGGCCTGACAGCTGTCCTCCCTTGGGCACTTAAGCACGCTACAGCACGCGCGACAAGACAAGGGCACCGCCCAAACTCTCTGACAGAGCCTCCCATACCGCCCACGTCCTCTGACAGGACGGCGTCCACAGACGCCCGGGTATGGCCCGATGCGACACGACATGTCACGACGGGACAGCTCCCTGACAGAGTCACCTCATTGTCTCCTGCCTCCTCTCTCTCCAAAGTCAACTCTCTCCCTCTCCCAATCGATATAAGGAGCAGGCGCAAAGAGGAAAGGAGGAGGGATCCTCCCCCACTGGTATCACCTTCTTCCCCTAAAATCTCCTCCTACTATCCAGTACTCATACTGACTTAGGCATCGGAGAGCCCTGCGCTGCCCACAGCCAGGGTCCTCTGACCTGTTTCTTCTCCCTCTTTCAGGTTCTCAGGCATCGGTTCTTCCATCATCAACGAGGAGACGGGGAGCTTCAGCCTTCGTCCTCCTCAGTGAGTCGCAAGAACACCACCCCCCCGGGTCCGTGAATTTTTGTGCACTTACACATATAATATACTAATATAGTCGAGTCCATCAAAGAAGGGCCAAAGTAACTATGCAGCTACTCTTGTCAGGTTCATCTAGATGCATAACAATTTTTCTTTACCATAATGAAAATCCAAGGATTTGCACAAGACACACCTTTAAATATGGGAGCACTTTGAATATTTAGAAAGTAAAAAAGAAAAATCTAAAGTAAATATACTGTTTTAGAGGAGCTTTCCTAAAAAAACTAGTATAATTATCACTAATTCACTTGTAAAACGAATTAAAAGTGGAGGTTCAAATTAAGAGAATTGGAAATAAGAGGGATCAAATAAAAGAAGTACCAAACTTCAAAATTCGCTTTAAGATACATTTTGACTTTTTTGGATAAAAATTGAGGGCCTTTTGCTATTTAGTGGAACAAGAGAATAACTCTTTGACATTTAAAAAAAAAAAGAGGTGATTTTTTAATATTGGTACTTTTTGATGTGACCCCACTTTTTATCTTTTCTCTTAAAGTGACCATTCACTTTACAAGTGAATTAGCTTAACAGGCCAGAAGTACATCAATGGATTGGCCTAAGTTTGAAGCCAGCCTTATTACCCTTCCTGTTACAGGTATAGAATTAGTGGGGTTTGAAATTGGTTGTTTTTATCTTTTTGTTTAATATTTTAAAAATATCATAAACATTTATTGCTCAACTAAGAATTTTTTTTTCTTCACTTAACTAAGAACTTGAACGTACAACATGACACTACAAAAATTTAAACATATCCACTAACACTAGTACTGCAAATGAAAACTATATAAAACTTTAATACATGTAGAATTGTAATGAACAGGGCAGGGAGGGTAGGGGGGACTCATCTGAACCTGGGTCTAAATCTGAAAAGGCCATACCAGCTTTGAACAGCCCAGTAAAAGGAGTGGGTCATTTATTTAACCTGACATGTTATCATCCCTAACTATCATGCCACATCAATCTAGAGGCATCTCACACTAATCCAATTTCAAACTGGATTAAGTTTGAAATTGTATAGAAGTACAGGCCCAGCTGAACAGAGCACATGTATTAATCCAGTTCGAAATGTCAATGTATACTACTAACCTTCACAGGCAAATTTTCAGGTTGAAATACAATTACTTGGATTGGGTCAGATTGGGAGCAGGTTGGTAGGTAGAGTTGCACATGTGGCCTCAACCTAAACCCAGCCCATGTATTAACCTGATTAAAAACATTAATAAGGAGAATCAGGGGTGCCTCAGGTTGAGTTGGCGGGTTGAGACAAAATTGCCACCCATTGGGAGCGCGCACCATGTAAGAACTGACTACTAAATAAAGATCAAACGGTGGGTTTGCACTTTGCAGGCCCAGCTGAGGCCCTAATCCCACTGAAAGAGAAATTTTACTTAAAAGGCCGATTAAAAGGTACTTATATTTCATAGTGTTATTATTCCAATATGACAAGCAAGGTTGTGAATGTGCGCACGCCCACTAAGCCCTGGTAGTATGAATATGGGCTGGATCAGACCTGTTCCATCTGGACCAGTAATAATTTGGTTGGATGTGGGCTCAAGTTTAGGCACTCTTTGTTGGCCCATGCCTGATATTTTATATAAATTAAATGAATGGGATGGGCCTGATCCTACGTCTGCTTAAAGACTAGACTGAGTAAACAAGCTTTAGACAAAAAAATTGAAGAAAAACACTTCAGAAATTCTAACTTTAAGGGCATTCTTGTGGGCCTTGATAACCTATACTTTCGTTAAGACATTAGGTCCAAATATTCAGAGCCGAGATCTGGGCGTTATTGTAAAGGGCATTCATTCAATAAAATCAATAAGCTGGAACTAACCTAGTTTTAAAGGGGATCATCCCTTGTCTATCTAAAGCTTTGTCTGCGGCTGTTACTGGCATGTGGATGACTGGAATATAAAACCATGTTCACAAACTTTTGGACCTTAAATCAAGCTCTGGGACAAAGTGGGCTGGGCTTGGGCTGCACCATCATAGTCATCTCCATTACATTTATAATGCTAGTTGAGCTAAACAAAGAATTCTTGTTCGACCTACTAGGATTATTTTTAGTTCAGACTGCCCTTTCTCAATCAAGTTGGCTTCAAATGCTAAATACAGAATTATATACAGATCATATATCACTCTTCTACGTAGAGAACTCACACTCTCCCCTGCGGCTGCGGCCCTGCCTGCCCCTACTCTTGGGTACATGAGGCTGAAAAAGGCGTGCAACACAGGGACTCTCCATAAAAGAAAACCCATTGCTAAGCTTGTAATACAGTCCCAATGGGCTGTATTTTTGTTCCTACGCTGCTTTATTTCTACATGTTCTATGTTGGTCATCTTCACATTTGGGTTGACACACATTGTGGTGCAGTCCAACCTCCCACTTGGGAATTTTGCCTCTATATACACCCATTCTGTCGTTGGATTAGTATACATTGTATTCTCCTTTCTCTTCCCATCTTCTTGTCTTGGAGCCATGCATGCACAGAGAGAAAGAGAGAGTTTTCTTTTATTTTTTGTTTCTCCATTTTTTGTTGAAACATAATACGGAAGATATCCATGAAATATTATACCTTTTAACTTCGCTTCAGGTGGAATTTCAGCATTTAACCTACGCAGCTATGAGTAAACTAGAGGTTGAAATTTTATTTTATTTTATTTTTACTTTCTTTTTTACAACTTTGGCATGCATTCTATTTAATAGATTAATATTCTAATCAGCTGAGCTACAGCTAAGGGACGAAGGCATATTACTTTTTATGCTCTGATCATGCAACTCTGTTTTTGCGTTGGTATATATATAATGCTCAAATTATACCTTGTTTTCTTATGCTTTGGCTTCTTTATTGCTTTTTGTAATCCTTTCATTAATTTAAGTTATTCTTTATGTTTTAATAATAATAATATTGCAGAAGTGTGTTGATCTTTTATTCCCTTTGCAAAGAAGAGGCCCATCTCATGCCTTGTGATATTGCACATGGACCTAGTCAAATATTATACATGAGAAACAGAGACGTGAGTCACTGTGCTGACAGGGCTGTCGTTCGTTGTGGCATATGTAAATTGTAGTTTCTCTTTGTCGAATAGAGGGGTGTAGTAAGTTGTCAAAGAAATGCACTTTAGCATGTTGGTATACTGGTACGTAGGAATTCTTCATTGTGCTGGTTCTATTTAAGTGTGGCTCCGAAACATGTGAAATGTAATCCATTAAAAAAGGCATTATCTCCACTGGTGAGTGTTTAAATCCAAGGGTAATGATTCTCTTTTGTTTTCACTGTCACGTTGTCTTTAAAACAGAGAAACTGAAACTCTGTTTTGAGTTCCTTTTCTCACATTGGCCTTTGATAAGGTAAGAAGAGTAGTGATAGGTATCCACTTCTTATCAGTTTTCTTCATTTTTATAAAGTCCATTTGCTCTTCCTCTGCATTGTAACTTTATTTACTTTTTTATGTCCATTTCTCTCTCCCCTTCTTGTCCTTTCACTCTCTTTGTATGCTTCCATGGGGCCTAAAAGAAGAAACGATTCTACTTCTTCCAATGGAGGGCCTTCCTTGACCCTTGGCCTTGAAACTAATGTGTCTTGTATTCCTGCCCACCTTTTGTCAACCCAAACAGTCTTTTTTTACACCCCCCCCTCTCTGAGTGCATTTTCTACCCTCCTAGACACTTTCTCTCCAACATGGGGTACCAGATTCGCCTTCTATATAGCGTATGACAGAAATTAAGGCCCTAGTGAAGATTAAAAGTTAGTCATGTTGTCGGTATCATCTAATGCACTTTTATTTATTTATTTACTTTGTTAATAGCCAAAATCTTAAAGCACTCTTCTATCTTGCAGGATTTGTAAACCCCACCCGACTTTGTCGCAATATGTTACAACGAGAGAGACAAAAATAGGAGTCGTGGAGTGATGTACTTTAAGCTTGAAGACCTGAGGATCGATCCTCAGACGTGTTTAATAGTAAAGGAACCTACAACACTCAACCATGAGCGTGTCGGCAGATGGTGTCTCATTGAAGCAGGCTTGTATTTTCAACATCTATACATAACAATGATCTAGGTCCTCTTCAGCTTCACTTCCAAGAGTGAAAGAAGGCACTGTCCCTGTTAAAGCAAGAGACCTGTAAAAGTTTAGCCATCCATATATAATAACTGCCAATTGGATGTTGTTCAATTTAAGGTAAGGCAATATATGATCAATACAAAGAGTTTTCTTACTACCTATGAACCCTTTATAATAAAGGCCCATTGGATTTAATACGTGTTTTAACTAAGGTCGTGAAATGCATGATCAAAACAATGAGTTTGCTTACTACCCATTAGGCACCCTTCGATCTTAGAGCAGACAATAAATTACAAATTTACTATCAATCTGCAAAGTATACTTCAAATATATCTATTGACCTGATACTAAAAGAGAAGTGTCCAGCTTATTATACACCCACTCTCTCTGCTTGCGGTCTAAGTTTCTAACCCAAAAGTGGATCCGGGATCAAGCTTCATCTAGTAAAAAGAAAACTACATGGACAACTTGTGGTACAAACCATTCTGTTTAATGTTTAATAATCCATAGCCTCTGACCTGTGCTCATTAGATTCCATGCATTTGATTCATGAAATCATTCAACAAAAAAAAGGTCTTCATTGCATCTTGGCATTGTACGGATTAAAAGAAACTTAAAAGGTGTCCCTGTTTTCCTTTTTGCATTCTTGTTGTATTCAGACATTAGTGCTAAAGATTGTGATGTTACAAAGGCCCCAGAGGATAGAGATGCCAGGTAAGACCTGAATTGGATCGATTCAAAAAAGAGACTTGGTCACCACGCAATATACCTCCTTTTAATTTGCCGCCAAATTATACCTAGAAAAAAAAATCATACCTAAAAAACATAAATAAATAACATTTCACCACCACATCTCCATCTCCATCTCCATCTCCTGACCATCCCTTCAACAAAAAAATTGAAAAATGAAAACAATCATGACCATCCATTGCGAGTCCAGATCCCACGCACCAACTATTACACCTAGACGTTTCAGGTACTCCATCAGGGGGCCCACATAAGAATAGTTTGGACGGTTTAAGGTGATTCTCATTCCCTCCAGGCTCAAATGTTAATATTGAATACATGATTGAAAATGTGATTGGACATCGATATGGCATTAATCATGTTTGTGCATGTGATTAATTTGACTGTGAGATTCACTCCAATTGAATTGAAATTTAAGAATATTACTAAGGAGATGGATGTTGGGATTATCTATATGTAGAGCCCACAATGAAGATCCACAGTGGCAATATGCGGTTCCATGTAATGGGTGGGATAAAGTTATTTATTGCATATATACATGAGGGACATGATTTGAAGAATGATCAAGACCATTGATGAATATGTCCAGCTTGAAAGATTATTTTTCATGATGACGGTGGTTAGGTATGGATGACTCTATGGTGTTGGTCGGTGCGTGGGTTAGGGATCCTGTCGGCTGAAGGAAGAAATCACAGGGCAGACAGGGGGGTGTGTGTGGTTGGGGATAAGAGGTAATAATAATATCATCTGCTTCACCGAACCAGAGGTGCCTCATGATGGACTGGAAGTGGGCCACACCATGTTGGATTTTCTTCAAAGATATCGATCCAATGAAAAAAAGAAGAGAGAAAACCTGTACATTAAAAACCAGTGAAAACGACCCATTGGTTCAAACATAGGAATCATAGCAACAATTTTTATAAACATAACAGCAGAATAGGTTAAGAATTTACCTTTCTTGGCCTTTTGGCTAAGATAACAATAGGTTTTTATATTTACACCTATATAGAGGCTATTAAACATGGAATATGGAAAAAGGATGCACAAAGGAGAATCAATCTCAATCGAAAAAGTAAAATAAATTGGATTGGTAAGTAGTATCAAACTCAGACCTCCTATGGGGTCAGGATCGTATGAGGCTTTTAATCGAGAGAAATCTTGAGTTTTAAGGAGCCAAACTTTACAGTAGGCCTATTAATTGAAATCCAAACCGCTCAATATAAATGTCTTCCAAATATAATGGTATGCGTAAGATTATGTTATTCAGCAATCAACAGTGGAACAAATTCTAATTTATATAAGAGTTTGAGGATACCCAATAAACCTGGAGGGAGTTGTTTAGGTTTCAATAGATGAGCCCCACTATAGATCAAGTTCCACTCCTTTAACTCATGACTATTTTAGGTTAAAACCTCGAAGAACCCTGATTCCTTGATATAAGATCTGATCCGAAAATAACGAAAGGAAGGTCAAATACTCCTACGTAGATCAATTGCATGATTACTAGAAATTAAAAACATCAAACGATAAAATAAAAGGTAAATACTATGTTTTTTGGTACCTTAGCCTAGGGGCTTGGGCCAAAGAGAGCCCACACAAGTGGGATGATGAAGCACATAAAGTGAGAGGAGAAGCCCGCACAGCTGGGAGGGAGAGCCCACAAAGTGGGAAGAGAAGTGAAAATGAGAGCCCACACAAGTAAGAAAGTGGCATATTAAGAGATCAATACTTAGGAGTGGCCAGGTGACATGTAGGATTGCCAACAACATGAGCAATCCCTTGTTGTCCAAGTGAACTGTAGCTTAGTGCAGACAAGTATATATGTTAGTGGAAAGAACTTTTATTTTCTTTTTTTGTCCTAAAGTAAGAAGAAAGACTGTCTCGATCCTCTTTTTGAGGTGATGCGGCCTTTCACATCTCTAGCTCGAGCACTGGAGGATTAGCAGTATTTTGTAGTTAATTAGGAAAGATTGGATAAACTGTTAAACCATCATCATAAATAAATAAATAAAAAAGGACCACCACAAACCTCTCTATTTCCTGACCTAAGACCGTAACAGGTTAGTCATAAACAGAGAGGCCCGGTTAGGCCTGATAGATAAATGAAATGGACCTGGCATTCATGAAACACCCCGAAAGTGAGAATACTGGGTTTGATCCATCTCAACCTGTGAGCCCCATTTTCTCAATTTCTTTTTTCTCACCTGAGACACTCACCCTCAATCAAAGGTCAGAGGAGTCTTTTGTCAGAATCAGGAGCACTAAATTAAGATCTTAATTAATCAAATTAAGTTGAAGGTGAATCAATCGAACGTGGAGAAGTCACTTAAGGTGGTATAATATAATACCATCTCAACCAATCTCAACCAATCTCAACCTACATGGAATTGGCACCCATCAACATCGCATATGCGACCACAGGTTGGGCTTTTTCTGTTGTAGTGCGATTCTCCTCTTGCGTCTTGATTTTCGCTCAAAGATATTGTCGGGAAAGTGGGCCTTTTCCAATCACTGATTTGCAACCTGAAAAATCTCCCGGGGCTGCATTCATCCTTTCTGAAAGGTGTAATAAAGCGTCCTGAGATTCCCTGGGTGTTTCCCACACACTTCTCTGGGGCCCACCTGTTGAAGCGAACCCATAAAAAATGATTGCTATTATTCCCCAAGACATATCCTCAATTTCACTTAAATAAGAGTTGGAACATTATAAGATTGAGTACCTGATTGATAATGTGATTATTGCATAAAATTATACCAATCAAATTAATAGTCACGAGCAATGTGTTTGTGTGGGGATATTCTCGTACTCGTCGGAAGACTGGCCTGATGCTCCATCTCGTGCTTCGGCGCCAGCTAGGCAATGCTCGTCTCAATGTCCCCCAGCTCGGCCAAGTGCCCCACTCCGGCCAGAGACTCGTCTCGGCCCCTTGCACGACATCACCACCTCGGTATAGCTCCACCTCGGCCAGAACGCTCCCAGCTCGGCTGAGCTCCACCTCGGCCAGGTCTTCTCCAGCTCGGCTAGGGACTTCTCCCCGGTCCTCCACTTCGGCGTCTCTGCAAGGTCTCTAGCCAAGTCAAGGTCCTCTCCGACCTCGGCTCCCCGACCTCGGCCGGGATGCCATGACTAGCCAAGGCGGGGCCTGACAGCTGTCATCCCTTGGGCACTTAAGCACGCTACAGCACGAGCGACAAGACAAGGGCACCGCCCATACTCCCTGACAGAGCCTCCCATACCGCCCATGCTTCCTGACAGATCGGCGTCCACAGACGGATGGGACGGTTAACCACCTCATTGTCTCCTACCTTCTATCTCTCCAAAGTCAACTCTCTCCCTCTCCCAATCGATAAAAGGGGCAGGCGCAGAGAGGAATAGGGATGGACGATCGATCCTCCCCCACTGGTATCACCTTCTTCCCCAAAATCTCCATCCTTAACCCAGTTCTCATACTGACTTAGGCATCAGAGAGCCCTGCGCTGCCCATAGCCAGGGTCCTCTGACCTGTTTCTTCTCCTTCTTTCAGGTTCTCAAGCATCGGTTCTTCCACCTTCAACGAGGAGACGGAGAGCTTCAGCCTTCGTCCTCCTCAGTGAGTCTCAAGAACACCACCCCCCCGGGTCCGTGAATTTTTATGCACTTACAATTGGCGCCGTCTGTGGGAAACGCTACAAAAAGCCATCTTCCCAAACGCCATGCCTCGAAGAACCGGAAAGGGAAAGGAACCGCTAACACTGTCGACGCAGCTGCCGACGGTCCCCCACCGGGGAAGATCAGGAGCAAGATCTGGTCCAGCAAGCGTCCAGCAGCGGGTTACTCGATCGGATTCGTCCTCTAAGGAGTCGACCTCGGCTCCACCTTCCAAAAAGCGCACCCTGAAGGACAACAGAAGCAACCAAGCTCATGGCGAAAGCCCAGGCAGCAACCACGACTTCAGAAAGAGGCTTGATCGACACATCGAGCAAGCAGTACGCCAAAACCTGGAGGTTGCTGGTTTCGCCCGAGTTCGGCTGAACTCTGACGATCACGGCACATCTCCCCTCTCTCCAGAGATCAGGAGCTTCCCCCTTCCTGAGAATTTCAAAGTCCCGAGGTTCGTCGTTTACGATGGAACCTCGGACCCAGTGGCGCACCACCGGCACTTCACCCAGAGGATGTCGGTGTAGGGCGATGCAGGCCACCTGAACTGCAGAGTCTTCTCTTCCAGCCTCGGGGACCTCCCCCTAAAGTGGTTCTGCGCACTCCCCCAAGGATCGATCAAAAGTTAGCAGCAGCTCCGAAGTTCCTTCATGACGAAGTTCCAAGCCCACAGGGTCGTCCCCAGGTCAGCCGCCGACCTGATGGCCCTTAGAATGAAGCAGACCGAGAGCGTCACGCAGTTCGCCAAAAGGTTCTGGACTGTCTACAGCCAGATCGAGAATACCTCAGATGCAATAGCGGTCCTGTCTTTCCAACAAGCCCTCCAGCCAGGCAACGAGCTTCGGAGGGACTTGGTCATGCATCCCGTGGTCACCATGGCAGCACTGATGACCAGGGTAAACCGGTTCGTCAGGCAAAAAGCAGACGAAGCCCGAGCCCAGGAGCATTTCAACCTCTACGAAAGCGACCAGGCAGCCTCCTTCTCGGCGGATGCCTCCAGCTCCGCAGCAGCATCCATCTCGACGGACGCCTCCGTCTTAACGGCAGGGGTCTCCTCCAGCTCGGGGGGCTGCTGAAGCCTCCTACCGCCCGTCAGCTTTGACCGCCCGTCAGCTTTGATCGCACGACCCTCTACTGTCGGCTTTGATCGCATGACCCTCTACTATCATTTCGTCGGCACGGTCCTCTGCTGTTAGCCTTGATCGCACGGTCCTCTGCCGCCACTAGTCATCCAGAGCTTCGTACCCCTGGTGACGAGCCAGTGGGATCTCCATTGCGTGCGGCAGGCGCATCTCGGCCCTCGCGCCCGATGCCCGGCACAGGCCCCTGGTGACGAGCCAGTGGGATCTCCATTGCGTGCGGCAGGCGCATCTCGGCCCTCGCGCCCGATGCCCGGCACAGGCCCCTGGTAACGAGCCAGTGGGATCTCCATTGCGTGCGGCAGGCGCATCTCGGCCCTCGCGCCCGATGCCCGGCACAGGCCCCTGGTGACGAGCCAGTGGGATCTCCATTGCGTGCGGCAGGCGCATCTCGGCCCTCGCGCCCGATGCCCAGCACAGGCCCCTGGTGACGAGCCAATGGGATCTCCATTGCGTGCAGCAGGTGCGTCTCGGCCCTCGTGCCCGATGCCCGGCACAGGCCCCTGGTGACGAGTCAGTGGGATCTCCATTGCGTGCGGCAGGCGCATCTCGGCCCTCGCGCCCGATGCCCGGCACAGGCCCCTGGTGACGAGCCAGTGGGATCTCCATTGCGTGCGGCAGGCGCATCTCGGCCCTCGCGCCCGATGCCCGGCACAGGCCCCTGGTGACGAGTCAGTGGGATCTCCATTGCGTGCGGCAGGCGCATCTCGGCCCTCGCGCCCGATGCCCGGCACAGGCCCCTGGTGACGAGCCAGTGGGATCTCCATTGCGTGCGGCAGGCGCATCTCGGCCCTCGCGCCCGATGCCCGGCACAGGCCCCTGGTGACGAGCCAGTGGGGTCTCCATTGCTTGCGGCAGGCGCATCTCGGCCCTCGCGCCCGATGCCCGGCACAGGACCCTGGTGACGAGCAAATGGGATCTCCATTGCGTGCGGCAGGTGCGTCTCAGCCCTCGCGCCCGATGCCCGGCATAGGCCCCTGGTGACGAGCCAGTGGGATCTCCATTGCGTGCGGCAGGCGCATCTCGGCCCTCGCGCCCGATGCCCGGCACAGGCCCCTGGTGACGAGCCAGTGGGATCTCCATAAGCGCATCTCGGTACCCATTCTCCAGCTCGGCAGTTGTGTGACTCTCCAGCTCGGCAGAAGCACCCTGTTACAGCTTAGCAGTGATGCCAACCTATAGCTCTGGTCCATTGCCAGCCAGTCTTCCTCCATGATACTTACCTTCTAACCTCAAAAGAGCAGTCAATTGAGCTCAGAAGCTGGGGGGCTATTGTGTGGGGATATTCCCGTACTCGTCGGAAGACTGGCCTGATGCTCCATCTCGTGCTTCGGCGCCAGCTAGGCAATGCTCGTCTCAATGTCCCCCAGCTCGGCCAAGTGCCCCACTCTGGCCAGAGACTCATCTCAGCCCCTTGCACGACATCTCCACCTCGGTATAGCTCCACCTCGGCCAGAACGCTCCCAGCTCGGCTGAGCTCCACCTCGGCCAGGTCTTCTCCAGCTCGGCTAGGGACTTCTCCCCGGTCCTCCACTTCGGCGTCTCTGCAAGGTTTCTAGCCAAGTCAAGGTCCTCTCCGACCTCGGCTCCCCGACCTCGATCGGGATGCCAGGACTAGCTAAGGCGGGGCCTGACAGCTGTCCTCCCTTGGGCACTTAAGCACGCTACAGCACGAGCGACAAGACAAGGGCACCGCCCATACTCCCTGATAGAGCCTCCCATACCGCCCATGCTTCCTGACAGATCGGCGTGCACAGACGGATGGGACGGTTAACCACCTCATTGTCTCCTACCTACTATCTCTTCAAAGTCAACTCTCTCCCTCTCCCAATCGATAAAAGGGGCAGGCGCAGAGAGGAATAGGGATGGACGATCGATCCTCCCCCACTGGTATCATCTTCTTCCCCAAAATCTCTATCCTTAGTCCAGTTCTCATACTGACTTAGGCATCGGAGAGCCCTGCGCTGCCCACAGCCAGGGTCCTCTGACCTGTTTCTTCTCCCTCTTTCAGGTTCTCAGGCATCAGTTCTTCCACCTTCAACGAGGAGACGGGGAGCTTCAGCCTTCGTCCTCCTCAGTGAGTCTCAAGAACACCACCCCCCCTCCCCCCGGGTCCGTGAATTTTTGTGCACTTACAGTGTTCATTCTTGCAGATGGACCAATTCGTATTAAAATAAAATTAAAAGATAAGTCGTGAGAGTTGAAAGTATGAAGAAGTAGGCCTCACTGTGGAGATGGTTGTGCAGCAATGAAGTGGGGAAACCATTCTTCCCAAATCGTTTATGTATTTCTCCACATCTCATGTGTCATCTTGACATGAAGGAAAGCCGGAGGAACAGTTGCACCGCATCCAAAGGACCAAATTCCAAATGATCATCCGGGGTCAACAATTCATCACTTTCCTTAATTTCTTGTTATTGGAGATATATATTGCAACTTGCAGAGTGTTGTGATGGTCATGTGGTGATCCTTATATTGCAGCTAGGGATTTCTTTTCTCAGTCTTCGAGTAACTTATGTTTCGATACTAATGGCCTCATTCTGACGTGGTGTCCACTGAGTGACTGTGTGGGGAGATTTCCAACAACTCCAGGATTACGCTAATCACAGCCATCAGATGAGACTAAGCACTCTCACGTGCCATCCGCGTGCCATCCACGTGGCACCGGACTCACCTCGGCAAGCGGGGCAGAGGCCTCAGCCGAAGTCAATCAGCTCCAGGCCGCAAGCACCGAGCTCGGCCGCCCCATGTGACCATCTCGGCTGCGAACTCCCACCTCGGCTGAAGGAGCCAGGACGAAAGCCGAAGCAAGAAAGAACCTCCACTCGCACCCCTCATCCCCCACGTCATCAGGCACGTGAGGACTAGGGGCGCGAGCTCGTAAGACGGATGCGACATCCAGCCGTTCACAATCTTCACCAGATCCCTGACAAGGCGGCATCCAGCGGCTGAAGCCACATCAGGGTAAGGCCCGAGGGCGGATCTGATGGTACCCCAACCGTCAAAGGCGCCCAACACGATCTGGCCCAACGTGACGCGCATTTAATGCAACGTGGGCTGATCCGACTGGCATTAAATGCAGAATGGGCTGGATTGGACCGCATTAATTGCGACGTGAGCTAAGCATGACTTCCCAGTCGAATCATGGGACCCACGTCAAGATATCGTCTAAGATATCTTCCAAATCTTCTATAAATAGAACTGCATTTCACATGCAAGGTACGCACAATACAACCCACAGAACTGTTACTCTGCCTCTCTTCTTCCTCTCCTTCCATTGTTCCAGTTCATTTCACTGACTTTGGCATCGGAGAGCCTTGCACCGCCCAGGCCAGGGTCTTCTGACCGTTTGCTCTTCTCTTTCAGGCTTTCGGACGGCATCCAGTCATCACCACCTTGGATAAGTCCTCTAAGGCTCCCCTGTTATTGTGGGTCATTATTTTCTGCACCTACAGTGACAATAGGCCCTTGTCTGATCCCGTTTGAAAAAGAAAAAGACTCTGGCTTGCTTCATCATCGACCATAGACATGGCTGTAAAATATGGGGCATCTGTGATGGTGAATGATCACGTCCATAATGATGGTTCATGTTAGATCTTAGCCCTTCAATAATGGATAACTACAGCTTCATAAAAGGTGGGTGGAGAAAGAACAAGTGGGAAGTAGGCTCTAGGGGAACCGACAAGGTAGTTATAGCCTCCACTTCCTCTTATCTTTAATTAAGCCTTTTTTCACAATCTGTGTCTTGTTTGTCTCTTCCATTCAATTAATTTGTTTCCCAACTTTTCCTTTTCTTTATTCTTATTTGGTTGGGTTTGAAAAAAAAAAAAAAAAACTAATTCAATATTCACCATATTGCCCTGGTAAACCAGCTAATTAAATAACAGACATCTATGTGAAAGTGGTAATTGGTACCAATGAGTGTGAATAATCTTACAACATACATGGTTTATTTTTTAAACTTAGTTTGTCATACATTGTATTCTCTTACCAGCTTAATTAGCTAGCTAGTGGTTCTGGACTGATTTGCTCCTATTTATGTATTTAAAACAACTAGTTAATTTTGGTTGAGCAATTCACAACGCAGATGGCCGAAGCCAGCCTAAGTGAGATTTTTGTTGGGCTGGCTTGAGTTCAGATCCACATGGAATTAGGGTCAGGTTAAGATTTGGGCTTCGATTTCATATCCAACCCTAGTGGGTATACCCACTTTTTCTTATAATATCTTTACAATGTAGCTGATTGTGGTGCTTTTTCTGTATCAAGAAAAGAAAAGAAAAGAAAAATCTATTTTTCCCTTTAAATTTGCTATTAAGAATTAAAGGTATTTTCATCCATATGAAAGAGGACTTATAAGAGCTATCAACTCTCACGTCACCTTTTGTTTTAATCTAATTTAGAATTAATTATTAATTTAATTACGTATAAATTAATATTTAATAAAGATTTGGTTATTGGGACATCAGCCAGTGTTAAGGTCAGTTTTTCAACCTCCCATCAACTGAATCATCTTACAACACCCAAGAGCATTATGGAATAGAAGTAGCTCATCATGATCAGCCTCATCAATGACATCATGAATGGCTCCATTGGCCAAGGAACAACCTTAGAACCACTATCAACTTCATGTGGTGTTGAATAATGTTTGCGTCGGAATCTTCTTTATTTTGCAAATCACTATAAATTTGTTAAGATTCTTTAGTGGGGCTAATAAAATTAAAATCATAAGGGGTCGTTTGTCTTTTACGCATGGGATATGTAAATACAATTTACACATGTAAATGACGAATAATTTTAAATATGTAACGTTTACACATGTATTTTTTTTACAACGTTTGTCTAATAACACCATTTTCGCATCATTTACATATATGTGATTTATTTTACCATGTTTGTTTCAATGATATATATAAATGTATTAGATGATTTTGTAAATGATACTTATTATTCATTAAATTAAATCCTACTATAATGATTTAAAAATGAGACAAAAAGGACCACTTTATATCAAAGTTTTTATTTGCATTTTAGATATTTCAAAAGGAATTTGTCTTTCAACATGAAGTATACTTTAAAAAAAATACATTTCTATCAATGATCACCTTTACAAAAATGAATTCCAACATGTTTAGTTAAGAAAATATAAATTTATATTTTGATGGTTAAGCAAATAGCATTATTATTAATATTTAATTCAATATTGATCTTAATTCATAATATAATTTGCATAAAACTTAACTCATGCATCTCACAGGCTTTATGCTAATATTACTCAATTATAGAAAGTTCTTAAAATGAGTATTTTGTGGCTAAGTTCAATCATATTAAAAGTGTCACAAATTGGTTATGGTTAGATAAAATCACGTTTATAAATGATTTTTGAATGATGCCATAATGCTATATAAAATACATTATTCCTTCTCTCTTACATTTATATATACATGTTTAAAGATTTTTAAAGTATTGCAATAATAAATAACTTTAGAAAAATCATTGAGATATTAGAAAAAAACTGAAATAATAAGGTAATTAACTAGTTAAAAATTGATATAAAAAAAATCATTAAGATATTTATCTTATAGATTGTCCCTTAAAATCTATATTACTAAAGGGATGTATGCACTTCATGAGAATTCCTGGAAGAGGACACCTGGCATGTCTTGGAGAGGGACACGTGGCAGCAGCCAGCTTAGAATGGTGTTCTGCTAGAAAATAGAAATTGCTTGATTAGAATTTGAATTATCCTAAACTTTCTCAATGAGATCCCTATTACCAATAATAATTATCCTAAAATCTCTCAATGAGATTCCTATTACCAACCAAAATAGAAATTGCTTGATTAAAATTTAAATTATCCTAAACTCTCTCAATGAAATCCCTATTACCAATAATAATTATCCTAAAATCTCTCAATGATGGTTGACCCCATTCATCTGGGTCCCACTTAAAAATATTTGGTAAATTTGTTAGGTCTACGATCATTCGATCCTTTGATCTTCTTAATCAATTCATGGGTCTCATCCCGCATAATATGGTTTTATGGACGATTAGAATAGAGATGGTGGACCCCATTCATCTGGGGGGTTCCACTTAAATAGGTTATGTTTGGTCAATTTATGAGGTCTATGATCATTTAATCCTTTGATCTTTATCAAGCAATTCATGGATCCCAGCCCGCATCATATTGTTTCATGGACGGTTAGAATATAGATTGTGGACCCCATTCATCTTTGGGGTCCCACTTAAATAGGTTAGGTTTGGTCAATTTGAGAGGTCTATGATCATTTGATCATTAGATCTTTATCAATCGATTCATGGGTCCCGGCCCGCATCATTTGATTTTATGGACAGTTAGAATAAAGATGGTGGACCCCATTTATCTGGGTCCCACTTAAAAATATTTGGTCAATTTGTTAGGTGTACGATCATTTGATCCTTTGATCTTTTTAAATCAATTCATGGGTCCCATCCCGCATAATATTGTTTTTATGGACGGTTAGAATAGAGATGGTGGACCCCATTCATCTAGGGGGTTTCACTTAAATAGGTTTGGTTTGGTCAATTTGTAAGGTCTATGATCATTTGATCCTTTAATCTTTATTAAGCAATTCATGAGTCCATCCCGCATCATATTATTTCATGGATGGTTAGAATATAGATGGTGGACCCCATTCATCTTAGGGGTCCCACTGAAATAGGTTAGGTTTGGTCAATTTGAGAGGTCTATGATCATTTGATCATTTGCTATTTATCAATCAATTCATGGGTCCCGGCCCACATCATTTGATTTTATGGACAGTTAGAATAAAGATGGTGGACCCCATTCATCTGGGTCCCACTTAAAAATATTTGGTCAATTTGTTAGGTCTACGATCATTTGATCATTTGATCTTTCTTAATCAATTCATGGGTCTCATCCCACATAATACGATTTTATGGACGGTTATAATAGAGATGGTGGACCCCATTCATCTGGGGGTCCACTTAAATAGGTTAGGTTTGGTCAATTTGTGATGTCT
Source organism: Litsea cubeba (assembly GCA_012931725.1). Classification (NCBI taxonomy): domain Eukaryota; kingdom Viridiplantae; phylum Streptophyta; class Magnoliopsida; order Laurales; family Lauraceae; genus Litsea; species Litsea cubeba. Next base: position 70,430,302 of record CM022951.1, on the reverse strand, counting down.
ATGATCATTTGATATTTATCAAGCAATTCATGGATCCCAGCCCGTATCATATGGTTTTATAGACGGTTAGAATATAGTTGGTGGACCCCATTCATCTTGGGGGCTCCACTTAAATAGGTTAGGTTTGGTGAATTTGTGATATCTATGATCATTTGATCTTTATCAATCAATTAATGGGTCCCAGCCCGCATCATATGGTTTTATGAACGGTTAGAATATAGATGGTGGACTCCATTCATCTTGGTCTCACTTAAATAGGTTAGGTTTGGTCAATTTGTGTGGTCTATGATCATTTGATCATTTGATCTTTATCAATCAATTCATGGGTCCCAGCCTGCATCATATGGTTTTATGAACGGTTAGAATGGAGATGGTGAACCCCATTTATCTGGGTCCCACTTAAATATATTAGGTCAATTTGTTAGGTCTATGATCATTTGATCTTTTTTAATCAATTCATGCCTCACCTAAAGAATAAAACATTTGAAAAAAAAACATAAAGATCAAATTAGTAATAAAAAGAAGGACTCACAATTTCACTAATTAATAAATTTATTAAAAACAATTTATGTCAGTCTGTGCATTGATGGTTCCGTGGGTTCCACTTAAATAGGTTAGGTTTGGTCAATTTGTGAGGTCTATGATCATTTGATCTTTATCAAGCAATTCATGGGTCCCAGCTCGTATCATATGGTTTTATGGACAGTTAGAATATAGTTGGTGGACCCCATTTCTCTTGGGGGCTCCACTTAAATAGGTTAGGTTTGGTCAAGTTGTGAGGTCTATGATCATTTGATCTTTATCAATCAATTAATGGGTCCCAGCTCGCATCATATGGTTTTATGGACGGTTAGAATATAGATGGTGGACCCCATTCATCTTGGTCCCACTTAAATAGGTTAGGTTTGGTCAGTTTGTGAGGTCTATGATCATTTGATCTTTATCAATCAATTCATGGGTCCCAACCCGCATCATATGGTTTTATGAACGGTTAGAATGGAGATGGTGGACTCCATTCATCCGGGTCCCACTTAAGAAATTTAGGTCAATTTGTTAGGCCTACGATCATTTGATCCTTTGATCTTTCTTAATCAATTCATGGGTCTCATCCCGCATAATATGGTTTTATGGACGGTTAGAATAGAGATGGTGGACCCCATTCATCTGGGGTTTCCACTTAAATAGGTTAGGTTTGGATCAATTTGTGAGGTCTATAATCATTTGATCATTTGATCTTTATCAAGCAATTCATGTGTCTCAGCCCGCATCATATGGTTTTTGGACGGTTAGAATATAGATGGTGGACCCCATTCATCTTGGGGTCCCACTTAAATAGGTCATGCTTGGTCAATTTGAGAGGTCTATGATCATTTGATCATTTGATCTTTATCAATCAATTAATGGGTCTCCGGCCGGCATCATTTGATTTTATAGATGGTTAGAACAAATATGGTGGACCCCATTCATCTAGGTCACACTTAAATATATTAGGTCAATTTGTTAGGTGTACGATCATTTGATCTTTTTAAATCAATTCATGGGTCCCATCCCGCATCATATAGTTTTATGAACGGTTAGAATGGAGATGGTGGACCCCATTCATCTTGGGGGTCCCACTTAAATAGGTTAGGTTTGGTCAATTTGTGAGGTCTATGATTATTTGATCATTTGATCTTTATCAATCAATTCATGGGTCCCAGCCCGCATCATATGGTTTTATGAACGGTTAGAATGGAGATGGTGGACCCCATTCATCCGGGTCCCCACTTAAATATATTAGGTCAATTTGTTAGGTCTATGATCATTTGATCTTTTTTAATCAATTCATGCCTCACCTAAAGAATAAAATATTTAGAAAAACGCATAAAGATCTAATTAGCAACAAAAAAAAGAACTCACAAGTATACTAATTAATAAATTATTAAAAATAATTTATATCAGTCTGTGCATTTGGTGGTTTCGTGGTTATGCACGGGGTTTTGCTAGTTCTTACTATCAATATGTTTTGTCCTATAAATTTTTTCCCTTAAAATCATTGGAGCCACTTTCATTCTCTAATATGTTTTTTGTCTTACAAATTTTGTCTCTTATAATCATCCATTTTGAGACCTCTTTTATTATTATTTTTCTAATGCGTTGGAGGGGGGTTTCGAACCCAAAACCTCTTTCACGGAAACGCCCCAACTTTGAGACCTCTTTTATTATTATTTTTCTGTATTGGAGGGGGGTTTCGAAATCAGAACCTCTTTCACGGAAATGCCCCAACAACAAACCGTCCGCCTAACGGGTATTCTTCGGAAGCGCATGTGTTTTGGTATTCTCCATTTCCCCACCTCAACATGTGTTCAAATTTTGGTGTGAAAATGGGCCCATTTTCACACCATTTACACATCCGATTTACACGCATGATGCGTAAATAATTATAGACAAACATGACCGATGCGTAAATATTACGCACATGCACTATTTACATATGTAAATGAGTATAGACAAACTACCCCTAAGAGGTGAATCAATGTCTCCATCTTGATAAATCTCATGTTTGGAGTACCCGAACGCCTCCTGAATCCTGATGTTAAATTTTGCCGACAGCTGTTTAAAATTTGAAAAGTGGGTCCTACTTAAGAGCCACCCTAAATTAGGGGATCCGCACTTGTTATGTTATAGGTAGGAATCATGTTTGGTTTTTAAAATATTCAGACGTTGAAGTCGTTCATCCACCAAAATGGGGATGGACCCAACAATTTAAAATAAAAAGAAAACAATAGTAGAGAATGGGTCTTTTTAGTACCTCACTCCTGGATCATGACCACCGGCATTGTATCCCCATAAACTATTTTCATGCTTTTTGTTCGTTTGGTACCTCAGCCTAAGGACTGGATTTTAAAAGAAGCGGAAAAGAAGCCTACACACGTGGGAAGAGTAGAATATCCAGAGATCGAATCCTTGGTAGTTGAGTGATAAGCCAACAACTTTACATAGTTAATCTCTTTTTTTTTTTAAAATAAAAATTAAAGGACGTATCCTAAGAAGAGTAATCTATTATGTTGCTAATGGTAGCAGTCTTTTTTCATCTTTTTTTATTAAGGCCCCTTCCACCTACGTGGAACTGAATCCCTAGAAATTCAATGTAAAAAGGGTTCTACAAGTTTATAGAGTTGATTGAGGGGTTGCTCAATTTTATTTTATTTTGGCAAATTGATTGCTAGGTTGGTTGGCAATCCCACATGTCACCTGGATGCCCATAAATTTCTTGGGTATGCCACTCTTCCCACTTTTGTGGACTCTCCTGTCCACTTGCTTTTGTCTTCTTTGTTGGGTTATTATTTTGTATTTTGATTGAGCCGAGTCAATTTGCCTAGGTTAGCCAGGATTGAAGTTCAAGGTTCGAGGGTATTTTGAGAATTTTATCGGGGCTTGTATGGTGAACAAGGTTTATATATGATGTAATATGTACCTCTAAACTCTAAAAGAGATTGAGGGGGAGTTTTATTTCACGTGGACATAAACAATTTTGCCGAGCCACTTAAATATTGTTGTGTTCATGTGTGTGATTGCTTGATGGTTTGAGTGTGTTTGTCATCGTAGTTGGTCGTCAATCGTAGGTATTTTCTACTGCGCCACTTTCTCCAGCATTCTCTTCTCAATTTGTGGGCTTTCTCTTCTCACTTGTGTTAGCTCTTTTGGGTTAAAAAAAGAGGATTCTTAACAAAGAATATAAGTTGGACATGAGAATGAAACCCGTCTTAATTCCTACAGTTAATTTTATTTAATAGGATAATGAATTGGTATTCATTTCAAATCTCCCTCCTAATTTATTTTCAATTAAAGAGGAATTATTTGATAGCCATTTAATAATTTTGACCTTTATTTCTTCATTTAGGTACATTTCTTTAAAAATCCAATTCAATGAAAAAAAAACATGCGTAACTAAAAAAAAAACTGAACTTTGAGTTTGATGCCAACGTAGAGTTACGTGAATTTGTAGGGACAAAATTTACCACTATCTAGTCAAAGCACATGCAAGTAAGGGTGCTCATGACTCATGAGTTATATTAGGTCAGACTGACACGGGCCATAAGTGCCTGACACGGGCCATAAGTGCCAAGCCGAGCCTCGCCCTGCAGCTAATCAAATAGAGCGGGGCGGAGCTTGGCTTTCTATATTTTTATTGGGATTTCTATGACTTTAGGTCAAATTAGCCATTTAGCTACAACCACAACTTGTTCTGATTACTAAATCTAAGTTTAACCCATGTATGAAACGTATTCAAGTTTTAGATTAAGCGACGGTCCCAATATTAAAATCCGATTTTAATATTGGGACCGTCGCTTAATCTAAAACTTGAAGCTGGAGTCTTATAGAGCTGGCGTGGCCCATTTGAACTCCTATATAGGGCTGTCAAAATGTCACACGACCCGTTAACACAACACGAACCCACACGATATTAACGGTTTCAGGTCGTTAATGGGTCGGACCTGTTAATCCGTTAAATTAATGGGTTGTTAACAAATAAACCCAGTAGCCCATTACGACCCAATACAACCCGCCAAAAAGCGATGCTGCCAAGTGCGCATCACATTACCATGCAAAAAATTAAAGTGTGGGTGACTTAACTTTTGTTCTGTGGAAGATGCATTTAATCAGAAGAGATACAATATTTACTTAGAAAATGAGCCTAACCTCAAAACATAAAGTATGGTCCATGATTTATAAAAGAAATACTTTTTAAGTTTAATGAATAATTTTTTTCAAAATTAATGGGTTAACGGGTCGTATTCGGATGACCCGTTAAATAAACGAATTGGGTTCGTATTTGATTTTTTGACCAATTTTCTTAATGGATCGTATTCGGATTAAGATGATTATAATCAGAATTCAGATCGGCCGAATTCATTTGACCCACAATCCAAATTCGTTAACCCAACCCGTTTGACAGCCTTACTCCTATATAATAAAATGGACCCACGGTAGAATTGGTTGCGTGCCTTCTGGAAAACTCTGAAACAGTGTTTAGTGTGCGACATTTCTCTTCAGAAGTGGCGATACAAATTTCTTTTTGTTTCAGTCGTGCGGTCAAAATTGTCGGTAGTCCGATCCAAGCTGACGCCCGCCCGCATGCATGCATCCAGAAATTTCAAGGCCATTCGAGTCGCAATTTCCAAAACGGCTATCAGCACGCGGGAATGTCAATGTCCTGTTGCGAGTTGCGACTTGCAACTGTTTCCCATTACCACATAACACGTCTAAAATCGGAAAAACTCCTCTACGCTGTCCGGAAAAATTATAATTAATGTAAAATTATTCGTCTGTAGAATATTTTATATTACAATTTTCTAAAAATGTGGGAAGTGAAAGACTTGTGGAGCTACAGTGCCATGAACAGTAATGCTTTTTTCGACGCTTTTTTATTTTTATTTTTGTTAAGCTATTTACCCATTAACGATGATCCAAACCGTCGGGAACATTAATACGGTCAAACACGGCCTATTTACCAAATTTCAACCGTTGATCTGTCGGATCTCGAGATATTTGATAAAAATCAAATAACCACAACTATTTTTTTGAATTTTTGTGGGCCCCATAATCACAATCAAGATCGTTAATATTCTTTGAAATATTGAAAACGGCTAGCCATAAATTCTCTAGCCTTCGATTTAATGTGTAGCTACCAAAAATGAAGAAATAACTTAGAACCGTTAATTTCACATGTGACATTAGTCACAATATAATAAATGAAACGTGAACAGTACGTTTTTTTATTTTTTACCTTGACTGTGGGACCACCAAACTACCGTCCAAACTGTTAGATGGCTGTATGAGTGTAAGAATTAATATGGCACCAAATTTGAACCGTTGATCTATCACGGTTATCGTGAAATTTATAAAAAAAAATATGATTTATATAATACCAAATTTGGGCGGTAAGGGGTAATCTTGCGATATCATATGGTCATAGAATATTACATAATGCGATATCCTACATCCCTAGAATATAACAATGTGCGATTTCCTACAAACGAACAGTTATACAGTAATTACATATTTTTCGATACTTCTACGACGATTGTCAGGTTTAAGACCTGTTATACGGTAATTGTCTCTAATAATAATAATCGGACAAGTTGTCAAGAATGAAACCTCCAACATGATGATAATTGGAACCCTTCATCTCGAAAACCATCTCCTCTAGAGACATAAAATTCAATTTAATTGAAATAGATCCCACCATTCGATTGAGCAAATGACAAAAAATAAAAACTAATCCACGCCTCATCCACAATGAAGCCACATCAATGCCCACTCATATTTCTGATCTTATGTTTAATTTTACAGTGGCGTTATTCCTACTAAAGTGAAATCAGAGAACATGTGATTCAAATAATAAGTCTATGGCATGTGTTACACTGCTCCCGAGTAATAGCTATGATAGGGGATCTAGACTCAAATGAATCACAATTATTTAGTTATTTGTCACAATCATATGTAGGTACCATGTGACCAGGTTTATTGGTGAAAGGAGTGACGTTCAACTGGCTTTTGAGGATCCAAATGGGCCCATAGAGTCTAACCCTTTGATCATTAGCCTGCATACGTAACATTTAGACAATTGATATTTAACACCAGTATAATTGATCTCTTAACCGACACAAAGTAATTTAGTATGGAAGCAAGTTACAGATTTCCGAGATTTTTTTGCCTTTAATGATTTATAAAATGTTATACTTCAAAAAGATGATGACCCCCAACTTGGCCACTTGTGAGATCGACTTGAAGCAGAGTGGAGCCCTCTTCTCTTCTCATGGATACTACACACTTTATTTCAGTGTTAGTGTTCATTATTCAATGAGTGAAGAGGCTGGCACACACCATATTAGATACGCCACGCATTTTGGAATCGATTTGCTGTCATGGGTCATGGTCAAGAAATTTAAATCAGTTATCGCTCCCTTCACCCTTCCAACTGAAATGGTTGGCATTAGTCCAATTAGCTCAGTTTCACTTTTATTGAGCCTATAATGAAATCTGACCACCAAAGCATATCTCTATGGAGAATGTGTTTTGCTTGCATTGATTTTGTCAAATTCCATAAATAGAATCAACTAATCAATGGTCAGCAATGACTCTCACAGTAGGGATATTTTGTGCAAGCTAACGTGGATGTGATGGAGAAGTCAGAGAAGCTGTCTTGGATGGGCCTTACCTTTTCTTTCTTTTCTATAATTATATTCTGTGGCCCTCAGAGTAGAACTCTACACCGTCACATGCCATGAGTTTGAACAATTTAATATAGTTTTGGAGAACTTGATATTCTCAGTGCCCGACAAATTTTAAGTATTTAAAACTGATCGATTACTAGACTGTTACTATAGAGATGCATGGTGTGATCATCATCTATGACCAGCGAGCACGTTTTCTCCTTCATCCAAAATGTTGAGAGAGACATAATATATCAAGATGATCGAAGAGATCTCATGAAAAAAGTTTTACTCAATTCTGGCCAAGTAACTCAAATCAAAGTCCCAAACTGTTGGGACATGGGTTATATGGTCCAGTGGTTGGGAGTGTCATGTTTTTACGCATATTTGGAGTTTAGATCCTTGAATTTTATTTCTTACATGTACAAGCGGTCATCTTCATAATTAGAGGTGTGCATCGGTCGGTCGGTTCGATTATTGACATATTTTTAACCTAATCAAAATTTTTTGGTTAATTTCAACCATTTAACCAAATCAAAATTTTTTAAATGATTAATCATCAATTTCATGTTAACCTAAAATATCGGTTTGGATTTCGATCGGTTCGGTTAACCTAAAATTATTAAGTTTATAACATGACTATAGTTATATAGTTAATAGAGTTTAGGATTTATATTCATGAGGTTTTATTTGGTTTATGGTTCCCAATTCAAAAAAAAAAATTGTTTAAGGTTTTAAATTGTTGGGACCTTTAACCTTAGGATTTAGGACTTAATGTCAATGGTTTATATTTATTTTTTTTGTCATATTATTAATTTCATCATTATCATATTTAATCTTGATAAATATGAATATATAATATATTGAAAGTGCTACATTACATGGTAACTTGGTAACATAAATTAATACTTATTAATTAATGTATGTTATATTTATTTTGAATTTTTTATATAAGTATTAATAGATTTTCATATTATATACATGTACACATTTTATTATATATATTATATATTTATATAGTATGCTATAATTTCGGTTCGGTTCTGTTAATTTGGTTAATTTTTTCTGTTAATCGAACCATTATCCGAAAATCGAAATATTCAAATATCTTTAACCGAACCGCCCGATCGGTTAAGAATAACCGGTAAATTCGGTTAACGGTCGGTCGATCCGATTCGATTAATCGATTTAAACGAAACTGTGCACATGGGACGAAGCAAAGCCAGTGGGCCCAACATTTTCAATGGCCGTATTTCTCATCAATGATAGAGCAAATACTCCACCCTCTCAGGTAGTACTTACTCGTTTGGATGAAATGCTACATTTGGAGGATTGTAAGGTGCAAGGCCTCTCACATGGAATGGTGGTTTGCACCTTCCAGGTGGGTGGACCGTCGGATAGGTAGAAGCACCCCTTTGCTTTTAATTGGATTCCTTTCTGTCCACCTTTTCAATTGGTTAATCTCGATGACCCATAAAGTTGGACTACCGGTCTATATTATCGTTGGATGGACCCCAAATGGTTCTTAAAGCCATCTTGCACATCACTATAGAGGGAGGCATCTCTATCTGATTCACAATATTGAAATGGACAATCAATAATATACAATACGCCAACATAGCTGATATAAGATTTTGATGATGATGATAATGAAGAATCAATAATATTCAATAAAAAAAAAAGAAAAAGAAAAGTATTTTTCCTTCTCTCTTCTTTGTCTTTTCTACAATATTGGTGCGTGGTATATAAATAATAATTGAGCTAATGCCACATTCATATTGTATAAGAAAGTACTTAACAGTGATATATAATTATGATATCAACGATAGGGTGTGCGGGAGGGTTTTTTTTGAGAAAATTAGCGAAAGGTCCCTATAAGTCAATGTTTCCAGCCTCCAGTCCAAGGAAAAACTTTTTAAGGCCTATGGTCCACTCAGCTAGACTGTTTGCAGCCATAGGTCCCTAAACCCACATGTTTATATTTTTCAGGACTGTTTTACCCTTTTAACCATTTTAGGCATAATTTTTTGAAATTTCAAATTTCAAATTTCATATTATCCCTCTTCTTCTAGACTTTAATTGGCATCAATAACCCTTTTCAAAACCTCCTCATTAAATCTATGCAAGACATCCTCATCTGATTTGATTATTGAATCTATACTAAGGTAACCTCTCTTTTCAAAATCCCCTTATTAAATCCTAATCCATGCCTTCATAAATGTTAACATCTTTAAATAAAATCCAGCCTTATCGTTTCACCCCTGTCAGCCTGGGCAGGTTGGTCCAGAAGATTACATAGCTGGCATGGCCAGGTTTACATCCATAACCCTTTTTGAGAATTTACATAGTCAGACTCCAAATTTTAGTATCATTATCTACAAAGGCGAAGTCGGTTCATGTCCCATCACGAGGAGGAGGAGGTGAAATGGGGGCTGGGCTGTTCACTGCTGTCATCAGAAAAAAAAAAAAAAAAAAACGACGTCGCCCGTCACCGGACTCATTTCGATCGTCGCTGACCGCCGCTATCCCGCTGATGTAGTGCCGTTGCCGGATTATTCCGCTGTCGTACCGTCATGCCGTGCCATCGCCGAAGAGGAAGAAAACTCCCCTAGCGTTCTGTTACAGAACCCAGGAAGAAGAAGACGATGATTTGGATTCAGTTCTGGGTCAATTCTAACCTAACCTGCTACGAAAGCCCAGCCCAAATCCCAGACCAGGTGGTGGCAGTTTGATCGGGTTCAACGACCAGAATTGTTTCTGGATTTCTGGAGCCATCCGGACTCAGAATTGCATTCCATTTTTTTTGTTGGATTCGTATTATCGACGAAATCTACAAGGTATACAGAATGGATTGACGGTGAAAAAGCTTAGTTGCAGGCTTTACTGTAAATTTATCTGATTTTTTAATCAAATTTATCTGTTTTTGGTCAAATTTATCTGAGTTTTGATTAAATTTATCTGTTTTGTCATATTTATCTGAGTGTTGTTCAAATTTTTTTAATATTTGTCATATTTCTTTGTGTTTTTGGTAAATTTATCTGAGTTTTTTTCAAAATTTATTTGAGTTTTTGGTAAATTTATCTGAGTTTTGTTCAAATTTATCTGTTTTCTGTCAAATTTATCCGAGTGTTGTTCAAATTTATCTGTTTTCTGTCATATTTCTTTGTGTTTTTGGAAAATTTATCTGAGTTTTTTTCAAAATTTATCTAAGTTTTTTAGCAAATTTATTTACGTTTTTTTAAATCTATATGCATTTTTTAAATTTATTTTTATTTTTTTAAATTTATTTGTATTTTTTGAAATTTTCTTTGGATCTTTTGATATTTATTTGAGTCTTTTGAAATTTATTTATATTTTTTAAAATTTATTTGGATATTTTGAAACTTATTTGCATCTTTTTAAATTTATTTGCGTTATTTGAAATTTATTTATATTTTCTGAAATTTATTTGGATATTTGAAACTTATTTGCATCTTTTTTAATTTTATTTTCATTATTTAATTATATATTGCTTTTTTTAACTTATTGCATTTTTTGAAATTATTTCATTTTTAAAATTTATTTTCGTTTTTTTGAAATTTATTTGTGTGTTTTTAGAATTTATTTGAAAATCTATGGATTCCATTAATAGTGGACAATTAAATGTTAGTTGATCATTTTAATGGGATATCCCACCAATCATGGGTTATTAATAAAGAAATGGTAACTAGACATTTCAGGTGTGAGAAAGTGCGGGAGGGACCTTTGGCTCTATGACTATTTTTTGTGGATCTAAGGCCATAAAGTGTAATGTTCAGGGACCTGTCGCCAGATGCCCCTTTTTTTTTTCCTTAAAACACTAACCTTACGTAGGTCCACCTAGATTATATACAAAAGAGTTGTTGGGTGGGGGGTGCTCTGTGATGGATAGATTTGGTTATTGTAAATGGTGGGCCATTGATACTAATTTGTAAATCGGTATAGGGTGGACAAATGTCAATTGAGTGAATTGCTAATTAACATTTAATATTTAAGGGTTCTTGATGTTTGATGGCGCTTAATAGTGTAAATTTCTTGTGATTAAGTTCAGTGGTGAATAAGGGTACACCATTTGAATTTTGTGGGTCTCAAATGCTACATAAGTAATGAGGGACATCCTCCACTACTCTTTCTCTCTCTCTGGTCAGTTGTAAAGGAAAACCTTTTTTACTCCCAAGTTTTGACTACGACATTTTACTGAATCTCTTATAGTAGAGAGGAAACTACAGTTGCTCTTTATTGAAAACTGTTTCCAAAAGGCCAGTGTTGGCAACACTCCTAATGCACGCACAGCCTCCTTTCTAAAAGAGAGCATACAGAGTGAGATAAATGAGAGATGAAATCATCAAGGCTGGCTTCTTTTTTTTTCCCCTTCTAGTCAACTAGTTAGGGCAATCCTTCTTTTTAATCCCACTCAAATCTTTGCTTCCATTCTATATCTTTCATAACATTAATGTCTAAATGAGAGAGTGCTAAATCAAGGGAGGGCCGGAGTGGGGTGAGTGTTATGTGTGAAGGAATTGAAAAATCATCTCTACCAGAAAATAAAAAGGACCCCTAAGCAGTGGAAAGGTTAGGAGGAAGTCCCTTTTTTTTTTTTTTTTTATAAATTGAAGGTTCTGGAGAATCAATTGTCTATATCATACAGATGTTGTATCTATTTCAAACCAAAACTTGATTGCGTCCTATGTATAAATTTCAATACCGATCCAATTTTATAATCGATCCAAATTGTCCAACCATAATGAGTCTTCTGACATGTAGACCCATTTTTAATCTTTACAACCATGATTTAAAATCTCGGTATCGGTCGCGGTATCGTCCGGGCCGAAAAACCGATATCGTCGCGGATATCGTCGCGATAGCGGTCCGTCTCGGTCGTCGTAGTGTGAATTTTTTTTTAATCCAAAAAAATTCACAAAAATATTCAAAAAATTCAAAATATTAGAAAATGTTGGAAAATAATATTTTTTCCATTAGTAACAACAATAAATCAAATCTCGGTCACCTTAAGTTATGAGTCCTGTTTGTGTCGCTGTTCGCTTTATTCTCCAGTATTTTATATAATACAACCATTATTGATGCTCATGATCCATAAGATGAAATATCATAAATTTGACATAATGCAACCACTATTTTTGGCAAAAACTCATAATTTTTTGTTCCAACAGTATAGATCTATTTTAAACTAACACATTATCAATGCATTTGAACACTAATATGAAAAAATGTAATTGATTTCAAGAAAAGCCCCAAATTTTGAAAATAAAAAAATTTAGATCTACACTTTAAAATACTAGATCTAGGGAAAAATAAGTGAGTAACATCGAATCTAACTCAATATAAAGCCTTTTGGTTCATGAATTAGTGTATTACACAATCTTTACTACTATATCATTCCAAACATAATTAAATAGGTTTAATATCATATCTAGCAGCTTATGATAATAATAGACATCCAAGCACAAAAAAAAAAAAAATTAGTAAAAGAGTCCTAGCTATCATGGTCAAGTAGGATCCTTTGTCTTCTTGATTGCCACTTCTCTAAAACATGCGCTTCGCAGAGGGGGTCCGGAAAAATAAAAAAAAAAAAACAAGGATATCGGCCGATATTTTCAGAATATCGGCCAAGATATCGTCACGGCCGATATGAACATCATATCGGCCGATATCTCGCGATATTTTGGCGAGTTATAAACCGGTATCGCCGATACAGATATCTCAGCGAGATATCGGTTCGGTATCGTATCGGCCGGTTTTTAAAACCATATTTACAACATATACCATGACTACGACATGGATCATGCCTGTCTTAAACATCATAATAAACATCATTAAGGAATTGATTAATTGCAATTCACCCCTTGCACAAAGAATTAAAAAAAAGGCCTACAACCCATCTTGCCATAATCAATGTCATATTTAACGATCACAACAGTTCCTTCCACCGTGTAATCTCTGGGAAATGTCACATCATCTATGATCTCAGTAAATAAAATAAACTGATGGTGGGAATTGCGCTGGACCGTTTGTTGGAAAGCCACAGGTGGACCATGGAATTACAGTCTCATGATGTTTGTGTGTGTAGGTGATGGTCATTGATCGTCCTTTTCCCTTTATATGTTTGTTACCTATGGTATTTGTGGCCGCCCTGGTTTTAAAAGAAAAAAAAGAGAGAAACGAGCTCAACATAGGCAGTGACGTCGATTGGTGGGGTCGAAGAAGACGACGAGGCGCATAGTGTCAAAAAGCAGCCACTGCAACTCCTCCTTGTATCATTCAATGCCCACCTTTCCTTCTCCAAAAACTCTTACCTTACACCCCATTTCCTTGACTCTCTTATCTCACCTTGTTTTTATTTAAATCCATCAACCTTTCCATCATTTGCTCTCTCAAACTCCCACTTTTTCATCTTCTTCAAAATCTCTCTCTTTTCTCTTGTTTCTCTGTCAAGTTTCAGAAGAAATGAAGGTAAGAGAGATTGTTTTGTTAGCATTAAGTTTTTGCTGGATGTTGTCTTTCTTTCTCTTCGTAGGCATATCCCAAAAGCATGATTTTTGTTGTTGTTTTTTTTTTCCATACTCGTGATTTTGGTTTTTTAGATCCCAATCTCACTGAGTTCCTTTTTTTTTTCTTTTTTCTTTTGGGTTCTTTTTAGTGTTTAATTGCTATTGGGTTCCTGTTCCTATTGTTCTGATGGTCATATGATGTCTGATTCTTGTTGGGTTATTGCAGAAGGTGGTGCTGAAATTAGATTTACACGATGACAAAGGTAAGCAGAAGGCTATGAAGGCAGTCTCCGGTCTTACAGGTATCCTTTATTTGGAATTAAGATTTAACTCTTTAGGTATGGTTTTTCTTTTTTCTTTTTTTTTTGGGAAAGATTGGTTTTTTATTATTGGTTTCATGATTTTGCAGGGATTGATTCGATTGCCATGGACATGAAGGAGAAGAAACTAACAGTAATTGGCGATGTGGATCCTGTTAACATCGTGAGCAAACTGCGCAAACTCTGGCGGACGGAAATCGTCTCGGTCGGACCTGCCAAGGAACCCAAGAAAGAGGAGGAGAAGAAGAAGGAAGAACCCAAGAAAGAAGAAGAGAAGAAGAAGGAGGAGCCCAAGAAGGAAGAACCCAAGAAGGAGGAGGAGAAGAAGAAGGAAGAACCCAAGAAAGAGCCTGATCCGGTCCTCGAACTTGTTAAGGCCTACAAGGCTTACAACCCCCACCTCACAACACATTACTATGTCCAGAGTGCAGAGGAAAATCCAAACGCCTGTGTAATATGCTAAACAGATGAATTGGTAAAGATGGAAAGGTAGTTTAAATTATCAGTAAAAATGGTTTCAGAACCTCTTGAAACAGAGATGCTCTCAAGAACAGAGAAACTCCTTGCTCTGTACAGTAAGTTGATGGGTGAAGATTCTAATCTATGCTTGCTGTCTGTTCCGGGGAATGTATAGAGTAAATAAATAGCATCTCATGGATGTATGAGTATTTTTGTAGGATTTGTGATATGACCTTAGTAGTATTTAATTCATTTCAGAAAGAACTTTATTTACTTGGCTTTGTTGGTGATGATGTAGTTCATGAAATGAAGCCTTGAAGTTGCAGTAGTTTGGTAGGTAAGGATTGAAATAGATAGTGAAAATTTCTGTTTTCTTCTCTTAAATGCTTCCGTAACAGATCAGATCTGCTCTTAAACTGCATATGGTGGTGACTGGTGAGTTAATATGATGTCAATGGTTACATTCATTGGATGAAAATTTTCAATTGTAGAAGTTATAGCTTAGATAAAATGTTTTGATTTTTTTTTCTTAACCTAGAAAATATGAGCACCCCTCAGCAAAAGGAGTTAAATTGTCTCCCTCAGAAAAGGTAAGATGAGATTGGATGGTACTGAGAAAATTTGGTAGCTGATCTGGACATCACATGCACCAATCAGTCCTTCTCTCTACAGTCCCAATTGAGGTGAGCCTCCCTTGGATTGTCCTTGGATGCCCAACTTGTCCATAATAAAGTTTTGAAAATTGCCCTAGCTCCATGTAGGACTAATTATGACGTGGGGCTTAGTATGCATTGAAGCATGAGTGTGACTGGGATTTAGTTGGGTCCTGCCTGACTATGACCTGACCTAGTTATCATGGCTCCAAGTAGTGTCCATGGTAGTGTCCTGGTCAAGTTCCAAATAGGATCCACACCTGGATTTGATTGGTTAGTTCTGGGTCAGCCAGTGGATTTACCTAACTTGGAACGTCTGTGAAGCATGCTGACATCACACAGTTTTTCACAGCAGTTTGTTTTCATTGAATTGTTTTCTTATTTCATCTTCTGAGGTTTCAGATTTTATTATTTAGTAAGGTGAATCATTTTCCATAAAAATAATTCCCAAAAATAAGGAATTATTCTTTTTTATGACATCCGATAAAATTGGAACGATAAAGAGAAGATAGAAAATTGTTCTTTACCTCTTGGGTCGGAAGCTATTTTCCACAAAAGAAAATTGCAGAAAGTTTTTCATAAAAAAAAATGAAAACAAAAATTGTCAATGTGAGACCACTCTCTAGGATATTGCAACTCCATTTAGGGGTGGCATTGGGCAAAGTTAGGTTGGGTTGACCTCTGAAGATAAGGTGCTTGTGCCAACCCAAATCCTTCCCGTTTCTCAATCTAAGTTGACAATGTCAAATCCAATATGATTCAACCTCATACAGTCATACCCATTTGAATGTAGCAGACACAACTGAAGCTCGAGAATTGATGTTTATTCAGATCATAGCTGCTAGTAGTCAATGATATGCTCGTATTGGTGACATTGTTGTTGAAGTAATCAAAGAAGTAGTTCTCCAAAGATCAGAAGTGATCACACCTGTAATTATTCATACATGTAAAGAACTCAAATATGACATCTGAGAATGCAAACAGCTGTCACTGATCTAGAAGGAAATCTAGGTTTGGGTTTGGATTGGGTCCGGTTGGGATGTCAATTTGTGTATCATGTATAGACTCAACCCAAATATGACCCAATTTTATTAATTGAATTAAAAGTGTCCGACCTGAACTATTAACTGCCAAGTTGGATTTAGTTAGAGTTGGCTCATTAAAGTCAGGAACTTCTACCCCTGCCCACATTCTACGGCCAAATTTCACCACTATTTTTTTTTTGAAAGGTAAACTACTCACACATTCATATAAGTCCCTCACCATCAGTACGACCTTAATCCCTCGTTGTTAGTGTGGAAGGAAGGTGCTTCACCAACTTAGCTACCAGTGGATTGGCCTACACAACTGAGGGCTGCTGCAACATACTAGTTATATAACAATCCACACAAGTATGTTACATGGAGATGTAAACTGATTCGGGTTACCAAAAATCTTGGCCAGTGATAACCCATACCAAGCATATTATTTTTTATATGCGCAGGGTGTAGTAGAAGACTTTGATTGAAATACGGAATCGGGCGCAATATGTTGCCCACAAGTCTCACATGATTGCAGGGTGACTGGATAGAAAGGGACGGGTTATATTTGGTCTTCTTTCACACATCGATGATGATGGACCCTCCAAAATAGGCCGAAGGCACAATTTGGTTTTTCAAGATTGAATGCAGAGGAGTATGCAATGACAAACCTCATTGTCAATGCATACTCCTCTGTATTCAATTTTACTGGTATCAGAGCATAGGATTTTTCATCAGGTTGATGGATGATCTTTTCCAGTTTGTCATCTTCTCAACCATTCCACAATCCACACGGTGTTAATCTGTTTGGTGCTCCACAGATCCACCTGTGATTACAGAACCGGGCAGCACCATCCTCCCTAGGCAATATCATTCTAAAAAATTCCCTTGCTTCTTTTTTAAAATAGGTAATAAGAAAGAGCATGTGGGACGTACCAGATATAAGAAAAGAAGGGCATTGGTTCTGAACTTAAAGAAGAAGAAAGAAAACAAAAAAAAGATCAAGTCCACTAAATGATGCGAACTATTTAATTTAATGCCATGAAACGGATGATAAAATAAGGTTCTATTTTACACATCAATTTCATATTTTTAGATCAAACAAAGGACAAAGAAATGATTGGTTTTAGATCAGTGATCCACACGAACTCATCCTACAAGGAAGCAGTGGAGTTCTTGTTATGAAGGCTGTAGAGGATCTAGATCCGTATTTGGGCCGGAACATACACAGTGGGGCCTTCTGAATTCTGATATCAGTATCACACAAGTGTGTACCTTGTTTTTATGTATCTGACTATGTTTGGCGCCTAACTTAATATTCAACCTTGGGTAGGGCCTGCTATCATACCATTCAGGATTGGGACGGGGGCCAAACCATTGAGTAAACACATGGAATCATACTTTGTCTCTGGGTAAGATCCAATGGGGCTTGGATTCGGCTCCTTCCATATCCCTCCATTCAATTTGAGGTAGTGGAAGTTTTGTTTAAACGATACTCTCTTTTCTTTTTTTTCCATTTCACCTTTGTACTTTTTACCATTATGAGTTTGTACAATACTTCAATTGAATAGGAACAAATCTTCGGCAGTTTTTTTTTTTTTTTTTTAACAAAGGAGGGTGTCTAAGCCCTTTGGGCCGGACTAATCCCTTCGGGTCCGGGAGGTGGGGAGTAAATCTCCTGTGGCTCTAGTGTTGTAGCGTAGTCATTTGAAATCAAACCGTGGTCTTAGTCCAACTGAGCTACCCATCGGGGTTGCTCGGTTCACATCACAATTTAAACTCATTCTAACTCTTGCTCCCCCAAGTTATTTGCCTGGGGGACTTCCAATTGAGTTTGGAGTCTTTTTAACTAATGGTTTTTCATTTGAGTGGAATGCCTAGTTGGAGGCTTTTAAACATTCCATGACAGACAAAAAATAATAAATTTGGTGACCCTTCCCAAGGAGTTTGGTGGTTTTGACTCTAAATGGAGCTCTCATTATTCAAACACATCAGTAAGAATTTAGTAGGATGGGACTGTTTGTTTGCATTAAAATACTTAAAACTTGAATACATAGAATTTATAAAATAAGTAATAAAAAATGAAGATTACAGGTAAATTTTTAAAAATTAGTATCTAATAATATTTCTTTTGGGGGGAATAGAATTAAAAGATGGGAAATGAATTACGAGCGTCATGGTTGTTTATTCATTTTTCATCTTTTGTTAATTTTATTTCTCAATGAGGAAAGGTTATTTGATAGCCAGTTTTCAAATTTCACCTTTGATCTTTATAATTAACCACTTATAGTATGAACTCTATGTATTCAATTCCTATATATTAAAATACCAACAACCAGGTCTTCTGTTTTTTAATGGAATTAAGTACATAACCAGGCCCTCTATTTTTTAATGGAATTAAGTACATAGGGATTTATTTTAAGGTCAAATCGGTTCTAACAAAGGGTTGTTAAAAAGGTGAGACTAATGGTTAAGGTCGAGATGAGGATGGAAAGCTGACTTTCAAGAATTTGGTGATCACTAGGTATTCATTTTTAATCTCCCCTTAATTCACTTTTCAATAAAAAGAAAAATTGTATGATAGTCATTTAATCTTCACCTTTTCTTTTCCTTTCTTTTTTTGTTTTCCTTAAAAGGAGGAGTTTTTTTCCCATAATAGCACCCTCAAGTAAACTAATATCCATAATATCACCCATTTGAAAATAATACCCAGAATAGCATCCCGAGCCTATGTGGCATTTCCAATCCTATGTGACAACTAAACATGAACCTGACAAGCATTTAATTAAACTTTTTATTGGGTTGGTACAGGCACTTTTGACCTAATTAAAAACTGGGTCTCGTTGGTGTTGAACCTAGTCAACCCACCAATGGGCCTAAATGTTAGGCTTTCTTAGAGCACATCCGCAAAAATCATGTCCTTTGTGAGATATACATCAGGCTGAGCCGGGCATTCAAGCATATATTGAAAGGCCAAGCCCTGGTCCGTCAAACTATTTAGCCAAAAATAGGCCCATGCACAGTTCCCATGCTAAAAGATACAGCCCAAATAGAGGCCATTGTGGGCTGAGCTAAGTTCGGTGTAGGACTGGCCCAGCCATGATACATGAGTTTTTAATAATTTATTAATTGAAAAATATTCAAGTGAGAACTAGTTTTCATCTATTATATGAGAACTTTTTTGTAGGGCCCAACTAACAGCCCATCTAAACCTAGCAACCAATAGGGAACCTCCTCATGGTCACTAATCCCAAGGATTGGCACACATCCAAATGGAATGAACGTTGGATCAAAGATTCTCCTAAGGATGTCCCTAATAAGAGGCATTTTTGTGAATTCCCCGGTTTTAGGCACGTGGGACCCCTTATTATGACCCCCCATGAATGGGCACCAGCCAAACTTTTACACATCCAACTGTCACTCGTCACTCGTCATTCGTGCGAAATCTTAAAAATATGATTCATTTTAAGACCATTAAATTCGGTCATGGATGAAAGGGATGGGATAATCTATTGGGGTTGATATTTTACAAACGACTAGTTGGGCCCTATAAAAAAGTTCTCATATAATAGATGAAAACTAGTTCTCACATGAATATTTTCCAATAAATAAATTGTTAAAAACTCGTGTATCATAGCTGGGCCAGTCCCCTACACTGAACTTAGCTCGGCCCACAATGGCCTCTATTTGGGCTGTATCTTTTAGCTTGGGAGCTGTGCATGGGCCTATTTCCAACAAAGGACATAATTTTTGCGAATGGGCTCTAAGAAGCATAACATTTAGGCCCATTAGCGGGTTGACTAGGTTCAACACCGACCAGACCCAGTTTTTAATTAGGTAAAAAGTGCCTGCACCAACCCAAAGAAAAGTTTAAAAGCTTGTCAGGTTCATGTTGAGTTGCCACATAGGATTGGATATGCCACATAGGCTCGGGATGCTATTTTAGATATTATTTTCAAATGAGTGCTATTATGAAAATTAGTTTACTTGATGGTGCTATTTTGGGAAAAAACTCTAAAAGGAGTGAGTTACAAAATGCAGAAAGTAAATACTGAAAAGAGACAACAACAATTACCACATAAGTAAACAAACATATAAAAGGAGCAGTAGACACCCACTGCTTTTATCTAAAATGACTCAGACCATAAGCCAAGGAAGGCGAAAATGCTGCTTCATAGGACACAAAATAGCATCTCCTAGCAAGGTACTCCTTCTCTTGACTGAAATTTATTGGGGATCAGGTTCTTCTAATTCTGGCAGCTTGTTCAGGTCAAAGCTACTGATATCAGCTTCAGCCCTGTCAACTGTGCTCCCTGAAGTTATAGAAACTTTCTCCTGTAGGTACAACTGATGGCCATTTGGAGGAAGTGTAGATTCGAAGGTGGTGAATCGTGCCTAGCTAGTTCTGATGAGTCAGGCCCAAATGACCCAACCCATGAGGATGAAGCTCAGGTCCAAGCCCACGAAGAGACCAAGTCAAGGCAGCCACGTTGCTTCGGAAGCAATCCCGCTCCTACCAGGTCCTGCGGAGAAATATCGCACCTGCCTTGTCCAGCGCGAGGGCAGTTCGAGGGTTCCAAGGACGAACGTTGCTGAAGAGTCGTCCCCATCTGTTAGGGGAGGACTATAAATCAAGGAGTCCCACCAGCACTTGCAGGAGGACGGATCTCTCTTTATTCACTTCGACGCTTGTATTCCTCTAGTTTGTAATAATCATTGAGGAAGTAAAACACCACAGGCAATCTCTGCCTTTATGAAGTGGACGTAGGTCATCTTGACCGAACCACTATAATCCCTTCTCTCTCTTCTTTAATTATTGCATTTACTGCATTTATTACTTGACCGGTGGTGTCCGAAACCCAATTTTGGCATCATCAAGTTCATCTCAGCTAACTGATCCGCAATTTTGTTTTGAGATTTCCTGTAAAAGCTAATGTCCCAACGGTCCATATTCTTTAATCCATCCAACAGGGTTGACCAAAGTTGCATAAATTTGTTCTATGAAACAAAAATGTAGATTTAATCTTCACTTTGTTGCTTCAGCTTTAGCCATTTTTAGAAATAAATTTCTTAAAACTTCAAGGAACTTTATTCCATGAAACAAAAGGTCCCTCTTATTGTAACAATGACACAATGTATAACAGTATAAGAGTCTCGTGGAGATTATAATTTGTTTAAAAAATCTGAATTCACTTGTGACTCCACCATTGGGCTGCCCACTGCTGGATTGAGGCAGAATCTGATTGGGTTCCTAGTCCAGGCTCGATAAGGAGTGAAGGATCCGATCTTGGCTCAGGGACTGAGACAGATCTTTGATTCTAGTTCTCGGCTTCTCGCCCACACAATATAACAAATATAAGAGGACTGAACCCGCCCATCAAAGCCCAAGTCCGGTCAATACATGAGTCAAGATAGGTCTCAGCCTGCTGAAGGCCCATTTTCAGTCAAGTAGCCCTCTTTATGCCATTCAAATTAACAACTAAATGCATATATCATAGGAGAATTTTCTCCTGCACACGCACTACTGCAAAAGTGCTAGGGATGTAAATGGGTTGATTCCGGTGCGGGTTCATGGTGGGTCCGGATCCAAAACCGTTAAGGAAAAGATGGAACTAGATCCTAACCCGATTCGGAACAGGTTTCTTGGTTCTGAAACCAGAATCGTTAATGAGAAGATAGAATAGAAACCGAAAATGGGACAGGTCTAGGTAGATAATGATATGGGGGAAAAACTAGTTTTTAAGAAAGAATCTCGAAAATTTAGGTAATATGTCAGTCACGGGTCCAATCCAAGGTGGAATCGGATGCAAACCCATTTAGACCACGGGTGTAAAAAAAAAAAAGGACTTAGACCCATACTCAATTACTTATCGGGGTTTAATTAAGGACCCAAATCCGATTTTTAACGGTTCAGAACCTTCAAGTAATCGGAGAACCATGGACCCATTCACATCCCCAATTAGAGCACACATTCGGACTGAAACTGGGGAATCATTGTGATCAACCCAACTTCTTTCAAATTTTATTCCAATTCAAGTCATATTACTCATTTCATTGTGATCAACCCAACTTTGCACACCACTGTGATTTGACTGAAACTGGGGAAAGCAGCTATAGATATCACCTACCCTAGCCTGGTCTAACTGCACTTGGTTCGCCCAACCCTTTCATTGGGCTTCAATCAGCCCAGGTAGGGCCCTGTTTTGGTTTCATTTAGGCAGAAGGGGAGCATTTGGGACCACGATCCAGATCCAGGTCCATGTTTAGGTTCTGAGACCCTTGACAGGCTGGACCCATCCTAAGTTCTTGAACCTGATGGACTCTAATGAGGCCAATTTGTTTTTAATATGCATATATTAGATAAATACCACGTGTTTATAAATAAAATAATATTAGCATATATAACATATAAAAATACATATATATATATATATATATTTTTGTGATTTTCTTGGATTTCTTTTTTTTTTATATGAATTTGAACTCACTTGAAAAGGCCCAAATCTGGGTCTGAATATACTAATGTGTTAAATTCCAGTATCCGAGGCCCAAGCCAGAGCTATATACATGCTCAGCCCTATCCATATCGGTTGTGACATGCAGGCTTAGATTGGCCTAGCAGCCCAAGTTGCATGCCTTTGTGTACATGCGAGTAGGGATAGCAAAACTTTGACCCAGCCAGCATCCAACCCTGTAATTCAACCCACATCCAACTTGCAGCCTACATGGGTTGGAGCGGGTCAAGAAATCCTGACTTCTTGACCTGCACAGGTTGAATGGAGTTTGACCCCTCAAACAAGGGTTGGATGTAGGTTGGATCTCAACCTTTAAACCTTCCCTCGCACCCACTGTTTTCCACTAAGAAGTCTCAAATGTTATTTGACCCGAAAAACTGACCTATATCTGACCAATAGCTTATGTGAGTCAGATGTGTTTCATGAAATCTCGATCTGCACTATGCAGATTTGAATTAGGTTCAAATACAAGTTGGGCCTCGACCCACTAATCCTCCCTTTTGATTTGACCCGTTTGCACGCAATCCAACCTGTTTGCCATTAGGAAAGCATCAGGCATGTGATGAATCATCCTAAACGCTGTAACCATGTAAGTTGAATCAGGTTTTAGTGGACCATTTTGTAAACAGTATAAATCCATTCCTCTCCGTAAATAACTCTTTTTGTGAACTAAGTAATAGTTTAAATAAATTCCTGCATTTGTTTAAACAATCAAAGAAACTATCAGGTCTTGGCACAACCCGCTTGTGCACTTATGGTGATGTGATGCTCGAATGCCTTTCTAATTAACACAACCAACGGACCATAAAATCATTATTTTGTCATTTTCCATCACTAATTAATTTTGGAATAAATGGTAGCTCAATGGGGTTTGATATCCTACATAAACTATTTTGACTGCTAGTTGGATTCCAGTTGTGTCCATAATTTCTATTCTTCCTACAAACTGAACTCAAAGTGACTGGGTAATTAGACTACAAACCAATCCAAACTGCACCTAACATATTGATTAAGGGTTCGGCTTGACCCTTTGATTTTTGGTTTGGGATCGGCTTGTACCCATCGAGATTCTTTTATAATACAAGGACATCATTGACCAGCAATCAAGGGGAGTTTTGAACTCAGCATCATGAAGGAGGATTTGCTTGCTTGTACTTAATGATTGTAAGAGGTTATTTACAAGAGAATAAAGGGATAGCCTAGGGGTTGGAAGTCTCTTGTTCGATTCATGGTTCCTCTCCCTTGTGGTACCATAAAAAAAAAGAAAAAAAAAAGAAAAAGAGGTTATTTACAAATTAGTGGGAAAACAAAAAAGCCTTGGACTGAGTAAAAGAGAAACCCCCAATGAAACAAAAAAGTTTCCTCCCAGTAGGGCCTGTAAAACTTACATGAAAACTGCTAATTTTTAGCAATGGGGAAACAAATTGCTTTAAGAAAACCATTGATAAGTAATACTGGTAGTATAGATGAGTATATATATAGGGAGACTAGAAATTTTTCGTGCCTGAAGGCACGACGCACCACCGGACCTGGATATACCTCAGACCGACCGAACATAGGTTCCATGCGTCTCAAAAGCAAGTCCAACCATAAAATGGATTCCACAAAAAAAAAAAAAAAAAAAAAACAATTGATTGCCAAATGATATAATTCTATTCATTCATGAAATCTTTAACCCAATTTGCTCATCTCATCTTCTTATCTTGGTCCCATCTCATCATCAATGAAGTAATGCATTTTAAAAAAAAAATGAAGAATGGATGGCAATACATGTAAATAATTCAAACTTGCTGACCTTTTTGCTTTTGATGGGGATGGTAAAAACTTATAAATTTATCCAACTTTTAGCCCTTTTTCTTTTAAATGAAAAAGGGATGGCAATACCTATAAATAATTCTAACTTGCTGCCCCTTTTGTATTCCCTTCTTAAATCCAAGGGTTCAAAATATCCCTTGGATTTATATACATAGATCCAAAGGCTTAAAATGTCTCAAGATTCAAAAACTGAGCTGCCATATTATATAGATGTTCATATGAAATATATCTCTCACCTTATATGAGAGATAGGTGAGGGCTCTCACATCCATATCCAATGCCATGTGAGGGTCCCACCTTATTTCTCATATAAGGTGAGAGATATCTCTCATATAAGCATCTCTCATATATATATATATATATATGCAACTTCCTAAAAATAGACAAATGTCCATCACCATATGATAAAGAATAGATGCATAGAAATACTTATCCTTATATGATATCCATCCATGTGCACTTGACAAATGCACACGGAAATGACAAGAAGAGGGGATTAGGCAAGAGGCTGTCAGCCAGATAGCTGTTTAGATTCTGTCTCGACCGAGCCACCCGAGAGGAAGGTGCGTCCAAGTCCCACATACAGTCACAGAGCAAAAGTCCGTCCCATCTCCCAACTCAACCCCACTCTTTCCTACCATTGGAAGGATTCCCCCACAATCCAACTTTTTAGCTTTTCATTTCTATTATAAGAACACAGACATAGCAACCTTCTCCCATCATTATTAATTTCCTCTGCCTACTTTATACAGTGCCATCTT
The DNA here is from genome assembly GCA_012931725.1 of Litsea cubeba. NCBI lineage: Eukaryota > Viridiplantae > Streptophyta > Magnoliopsida > Laurales > Lauraceae > Litsea > Litsea cubeba. The sequence goes on along the minus strand of CM022951.1, from coordinate 70,405,034 downwards.
CTGCATCTGTGTACTGACTTGTAATGAACAAGACAAAATTCATATTATATGACACACTCATGCAAAGGCCAGTAGTACACATGCATAAAATCATCATTATTTTTATAAACAATGGAGATAGATTGCAGATGTACAGCAGTTTGTAGTTTTCAGTAGCAAATGCAGACCTATCAACGAATGGCCACACTTAAAATGGGAGTATGTAGAGAGAGAGAGAGAGAAATAGAGTGCAAGGATGGAATTAAAATTATAGTGGAAAGGAAGTGGTTTTTGCTTTGAATGTTACATAGGCCAGTTTGTTTGCATGCAATAAATACATAGGAATTCTTAAGTTATATGTGTTAAAAATGAAGATCCATGGTAAATATCCAAAATGCCCATCAACTGACCTCCCTTTTAATGAAAAGGAAAGATGCAAATTAAATTAATATTCAACATCAGCGTAGTATGTAGTTTAAGTCCAAAGTTAAGGTCTCATCTCATTGCTCCTTCACCTCTCACCTCATATTTTTAACATTTTGACTCTTTAATAACCCTTTGGTCGAGCTCATTTGATTTTGAGTTTTTATATATTTGATTTTTATGTATTCCAATACAAATAAATAGACCCTTATTAGAGTCGTTATTTAATTTAGATCCAAACTCAATTCAGGTATATGAGGCTCAAGCTTGAGCTTGCCCAAATTTAACTCAAGCTTCAAATTCCAAGGTTGAAGCCATATATGCCCAAGCCTGCTTGAACAAGCCCAACCGAATATTAAATTTCCTTCGCTAATGATGCCTACCAAAACCTCGAGCCCAAGCATCATAAATACTTTTCCGTAGTAATCCTTGGTGGAGCCCACTCCACAACACTCTCCTTAAGTAGAACCCGGTTAGCGCACTTTTGGCAGCACTCAGTGCCAAGTCATTTCGCCTGGAGTTTGGTTGGCTTTCATGCCATATTAAGTTCATTCACTAACCATTACTACCTAAATCTCGATGCATTAATAGAGATAGCATAAATACTTCTCAATGCTCCCCCTTGGGTGGAGCCTACTACTCAACACCAAAATGCGTGCGACCAAGGAGTGGAACCAAAAGAAATCTCACTTTGGGGGGGGGGGGGGGGGGGGGGCCCTCTATGTATAATAATAATAATAAGATCAAGGGAGGGGGTCCTTATGTAAGAAGCCCATATGATTCCCCATTATCCAGGGGTGTCACCGCTTAAATAATCCTTTTGTGGAGTTTAGTTGACCATGAGTTCTTATGTATTCAATTTCTATATATGTTATTGTAAACAAATAAGCCCTTAATGTTGCTATGTGGTTAGGTTACTAGGCTTAATTCTAGTATGTGAGACTCAAGCTTGAGCTTGCCCGAATTTCATTGAAGCTTCAAATTCCAAGTTCGACCCTCTGTCAAGCCCGATCGAGCTCAACTGAAATGCATGTGCCCTGTGGCATGGGGGCAGGGTGGAACTAAGAGTTTTTCCTTGGGGGCTCTATTTAAAAAAAGAAAAAAGAAGAATAAAAGAAGTCTTGTGTGGCCCTATGTAAAAAGCCCATGAGATTTCCCATCACATGGAGTCTAAATCCTATGAGGCTTTATCCCACGGTGGCCGTAAGTCGATTTATCACGGTCCAACATGTCACCGTCGGTAGCTTGTCATACACGCAGGAATAGCTGCTACTCTATGCTCATGTAAGGGCTACCCACGGTAATATGGCGAACCGTGATTTGTCCACCCACAATCACCCCAAAAAAGCCTAAAATGATCACAATTCCATCACATGGGGTTTTTTCCAAAATTCCAGGACGGGGCCATGCCAACTTGCACTGTTGGACAAAACAAGGTCCCCAATATTTAAATGCATAAGGACCAAAATGTGTACAATATTTGGCTCCAATTTCATTTTGGGCCCATTTATTTCATACCCGAGGGGAGGGGCCTAAACTCTGAATACCTAAAGCCACTACTATTATACATGTTTAAATTTTTATTAATTCAAAATTAATTTAATTTCCCCAAATTTGAAAACAAATGGACAATTACGAGAGTCGACCATAATTCCTGGAGAAGTATATTTATGATAATCGTCAGACGTCAGTACTAGACCTGAGCCATGATATTGACCCGTCTTCCTAGGAAAAACTGACCCAAAACACAGTAGTAACTCGACCCTTCTTTTTTGACCAAAAATACAAAAAGAAACTCGACCGTTGAGTTAGTAATAGTAATAGTAATAGAGAGAGAGAGAGAGAGAGAGAGAGAGATGTACTAGCAAACTGGGCCAGAGAAGAGCATGGAAGTGCCAAATGAGTGAAAGAGGCCGCACATGACTTGCAGATGGGGTGAAAAGGATGAGACAGGCTGCCATGTATGAGAGGCCACAGAGCAAGAGATGAACAAAAGAAACAATAGGAAAGAGAAGATTGTCTACATACGCTTGGTTGCTACAGTGTACGTGTGATTCCATCATCTACACCACAGGTGTAGTTGTTGTTACTCAGCTCAAATCCATGTCAATGTGGGGCTGCTGATTGATGATGTATGGTGGGCCACCAACTGGGGCTCTGTATTGTTTCAGAACCGCAGCGATTGGCATGTCTTAGCAGTCACATCTACAACAAATTTCAAAAATGAGTGACTAAAAATGGATGGGACCATAGATATTTAGTGGTCTTAGCATTAGAAAATGACTTTTGCAAAATAGAACAGTTGGATGGATATGTTACTACGTTCGAATCCCCACGAACTTTCTGGCTGTGGTTTATATTGTGCTGTCCCACTGGGTCAACAATCTGATCAGTCTACCTCTGTGGTATCTTTTCTGCACATTTATATAGAGAGTATATATCATATTAGAGGGCCAGGTTCTCTAAGCTGCAGCTTAGGGTAGCCTAAGCTGCAGTAGGTAAAATCCGCACCATGTGTGAGCACATGTGTGCGCATTTTTACACTACTGCAGCTTAGGATATCCGAAGGCGGCAGCTGAGGAGTCAATGTCAATTGGATCCGAGCAATCTGCCCAATTTTACCTTGGACCCATTTTGATCGGTGTGTGGAATTTTTTCTAGCACTAAGGGCACTTTGGTAATATGTGAGAAATCCGTAAAGAATTCATAGATTTGAAGATTTATTGTTGTTACAAATTTAAGAACTCTTCATTGATGATTTGCATAGCCAAGGATTTCATGGTCGGAATCTTTGAGATTTACAATTGCAAATAAAACTGATGAGGAATCTCCGAGAATTTAGTTGTGAGATGTGACCTAATGCTCAGAGGTGGGGAATAATGAGTGGTTCAGATTACAAATGTAGGCCCTCTGATGGATCACAAATGTGAGTTGTACCAATTCTAAGATGCCAAACCAATGTTATAAGACGCAAGACTTTACCAATTCAAAAGGAAGAATCTATGGCTCGAATTATATGTCTAATAGCCTCAGAATCAGAGAAAGTCATTGGGATGTCCGTTGATCACATGATTAGGATCATTTAATCAGTGCAACTTTGGCAATTGACTGCTGGCAGGCCATAGTACCCATAGTTGCAGAAGACTTCATTAAATTACTCTTGTCTGTTGCTTTAATGGTTCCAACCAAGATAACATGAACCCTCTGCACTTTCCCGTGATATAATAGACACAACAACATCTCCATCTAAAAAGCAGACGTTTTCTCTTTTCTTTCTCCCTTGTATTTTTCTAGACTTTTGAATTCAAAGTTTTAAACATTTTTCATGGATACCAGAAATTCAATGTTTGGTCGTTGTTGTGAAAATGACTACAACCTGACCCACTGAATGAACTCCTGAGGCCAGATCGGTTGGCTCTCAACTTTTAAAAACACAACCTCCTCCTCCTCCATTATCAATTAGCTATAAACTATCTGATACAGCTTAACTAAAGCGTATAACAAGCCAACACAGTCCTGGCTGAATTAGCCTAATGAGGACGATTTAACTTGATTTTCCCAATTAATGGGATGGGTCAGTCTAAACTCATCTCAATTGGGTAGGGCCAGTGACCCATATATTGTTTTATCCAATCGAGTCGAATGGGCCTAGTTTCTCATTGACCAAGTGGGTGAGAAAAGTATTTAGAGTAATGATGTGTTGCTACCTTATCATTGGAAAAATCAGCAGCAATCTACATGTAAAGCTCAGTGGAGAGGGTGATGATTTCTGATTGTATTGCTGATGGTCATGGAATTTGAGTAGTGTGTATAGTGTGTAATTTAAATAAATAAAAATTTACTTACAGCCAATTCATTTTCTAAAAGCACCGGTTTGGCATGAAATCCAGGGGAGCATAGTTATGTAGGTAGAATTGCTGAGCTACTTAGAAGTTGAAGTGACAGGCAAACAAATCATTATAGAAGATCATTCTTAGAAAACTCATCTATCTATAATGCAATAATGTTTTGAGTATTTTGAAGCTTCAATCTCCACATGGAGAAGGATGAATTGATATGGAAAATGGGCTGGCCAATGACCCTAATAATTAATTTAAAAGTTCCAAAATGCTATTATCAAAGAAGTTACACAAATCTCTTCCATTTAACATATAGATGTCAATTTGTGTCTTTGTTAGTACATTTTAGCTAGGATGTCAATGAACCTCCAATTACTTAATTGTCCAATCACCTAAGTTGGGATATGAGTGTGGACCCTACTGTTCACCCTATTTGTCGTCATCATTAAAAATATTTATATGATAATAGTGATGGTGTCTTTGTTCTTGTCTTCTGGTAAAAGAATAATGATGTTGATGATGCTAAGTAACATCCTCAGGTGAAATGTTGTCACAGGTGAGCAAACTTCCACACTAAGTTGATAAAGTTGTATCACCATTATCCACAAGTTTCCAACACCTCCAAATGAGATTACAAGAAGAAATGGACCCCACCTGACGTCACCTCCAGACCATACATTATCATTGATGGTAAGTTGAGTTTCTTTTGCATTGATGTTTTGCCGGGCCCTTTACAGTAGCAATCCTCTGCTGCCATCATCCTGATGCACAAATATCACTTCCCACAATATCTAGCCGCATCAATCCCAAATAACGAACCTGTTGACCAATTTAGAAGATGGGGCCAGATACAGAGATGAACGGTTCAGAACCTCCGATGTAATTTGTAGGATTTTAAGGGTATTGGTAGCAAGGCTCCTGAATTTCATAGCACCAAGTCTGCAAGAGGAAATAAAACAACAACACCCCCTCCCCTCAGCAAAATGTTCTCGGGAAATTCTCAAATAAGGTATTAAATCTTTGCCTTATTTAAAAAATGAATATAAATTTTAAAATTTTTCAAATTAGTCCCTAAATTTTCAATGAATGACATCCTGCCATTTTAAAGATATTTTATAACGACTTTTTCCTTCAGTATTTTGAAAATATTCAAATTACTCTTCATTTAAATCGATGACATAGTTACGGCAGCCACTATATGTAGCCGATCATTGTGAAAATGCTGGTTGTCCTTGATTACTGTGAGGACACCTGTGAGGAAATCAAGGAGCATATAGAGGAAGTGAATAAGAGATTTATTACAATGAAGGATAATTTGGGTATTTAAAAAAAAAAGTTACCCACAAATAGCTTTGAATAGATGGATGTCCTTAATCGAGAACTTCCTGAAAAACTTATAGACTAATTTGAAAAGTTTTAAAACTTATGTGCTTTTTTAAAATAAAGCCGAACTTAAGGACCTTTTTGAGATTTTCCCAATATTCTCCAACAGGATACATTTCAGGGCACTCATCCATTGAATGCATTCCTTAAAAGAAAATTCCATTTCATACCATAGCAGTAGAAATCTGGATCTCTTGAGTGTCTCCCACATGCTTTCTAGTTTCTATGAGTAAGATAGGATCATAGAATGTGTAGAACTCCACCATAGGCCTACCTATTGATAATTCAACCCGTTTAAAATGAATATCATCTCCTCCAATGTCATATCTATAAAACTCTACTTCAAAAGAGTTGATCCCATTATAAGGTTGAACACAAAATTGATAATATGATTAGCACAATCTTATATATTATTAATTACATACATTAATCATGTTATCAATCATATACTAAATTCAAACTGTGGGATTCCACGAATCCCAAGAAAGGTGTGGGAGACACTCGGGATCCAGACTCATACCATTATCATTTATCATCAAATATCGAGGTTTTAATAGCATCTCATTAGAAAAGAGGCGTCCGAGAAATAGGAAATAGATCTAAGGAACGTGCAATCAATGGGGTCCACGAGTGCTAGCAGAGAAAACAAGGAAAGGAAATTCCTTTCCTTTTTCACAAAAAGTATGGCAATGGCATCATCATCTTCCTGTTTCTCTGCAATTTTCCCTTGCTAAACAACAACACCAGAGTCAAGCAAACAACTACCACCACCATAACAAATGTCATCCCACCACATGCTCTTACAAGTAAAAGAGAAAACATTAGTTAAATTTGGATCAATGTTACAACCATCTAAACATTGATTAGAAGACTAATAATAATTACCACTTAAATGTGGTAACAGATAAAAACAGCTGTGTCTTTCCTCTGTTTTGTGTTTTCTTCATAGATCCAAACAGAGGGGAATTGGAAGAGAAACAGGAAAACACCTCTCCTTGTTGACATTGCTGCTGATGGTGATGCTACTGTTAGAGACTTTGTTGGGTTCTTCATTTAAGAGATTCATGATCAAATCTACAAAAGCCAGGAATATAGTCTTGTGGGTGGTCTGGTCGTTGAGTCTTAGATAGCAATGCAAGAGCTCTTGTAAGCGAGACCATTCCCTCAGACCATGAGCTTCTACCATCTCTTCCATTGAGACCCTGAAATCCATGTAAGGATTATGCGACGCCATTGCCATCATCATGCTCTTCTTGCAGAAATCTATCTCCATTGTCATCGTGGTCACGCATTCAGCTCTCTCCTCTGTTTCGACGCAGCAATCGCATGTAACTGCTGGTTCTTGAAGACCCATTTCTTTTACTTCTTCTACTGGAACGTGGGCTTCTTCCATGATCGATTTTGTGGTGCAGGGAGAGAAGAAGAACCTCCGAGAGCTGATGAAGCCTTTCAGAACCACCTCTGTTGGATGAGAGTCGGTCCACTCGGTCGTCGATGAGGATGTAGAACTAGTCGAGAAGGATTCCTCTCTGGAAGGCTGCGTCGAGAGGGTGTGGCCGCTTTCCATTGGGTCTGTTTCTTCGTTCAGGCTGCAGAGATCTGAAGAAGTTGTGGAAGTGGAGTAATACATGGAATTGAAGCTCTTGTAGACTTCTCTGAAGGATTCAGTTTTCGCCTGTTGAACGCAGACCCATGTCGTGGTTTTAGATCCTGGTGGCTTGAAGCCGAAGATGGCATTGTGAAGGGCTTTCATGGTGGACTTGAGCTTTGGTTTGCCCATCTCCTGCTTCTTCAGGCAAGAAAAAACAGAGAGAAATGGAGGAAGAGGAAGAGGTATGCAGCTAGCTTTCTTTGTAGAGAAGAGAGAGAGAGAGAGAGAGAGAGGGGTCACATGTTACGAAATAAATTTATACACTTTATAGGTGGAGAGGTGTTGAGAGTTGAGACACTGATCAACCAATGTTGTAATTTGTAAATGCAGTAAGATGGGGCTTATGAAATTAGACCAATTCCTCTTCAACATGCAATCTGATAGCACTGGGTAGTTATAGTAGGATTGACAAATAGGAGTAGAAATTCATTGAGAATCCCTCTGACATAACAAGAAGAAAATTACAGTTACAGTCGATCAGTCATATCACTCATATCTCAACACTGATAGGGCTTACACTGTGTAGAGTCCAGCTCATTCGTAAGTGAGTGAGTGGACCATTCATTGTGAGCCACCTCAATACAAACCCATGTGTAGCTGCCCTCCCTATCCCATTTAAATCCCAAATTCACAATGGTTTTGTGTAATTGTCTCACACAAAGTGATTGGTCCACACACTGAAAGCGTGTATCAAGTGTGATAGAGGATCGGAACTCATTTGTGTAATGCCTTGGCAAACCAAGTTTAAGGGGTGAGGGTCAGAGTGTGTTTTCCACATAGAGTCTTCTATCTTCTGCACAAAACAATCCCACGGGAACAAGACTTCCACTTCCACACTAAAAACACCTTGCAAGAACGTGCCCTTAGAATTAGGAAAATGAATCCCATCAAATTATTTTTATTTGTTGCAAGTATAATTAATATCAATTCGACAAATAAACAAACAATATATAAGCAGAACAGAACAGAACAAAACAAATGTAAGAATCTACAGTGCAATTTGTTTCTGATAAAAATAAAAATAGTGGTGATATAGTAAATAGATTCTGAGGGCTCGGGGCTCCACCATGAAAAAGTGATGCGACCAATCGGGCCACATTCTCTGCAGGCAATGGAGGCCGTAGCGAGGTGAGGACCACCTAACTACACATTTCTATAAACGTTTAGTAGGCAAGAATACCCTGTAAAGATGAGCCTTGCCACGAACAGTATGGAAAACGGTTGTCGTTGGCCAAGGACCACCCAACCCCTATCGACAAGATTCAGTATTCACTCAACCATGGCCCCCTTATTAGTTATCCCTCAATAATTATATGTATGATTTGCCATTGAGAGAGCTAGAGAGGCCTTGGAGTTGGACCCATGAACGACGAGTACGATCAATCAATTCAATTTATGGTTTGTATAAGTTGCGCCTGCTTTCTTCGTGATTCAAATTGATGGTGTAATTAATAGAGCCGTAACGGCACGATATTTGTACGAAAATGAGATATATTTCAAACTGAGATCCGTTAAAAGATTTAACGGCGTAGATCTTTATGCCCCGTTTCTTTACTAGATTTTCTGATAGGAATTCAGACCGTTTGGGAATTATGTGTTTCATTATTAGAATTTCTGAGCATTTGAGATTTCAGGCATTTGAAATTTCAAAAAACCCAACATTTGAAAACCCACTTTAACAAGGGGGATTTGGTAATCTCACTTGGCACAGAAATTCTTGGAGAGGGACGACGGCATTCCGGGAGTTCAGGCTGAAATTCAGAACATGAATGAAACAAGGAATTTAGAATTCCAAAATTTGGCAGCATTTTAAATACCAGCATTTGAAATTCCCAGACAACCACCAAACATGAATTCTATAAATTCTAGTAAAAAAATGGGCCCTTAATTTCTCTCATTCGCATGAGTCCATTTTTATAATCCCAACTTTCATTTTATTTATTAAACTAATAAAACTCGGGATCTTAAAGCTGATTATCTTAAATATTCAAAGATTTTAATTAATTTTTGAAATGTCCTCACCTAAAAATCTAATCTCTTGCACTTTTCTGGGTCCACCAATTCATGATCCGCACCATTCATTAGCCTTGAATAAATGGTAAATATCAAGATGTTTAGTTTCATATCATTATTTTTCATTGATCAAGATAAATTTATTAAAAGCATTCACAATATCAAAATATATCTAAAACCGCTGGATGTACTCATTTAGTCATGTGAAAACAGTAATTTTGACAAACTTGACAATGCATTTCACATGTGTATCATTGTCATATGTAGTATTTACATATGTAGATCTCTTTTTCTAATCACATGTGTCAAAGGCAAATGACCCCCCAAGATTTTGATGTTGAATGGTCTAAAAGCTATCTAGATTGGTCTTTGGTAATTCCGTTGCAATCTATTTTTTTTTAATAAAATCTTTCATTCTAAAAAAAAAAAAAACAACACGGTTGATATTAAAAAACAATCATGTTCGATTTATCGTGTTTTAATTTTAATCATGATGTTCCTAAGATGCTAGATAATTCATTTCTGTTGATAACTTGTATTTATGATGATAAAGTACTCTAGTAAATATGGAGATGCTCTTATAAGGGCATCTCTTACTTACCTTATTATAAGAGATAAGTTGGGGCTCTCATAAGTTGTTGGCATTGAATATGGATGTAAAAAATCTCTTACTTACCTTATTATAAGAGATAAGTTGGGGGCTCTTATAAGTTGTTGGCATTGAATATGGATGTAAGAACTCTCACCCTATCTTTCATAATAACGTATAAATAATTATATCATGATAAAGTCAAACATATCATACCATATTTGTCATCCAAGTTAAAATGTAGCTGAGTACCATTGAATGATAAAAATAACATTCATTATATCTTAGGAAACAGATCAGACCCCACCACCGATAGCTTTAAGTGTCTGCCCTTGAAGAAGACCGAACAAATCCTGTACGTTGGAAAATTGGATTTAGATGTTTACTGGTGTCGGCCATTTTACGGTTTGAGCAGTTTCAAAATTCGAGTTCCTCAATCCATATGCCCTGCACATATGAGGATGGACCTCTTTAATGACCCTGCAAACTATTAAAGTTGGCGTACATCCCCATGAACAACTTCTACAACCTTTCTACCCAAAAAAAAAAAAAAACCCTCTACCAGACTACCTACCACCCAGTCAAAGGATAAATACAACAAAACTTCTCATCAATTATTTTTTTCTTTTTCTTTCCTAATGTAAATACTCAAACACTCACCTACAGATGCACCCAAGTGTCTCACTATTAATGTTATAATCAGCGATTGATCACCAATTATTTTTATGGAAAGAGATGCCTCATCAATTAAGCTACCCATGAATTAGCATCCACTACTGAAGCTTTACATTTAAATCAACCACATAAATAAGCATGATTACACTTTCTTTTTTTCTTTTTTTAAACATGTGCTTTACAATTAAATCAATCACATATATAAGCATGATTACACTTTCTTTTTTTTTAAACATGTGCTTTACATTTGATTAATCTAATACTGTTGTACCCAAATTTCAATTAGAGTGAGATTTGATGTGAAACTAATATATAAAAATATAGTCATTATTTCATAAAAGCTGAGACTTCTCAGTGGTTCCTGCAACTGCAAGCAATTGCCGAGTTGTTGAGACAAAAGAGATCAGCCAAAAGAATCAATATCTGCATTATTTAGCAGGTCATCCAAAACTGTCGGCCAATAAAATGTATCCACGAATCATATTCCATGCACGTTAGTTTGGGATGCATGTAAAAACAAATTTCCATTTGCTTTTCTCCTTCTCTCTCTTTCCTCTTATCAAAGAAAAAAAAAAGTTTTTTTTGGTGGGGTTGTAGAAGTCTAATCAAAGATGTTGCTTGATATCTCCGTTTCATTTTTTAAATGAAGCTAGTAACCGTGTATTTTACGTTGTTCTCGCGGGAATTCTGAAACCCGTTTGAAACTGAGATTTCTCATTCCTCGCAAGATTACAAATGCCTTTTGGTCTTTTCTTGGTTCTTGCTTTTAATACCATACATAAAATTTGTCTTGTAATTGGTACTGTATCAGCGTAATCATTACGTCGTCTAACAGTAGCAATAGCAGAACTAATGAAAAATTCAGCTCAAAGACATGCCTGAGTAAGTAACAACATTAATGGCGCCTTTCTACCAAAAAAAAAAAAAACATTAATGGCCTATTTTCCTCGTTTAGTTTGAAGTGAGTTCTTATATGTTTATATTTGAAGTTGTGTTCGTGGAACACCAAAGATTTTACAATCCAATGGAAAATATTTTTATTTTTCATGCGTGCAGATTAAAGTTTGATTCAACAGTTCTTTTATATATATATTACATGAAAAGAGAAGATTTTGAAATAGTTTTTTCAATTTCACAGAAAACTCTTTTTCTATCTTTGAGGATTTTCTTGGAGTGCGAAATCACAACCTTCAAGCAAGTCCTGAATAGTATTAAAGTGGTGAAGAGTATAAGACCTAGAGTATAAATACAAATTGTATCGTTTCCCTGTGTAATTAGTATTTTTTTTATTGCTTTGATGAGTGGATAACACTTCTTTTTCCTATCTATTGAAAGATTAATTGTTTAATAGCCTCTTTGGGATCATCACCTTCCATTATTCAGATTTAGCACCATTTATCAAAGGCGAAATTCTCCTTAACACTCTTATCTTTTGATGCCTCACTATTTTTACATGGAGAACATACATTTACCTCCTTTGAATCAAAGTTAATCCTAAAGCTAGCACTGAATCCAAGCATTAGTCACCCATCTCATCACTAGATTGTCATGCATCAAGCGAAGCCCATAGAAATGAAATTTTTTTATCAGAAAAAATCTTTTGGCCCATTGCAACATTATAACAAATGACACGAAGCGGCATTGCTTTAAAATTTTAGGGAAAAGTTAATTGTTTGTTGAAATTCAAAGAATTTCTATTAAAAAGAGTTCCAAATTCTCCAAATGACAAGGAATACCAACCCATGACTTCCACAAAGAAAAGACCCCCTTTGAAATTCAATTGAAATTAAACATGCGACCCCAAACTTTTTAGTGCCTGAGAACCTTTAAACAGGTCCCCCTCTCCACAAAATAATTGGCATAACTTTTAGGCCCATGATGTGGGGCCATATGATACTTGTTCAGACATCAATTCAGCCGGTTTGCATGCAAGTGCACGGAGGAGATGCTCGTCAGAACAAGGCCCCATGTTCGGCCCTACCTAAATATATATCACATGCAAGCTGCTGAATGCTAGCTAAAAAACAGCTCTCCATCTTTGTAACCATCAGTGAGAGAGAATGCAATTCCCAGTGAAAACAGAGGATGAGGTACCGGGGTTCCCTTTGCTCTTTGGGAATTCAAACAACATGCAGGAATCTGTCCGGTCCCATCCCTCTGCTGCTTCCTAACCTGTCTGTCACAACTCACCAATCACCCCCAACCTGGTATCATTTAAACTCGGCCATACATATTTGAACTATCCCTCTATTCTATTTGGGGGTATTTGCAGAAAAACTTAGGTAGGATTCCTCCACACAAGGTAAAAAGAGGGGGGAGAGAGAGAGAGAGAGAGAGAGAGAGAGAGAGAGAGAGAGTAACTGTACGAAGTGACTACAGTGACATGACGTAAATGCTTTTGTCAAGCCAAAGTTATGTGCTAATGCTCCGATAACTACAGTGGAACAGATTAGAAAACGCATGCATGCGCTTTGAGCATGATAGACACTTTCAGTCTATTATTGGTAGAGGTTTGATTATATTGTAGTAAACTGGTTTTTACTTTTTGCATGTTGTTTTGCACCTTTACATAGGTATTCATCAGACTTGTGCAAAATAAGGTGCTTTCCAAACAGAGGCGGACCATGTGGTAAGTACCTGGGCGGTCGCCCCAGGTCCGATCTGCATCATCCCTTAACTGCAATGGATATCTTCAATATTAATGAGGCAGATTAGAAACGCCCAGGTGCTTTGTTGAAAAAATCGCCCTCTTTCTAATTTGCTAATGCACATTCTACAATATCTAATCCAATCTCCTAAAATCTCTCTCATCTTACCAATTTAATCTTCTCCTAAAATCTCTCTCATCTTACCAATCTAATCTTCTCCTAAAACCTCTCTCATCTTATCTCTTCCTACAATTTCTCTCTGAATTTTTATCACATTCCATTCTAAATCCCAATTAATACAAAATACCTATTAAGGTCAGAATGAGACTAATGCACGTGCAACCATTCACTATTTGAGGAGTGTTTATATATACTGTTTTACCCCATCCACTCATATAAATAATCATTTTGTGGGACCCAATGATAAAGATCATATCACTTTGCATTACCTTAAGGATAAATAGTTATTGCGAAATCTTTGAGGTAATTAAAAGGCTTTTACGAGAATTGAGTTCTTTATCCTTAATTTGCCAAAAAAAAAAAAAAAAAACTTAGAACCATGCAATCAGTGGAGATTATTTATAGTCGGCGTTGATGATTGATAGTTGCGATGATTTTAACTTTTATAATTGAACATCCTCCGCCCCACCCAAATGAGAATCCTGGGTCCGCCACTGTTTCCAAATGTTCAATTGCGTTTCCTTTTCTGCATCCGTTTATCTTTCCAACCATGGGGTGTGGGATTTTCCTTTTGGGTTGGGCGCAGTAAAAAATGGGGCTTCCCCATTCCAAAGCATGGTCCATGAATAGACCTCGCAGGTAAAGAGATATCCACAATAAAACATCATTTTTGAGACAATGAAAGGACAAGCACCTTGCACAAAGATAAAAGAGGGAAAAAAGATTTTTTTTTAAAACTTTATTATGAAATATTACTTTATACTGTTTTGGTTCAGGGTGGATAAACCAACATGCATATTGTTCGCCAATCTGAAGAATAATTTGTAATCTCTCTCTCTCTCTCATATGATCCAATAAAAATTCGACCCAACTGTGAGCTCGACTCACAGTATTGACAAATGCTCTAGTGCGATGCGGATATCTTGCACTATGCAAGACAGCTTATGGGATCCACTATTAAGAAATAAATAATAAAATATGCAATTAACCCACACAAAGAAGAAAATTTTACATGGTTCCTTCGATCTTGAATTACGTCCACAGTTCACACCGATTTCAGTATATTCAAAGGCAGAAGATGAGAATACAAGATACAGATCTCTGGCGGCTATGTTAGGATTACATAATAGCACAGGGTAATATTATGAAAATACCCTTACATGAACGTGAACTGAATCCACGATAGTGGACCTAAGTTAACAGTCTGACCTGGGTGAAATCAGGCTCCACACATAACACCCACCTAGGGCCCCTATGAACCATCTAACCCCTCACACACCACTACCCCCAAATACCACAAACCTCATGTTTTTTACAACCACTTTAATGGGACAAATGGTTGGATTGACGAAATAAAAAAAAAAATGATGCATTCTAAAATTGTTGAACCACAGGGTCATGGGTTTTGGTTAGGTGTGGCTCAGGTGGGCCCCACAGACATCTTCAAAAGACCTCACCCATATACTTAATAGTACATATTTACTATGTTAATATTACTCTAATATATTATTGTATTTATCTATATATTCATATAATGCTAATATTTTATAACTTTATATCTGATCATATGTATTATTATACATACCGATAAAAAAATATATGTATTATTATACATGGATACATTATATACCTAGGTAATATTGGTTTATTTGGATTCAAACTCGATCCATTCCACCCAGACCAATTATCAATTGGACCCAAAATGTGTACTCACAATTCACTCAAAATGTGTCTCTGCTCCATGGCATCTCTATTCTCTACTCCCACATCTGGCCCACCCAAAAATATATATAAGCTCCCTTTTAATCAGGTGTTGGGCAAAATGGTTTTTCCTTTTTCTTTATAGAAAAATAAGAAGGGTTTCCTTCTCTCCAATTGGAATATCAAAAGGGATCAGTGCCCCCACCACACAGTCGCCAGCACTTTATTGGAGTTAGCCAATGCATATTCCATGAAAACTACTTACCCTCAATCACTTGTAGCAAAACATGAGTGATGCATCCGTGATCACTACACAGTTGTACTCCAAATCAACCTTGGGGGCACAAACTGCCCTTCTCAAGATATTGGGCCCCACAGTCACCTCTCCAAACGGTTTGGCATGTGTACATTTTATTAATTTACTGCTCTATACTCCTTCCTCGATCTTATCCGTTTAACAAAGATAAAGATGATACCAATTACCAATCAACCATTACATATTATCCTGAAACATGATCAGGAAGCTATGTGGATGAACCCTACTTTTGTTTGCTTGTGCATGTGGGGAGAATCTTTGATTTGTTAAAGGCATTTTGCTCGGAAGAAACGACATGCGTGATTCCTGATATCATATGCAATTAAGAAATAATCAAATGGTCAGTTACTCAGTACGAGAGAAGATTTGCAGTTAATGAATGTTGCAAGTAGAGGCATGCATATAGAATATTCGCTGATCGAAAATAGAAGCAGGAGACATGTTTTGACTGGTTTATGATATCTTCACTTGTTTAATTAGATATACAGAAGCATGGTTCTATAATCTATATCAGGAAGTACGAATAATGCCAACTACTTCTTACCATTTTCACGTTGTTTAAGTAGTGACTCTTGTCTGGTTTCCATCCTCTGTATTTAGCAGATAGATCATCTTTCAGGTTTTATTTAGCAGATTGATCATCTATCAGGCTTTGTCCACGCCGCGCTAGGCACTTTTTTTATTGGAAACTTTGTCATAGCTATAAACCCACTCAGTAGTTTTCTGGGGATAATGGTAATACTAGGGCGGATGTAGGAAATTTTTCTTGGGGGAGCCGCTATATGAGAAGGTTTTTTTCATTCTTCTGTTTTTTTTCTGAGGGTGCTATATGCCAAAAATATATAACTTTATGAAGTTTTCATGGCCCCCCACCCTCCTATAATTTGCACTTCTGCAATGCCGTTCATAGTATCTATTGCGAAAGTCACCTTTTAATTTATACCTTCCATGTGCTATTTTTTTCCAAAACTTCTCCATCTACTTATTTATGTTTTTATCTATACCATTGATCGCAAATGCCATCAGCAATTAACAGCAAAGCTCTCAAGCCACAATCATATATCAGCATATGCAAGTGGTGTTAGTGAGTGTAAGTGCACAAAAATTCACGGACCCGGGGGGGTGGTGTTCTTGCGACTCACTGAGGAGGACGAAGACTGAGGCTCCTCGTCTCCATTGTAAGTGCACAAAAATTCACGGACCCGGGGGGGTGGTGTTCTTGCGACTCACTGAGGAGGACGAAGACTGAGGCTCCTCGTCTCCTCGTTGATGATGGAAGAAACCGATGCCCGAGAACCTGGAAGAGGGAGAAGAAACAGGTCAGAGGACCCTGGCTGTGGGCAGCGCAGGGCTCTCCGATGCCTAAGTCAGTATGTGTACTGGACAGTAGGAGGAGATTTTGGGGGAGAAGGTGATACCAGTGGTTCTCTCGGACGGGGGAAGAGTCAGCGAGAGGGAGCCCCCTTTACTGTTCTGGTTTTGCCCCTTTTATAGAGGAGGAGAGGGAGATAGTTGACTTTGGAGAGAGAGGAGGCAGGAGACAACGAGGTGGTTAGCCGTCCCATCACAGCCCACTCTGGCGTCTGTGGACGCCGATCTGTCAGGAAGCATGGGCGGCATGGGAGGCTCTGTCTGTCAGAGAGTACAGGCGTGCCCTTGTCTTGTCGCGCGTGCTCTAGCGTGCTTAAGTGTCCAAGGGTGGACAGCTGTCAGGCCCTGCCTTGGCTAGTCCTGGCATCCTGACCGAGGTCGGGGAGCCGAGGTCGGAGGGACCTTACTTGGCTAGAGACCTCCAGAGAGCGAGGGAGGACGGGAGGAGTCCCTGCGACTGGAGAAATTGGAATCAGCCGGCTCGGAGCGTCCTGCCGAGGTGCACTCGTGCAAGGGGCGAGTATCTGGCGGAGGCATGCCGAACTGGCGGACGTTGAGAAGGGCCTTGCCGGGATGGCCTAGCTGAGCGCAGGAGCATGAAATAGAGCATCCCGGCCAGTCATCCTTGAGGTTCGGAAGAGCCCCAGACAGTGAGATTGGGGCAAAAGTATTCCAGCTTGAACCATGAAGACATATAATAGTGATGGTGGAATTATTAATGGGAAATCTTCAAGATTTTCCCATATATATATATATATATATATGCTAAACAAGATTTTCTCTGATTATTATATCATCTGATATAAGGTAATACACATATGCAGAACACTTGATATGAGCTGTTTTTGAGCTGCTACTTATAGTCGAGCATTTTCTCAATTCTATAATCTATGCTATGGTCTCCACCTGTAATAAACTCAACATGATCATATTACATGCCTCTCTTGAATTGGCGCGCTAAGCTCTCCAAAATTCACTCCATTCATAGTGAACCAACCGATTATCTTAACCACATGTAAAAATGAAATTATTCTATTGAGGTTAATCTAGTATTTTACATTTGATCAATCCAATAATTGTTTTGGCATGTGATTAAAGTAGACTTTTCTATGGTGCTATATATTCTTGGTTATGTGATGTAAGAGGCTTAGATTCACAATAGTGTATAAATCTATATTATGAAAATATTACGATAGTATAATGTCAATATCAAGTTCTTCTACTCATTCTTGATTGCTCAATATATATATATTAATAGGTTATTAACATTTAAAAACAGGGGTACGAAGCACTTTGGGGGACTCACTACTTTCTCCACCTGCCCCAAGTAAGCACCTTGTGATGGGTTTATATCATTTCCAGTCACATGCACTCCACGACTCGAGACTAAGAGAAAAGGATATTTGTATCTTCTTCCCAAATAGAAGCAGTTGGTCCTTATTCCACTGTGACCTACCCATGAAAAGAGACAGATAACCCATTTCACTTGTTTGTCCTGGTAGAAAGGAATATGTAGGATAGTGGCAATCCTGACGACGACATGCCAGCATTATCTTCATGGCATTTTCCTTAGAAGAGATGGTTTCATCTACGTTTTTCAGTTTTGTAATTGAAGCAATGGTTTGATTTATCTCTCCGTATTGGTGAACCAAATATTTGATTTGAGACCGAAGGTACCCATTCAGGTTCTTCTATTTTTTTCCCAAAATTATTTTCTCGTTTCTTGCTTATGGGTCATATTTGTCACCGTTCACATATATCAGTGTTACACACCCGTCAAAAAATGAGTGCGGCATAGATAAAAATGTTGAGGTGGATATATAGTAAAATTAGAAAAGATAGAATTAAAAATAAACACATTCAGGAGCATTTATGAATAGCATCAATATGTGATAAATTAAAAGAGACTCGTTTGAAATGATTCGGACATGTCCAATGCAGGCTAGCAATGTTAAAAACAAGATACAGATTTATGGAAGAGGTAAACCGAAAAGGACATGGCAAGAAGTAATAAGGATAGATTTAAATGTTTACAAGATTTTTTCTAAATGTTGACAACAATAGATGTAAAGAAGTACTACTTATCAAAATTTTGCACTGGATAATTAAGAACCCACACTTCAAGTGGTTAGAAAGTCCAACAATATTGAGCTAGAGGTACCAACTTCAAACCCTTTGGGTCCTTATCTAGTTGGTGGTGTTGTCTATCAAGTGTTTTACCAATATAATGGGGTCTGCAGGCACCTCGTCATAAAATTAAAAATGGAAAAAACAAAATACATGTATTTGAACTCAATATAATTGAGATGAGCTTCGAGGATGGTGAATGTTATACATGTAACGCTTACGCATGTGACACTTGTATGCACTCATTTATGCATGTAAATGATTCACATATAACTCTGGTGTCTAGATGATATCTCATTCACATATGTAATACATTTATTACAACGTTTTCACATCTCCAAAGAGGTGTTGAGATGGCAGGTCTATGTAGCTCCAAGTTCAAGCACACTACGTACGATTCCTTTAACCAGTTGAGCAAGGTGCAAGATATTTCTGGGGTAATAAACTGATATATAACAATACATTGTAAATACTAGCACATTTTTCAGTACACATCTTTTATAGGTACTCTTCTTTTATTTATATACCAATGATTAGCATAATCCTTCACAAACACCTATCCTCTTTTTTTTTTTTTTTAAGTTCGGCATCAGTCTAAGTTTGACATTGATTAGATGTATGTGGATATTAGATTTTTTTCATAATAAAATTTTCTTATATAGTCATTTAAACTTATGGAGCTAAATGCAAGGGCTAGAATCATTCATGTCCTACCTTATCCCTCTATTTTCGTTTATTATCATGCATATAGGAGGGGCCCCACAAGAAGTGACAAAGGTAAAAACCAAATCGTTTGGATTTGTACATGTGAGAGATGATCATCTTCATTGACTCATTAGATTAAAGACCATTAATTTCAGAAGTGATAATGTTGATGAATTATTTCACAAATGAAAT
This sequence comes from Litsea cubeba, assembly GCA_012931725.1. Classification (NCBI taxonomy): domain Eukaryota; kingdom Viridiplantae; phylum Streptophyta; class Magnoliopsida; order Laurales; family Lauraceae; genus Litsea; species Litsea cubeba. The sequence continues at coordinate 70,385,242 of CM022951.1, read as the reverse complement.
TTACAAGCTCCAAGGAATAAGAAACTGCAAAAATGGTGCATGATCCTGAGATCACACTCAATCTCCAAAGTAATGAACCTTACTATGAATAAAACAATTTTTAGGAAGAGATGTACTTTAAATTGTTGAGAATTTCACTGGATCTGTTTGCTTGAAAACATGTTATGGGGCTGTGAGAACTATGATGTACACTAACTGGAGCATTTTTTTCCACATGAGAAAGCCCATACTCGCAAGAAGAGGGCAGCCTTGATACCTAGAATTGAACCATCGACAGCCGGGTGAGAGACAAAGTCGTTAACCAACTTAGCAATCCTTGATTCTCCACTAAATGGAGGAGTCAATCTCTAAAATAACACATTCTTTATTTTCTTTTTCTTTTTTTTTCATTTTCTTGACTTTTTGGGTGTTGTTCAAATTTTTGTTACTCGCCGATTTTTGAAGATACCAATACAGGGTCTGTTGTCGATAGTTGAAACCACGTCTCAAGTGCATTTCATGTTTCACATCCATTCTCCTTCTCTCTCCTTATTTCATGGTTTTTACTTCTCTCAAAAGAGAAGTAGCAGGGTGAAATGAGTTAATAGAAAATATACTTCTATATAAAAATACACTTAATTTTTGCATGTGGCTACAATATTCCATGTGGCTCGTCTACAAAAATGCTAACAGGTTCAGTCTAATTATAGCCGATAACACTTGCTACTGAACAATAAGCCTTGTTTTGTTGGGTCCATATGTACAACAATGACATCAGACCATGTGCACACCTGACTCAAGGTGGACCAATACCATGGACCATTCGTTGCCAATTTACAATGGTAGGGTATTGGAATCACATGCCATTGGAGTTTGACACCCACCATATTAAGCATTGTTGTGTGTTAGATCTGACAAAGTGTCCTTCAAGAAACAGCCTTCGGATGTCACATTAGTCACATGAGCATCTCTTCCTCCTCTTCCTCCTCTTCTTTTATATTCCCTCTTCCATCACCCTTTTTCTGTTCAATCCCTTTCCAGTGTCTCATTGCATAACCATATTCCTCAAAACTATTGGGATTCACTTAATCCTTGTTAAGTATAGTATCCATGTCAGAGATGCAAGGCATCTGATTACATAGTCTGAGTCCACTCTCCTGTTAAGTATATAGTATCCATGTCAGAGTTACAAGGCATCTACTTAGATAGTCTGAGTCCACTTCAACCGTTGGATCAGTTTAAAAAACTTGGACTTAGCTGGATTTGGAAGATCACCGAGCCAATTAATTCAAAAGAGTCTGGCCTAATCCTCATTCAAACACGTCCAACTCATCCAACTTGTTTGACTAGGTGATTTACCAAACAGTCGACTCGACAAATGTGACACAGCACCCCAGTGGCAAGGGTGTCTCATCACATAAAGCTACAAAGGGATCAATCTCTGAGCAGACAGGTAGTCTCACAAGTTGAAGTTGTGTACCACTCGTCTATCTATCCAGAGAGAGAGAGAGAGAGAGAGAGAGAGTCAACTCAGGCAAGTCTGAACAGTTTCCAAACTATCTTTGGATAGGAAGAGGCCTCATTGATGCCCAAATTTTGGATAAGTTTCACTATTGTTTCAGCCCACTCATTAAGATGCGGATCCTCCTGAGTATATTACAAAATTTAAGTACTATGTTAGTGATGGGGAATCCAGTTGAAGCAAGAACTCCATATAGAAATATATTTTCATGGATGTGCATGCGTTCATGACTGAAGACTTCCTGGGGCAGTCTTTCCTTGGTTTTGAATGATATGCATAAATGATCTTAAATGAAAAGGATAGAATAAGCATTTCAGTTAGTGTAGCAGTGTCAGGATTTATGATATGATGAGCCGAGTCTTCTGCTATGATCTCAACAGGTCATGACTTGATAGAGATCATGTATTGATAGAGATGCAAAATGAAACCAGAATTTCATAAGAAAGACAGATGTGGAACATCAGAAGAATCATCTCCATTGAAGAATGAGAAACTAGAAGCTTTAATTGAAATACCTCCATTGCATAACAATCTTAGTCTGTAAAATCATGTCTTAATAAATAGTCAGGCAGTGTGCAGATCTTGGAACTAGGACCCTTCCAGCCCGTAATTATATCATAATTGATTCTTATAGTTAATTTTTATTGCAAAACAAGTGTACAATTTGGTACACTGCCCTAAGAAAAAAGTATTTAGCAAAATGCAATGTCATAGTTGTTTCTAGATCCAAATTCGGATATGGATTAGATCTCTCTCTTTTTTGGGATATCTTCTATAGTCCATATTCGAATCTGGATGCAAAATAGTCCCTCCCACATAACCCCCACGAGCTCCTAACGAAGGGGTTGGCTATTTTCCATTTTGACTATCCAAATTGAGCATTTTCCTATTCATTTTCAAATCCATTGACACTTTCTGTAGAACCTCTTTTCAAGACACAATTATTTCTTTGATGATGTTCCCTGGTACCATATTACGTTACATAAAAAAGAAATAAGAAACTTGTTCAGACGACAAGTCAATAATCCTAACAGTCATTGTAGCTGTAGGCAAAAGAACAAACACTCTCATAAGATCACTTATTACAAGTTCACAAATAACCAAAATTCCTGAATGGTAAATTTTTCAATAGTAGATGAATGGTTATCTGTATACATTATCTATTTAATGATATGATAACACCCCCGCAATGCTAAAAAAAATTTGCAGCGCTGCTCAGTTCTATACCTTCATATTACAAAATAGGTATTACAGAAATTAATTTATCTGCGAAAATGAATATTCACAACAGTAGGTTGCATCAATATCTGCTGGATAGAAAGAGCCAAGGGAAGTATTGGGTGGAATATGAATGAAGATCTCTTTTGCCGACCTTCAGCACCGCCAGCCTCAGGGCCTATACCAAGTAATAATGTGAGCTCATTCACAATCGCAAAGAAAACAAAGTCAATGCTCCCTTTTTCCAGTAGTTTCAGGATTTCTAAGATGCAAAAGTATGAGATTTTCCTTGAGATGTATTTTGGAAAACAACAGTGAAAAATATCACATCAGGTAAAAAAAACAACTTGAAATATGCTCATGATTTCGTTGGTTCAAACCCACTCAATGGATGGTACAACTCACATGCTGAGTTCGTTAAATAATCATGTCACTTCCAGATGAAGTTCAATAACGAAAAGGAAGAAATTATATGACCAACTCTAAGATGCTTAAACAATTAGCCATGTCCATCTCATTAGCTCCATAATTGGCAAGTCCGTTTTAGCCCATAATCATTTATCAGGAAGTCAATCCATCAGATGAAAACGCCTGGGCATCTGGGAAGCTATGATCCACAGTTTTTGCTTTCAAATTTTTGTATGACATGCATGCCTCCATCTATATTCACATACCTGGCTTTATCTTGAATTTGAGGGTATTTGCCTGCCTCCTTGAAATGAACTTAATGGGATTCTCATTGTGCTGTCCATGTCGGTCCATTGCAGAAATCAACTGGAAAAGTAGGGACAACTCGAATATTAGACAATTTAACTGTGCAAACATGGTATGATGGTGTAGCAGTAAATGAACACAAGCTTAATGAACTTTTTAGTCAACATGTGAACAAAGCAATGACGTAGCTGTCTTGTTCCAGAGTGACAGGTGAACAAGAATAGCCAGGTAGCTACTATACTAGGGTTTCTGCAACTGGATAGCAATTGCAAAGTTGACATTTCTCAGCAGCTGAAGCTATCCCTGGGGTTCCAAATCGGGCCAGGCCTCGGCCTAGCACCAAAAACCTGGGCCGTGGGCCGGCACGGCACGTTGACCAGCCCAGCACGAACCAAAGGATGGGGCTGTGGCACGGCACAACCAAGGCCTTGGGCAGGGTGCCTGGGCCGAGTCACGGCATGACACGACATTTAATATTAAAAAAGCTATTTTATATATAAATAAAATATAGAACTTAAAATAATTAAAATTTTCTTTTTCATTTGTATATTAGCATTAATATCTGTGCATTTATTTTAATAGTTTCAACTTTATTTCAGTTGAAAACACTAAAAGTCCATAAAATCTCTTGTAGTTTATATGAAAATAATTTAATTTTTTTTTTTTAAAAAAAGAAAAGACATGTGGGCGCCCCATTGGCGGCACGGCCCAGAATGGCACGACTAAAGCCGTGCCGTGGGCCATGCTGGGCCAACCTCAGCACGGCACAGGCATGACTGGGCCGGCCTCAAAGCAGGCTCTGCCGTTTACACCCTTAGCCATCCCTGATTAATATATGAACTAAATTAACTTTGGCGAATAAAAGTTCAAAAGGAAATTCATTCCCTGTGGAGATAAATATATGTTTTGTCCACGTTTGTATGCTTGTCTGAACAATTTCACAGAAATTGTAAAATGAGATGTCCAGACAAACTTTTCACACATTTCTTGCATTTGTTTCTCAGGAGAGTTTACAAGAAAAAAGTACCAAAGAACATGAGCCAAAAACTTTAAGGGAAGGGAGTGCCTTTACTCAGGCAATCTCAATTGTGGATTCAGCTTGATAGAAGCTTGAGAATTGAAATTAAAAAAAAAAAAAATCACAACTCTATCTTCCATCTCTTTTTTTCTTAAAAAAAAAATGTAGACTCTCAGTTTCTGCAACTACAGTGGGATTTCATTAGTGGTAACTTGTTGCAATTATGTTGCTAATGATTCTTGATAAAATCATTAAGTACATACATATATGAATCCCCTTCAAGGACAACTAAGGCCTTTCCTAAGGTTGGAACGACCTGGGGATGTGGGGCACCTAGAAGTTGTGTGCAAAATCCGGGGACTATCTAATCAAGAGAGATACAATTTTGAGGCACAAAGTTCCAAACATAATCTATGATGAAACCTTTTCCCAACTGCTGAATGGCATGCATACATGTTGGAATGGAAAGGTCGTCATCATTAAGTTTAGAGTACATCATCTGAAAATTGGTGTACCAGAGAGAAACTAAATTAACCATATAAAGAAAGAGCAAATTTTTTTTTTGAACTCAAATAAAATGTCAACACTGAGTGTATTCAATTAAATCATGATTCCATTTACAAACTGATGAACAGAGGTACAAACAAAAAAACATTAGAAAAAAACCCTCTATATCTTACCTTTTCATCAAACCTGAACAGTGATTGATCAAAATAGGGCGAAGGGCTCTGCGATTGGCAACTGAAAGGCAATGAAGCCATCAACTTCTTCACAAACTACAGAACAGAATACGTTGGTTCTGAAACTTTCAGATGAAGGTTCACACGGAACTGTGGACAGCTAAATTTCAATATTTCTTGTTTAAAACATACCGGTGGAAAACTAGCTTTATTTTTTACGATCCTAAGCTGCTCAAGAGCATGGATGTTATTGGAGTGAGATGATATGAAGTTCATATACAATGAATTTCTGGACGTCGCATGGAAGTGGTCACAGAACTGCTCAAATAAGTAATAGAGTTCTTCGGCAGAATTCTGCAGGCAACAACAAGATGAGAGATTTTACAAGTTCCACAAAAACTCAACAGCCAACAACTATGGAATACTATGTATACCTGATAAAATGCTATTATCTCGGTTGTTTCCATGTTATACACAGCAAAAAATGCAGAATGGTGATCAATATTGCGGAATACCTGCAATTCCATGGGCAAAAATTATCTCGCAATAAGTCATTCAAATTACAAATTAATGTGCAAGAGTGCGCTATTTCCATAATCATGGATGGTTATCCATTCCCCATGCATTGGGTGGCACAAGAATCAGAAGTCACATTGATAGGATAATGTTTTTCTCACATTTCTGCCTATAAAAAACCAATACTGGTGATCAGCAATGATATTGGTGGAAGAAAACATAAAAAGATAAAACAGAAGAGTATCACAACCAACGTTTTTTTTCCCAATATGCCCACCACCTTCAATCATCATCATCAAAGTCTTGTCCCAACTATGTTGGGGTCGGCTACAGGAATTATGTTTCTCCATTCTGATCTATCCTAAGCTACATGTCCAAATAAGTTGCACTTCTTCAAATCTATTTTTACAACCTCCATCCATGTCAGCTAAATCTCCAAATAAGTTGCACTTCTTCAAATCTATTTTTACAATCTCTCCATCCATGTCCTCTTCGGCCTACCCCTTCCCGCCCACCACCTTCAATACAGTGCAAAATAGATAACTACATGTTCTATTCAAATTTCTTGTGATTATGGAGAATCCAAAACACATAAAGGAGAAAATGTACGATTCTGTACAAAAATCGTCACTTCTCCAAAGATGGGAAAAGCTAACAATTCATACCCCTCCATCTACACTTCCAAACTTGATAAGCAGATGATGCCGGTCTAAGAACTGAACCTGTTCAGAATAGTCATATAAACAAGTAATGAGTTTGGCGAAATATGCATGCAGAATATGCAAGGGTGGCAAGCAATGAAAGCAAGTGAATCTAAAAAGGGGTACTTAATGATTTGAAAGAGAGAAAAAAATACATGGATTACCACAATTTAAAAAGGAGGTTAAAGCTCAAATTGAACAAAAATTTCAGATCACTAGACCAACCTTCCACATGATTAAATCAATATAATCCTGAAAGTGGAAGTAGAACTTCTTCTTCAGGCATTGAACCCTCTGAAACACAAATAAGTTTGCATATTAGTTATCATTACTTTAGGCAATATTTTGAAAAATCAGATGGAAAGTTGTAAGATGGTAAGACTGAGTAAGACAGATGCAAGTCTCTCAAAACTCCTTAGACAATTAAAATATAAAAGAATATTAAAAAGAAATACAAAACAAGGCCAACAAACAGTTATTTTAACAATATGACATCAGATATGAGTCAGCTTGATAGTTTGAAACATTCAATTCCATGCAATATTATAAACAATCAAATTTTAACAATTCAAAGACAATATTTTCAGATAGATTGGGAGAGCTTAAGTTGAATGTGGATTAGTCTTTTATAGTTGCAACTAAAATCATTATGGCAGTCCATTCAGTTTAGCATTGCACAAAGGCCTAGGACAGTATAATAGGTTACAACAACATGGCTTTAAATAGGTTTGGGTGGAAAAGTTTGCAAAGTCTACCCAGATTAAGTGGGTAAGACTGTAACGATGATGATGGCTATAATGATTTAAAAACATATCTGGAATAAACTCTTTGCTGTAACATGCTGTTCATCATTGTTAAATATAGAGCATAGGTATATGAGCAAGAATGAAAATTGATAACCTGCATCAAAAAAGAATTTGATTACCTATATGAAATAGGTCAGCCTGGTATGTAAATATGACATAAATGAGTAATTCATGGAAAGTTAAAAAGCAGATTTCATTAAATCTCTCTTCCTTTCATCCAAGAAATAAAACCAAAAGTGACATGTAATAAAATTTTTCTTTTAAGAACCAAACTGAATTACGTACCGCTATGAATGGAATTCAACTCAAATATAAGATTTGAACTTTGGATTTCAACATATTTACCCAGACAAAAGTAAACTAATCATAACAGATGATCACTATAAAAATCTTTACAAGAGAAAGTACTTGACCCTTGTAAATATTTACTTTAAATCCACAAGTACCACTAGGAGCAGATATGAAGATTTGAAATAGGCAATCAAGTTTTTTAAACTTCCTTTGGGAACAACTTGGTCACCCAAGTCACACCCTAGAGCCCCGTAAAACCTTACAACTTATGGGAAAGTGATAAAATTAAAAAAAAAAAGAACTTTAAAATAGAAAATGATATCTTATGAATTTAAGCCCCATGTTTTAGTTCGTTAGAATGAATTTAAGAAATGGTCACATTTGACTTTCAGTCAGTCAGATCACGCATAGATCTTCCAAAAACGTGTTTGATCTTCCAAAATTAACACAAAGGGACCCCAAAATCCCCTAAAATCTTCTTACAAGAAGAAAATAGGGAGAAAATATTAATATCTTCCTTTTACTCATGGATTTTAGATGGACAGACTTGGGGGCTTGACTCGACTCAGTAGGTTCCAAAGTCCAAGTCCACTCAGACTTGGCCCATTTTTAAACCATGCGGTCAATGTGTATTAACTACCTAGATAGTTATATAACAAAACCAATCCATGAAAAGCATTTAAACAAACATTTTAACAAGGTGATCTCTAAGTAGGACTGTTTCTTTCTTTAAAAAATCAGTAATATGAAGGTGTAAGATGAAATATGGAAAAGATTTTGGATGTACATGAAATATCAATTTGTTATAAAGACTTGGGAAGAACAAAGGACCATCCATGCTGTCATGCTAATGTGTATTTGAGGTGGCTTACAAATAAGAAATCACACTAAGCATGGAAAACTGTTTTTTTCTCCAACTTCACTGCACCAAATTAATAATAGCCAGTGTGATTGATAAAGGATTTCGAGGAAAACCCAGAAAAATTGTATCCAACCTAATTGTGATTTCTGATTAGAGTGTTGCCTCAAATAAATGGTGGATCTCCAAATGAATAACCACCCTCACCAAAATGTCCAAGCCTCTTAATGATTTAGCACCCTAAATTGTGTCCAAACTCCAAAGAGCTTTTACTCATATTTTTTCAATTCCGGAGGATAGACAGGCGGATAAAAGACAAATGATTACTTTAATTAAGATATGTTCAAAATAAATGTAGTTTGTAAAACAAAAATGAAAATGAGAATTAAAACCAACCAGAGCATGATCCGCTTCTTCATTCCATATACCACGGAAAATAAATGAAAGCAGGCGCTGTTTGATTCCGCTCAAGAAGGGACCCCCTGGTGTATGCTGGTGATGCTGTAGACCATTTTCAACTTGATGCATGGCCAAGTCATTCTGTTTGCCTTTGTCCAGGACTGCCATGGACTGCAAGGGAAGGCTAAACTGTCAATCGATATGTACAAGCTTAATTCAGAGCAATTCTTGTGGCCAAACTGCCCACAGGCTTGATAGACAAACAAAAATACGTGGCATTTGGGAAAAAATGGATGATATATATTATGAAAAAGATAAATCATTACTGGTATCAGAAATGTCAAACCTACAATGGAAAGCAAGCTACAATCATCATCATCATCATTTTCGTCATCATTGTCATCACCATTTATTGATTCTATTAAGAAAGAGAAAAGAAAAGACTTCCAGGGCCCAACATAGAGAATCTAGCTAATCCTTCTTTAGAAAGAGTGAGCAAATCGTTAATGATTCAATGCCTTATTAATTATAGTTTCTTTATAGTTTCCTTAATTCATATAATTTGAGTCCTTCAAAAGAATTGGGGCACCATCACTATATTCCTCCCAAGGAGTTTACCAACTCTCCCTAGCATTCAATACAAGAGGTTTCATATACCCCCTTTGTTAAGGTAACAAGTTCATTGAAAATCTCATTCACACCCCTTCCACATAAGCGGTGAAATTTTCGCCTGAAGAAATATTCTGAATCTAATTGTTAAAAAGAAAACAGAGGGCAAAAATTGTCTTGCAAATTTAGAGTCCATAAATGCCTCTTCCAAGGAAAATAATAGGAACTTTTCGGAGGGAAGTGGTGAGAGGGAACATGGTGGAAGAATTGCACAGAAATTTATTTGGTGGGTGGAAGTAGAGCGAGTAGTGATGGAGAAGGATCGCTTGAGGGGTTTTAGTAATGGCCAGACTGTTCCTACCTCAGGAATGGTCCATCTTGTGGAACCAAGTGAGGTTTAGGGGTTCGTAAGATACGAACTGTCTGGCCATTCCTGAAAGTTTGTGATGATCTAATATTCTTTTAACAAATTAGGAATCGCATAGATAATTTGTTACTTAAGGCTGCATTCTGATGTTGACTGACTTTGATAGAAACAATTAAGTTGTAACAGTGAAAATGAACATTACAGTACATCAATATCTAGAAATAAGTTTGTCTCTTGATATTATTGTGACAGTTTTGCTTCAAGCCCATCATATGATGAACACACATTCGGACTGATAATTCACTCTAGGTAAAGCAGGACTAACCCAACTATGGACATTTTGCTGTCTCAAAAGTCAAAACTTGATCACCACGATATAAATCAATTTACAAACAAATAGACCAAAATCATTGGATCTTGGGTGTCCTACCATGAAAGCTTAAAGGTAAACCAGGCCAAGTAGGAAATACTTTACTTGCCTGAGAATGGGAATTGAGGAAAAGCTCATCATCTTCTCGACAAAATGCCCCAATGGCTCGTACGTCAACAAGGTTTCCAGAGTCCCTAATTTGGAGTATGTGTATCGTTTGGTAGCGAAGTGACATGATACACAACAAATCATCATACAGAAAGACCCCCATCCCCATGCTATGGGCCAAATTAACAAAATCATTGTTGAATACCTTCTCATCCAATATAACTCCATCTTGTAATCTGATAATGACAAAAAAAACCGCCAAGAAGAACCCAACAACATTAGTATTACAAAAAGTAGTCTACTATTCATTGAAAAGATAACCAAACCATGCATATTCTTGAGAATTCATATCTACCCAAACAAACCTCACAAGGTGAAAAGTGATCTTCTCTATTGATGGCACTCCATGAATTGCTCCTTCAGTGGCAGGTGCATCATGGACTGGAGAGGTTGATGTGGCAAACAAGCCAAACTGGTTATTCTCCACATACAGAAAGAAGTCTTTGCAAACTAGTTCGTTGCCTGATGCAAGTGATACACTGTACAGTTGGGTGAAAAAGCTCTCAAACCTCCTTGCTTTCGGAGGCAAGTCATGAGAATCACAGTTTTCTTCATTGCATGAATATGACAACCATGTGGGTCTGTAAACAATCAAATCCTGATTATTTCGGCTGAAACTTATAAGGTACTGTCCATCTTCCGTGAACTTGCGGAAGAAATGATCTGGGCAATCAATGTCATATATTGTATAACTTGGCACTATATTCTCATAAAATTGCCTAGCACGATGAACCTGTCAGCAGAAGGAACATAATTAAGGTACACTCATTTCCCCTGTAAATGTCAACTGTAAATAGACTCCTAACATTACAAACTCATGAACCAAACACAATGTTGAGTGAATGAGCCTAGACATAATGATGCTACTAATTTGCCACTGTCACTTAAGCTTTGCTCGAGCACTTTCAAGTTAATAGCAAATGGTAAACATTTCAAGAAAGAATAAAACTAGAAATGGAAATAAGGAAGTTTCAGAACCTTTATAAAGAGCAAAGCCAACTAGAAATTAAAAAAAAAAAATCATTCTTCTGCGGAAATGGCCAGTTAATGCTGAATGTATTCAACCCAAAGCAACAAGTTACATGAAATGCATCCATCCCATCACAATGCTGAATGCAATCAATGCACTGTGGGATGCCTTTCATGCCCCAGGTAGGATATTCTAAAATTTAGAAACATAAAATGCAATACAGATATATCACATTCCATATCTTTTAATCACTACCCAGTAATCCCTTTTTCTTTTGCTGTGTCATTCTTTTTCTTCTTCTTTTTCAGAAGTGCTTCCCAGCAATCATAACATGAATCATCTGGGCATAGGAGACCCTCTTGCCAAATCCCTGTCTGTATATCATCTGACCATGTCTCTGAGGATTATTCTTAAATCCAAACCACCTATTTTCAGTAAGAACAAAAGTTCTACAACAAAGTTAAAAAAAAAAAAAAAAAAAAAATCCATAAAACTCAGTCAGGCATTTTTTATTCACCATTCGAACATAATCTCCCAACACTCCAAATGCATAGCAAAACACCCATAACCTATTACAAACCAATCGACCACAAAAACATCAACCAAACATCTCCAAAACAATCAAATATATAGAAAACAAACAAAAAGAAGCAATCTTTTAATAAACTGACAGAAACCCAACTAAAATTTCAAAGAGAGCAAGCCAAAAAACACTTCACCAGTCAGTCAAATTGAAATCTTGGGAGAAAAAGAACAAAACCCAGATCAATAGAAAAGACAGAGCAATGGAGCAGATAAAGATTTTCTAAGAAAAAAAAATTCATACGCTGGTGCCTGGGCGAGGATTGTGAATCTGACGGTGAAAGATCCTGGCAGTGATGTTGTTGCACTTGAACATCAGTACCCACACAAATCCCCTTTGCAGAAGAACCCAACTCTTTGATCCACCCAGATGGAAATGAGGAAACCCCAGCGGCTAAAATGTGCATGCCTCTTCCACAACATCACCAGCCTCTCACATATCATGTCACTGCATACACCTCTGCTTCATTCACAAATGGAGCCACGCCATGAGAGAGAAACAGAGAAGTCATCAAAGAAGAAGAGACAGCGAGAGCGAGAGCGAGAGCGAGAGAGAGAGAGCAGAGAAAAAAGAGCCTACGCGCAACCTTGTGGGCTTCTCTTATCTTCTTGCTTGGGTTTAGATACACCGCGGACTCTCTTTCAATAACGTGTACCTTCATTCACGTGGACTCCTCTCTGCCAACCATTTCTCTTTTTCTTCTTACGCTGTGGGATTACAACACAGTGTATATGGTACGGTTTGCTTTGGTTGATTTGTTTTATAAGATTGAAGAAGGTTGTGAATTGTGACAGGTGAGGCCCATGGCTTTGGTTCATTAATCCATGCTCTTTAGACTGGATGTCCTTTTGAATTTGAGAATGGATGGCTTTTATTTATCTGATTGGTGCCTGAAATGTAGATGGATGGGTACATAGGACAAAGTATTTTTATAGTAACTGTGAAAGCTTAAAAAGATCTTTGCACCAAAAAAATGTGAGAGGTATTTTAAACTCTCACAACATGAATTTAATATATAAGAATTCACGGTGAAATGAGCTTCACTGAGGTGATGTTGATGGACTTTAACTTTCTTGATATTTAATTAATAGGGTGCTATTTATTTTCCTCCTTTTTTTGAATTATTACTAGTAAAAGTAGTAGCAAAAAAGGAGAAGAATTAAGCATATTCGGTGACATTTTTTACGTCAGCAAGTTGGGATAAAAAAAAAATGAAGCAAAGAAGTAAAGTTTTGGTATAAGGCCACTTGTCTTTTACTCTTCTTTTGGCTCTTTTTTTTCTTATTACTACAAAAAAAAATGTGTGATAAGCAATAGTATAATAAATTTCTTGAAAAAAATTGATTTTTTCGTAACTATGTTTTTTTTTTTTTTACCTTTCTTATGATTTGACGTTCACCTTATCTTTATTTGTCCACACATGTAAACAATCATGCCTAATAAAGAGAGGTTATTTGATGATGTTTTTCAGATATTTACCTTTTGCTCTTCATTTTAAACGTTTTGTAGAAACAAAATCCTAATTGTTTAATTAGATGAAACAAACATGAATCAATGATAATCTTTGTGGTTATGGAAGAGTAGAACCTGCAGATTTTGGAATCCTAAGAAGAAGGATTTTATCAGAAATATTCCTAATAAAACATGCCCTAAAATTAAATGAGCAGTATCAAATAAGATAGTTATGATAGGGGCATCATATCTGCAGATTAGGATAGTAAGAATGAGATATAGATGTATAAATGAGAAAAATAAGCAAACTTAACATCAGGTGAAGCATGTTAGCCCCCCAAACTTCATTGAGGGATCTCCTGTATGTTTATCATGGCTAATGGTAATTCTAACCACTGTCCTAACCATACTTACTGAACCTCACTAGCTATGGCCCACATAATGCAGTTCAGGGGCATGATGATAACAAATAAATAATTAGATGGGTAAAGAGCTTTTGGGTCGACAATTGTGCTAGCTTGTTACTACTAATATGATAATTTCCGCGTGGCTTATCATGTGCACTTCTTCAACCACATTGCAATCGTGCCAAAGATGAGAGTGCAGTAATGAAACACTGTTATCTATACTCTTTATAAAAAATAAAACAAAAAATTAAAACAAAATAATCAAAAGGACCTCATAATCAGCTAATAAATTTCAATGAGTATTAAAAAATGATATTGATTTGTGAAATAGAATTATCATATTCAGTGATAAATTGAGTGTACGTGCTTATGTAAATTTTATGAGAAAGTCCCCACCAATTTCTAGCCAATTGGGATAAGTTTCATTTCACTAATTTCACAACCAAAGGGACCCTATTTAGTAGCTTTAGATGGGACTGAGGGCTGCTAAATTTAAGTCAATCTGATATTCATAGATAACTGATCTATAAACCCCCATGTATTCGGTGGAACAAGATTGTTGTAACCCATTAAAAAAAAAAAAAAACCATGTTGCCAGTCTAGCAGTCAGCTGGTTAGCAATTTCATTAGTCAGCTGTGCACATTAAACCTATCTTAATTGGCCAACAACCCCATTCAAGTATCTACTTTCAATATTTGACTGAAAGTACACACAAAACTCATTTCAGTAGCACATACGAACCTCTCTATTTGAACTCAGAGAGAAACGTATTGGACTTTTCTTCCAGTTCCTCTCTACTTATTATGGTTTGAATACATAAAATGATAAAATAACTTGGCAATGCATGTTACCCAGTTCTCTACCATTTTGCTCTACCACGTCTCCAAAAGCTAGGTGACTATTGTTACAACTCGAACCTCCTAGTCCTGGGAAACGACAAGAACAGCCTTATCTAACGGCTGTAGTTAGTTTGCAGTAAAAACCTTATAAAAGAAAGAGAGGAGAGGCTCTGGATCGAGGACAAGATCGAGGAGTACCTTTCTTTCCTCCTGTCAAAAAAGAAAAGCCTCCTTTGGGCTGGCACTAGCTGCCGTGTTAGATTCGGACATCTTTGGCGCGCGGACGAACCATGTAGTCTTTCTGCATGTCATATGGACATATGGTCGAGACCATTCCACGCAACCTGCGCGTCACAAATACTATGTGGTACGACCCTGGCCATCCAAAACCAGGGGGAGGAGACACAGAGATCATAAACCACACACAACATCCGAACATGATGTCCATTGGTTTGGCCGTCTGCCCAAAAGTAACAGATGTTTCCTTTCCTTTCAGTATTTCAATCTTCTTGTTTTAACTAGGTCCGCCTTGGGGTCTTTTGCCATTTTACACATGGAACGGTTAAAAGGGTTTTACTGGCAAATGTTTCACATGCGAAACACGTTAGAGTTGTTTGGATTTTTAGACTTCTATTTACAAATTTATCAAAATCTACTAAGATTTAAGATATTAAACTAAATATGTGTAGATGCTTATTGCTAAAATATGTGGAGATTGAATGGGTATTGATGATGTCAAAATAGGTTTCCGACAAACCGGTCAAGTAATAAATGCTTAAATGCAATAATTAAAGAAGAGAGATAAGGGATTATAGTGGTCGGTCAAAATGACCTACGTCCACTGTAGAAAGGCAGAGATTGCCTGTGGTGTCGCGCTGGATGAGGCAGGTGAGATATTTCTCCGCAGGACCTGGTAGAAGCGAGACTGCTTCCGAAGCAACGTGGCTGCCCTGACTTGGTCTCTTCGTGGGCTTGGACCTGAGTTTCATCCTCATGGATTGGGTCATTTGGGCCTGACTCATCAGGTATGATCTTGAATTAGGAGTCCCATAAATGTACAGAAAATTAATTCTATATAGGTTGGAGCTTTTTGGACAATTTTTGTTTACAAATTCCTCAAATACCTACAAAAATATGAGATAGAATTAAACATATTAAGATCTATTAGACTAATAAAGAAGATGAATGGCTTGGATTTTCAATTTGAGGCCTCCAAGAGAGCACAAAATAATGTCGCTGATGAAATTCAAACCCACAAGATTATTCGACAGATGCATCTAATGCAACTTGTATCACCACTTCTTTTGATCATCAGCTCGAAGAAGAATATTCCCTTCACATGATGGCAACTTTGATCAAATGGATATGGGCTCTCTAAAGAGGAAATCAAACCACTCATATTTTCTAGCTTCAATCAAGCTCTAACATAAAGGACTCCAAGGTATTTATGCAGAAATACTCATTTCCAAACATGGTTTGTCAGTTTCTAGAACTAATTTATAGGATAATTCCAAATGGAAACACCATAAAAATCCTTTTTTTTTTTTTCACAAAATTTGATTTTCACTACATCCACTTATCAGCCTTTTGTAAGCAGATTGCAGAAATATACAGATGGTTAGGGGTGGATGGCCAAGAAGTGAAGAACATTTCTGCATGTGACAATAGCATTAAAAAAATTTTCAAAGAAACATGATATCCATATATCCATAATCCCTGTTTTAGTTCACCTCATAATTGTCACAGTTACAACATTATCTATATGGACGCTTGGTCACAGCATAAACAACTATAAGGTCCCCTCCCTGTGGCAGCCAATTGGCATGATACATGGAACATTTGACACTATATACACCACCACCAACAATAAAACCCAACACCACCCACACTTGAACACCAATAACAATAACACAACGAACAATGGACCAAGCCAAACACTGACAATGACACGGCCTATCATTCACAGGCCAGCTTGGTGTCAAAGCTGGTGAGACATATCCCAAAAGCTTGGAAAGCAGATAATGGATACCGATAGTCCAACGTAAATAGATCCTTCCCAATCTTACCAAACTGGAGGATTATCTTGTCATGCTCACTCGACCCTGCATGAGAAGTTCCTGCACCAGCATTATCTGTTGCCTCTCCAGAAGCAGCTATCAGCTGAAAGTTCTTCACAGAGGCAATTGTCACACGTCCACGGAAATTAAGGCACCAGCACTGAAGCTGTTCATGCCACCTTGGAGTCTTGTTCTTAAGGACCAGTGGCCCCTCCTTGCCAACAACATCAATCGAAACTTCTGTGAACCGGGTGCTGCCAGAAAACCTGGATGACTCAACTGATTTGATATCTCCCGATATGTGGTCCAAGGAATGTGAGACAGAGAAAGTTGAAAAAGAGTCTTCCAACGAGCGAGGGATATCAGAGTAGCAGGGTACAATTCCATCAGGTTCAAGGGCGGAGGAAGGGATGGAGTGCATCGTGCAACGCATGCGCCGTGGGCCCCGACTTCCAAGCATATTGAGTTCATATGCAACATGTGCAATGCCATAGCTACCAGATGGCACCTTTGGTGAAACTTTCCGGCTGTAGAATCGCCGGCTAGAGCGGCCTGTAGATGTCACAGCTCCAAAATATGGCGGTTGGCTGTCGTAGATGGAAAATTTGGTGCCCAGAAAATTTGACCTGAAGGAATGTAGGCTAGCATTTGTTCAAAATAGAACTATAAAAAGGAAACCTTAAAAAGTAGGAGCAGAATGTGGCAACCTATTTATTGAGACTCCATAATGATTTAAAGACCAAACAATAATAATCTACTTAGTTCAAAAGCAACCAGGTGGCTCTCACCTCAGTTTACCCATGTAGCTGATACTATTTCGGGAGATATCTGCAACATCCATTGATATAATGTACTCTGCACAAGCTGGACGCCTAATCTTTCGAGCAGCAAGCAGAAATTTTCCATCCTCTGCAGCCAAATTTACAACATCAGCACTGAATTACATAGAAGAGTGAATCACTGGGCAACATAATGTTAGGGAAGAACATGTCTGCAATTCACAGGTTCTAAATTATATGAACTGGGACGTGTTTATGCCTATTTTATTTGATGCCCAGCTATAAATCATGGTGCCAGCTTTAAATTAAATTGATGGCCACTTACACAAAAGATGAGCATTCATCTGTTATTGTGTCGGTTATTTTAAGTGAGGAAATAAGTTTATAGGTGTAGTAAGTTTACCGTGCATTAAGTACCCAATATTGGATTCAATAAAAATCAGCATACACCTGAGTTAAAGTCACTCAACTGTAATTCTGTGAACATTTATAGACCAGTAAAACAGAGTTGAATTGTCTAAGCTTTTACGTGTTGGATCATCCAACTATCAAAATCCTCATGCTATTTCCTAAATTCATGTGAAAACTGCATTTTAGGTCTCAGGTTAGTTAAGAAAATGTGCCTCCAAAATAGGATTAAAGTTGAAACCACCATTAAAAATATAGTTATTGTATATTAGAAACACTCAGAAAATCGAGTGTCAATATAAAGATTAATTATAAAAAAAGGAAGAGAGAAAACAAGAATCCATATTTGAATCCAAATCCCAATGTCAAAGACCGTTCAATTTGGAAAGAAAAAAAAAAAGTAGAAACGGAATCCAATAGAAAATTTGTGGAATACTTCTCGGGAAAATTCATTTGGATCTAAAGTTCTAGATAGTATATTAGATATGAGATAGGGATGATGGAGTTACTAATGAATTTGATAGGGATATTAGTTAGTGTTTCGGGGCTACTTCACAATTATTTGATCTATATTATTGAGTATAGCCAATGGCTATATATTAAGTACAAGTGTACAACCAAAGATGTCCACTCAAACTAGGAAACTTAATCCCAGTCCCATCATAACTCTAACCTAAAACAATTCAAAGTTAAACTAATCCTAATTTAGGAAACTTGCTCTCAAAATTACAAATATACCCATTGACCCAAAACTACAAATAAACTCAACTATTTCTCAACATTCCCCCTCAAGCCGGTACATAGATACTATTACCAACTTGGACTAAACACCATATGTCCCCTTCTTTTTGCAACTTCTTTGATGATAAGTTTTGTTAGCTTGATCTTCAACACACAACCTTTTACGAGTCTTTGATCTTCTATTGTAACTTGACTAATGAAGGAGATGAAAACCACACATAACCTTTGACGAGTCTTTGATATTCTATTGTAACTAAACTAATGAAGGAGATAAAAACTTCATATGCTCCATAACACAAACAACACACTCAGCAACATTGCTCATTAAATTGACCCATGGGATGATGCACAACATATTTGATGAGACTAAATGCTAGTATGCTACACAGCATTTTTATACGAAACCGAGGATGAACAAAGCTATCCATATGTCCGATAAGAAAGAAGTAATAACTTCAACACTGGATGCGTATATATATATATATGGGGGATAGACAAACTCAATGGGGCCCACCTAGGGACCCACTGATCATGGTACTTGTGAGGGATGGAAAAAGACATCTTGGATGAGACCATATATCAAATTTGGGGTCAATCCCATGCCTTTAATCCCTTCATCCGTGGCCTACAAATTTAATGACATTATATTAAAGGAAAAAATTTGACCCTTGATTAAACGGTCCAATCCATTTGGATAAGTGAAAATTCAATGGGTCTGGTGTACTTAAGGGGGTTTCCCTATATATATATATATATATATATTACATATACTGGTATGGCATTACATTCTTTGTTTCAACTCATGCCCAATAACATTTATCCCTCCAAAACCCTTCGGAAATCCATAAAAGATCTGAGACAAGTCTTTTCAATAGCTGATCTAATAAAATCTTGACTCTCAATCGGGAAACATCATAAATATATATATGGGAGATGCTCTCATAGGAGCATCTCCCTTATTATATAGATATATATATATATTATCAGCCTCAAAATTTCTTTCCTTTCTTGGAAGGAGAACGTCAATTGTGTTGTCCATTGCAAATTAGCCAGCAATGTTTGTTATTTCTTCAATCTCTTCTCAGTTTCTCGGTACACCCATACACTTTCCATTATCCCATGGATGGGTCTATCTTCAGAGCCCTTCAAACCCAAGGGGCCATGTTTTGTGGAAGATGGTTATGCTAGATAAATCTTGGGGCATATGAAAGGAGAGGAATCAATGAATGCTTTATGGAAAATGTTTACTTTCGGCAGCCTTGGAATGTAGATGGCTCATTCGCTGAATGCGTTTAAAGGCAAAGGAACTTCAGGAAATACCCCCCTCTGACCTAGATAGAAATTAGTTAGAATCCTTGAACACAATACAAAGATGTTTGATGGTGTAGCAAGATGCTGCTACCTCCACCTCAAAAATATGGGTTATGGGTTGCATGTAGAAAGAGTCTTTTTAGGCAACTAGTGGCTATCCTTCGTGGGGTGGTACAGTGAGAAACAATATTGCCAAACTCTTTGTAATTCTAGGGTCCATGAAATCGCACATTCATCTAATGTGGAAGTTGTGGTACTTAGTTAGGGAAGTATTAAAAATTAAAATTTGTAATTTACCATTCTCTCCCTTGAAAATGAAAGGAAGTTCCAGAAATTTCATTACTTGGGAAAAAGGAATAATTAGAACTCTTAAATATTTCATAACGTAGAAAAGAATCTTTTTAGGCAACTAGTGGCTATCCTTCGTGGGGTGGTACAGTGAGAAACAATATTTCCAAACTCTCGTTGTAAGTCTTGGGAACATGCAAAATGGAGATTCAACTAATGGTGCTTAGGAAAGTATAAAAATCTGAAATTTGAAGTTTTCCATTCCCTCTCCTCTAAAAAATGAAGTCAGTCCCAGAAGTACCAAAACTTGGGACAACAAACAGCTAGAATCCTGAACATTTCATGCTTGCTTTTCAGAAATTAAATAGTTATTTTCAAAGATGAATATTTTATCCACCATGTTCCAAGAGGAGCTGGTATGGAAGCAGACAATTTAGCAACGTGTCTAAATGAAGAATACTCTTATAGTCCCCGAATTGTTGTGATAAGCTTTATTAAAATCCTCTCATCCTAGGCTTCAATGTAACAAATCTTCCATTTATCAATATTTTCTCATTTTCTCTCCAAACAAAAATGAAGAAAAAGTATGATTGCATTTGATGAAAGGGCTCACCCATATTAAGACCCAAATAGAGGTGGTAAGTAGATGATGCCTTATTCCTTTTGATGTAGCACTGAATTGGCCCATTCCGAGGTCCAGGCTGCCCATTCCAAGCATTGAAAAATTAAAGCATGTTAGTCACATTAGATGAGCATCTATTTTACAATATTTAAAAATCAAATAGAATCATATCCGAGTGAAGTAACTCATTTGTTAATCTAATACATCACACTCTACATGAAAAAGCGCAATAACCAATAATTAACTGTCCATGGTGGAAAAAATCTTCAATTGGACAATCTTAACTATCCAACAAATGATCTGCACATAAACCCACAATTAAAACCGATAAAGAAATGATATTGGCAACAGTAAGCAGTAGACAGAAAAGGTACACCAACTTGACAAGTCCAAGTATCAAATACACGCATTGTGCATTCTATAGCAAGTGATCCATGATCCATCCATTCCAGGACCCACCAAGTCCAGGCCTGAATCATGCAGTTATTTTCCAAACCTCTGGTGGAATGTACCACCATGGAAATTAGGCTTGCCAAATCTGCACTCTTTCCTTGGCTTCTCTTCTCGTTTGTTTAGAATAATTTGCTCACTGTAGTAGTAATTAGTCTATCTACCCATCTCCGATCAACAAAGAAAAACAACCCCAATCAAAGGCACTACAGCAGAACAAGCAAAGGCAACCAATTACAAGAAATCCCACAAAACCCATATCCCCAAAACACTAAAAAAGAGTAAAGAACCAAAACAAGAAGAAGAAGAAGCAAAAATCATGTCTACATACCAAATCATAAATCGACAAACACATCAAGAATCAATTTTTCCACTAAAACTACAACTACAGAATATCTTACATCCCAATTTCATCAAAATCCTTCGATAAATCAAAACCATAGAAGTAAAAGAAGAAAAGGACCCAAAATGATACAGTGGTTACACAATTACCTGCTTCAACGAGATGGGAAAGGTGAGCTTGGCGCTGGTCTCCGGCATCCCAACAATCTCCTTACACAAGTGCCGCCACGACCGGCAGACGGCGGCGCAGGCGACGACATGCTTCCTCTCCGGCCACGCGCTCTCGCTTCCTTCCACTCGCTTCACCACATCTCGCAGCAGCTCCGGCGGGAGGGAGGCCCATCGGCTCTGCTCTTCTTCCTCGCACTCTCCCTCGCAGAAATCGACGGACGCTGCCGATGCAGATGCAGAACATCTGTCTCTTCTCCAATCGAAGCTTCGCCTCGAAAAGCTCCCGATTCCATCTCGAAGATCTCGAACGATGCTCTTCAAAGACATGATTGGGAAGTGCTTCTGCCTCGCGCTCTCTCTCTCTCTCTCTCTCTCTCTCTCTGTGGAAACTAGAAAGGGATTTCTAGGGTTTCAGGGGGTTGAAATGGCAATTGGAGAACAGAAGGGGATGATTTTAGGGTTTTGTTTTTTTCTCTCTTCCCATTTGCTTTCTCTGTGTCGAAGATCTGCAGTGGCTTTCTTTTGTTTATTACTGCTATTGTCTATTGAGTTTGGTTCCAGTTCGAAAAAAAACAAAAAAAATGTAACGGACGGTTTTTTCGGTGACCTGCGGGAGCACCTATCTTATATGCTCACGCGCTAAAGTTAAGGCCTAATTCTTTCCAATAAAATGATAATAACTGAAGCCATTTTACTGTAGGATAATTTTTTATATAGTATACTTACTGTATAACAAACTTTTAATTGACATCAATCTTAATATATTCATCTGTGAGAGAGTCTAATTGTAACAACTAATTAAATTGAACAATTTAATTAATACGATGCATGCCAAACTCAAAATTAGTCTCTCAATTATAAATAGAAAGTGGGTCCGGCCCAACTTGCACCTTGCAGGCTTTTAAGTGAGGTCAAAAAGTTCAAATGTCATTTGAAGCATTCAAAGTAGGGGAGCTGGGGCAGCAGAAACGAGCTTGGTCTTATACAGTGTCAGCATGGATGATGCTAAGGAAGACAAAGTTACAAGTTTTATGACCGTTGACTTTGTGTTGCTAAATAATGTAAACTTTTTCCTCATCTGGATTGCTGAATCTTCTGCGAACTTTCCCAAAAGCTTAAGCAGTCTGGACTCTAGAATTGCCGAGGGTCCACAACCCATTAAGTGGCTACTTCATTACTGAGAGACAGAGTGAGGCCAGATTACACTTTGTAACCTTTTAATTTAAAAATGGACTTTGACCTAAATCCAAGTTAAGACCCACAAAAATGTATTAAAAGCATTTTCATTCTTAGAGCTTGATTGTTTGCATTGTGATACGTGGGAATTGAATACATAGGATTTATATCATTAGTGATTAAAAATAAAAATCGAAAATAAATTTTTAAAAATGAGCATCAAATAAAATTTATATTTAAGAAAATAAAATCAAAAAAAGACAAGAAATGAATGAACTAACCATCACCTAACAATTCTTTTTTCATCGTAGTTTGATTTCGTTTCTCTATACAAAATAGTTATTTGATGTTCATTTTAAAAAATTCAGCTTTGAATAACCACCTATATGATATGAATCATTTGCATTCAATTTATATGTATTTTAGGAAAAATAAATCGGCCGTTAATATACAGCTATACAAATATGATATGCATATACTTTGTTATGAAAACCACGGATCTAGAACAAAGCTTAAGATTAATTTCAGTCCATTCAGAACTCTTGAGCTTATTTCTTGTGTTGTCCAATCTCATCATTTAGATGTTTCAGACCATTTTCATCATTAGCTTTAAATATAGCCAACCCTCTCATTCTACAATGAAAATGAGGAAGAACTTTTGAGAATTTATTGCAATAATCCGGATCATAAAAAACATAAGAATTTTACTAGAAAAATCACCTTAGATACAGACTACATTACATCAAAAAGGTCCTCTTAGTCTCCCTTACATGGAAGTAAAAAGGTGCTTTTAGGTATGGCCATGTAGACCATATATATATATATATATATATGAGCCCAGCAAACCTGACCGCACTACAAATTTTTTCACTCTCTCATGTTAGAAGGTACAACGACCATGGTTTCTAATTAATGACCACAGAAAAGAGAAGAATCCAAAGAAATACATCTTTTTAAATACGTGGTAAGTATGCATGCATGAGTACTATCTAAATAGAAGATTTAAAGCGTGAAGGCAATGTGAAAGGCATCAGGACAAGAATCATATAATCAAACAACAACCGTAATTTGTTTTTTCTCCTGATGTAGACCTGTAATGGTAGTAGCATCATGAAGCACATAGTAACCACCAAATACTTCAGGAATATTCAGTGGGTGAATTTTTTTATTTTTTTTATAATCTATGTTTGATAATTGTCACTATTGGCTTACTCTGTAAGCTTCTCCTTAATTAATTTTTGATGAGGAAAATGATGATAGACTGCAATCCTCAGACTAATTAAGTGATTATATTTGTAAAAGCACTCGCTTGTGGATAGCTCTCAAATCTCACCATCATCATCATTATCTGTTTTCCAATGCCAATATCTCCATCACCATCATTCTCATTATCCTATTCTAAGTAACCCAAGTGACAAAAACACCAAGACATCCATGTAGCTGCGATGAGCTTGTCAATGTTCTGTTGGAAATAGGGTGGGCCTCTAGGATAGGTTTCAAAAACTTTTGACCCACTTGACGCAGGGATCAACTATCCAGAAGGCTATAAAACCCAATCCAAGATCCATGTCCTCAATCTCAGTCATCATGATCAGTAAAACAATTTATCTAGAAGATAAAAACAACAACTAATAAATCTACAACATGCAAGGAAGTAGATTATACCTTTGGAGCTCGATTGTGCTCTAATGGAGGAGTTGCGTCTTTCTTTGATGATGAAACGCTTTCACTAATCAAATAGGGATCTCCAAGACCTCTTGATCTTCCACGCTATGACCCGTATCAGATTCTCCTTTTCTCAAGAAGATGGTGGGATCTCCAAGAGAAAACTACTAGGAACTCTAGGGATGAACTAGAAAGAGAACTAGAAGAGGGGAAGGAGGAAGAGCATGTGCAACTATTGCACAAAAGGGCCTTGGGCGTGAATCCCTAGGTGGTTGTATGCATAGGACGTCCAAGGCCCTCTTCTCCTCTTATTTATAGCTTTTGCAAGCCCAACTTACTAATTTCCATTAGAAGTCTTACTTCCAAAAATTAGTAACTATATCTTCTTAATTAAAATAGAAGTCTTACTTCCATTAATTAATTAGTAACTTACCATATCATAATTAGAAGTCTCACTTCAAATATGATTAGTAACTTTCCAATTCCTTTCTAATTAAAATAGAAGTCTCACTTCTACTAAAATTAGTAAGTCTACTATTACCACTATTAGAAGTCTCACTTCAAATAGAAATAGTAACTTTCCTTTTAGAGTTCAACTAGAATTAGATACTTTCTAATAATTGGGCTAGCGTGGGGACCACTAGGGATTCCTTAGAAAGCTGGCTCCAACTGGGACTCGCGACCCCACATCTCATGTGTAATCCGGGCCCACGGTTAATTGCAAATAACTCCACTATATAAATGCAATTGAACTCCAGTCTTAGGAATATTACATAGAAGACCCTAAACTTCCACATTACCACAAGTAGACCCCTCTATCAATATCCATGGATCAATTGGACCTGTCTTCCAAACTTGATCCATATCTTATTATCCTTGAACCCCCAATTAATTATAATGATCATAGGTACCTTTCCAATTAACTCTTAATCGGAATGGGTGCGCACTTACCAATGATAAATCCATTAATTGGCAGAAGGGGATATTAGAGATAGATTCCTTCTTGACTATTGAATGTTCCCACAGCTCTACTACCATGTACCCAAATCACCGAGGTGTTGACCAACAGTTGGCCTCACTCATTGGTGACTCAAAGCAAATGAATAGATAGAAACTTGAGTTCATTAATGTCTCAGGATTGAGAGCCTATTGCTAGGGAATTATGAGAGCATACCTTAAAATAAAGACCGTGTTTATAAGGTGCTTCTCATGGTCCTTCAATACATCAAATGTACCAGCACTATGATCCAGAATCTTCCATTCTGATGATCGAGACAAATCACACTATCTCATAGTGATCAAAGTGCTGCAACCTTATCAGTATGAGATGTTCAGTCTCATCACTGGTTGTGAATATATTTTAAGTATAAGATTTGTCATACATGTCTCCCGTATGTGGATCTCATCCATACACATGTATTACATCTAATATACTTGTGGACACCGGTTCATCTCATGAACCATCATGTCATTCGTATTGGTTATGTGCAAGTATATAATAAATAATCATTCATCTCATGAAAGGAAAGCATGAATATACTGATAAATAAAGAAATTAATCAATTTATTATATCATCTACTGGATTGAGTCCATAAAACTAACATGTTCATGACTAGATGCATGGCAAATGGATTCATGCAATATAGAGCACTGGAAGCAAACCCCTCATAAAAAGATCTTATATAGATATGAAGACAAATGTTAAGGGCCAACTCTGCTTCTCATTGTAAAGGGCCAACTCAGTCCATCAAATTGGTTTACTGAAAGCAGGGGCGGACCTAGGGGGGCTGGCAGGGGCCATGGCCCCCCCATACATCAATAAGTCCCCTTATAACTCTACTCAAAACAGTACTTTGGTCCCTCCATGTGTGGCCATCCATTAATCCATTATTTAGGGCTTTTTTAAGATAGTTTTGACTCTTAGAAAAAAGGAAACAAGAATATTGCTGATTTTAGGGAAAACTTAGAAGGAAAATGGAAAGAAAAATAAAGGAAATGAAATAAATAAAAGGAGAATAAAGAAAGAAAGTTTGATGGAAATTGAGGAAGAGATTTTTTAATAGTCATTCTCATCTTAGACTTTTCCCAAATCTTATGATGCAAGAGAGAATCATGAGAAAGCACATCTTCTTATTGGAGATATTGAAAGAATTTGTAGGCTGCAGACTTGACTTTGAGGCATGAACAAAAAAGAAGAATGAAAAAACCTACTTTCTCATTTATAATTTTGCATAAATATATAAATTTCACTATAAGTCATTATGTATTTTCAATCTTTGTTGCTTATATTGAAATCTACTCCGCTTAAAATCAATGTTTGTTTGCATTCTATTATTACATTAAGTTTTAGTTCAATTGGCGTTTTATCCATTTTGGATAAAGAAAATAAATTGTAATATTTTATTATTATTATTATTATCTATGTCAAGAATATCTGATTAAAGAAATTTATATCAAAGAAATAAAAACTAGCAAAACCATACTTTGAATGGTTTAGATTTTAGATATGGGATGCTATCATTACTTTTTTTTTGATATTTTAAATAATAAAGTTTTAAATTGTAACCTACAAACTACATGTAAAAGAAATGATGGGTATTTGTGCTATGATTGAATCACTAAGATTATGATTTGGCTCCCCTTAAGCAAAAATCCTGGTTCCGCCCCTGACTAAAAGTCTTTCCGGATTAGCACTCATACAAACTAGCGATCTGCTAAGCAATGCAGCTCATGAGTGGAAAAGTGATAGAAATATTTAAACGTAAAACTCAATGGTAGACATATTCGGATGAGTGTCAAATTCGGTCCATTTATTTCATGTTGGGATAGTGGGTGTTAGGAGGGAGATGGGACCGTTGGGGAAATTACTTACGGAGAACGTACAATCGGACAATCAAATAAACAGTTAGTATAAATAATTAATGAATAAAAGTGAATGATTGTGAATATGAGAAATTGAAAAAGAAAGCAAAAGAAAATTGGGCACGGCACACCAATTAAGATACTTTCTTAAACACATCAATGTCCCACATGCAGATGGTTTAGATGAAATTCTGTCCCCAGGATACAATGCCCAACTCTGATTCAAAGTCCACACACTAGATTTATAAATATGAAATTGCCCTTAAAATCAAAGTAAATAATAAAAGATAAGAAACTTCTCTTAGATAATGTACTTCTGAAAAAACTGTCTTCTATTCATCTTTAGTACTTTGAAAAACCTCAAATCACCTTAATTTATAATGTTTGAAAGCAACATTTGAAATTGGGTCACATCCTCTCAAATGGGCCCAAAAGACAAATCTCATCCAAAGGGCACAAAACACTTGATTTAAAAAAAAAAAAAAACACATTCAAATGTCTCTTGGAATTTATTTTTTAAATTATTGGGTTTTAGAAAATATCCAATACCCTGCACATTTCATGTAGATATTTATTTTATATTTTTTTTCTCATCATCTGAATTTTTTGTACAGGGCAACTTTGGCAACGTTTCACTGAATTCTTAAGATGTTACAACAAAAAAAAAATCAAAGGTTGAAAATGAAAGGCCAAGGGTGGAGATCTACAAATGATGATTTATTTTATTGGGTATTGAATTCATGGGAATGGTAAGCAATGGTTCCCCCATCAAAGGAGCTAAATTAAAGGGTCATCAGATGGCCCTGTTGGTAGGAAATAATCACCCAGCAACAATGGCGGCTCCATGAATTCGAGTCAGTGGGGTCAACAAAAGACCGATCTTCTGCAAATCGAGTAAATTCATTTTTCCCTTTATCAATATTTGTCATCTACTTTCGATAATTCGACAAGTATAGTATAAAATTCTCAAATAATCTATTTCCGATAATCCGACAAAGATAATATTGAATTCTAAAAAAAAAAATTTAATACATTATTACTAATAGTTCTTAATCCAAAAGCAAAACTCAGATACATAAACTCCTACAGATGCCCTCAACAAGTTTTCATGTGTTGAAATCGTTGCATAATAGATTCATTATCAACACTAGCAACAACATATTTTTTAATATATGTAATCAAACAGTCATTCATCCATTGATCTCTTATTCGGTCACGCAACCTGTTATTTACGTATTTCATTGCTAAAAAAGCTCTTTCTACCGTGGCAGTCACTGCTAGTAAAATCTAACACCAATTTTTAAAGCAAATAAATCAATTGGTATACGATATCCTTCTTTGTCTCCACTAATTTTCTAATAATGTCACAAATTCCTTTAAGTTCTAAAAACTTGTTCCTAAAGCACATATCAATAATGTGGGCCCATTAATTTTATTTAGTTTTTGGTAGACAATTGGTCCATTAACTTAGGCGGTTGATATTTTATGGTGACTTTTGTTCACTACCACAGCAATAAAGAAAAAGTGTAAAGTTAGCTAACGTGGGGTGAAACTCTTAAATTGAGTGGGGCCAAAAACTTCCTATAAGTTTAATTCATAAAATAAAAATTTTTATTTTTAAATGCTTTTTCGGATCTCAGTGGGGGTCAATTAACCTTGTGATATATGGGGAGCTGCCCATGCCCAGCAATCAACCTTGTGTTTACGATTAAGGGAGACAGATCATTTCATGTAAAAGGAGGGAAAGTTTAATGGGTCATCATAGATCTCTACCCTTGAATCATGATCCTTCACTCATTTCCATTTGACAATTTCATGCTAGTTCCGAAGATTTCAAAGGAAATGAGCTTTTTAAAAGGATGTAAAGTGAGGGGTGAATGGTGAAGATCACAAATCGTGTTTCATACTGTGAAGATGGGCACTTCTTTCTCATGAAAAAAGAAGTATTTGATGGTCCCTATATGATGTCCACCCATGATCCTTCACTATTAGCTAGGAAGTTTCTAATAGTTGATAAGAAGAGTCATGCAAATGGGCTAATAATGTGAGTGAGTATCCTTTCACCCGATCACTTGAACGACCTCAACCTAGCTTTGATTTTGTGGGGTTTGATTTTAGGCTGCCAACATGTTCCAATAATGATTTTAAACGTTTATGAGAAATTGGGTTAGGCTAGGCCTATCCCAAAACAAATGAGTCGTAGATAATAATGGGCCCATTTGGAAGACCACCCACCCAAAGGACCCAACCAAAAACGTAACAGAAGAAGAAAAAAACAGATATTCGTATTGATGTGCAAAATCGTTGTTGGCCTTATTAAGATGTTCTATCAAATCAAACGGCTTATGAAAAGACTTATAATCTGAGTGGTCGTGCAGTTTTTATGGTCCAAGAGAATTGGATTCTTGAAGAAGGCCTTTCTATTGGCAACAAACATACTCTTGTTTAGAATATTTCACCAAAAAGTTTGCATATGCATTCAATTATGCCCTACAAATCTCAAAGATTCAAGATAATTGTGTGGGGCATTTTGATCGGGTTTCTGATCTGACTCGAGATGATTTGGCCGTAACAAACGTGAAGATGAAGTGATGAACCTTTTACGATCCAAGGGCTAGGATGCAGGGGTGGACTTACATATATAGAATCACGGGTGATTGCTCCCTCTAGACCCAGATTTATTTTTAAAATCCAAATGAATATCTTTAGGCTGCTTTCCAAGCCTACATGAAAATCCTGAGTTTATACCATAGTCGTCAATTCCGTTTCGATCATCATTTCGATCTAGAATCTAAGATGGAGTATTTCGAAAATTCGGCAAAACTTTTCGGAATAACTTTTCGAAATAATAAAAAAGTAAAAATACATGCATGTTTCTTATATATATATATAAAGTAAAAAATAAATTATGCATGTTTCTTTTTTTTTTTAAACAAATTATGAATGTTTATTGATATGAATATTGGAATTTAAAAAAAAAATGTGAAAATTGTGCTACAAACCGAAATGGACCAAAAAGGACAATTAAAATTGATTGAAAAAGACAACTGATATAGACCGGAATTCAAACTGAAATCTTTTTGGCCCCATTCTGTTTCGGTTCGGAGGATCGGAATAAAAAATTCTGCCCATTCCTGTCGAAATGAAACAGAATTGACAATAATGGTTTAAACCCAAAACCTAACTACCTATTTGGATCCGCCCCACTAAAATAAAAATATGTGGTTCACCATTGATAGGATGGATGCCATGATCATAAATGATGATTTCTCATCTTCTATGGGCACTATTTGCATAATTCGAATCGTTTAGCCTCTTCAAAAGGCCAAAAACAGTAACATGGTCAAATTTGAGAGCTTGATTCCACATAGATTATTAAAAATTTGTAAAAAATCCAGAATCATTGATCTGCCATAGTGCCAAAAGGGGGATATCAAGACATTGCCTTTTTTTTCCATTTCTGCTTCCTATGGGCTCCAGAAACATGATCTAAGTCGTTCAAAATATGCAAAAGGCGAAAAATGGTCTTGGGGTCAAATTTTAGTCCTAAGTTCTTTATGGATTTTGAGATATTTGTGAAAAAGTTCATCCCATAGAAATTATTTTTTTTAAAGTTTCTATGGGCTCCATTTGCACGATCCTAACCGTTCATAATCTCAAGAATACCAAAATGGGTTAGGAGATTAACTTTTTTAGGGGTTGATTCATTATCGATTGTGAGAAATGAGAGAACAAACGTGTGATCATTGAATGTAGTTTAGTGTAGTTGGTGGGAATCCTGGGTTTTTACCAAACATGGAATGCAATGATTCATCCCCTTCGAAATTCTCAATGAAGACAACATGGTTTTAGGAAAATGAAGGAATCCTCTTGATAGACGATTCATCTCCCTATCAATGATCGTTGTCAAACGTGTCCTATAAGTATATAAAAAAAAAAAAGCTGACCCATCATTTTACTGTAGATTTTGCCCCCATGGCTATCTACTCTTACAGAGGTAAGAAGAAAAGCAATATGGGATATGAGTTGGAATCTATACAAAATCCAACCAAACTTGTAACTTTGCTGGTCCACCAAACTTTGATTGATCAAAGAAGAAATTTTATGATTCGATTGTACATTTCAATTTTCATGTGATTGGCCTCTATAGAGTGAGATATGTAAGGACTTGCGTTCTAGTACTCGCAGAACTCGCACTTGGGTATATGTATAATGTATCGATCTGTAATTCAATACTTGCAGAAAACTTCGGGTAGGGCTGTATACGGATCAGATTGGTGTGGATTGGGCCAAATCCGTTACCTACTGATTGACGGATTTGGAATCCGTCACCAATCCGTGGCTCTTAAAATCCAATCCGAT
This sequence comes from Litsea cubeba, assembly GCA_012931725.1. Taxonomy (NCBI): domain Eukaryota; kingdom Viridiplantae; phylum Streptophyta; class Magnoliopsida; order Laurales; family Lauraceae; genus Litsea; species Litsea cubeba. Next base: position 70,353,538 of record CM022951.1, on the reverse strand, counting down.
CCGATACGTGGAAGACCGAATCGGATTAATCTGTTCAATCTAATTTTAAAAGAAAAAGTTACATGTTATAAAAAGATTACATTTTGACCCCTTAATTTTTTTTATTTTAAATTCAAACATCTTAATTTATATTTAGATCCCTTATATATTTTTATTTATATTTAATGTCAACGGATCGGATCGTATTAAATCCGCGGATTAAGGGTGAAATCTGCCACCGATCTGTTACTAATGGATTACAAAATTTTCAATCCATCATCAATCCGTTTACCTTCGGATTGAATAAAAATCCACGGATCGGATTGAATCGGATTTCCGAATCGACGAATTTTTTGTGCACCCCTAACTCCAGGTACATGGAGCATGCAAAGTTGATTGTTTGTAAATTGGTCAAGGTGGGAAATACCATCAGCTCCTCAAATACATAAAAATGAAGTTGGGATTCTCTGTCAGAATGACCCCTCCAAGGTCAGGATAAGGTCAGGATGGGCCAGAGAATCTTTGAACCCATCGCAAAAAATCCATTTAGTAGCACACACCTTTTGATATCTAGATGGCTCAGATTTACTCTCCCATCTTCTTTTGTCAATAAAAAATTTCAACCAAATTCAGGATCACCATCAGATTGTTGACACCTTAAACTTAATTTTGAGCGGTTTGTATATCTAAGGTAGCGCCCCCCCCCCCCCCCCCCCCCCAATAATAGATTTATAGCAATTGGCCTAAAGAATCTTCTCATCCTGATGTAAAACAGTAAAAGAATAAGGACTGTTTTCAGTAATAATACTAATGGCATATAAATCAATAAGTTGCTTATTCATAACTATAGTTACAAAATGTTCCAGGAATGCCATACGGTATGGATAAGAAGGCTTGTTGTTTGCCATTGTATCTCTTCAGATTCTTCAAAGAGTTTAACCCCATCTCTAATGAAAAATATCCTAAGTACGAAACAAAAATACAATAAAACACCTCCTGGATTCTGATTGGTTCTTAAATTTAGCACAAGCTGAAGAATCTGCTCTAATTAGAACGTAACACTCTCAATGTTTGCGCAATCTATGAAAAGTGACAGGAACTCACATACGTGAGGTGATAACAACTCACATATGCAAGAAGGGGAGAGACTGGACACTTGGACCTCCGAATGAGTACAGTCGCTCCTTACAAAGGCCTTGTTCATATGTTATAAAAATGATGTGAATCAACTGAAGAGGAGCGCTCTTGTAGCACAAATATTGTGCTCATTCGCCATTGTCACTTTCAAGTTGAGTGCTCAAGTCCGCTTACTTACAAAGAAAATTAAGCAATGAGCTTGTAAGTGCACAAAAATTCACGAACCCGGTGAGGGTGGTGTTCTTGCGACTCACTGAGGAGGACGAAGACTGAGGCTCCCCGTCTCCTCGTTGATGATGGAAGAACCGATGCCTGAGAACCTGGAAGAGGGAGAAGAAACAGGTCAGAGGACCCTGGCTGTGGGCAGCGCAGGGCTCTCCGATGCCTAAGTCAGTATGTATACTGGACAGTAGGAGGAGATTTTAAGGGAAGAAGGTGATACCAGTGGTTCTCTCGGACCGGAGAGAGAGAGCCCCCTTGCTATTCTGGTTTGGCCCCTTTTATAGGGGAGGAGAGGGAGATAGTTGACTTTGGAGAGAGAGGAGGCAGGAGACAATGAGGTGGTTAGCCGTCCCATCACAGCCCACTCTGGCGTCTGTGGACGCCGACCTGTCAGGAAGCATGGGCGGCATGGGAGGCTCTGTCTGTCAGAGAGTATAGGCGTGCCCTTGTCTTGTCGCGCGTGCTGTAGCGTGCATGAGTGTCCAAGGGTGGACAGCTGTCAGGCCCTGCCTTGGCTAGTCCTGGCATCCCGACCGAGGTCGGGGAGCCGAGGTCGGAGAGGACCTTGACTTGGCTAGAGACCTTGCAGAGACGCCGAAGTGGAGGACCGGGGAGGAGTCCCTAGCCGAGCTGGAGACGACCTGGCCGAGGTGGAGCTCAGCCGAGCTGGGAGCATCCTGGCAGAGGTGGAAATGTCGTGCAACGGGCCGAGATGAGTCTCTGGCCGGAGTGGGGCACTTGGCCGAGATGGTCGACATTGAGACGGGCCTTGCCGAGATGGCCTGGCTGGCGCCGGAGCATGAGATAGAGCATCCGGACAGTCATCCGGCGAGTTCGGAAATATCCCCACACAATAGCCCCCCAGCTTCTGAGCTCGATAGACTGCTCTTTCGAGGTCAGAAGGTAAGTATCATGGAGGATGACTGGCTGGCAATGGACCAGAGCTAGAGGTTGGCATCACTGCTAAGTTGCGACAGGGTGTGTCTGCCGAGCTGGAGAGTGAGTACCGAGAGGCGCTTATGGAGATCCCACTGGCTCGTCACCAGGGGCCTGTGCCGGGCATCTGGCGCGAGGGCCGCGATGCGCCTGCCGCACGCAATGGAGATCCCACTGACTCGTCACCAGGGGCCTGTGCCGGGCATCTGGCGCGAGGGCCGAGATGCGCCTGCCGCACGCAATGGAGATCCCGCCGGCTCGTCACCAGGGGCCTGTGCCGGGCATCTGGCGCGAGGGCCGCGATGCGCCTGCCGCACGCAATGGAGATCCCACTGGCTCGTCACCAGGGGCCTGTGCCGGGCATCTGGCGCGAGGACCGCGATGCGCCTGCCGCACGCAATGGAGATCCCACTGGCTCGTCACCAGGGGCCTGTGCCGGGCATCTGGCGCGAGGGCCGAGATGCGCCTGCCGCACGCAATGGAGATCCCGCCGGCTCGTCACCAGGGGCCTGTGCCGGGCATCTGGCGCGAGGGCCGCGATGCGCCTGCCGCACGCAATGGAGATCCCACTGGCTCGTCACCAGGGGCCTGTGCCGGGCATCTGGCGCGAGGGCCGAGATGCGCCTGCCGCACGCAATGGAGATCCCACTGGCTCGTCACCAGGGGCCTGTGCCGGGCATCTGGCGCGAGGGCCGCGATGCGCCTGCCGCACGCAATGGAGATCCCACTGGCTCGTCACCAGGGGCCTGTGCCGGGCATCTGGCGCGAGGGCCGCGATGCGCCTGCCGTACGCAATGGAGATCCCACTGGCTCGTCACCAGGGGCCTGTGCCGGGCATCTAGCGCGAGGGCCGAGATGCGCCTGCCGCACGCAATGGAGATCCCACTGGCTCGTCACCAGGGGCCTGTGCCGGGCATCTGGCGCGAGGGCCGCGATGCGCCTGCCGCACGCAATGGAGATCCCACTGGCTCGTCACCAGGGGCCTGTGCCGGGCATCTGGCGCGAGGGCCGAGATGCGCCTGCCGCACGCAATGGAGATCCCGCCGGCTCGTCACCAGGGGCCTGTGCCGGGCATCTGGCGCGAGGGCCGCGATGCGCCTGCCGCACGCAATGGAGATCCCACTGGCTCGTCACCAGGGGCCTGTGCCGGGCATCTGGCGCGAGGGCCGCGATGCGCCTGCCGCACGCAATGGAGATCCCACTGGCTCGTCACCAGGGGCCTGTGCCGGGCATCTGGCGCGAGGGCCGAGATGCGCCTGCCGCACGCAATGGAGATCCCACTGGCTCGTCACCAGGGGCCTGTGCCGGGCATCTGGCGCGAGGGCCGCGATGCGCCTGCCGCACGCAATGGAGATCCCACTGGCTCGTCACCAGGGGCCTGTGCCGGGCATCTGGCGCGAGGGCCGAGATGCGCCTGCCGCACGCAATGGAGATCCCACTGGCTCGTCACCAGGGGTACGAAGCTCTGGGCGACTAGTGGCGGCAGAGGACCGTGCGATCAAGGCTGACAGCAGAGGACCGTGCCGTCATGACGGTAGAGGGTCGTACGATCGAAGCCGACAGTAGAGGGTCGTACCGACGTCGTCGCAGCTGACGGCGCCATCGAAGCTGACAGTAGAGGACCGTGCCGCCAGAAATGACGGTAGAGGGTCGTGCGATCAAAGCTGACGGGCGGTCGAAGCTGAAAAATGATTGGAGGCTTCAGCAGCCCCCCGAGCTGGAGGAGACTTCTGTCATGGAGGCGTCCGCCGAGATGGACGCTGCTGCGGAGCTGGAGGCATCCGCCGAGATGGACGCTGCTGCGGAGCTGGAGGCATCCGCCGAGATGGAGGCGTCTGCCGAGGTGGACGCTGCCTGTTGATTGCCATTGAAATGCTTCTGGGCTCGGGCTTCGTTTGCTTCTTGCCTGACGAACTGGTTTACCCTTGTCATCAGTGCTGCCATAGTGACCACGGGGTGCATGACCAAGTCCTTCCGAAGCTCGTTGCCTGGCAGGAGGGCTTGTTGGAAAGACAGGATCGCTATCGCATCTGGAGTATCCTCGATCTGGCTGTAGACAGTCCAGAACCTTTTGGCGAACTGCGTGACGCTCTCGGCCTGCTTCATTCTGAGGGCCATCAGGTCGGCGATCGATCTGGGGATGACCCTGTGAGCTTGGAACTTCGTCATGAAGGAATTCCGGAGCTGCTGCCAACTTTTGATTGATCCTTGGGGGAGTGCGCAGAACCACTTTAGGGGGAGGTCCCCGAGGCTGGAGGAGAAGACTCTGCAGTTTAGGTGGCCTGCACCGCCCCACACCGACATCCTCTGAGTGAAGTGCCGGAGGTGTGCTGCTGGATCCGAGGTTCCATCGTAAACGGTGAACCTCGGGACTTTGAAATCTTCGGGAAGGGGGAAGCTCCTGATCTCTGGAGAGAGGGGAGATGTGCCGAGATCGTCAGGGTTCAGCCGAACTCGAGCGAAACCGGCAGCCTCCAAGTTTTGTCGTACTGCTTGCTCGATGCGTTGATCAAGCCACTTTCTGGTGTCGTGGTTGTTGCCCGGAGCTTGGTTGCTTCCGTTGTCCTTCAGGGTGCGTTTTTTGGAAGGTGGGGTCGAGGTCGAACCCTTAGAGGATGAACCCGACTGAGTACCCTGCTGTTGGACGCTCGCTGGATTAGATCTTGCTCTTGACCTTTCCCGGTGGGGGACCGTCGGCAGATGTGTCGACAGTGTCAGCGGTTCCTTTCCCTTTCTGGTTCTCCGAGGCATGGTGTTTGGGAAGATGGCTTTTTGTAGCGTTTCCCACAGACGGCGCCAATTGTAAGTGCACAAAAATTCACGAACCCGGTGAGGGTGGTGTTCTTGCGACTCACTGAGGAGGACGAAGGCTGAGGCTCCCCGTCTCCTCGCTGATGATGGAAGAACCACTGCCTGAGAACCTGGAAGAGGGAGAAGAAACAGGTCAGAGGACCCTGGCTGTGGGCAGCGCAGGGCTCTCCGATGCCTAAGTCAGTATGTATACTGGACAGTAGGAGGAGATTTTAAGGGAAGAAGGTGATACCAGTGTGGTTCTCTCGGACGGGAGAGAGAGAGCCCCCTTGCTATTCTGGTTTGGCCCCTTTTATAGGGGAGGAGAGGGAGATAGTTGACTTTGGAGAGAGAGGAGGCAGGAGACAATGAGGTGGTTAGCCGTCCCATCACAGCCCACTCTGGCGTCTGTGGACGCCGACCTGTCAGGAAGCATGGGCGGCATGGGAGGCTCTGTCTGTCAGAGAGTATAGGCGTGCCCTTGTCTTGTCGCGCGTGCTGTAGCGTGCATGAGTGTCCAAGGGTGGACAGCTGTCAGGCCCTGCCTTGGCTAGTCCTGGCATCCCGACCGAGGTCGGGGAGCCGAGGTCGGAGAGGACCTTGACTTGGCTAGAGACCTTGCAGAGACGCCGAAGTGGAGGACCGGGGAGGAGTCCCTAGCCGAGCTGGAGACGACCTGGCCGAGGTGGAGCTCAGCCGAGCTGGGAGCATCCTGGCAGAGGTGGAAATGTCGTGCAACGGGCCGAGATGAGTCTCTGGCCGGAGTGGGGCACTTGGCCGAGATGGTCGACATTGAGACGGGCCTTGCCGAGATGGCCTGGCTGGCGCCGGAGCATGAGATAGAGCATCCGGACAGTCATTCGGCGAGTTCGGAAATATCCCCACACAGAGCTCATTCCACTCGTCCTTAAAATTAAATTAAAGAAAGATCTTCTCCAAGCTTAAAACAATTGGACCTTAGAGTTTTAAGTCAAAAGAGTTTCTATGATCCCATGAAATTAAATTTCAGCCTAACCCTACTGGAAGACTAATACCTTTCCACTCCTTCCACAAAGATGGTGACTCTAAATCGTTGGCGGGATCAATTAGTTGGACATGGATGGATGGGCCAATGGACAAACAACATTACTCATTATATTTCTAACAATCCAATTTTGCATTGAGAACTTTTTATTAAACCATGTTTTGATGTTTAAACCCACTAAATAGATTGGTGATGGATTGGATGGAACCATTCTCAGATTGAAGAGAATGTCCGCTACTAGGCTAACCAAATCCATCTTCAATGTGTGGTTGTAACTGATGATAAATAAATGCAGGAAATCATACCAAAACAGTTCAAATACATGCATTTTTCCTCTATCCATTTTCAAGTTCATCATACGTTTTTCTCACTGTTGGTGACTTGGTTAAATCATATGACCAGTGTGTGCAACTGAACTCTTTGAAGTCCACCTACACTAGGCTCACCTAGGCCCACCTTTGCTTAATGTAACCAGTGGCGGACCCAGGATTTTAACTTGGTGGGGCTTAAGATAGTCACATGAAAAAAATCAATTGCTATTTTATTAGTATTTCTTAACATTAACTTTTGCAAAAAAGAAATGTCTTGCATTGACAAAATATTGAAATTACATGATCAAATAACATTTTATCATCAAAGATCATGATCACCTAATTACAAAAGATTTTCTTTAGCAAAAAAAAAAAAAAAAAAACCTCAAACAAAGCTTTTACAATTGCCCTCGACGGTTCTTCATGTTTTGAAACCTTTGCATGATTGTCTCATCGTCAATGCTATTAAATATATCTTTTTCAATATAGACAATCAAACAATCATTCATCCACTCATCCTCCATTCGATTGCGCAGCCGATTCTTCACAATTTTCATAGCAGAAAATACCCTTTCAACAGTAGCGGTGGCAATTGGTAGGGTTAACGCCAATTTCAAAAGTAAATAAACCAAAGGATATACAATGTCAGTGGCTGCCGGCCGGTAGCTACTAGCCTGAGACGAGGACTTTTGAGAGGGGGAGGGAAATAGATGAGAAAGGGGTTTAGATTTAATGTTTAAGTTAAAGTAGAATTGTAGAAAGGGAACGTGGGTATGGGGACTTGGGCTAAATTTTAGTGGGGGCTGGGCTTAAGGGCCCTTATGGGCTTTTACCCAATTTGGAGGGGGCTGAACATTACTACTAGGTCCGCCACTGAATGTAACTCTTTTTACACTTTTATGATCCCCCCATGTCACGGCATCATGTCCATTTTTAGGCTCATCGAACCTTTACTAACCTTCAAATTAAATTTGAAAGAAATCTAATCAGGATTAATAATAATCATTTTCAAAGTTGTTAAATTAAGATTAAAATGATCTAATGGGCTAACATTTTGCATGACCCTTATTAGTAACAAAACTTTTCCTCCATCCTAGCTCATGATAGGAAAGCATTCATTGGGCCCCACAAGCTGAGATGCATGAGCACAAAGCTGGTAGGTGAAAATTCTACCCTCAAAATTTGAACACATTAGCCACAAGATCATTGCATGCATATGCATATTAGCATCCACCATGGGCCAGGTCAAGCAGATAGGCTTAATCTTCAATGATGATGATGATGATGGCATCTATGCTGTTGATGTAGTGGGCCATGGAAAATCAGAATCCCCAAAACATGAACCAAAGGTTAACTCTTATAATTCTCCTCCTGTCGCTCCCGTCCGCTAAAACTTTACTTCTCTATCATTCGAGGGTTTCCCCCGGAATCTGCTTTCATTGTCTCGTTTCTGCAATCCATCCATCTCTCTCATTTGCCACTGAAATCCGCCTTCGCCTCCTTTCCCCACCTTTTTCTTCTGTTGCCAAGAAGTCTCGATTTTCTCCCGTTTGTGCGTGCCCTAGGGCGGTTTTCCCCCTTCCATTTCGGCGGTTTTCTTCCGATCCTGAATTCAGAATCCGCCTTCGAGGAAGAAGAGGAAAAGGTTCTGATCTTCCTCAGATTGATTCCGGCTTTGGCGATCTGAGGCGTCTCCTCCTTGGGGGTTTGATTTGGAGGCGATATAAGCAGGTTTGAAATCTCAAACTTCTCTTTTAATTCCAGTCAGATAGATGTAATTTTATGGTCTTTTAGGGATTTTCTACGGTTTCGTAGATTGTCGGTTGTGTTCATAATTGACGGAGGAGAACGGATTTTTTTTTTTTTGTTGTTGTTTTTGCCAACTATCGATCTGAAAGGTCGTTGTTTTGTTGCAGGTTTGAGCCTCTTTTTGTGTAATTTTGTGTGGTCTAAATCGGTTTTCGAGAGGGGATTTGAGGTGAGAAGCGGATTTTCTGGAGTGGATTATACTCTTGGAAAGATGAGTACTCAAAAGAGGAGGAATTTTAAGATAGAGGCGTTTAAGCATCGGGTAGAGTTGGATCCCAAGTACGCAGAGAAGACGTGGAAGGTGTTGGAACATGCCATCCATGAGATCTATAATCACAACGCCAGCGGGCTCAGCTTCGAAGAACTTTATAGGTTTGGTTTATTCATTTGATTGCTTTTATGGTAATGGAGATGATGAGTTTTTTTCCTTTTGGTAGTTCATATATGTTTGTGCTTGTTATGTGCTCCATTCCCTGTTAGAATTCCTGAATATGTAGGCTTTACTAGTACTCTTCTTCTTTTTTTTTTTTCACTGGGTTAGTGTTGCTTTTGACTTGTAGATTATTGTGAAAGCATGGAATAAAAGTGGAGGCAACAGCTGTTTATACGCTTGTTTCTTTTATTGTCGTCTATATTCTGGAACCCAATGATGGGTTATGTTTCTCACATCTAGCAAATTTTATTCTGTGATACCCATATTAAACTTATTAGCTGAAAAAAATCTCAGCTGCTCGATATTGCAACCTCAAGGTTGTGGATTCAAGTCATATTACCAATCTGGAAAAAAAAAAAAAAAAACTCATCGAGTTAATGGAACATAATATGGAAAATCTACATTTGGAGAGATCCTCTGGCCCCACATCATATGCCCATCCACTAATGGATTGCACCCTTCTGTTAGCAATTAGCAAATCTAATCACCGTTCCCAGAATTATGCTGACACAATATTAGCTGATTTTGCCAAAAAAAAATAAAATTAAAAATAGAATGAAGGAAAGGGAAGGAAAGGAATTAAGGAATAAAGAAAGAAAGAAAGAAGTATGACAGGATCAAATAATAGGTTTCAGCCCATCTTACATTTGCGTTTGCTTGGAGTCCTGGGATCTGGATCGAGAGTCCTCCTTTTATTGTTACCAATTTCATTTTTGAGGTTTTGCTCAAAGTTGCAGGTGTGTTTGAGAAGGACCGAACCCATCTCTGGAATTTATTTCCTTTAGTAGCTTACAATTGGTACGTATGGGTAGTGAACGATGCATCACTGTGATTCTCACTCACCGATGCTCATACATGAAATCCAAACCACTCAAAATTACTCGGCCTCTATATACTTTTATCAAATTAATTTATAATCCAATTTTAGTTAGATACACTGTAGATTAAAAAACAATTAGTTTCATGTGCCATTTTATTATGATTTTTTGTCATTATAAATCCAAATGGAGGAAAATCTTTTAAATTGATAAAAATTGGTGGGAACGTGGTTTTGAATGGTTTAGATTTCAAATATGGTTCTCGATCACAAAAATTTATATTTGATGATGATACTAAGTTTGTTGCACCAAAAAAAACCCCAATGTCACTTTTATGATTTCGCATGAATAGGGAGTGACTTTTGTCTCACTTCTCAGCTATCCTATCTTGAAGGGTCTTTTAAAAAAGGGCTAATGGTTATTATTTAATTTATTACATTATATTTTATCTAAATATAAACTATAAGTATGATAAATTTATAAAGTTGACTCAAGAAGATTTTGTGAGGTTCCTTACAAGGGTATAATTATGAAGATAGAATGTTTAAAGTAAATGGCCCCCTTTTAAGCCCTCGCAAAATTTCATTCTAATAAAAGATGGCCTGCCATCAAATTGATCATTAAAAGAAACAAATTTGTAATGATATATTGTTCACAATCATTTGCAAGTGATCAATATGAAAGTGGGCCAAAATCCTATTTAAATGAAGATTTTCGAGGATTCGGACTATTTTGAGATGCCTTAAACTTTTCCCTTATTACATAAATTTTTAATCCAATCAGAATTTATCTACCATGGATAAATATAAAAAAAGGTATTTTTCTTATGATTATCCATGTGAGAACAGGTTTGATTGAAGCAAATTCTTCTATGTAGATAAAAAAAAGTTATTTTGTTTAAAGTCATTTTTTTTTATAACAATGTTGAAGGAGCTTTTGTGTTTAGTTTTTTAAATATTTCATAGAGTTTTGCGATGCATATGTATTTCTTTGTATTGCCTTTTATACAGCATTTGATTGATACAGATACAGATATGGACCCATTCGTTTCAAGTCTCTCTCTCTCTACACACACACACACACACACACACACACACAATTGTATCTACAGTTTCAGTTGACAATACATTTGTGAACTAAGGTGTCACATTGATACTCTGCATTGGCCTAGCCCCTAGATACAAATCCATTCACATATACTTAAAAGAAAAAAGGGCCGATCATGGTTGATTTTTCTTCATACTTATTTTCATTTGCCTTTGATCGAGATACCATGGAATAACAATCCATCTTGTATCTAGCCAATTGTGCTGGTTGAACCCATGAGCACATGATTTGAATCCACATATGGGCTGAACCCATCCAAGGAAGAATAAGTTAGAAGAACTTTTTTGTTACGTTTATATTTAGTTTAAGTTGGTGAGGGAGAACAATTATGAAATTTAAACAACGAGATACAGGGCTGAGTTTGATCGAACCATATTATAAGATGCTATCACCACTATCAACCATCATCTGAAACTCCCATTAATGCTAATTAGATGATCAACTAAATCTGAACATCTATTCCTTCCTAACCATCATTTGTTTTCAACATCTTTGATATCTTATCTCATCTAGTTGGGCTCTATCTTTTGCATTCATGTTTATAGTGTACCCCATCCACATTGTGTTTTGGTAGTAAAATGTATATGTGACCCAGTGGAATAGTTGTAATAAATGGCATCTTAGTCGATTGTCTCTTCAATGGATATCAATCCTATTTGCCAAAGTGGTTATAAAACCATTATGAAGCTATTGATTTTCACATGGAAAAAGAATCTGGAGGGGATTCTAATTGTGTCCGATAAATATGTAAGCAGGAAATGATGATATAATCAAGGTTCAAATGGAGGGCCAAGTGGCCTCCACAGGGCAGGCTGCTCCTTGCTTGTGTAGTTAGGTCCATGTTATCAAAATGTGGAACTGTTCTTGCCTTGCCTACATCACCCGGGGTTGTTTGTCCTGATGAAACCCAAAAGTGATAACATTTGTTTCATGACAATGAAGGGCGTTGCAGTGATTGAGTTTGTGGGATCCTGCAAGGAAAGCTATTGGGTTTTGTGCATAATTTGATTTGGTGTATCCTTTACCCAAATTACTTGCTTATCGTGCAAGCTGCCTCTTTGGTGGGTTTCTGATGCTTGATCTTCTATTCTGAATTCAGGAATGCTTACAATATGGTGCTTCACAAATATGGAGACAAACTTTACTCTGGACTAGTCATCACCATGACCTGGCATTTGAAAGAGATATCTAGATCAATAGAAGCTGCTCAGGGAGGTTTGTTTCTAGAGGAGCTGAACCGGAAATGGGAGGAACACAACAAGGCATTGCAGATGATCCGAGACATATTGATGTATATGGATAGGACTTATGTTCCCAGTTCTAACAAGACACCTGTTCATGAGCTTGGCCTGAATCTGTGGAGAGATAATATCATCCATTCCGGCAAAATCCAGACCAGACTACTCACCACACTTCTTGAACTCGTCTATAAAGAGCGGATGGGTGAAGTTATCAATCGAGGGCTGATGAGGAATATAATAAAGATGCTGATGGATTTGGGATCTTCTGTCTACCAAGAAGACTTTGAGAAACCTTTCCTGGAGGTCTCAGCGACTTTCTACAGGGTTGAGTCGCAGCAATTCATTGAATGTTGTGACTGTAGTGAGTACCTGAGAAAAGCTGAGAGGCGGCTCAATGAAGAGATGGAGAGAGTCTCACACTACCTAGACATCAAAAGTGAAATGAAGATAACAAATGTGGTGGAGAAGGAGATGATTGCAAATCACATGCAAAGGTTGGTCCACATGGATAACTCAGGCTTGGTGAATATGCTTGTTGATGACAAATATGATGACTTGGGAAGAATGTATAATTTGTTCCGTAGAGTCCCTGATGGGTTGTCAACTGTAAGAGATGTGATGACTTCTCATCTTCGAGAAACTGGGAAACAATTAGTTACGGATCCAGAGCGTTTAAGGGATCCGGTGGATTTTGTTCAGCGCCTTCTGGATGAAAAAGATAAACATGACAAGATCATTAGTTTGGCATTTAACAATGACAAGACCTTCCAAAATGCACTAAATTCTTCATTTGAATACTTCATCAATTTGAATCCGAGATCTCCTGAGTTTATTTCCTTATTTGTCGATGATAAACTTCGTAAAGGCCTTAAAGAGGTCAGTGAAGAGGATGTGGAGATTGTTCTTGATAAAGTGATGATGTTGTTCAGATACCTGCAAGAAAAGGATGTGTTCGAGAAGTACTATAAGCAACATTTGGCAAAACGGCTTCTGTCTGGCAAAACTGTTTCTGATGATGCAGAGAGAAGTCTTATAGTTAAACTCAAAACTGAATGTGGGTATCAATTCACTTCTAAGTTAGAAGGCATGTTCACAGACATGAAAACCTCCCAAGACACTATGCAAGGGTTCTACGCAAGTCAGTCCGCTGAGATGGGTGACAGTCCTACTCTAGCTGTCCAAGTTCTTACTACAGGTTCTTGGCCCACTCAGCCCAGCACTGCTTGTAACCTTCCTGCGGAAATTCTCAGTGTCTGTGAAAGGTTTCGAACATACTATCTTGGCACTCATACTGGGCGTAGATTGACGTGGCAAACGAATATGGGGACAGCAGATCTGAAAGCAACCTTTGGGAAGGGTCAGAAGCATGAGCTGAATGTGTCGACATACCAGATGTGCATTCTCATGCTCTTTAATTCAGCGGACCACTTAAGCTACAAAGAAATTGAGCAGGCTACAGAGATACCAGCCTCAGACTTGAAGAGATCCTTGCAGTCTCTGGCTTGTGTCAAGGGAAAGAACGTTCTTCGCAAGGAGCCCATGAGCAAGGACATTGCTGAGGATGATGCATTTTTCTTCAATGATAAGTTCACCAGCAAGTTCTTTAAGGTGAAAATAGGCACGGTTGCTGCACAGAAAGAGTCAGAGCCTGAGAAGCAGGAGACGCGTCAGAGAGTAGAAGAAGACAGAAAGCCTCAGATTGAGGCTGCCATTGTGAGGATTATGAAATCTAGGCGGGTCTTAGATCACAATAACATTGTAACCGAAGTCACAAAGCAACTTCAGTCACGCTTTCTGCCAAACCCTGTTGTAATAAAGAAACGGATTGAATCCCTTATTGAGCGTGAGTTTCTGGAGAGGGACAAAGTGGACAGGAAATTGTATCGGTATCTTGCCTGAACAGTTACCCTAGATTGATGACGTCCCTGGCACCATGGGTCGAATTGTATCCAACTGGTGGGCAAAGCATATCTTTAGCCACCTTTGCTAGCTTTTTTCACTTGAAATCTTGTTTAATTCAAATATTCATCTGGCACATTTTACTTGCTTTCCCTTAAATGTCTCCAGCTTGTACTGTAAGTTGGTTTGGGCCTCCGTTGCTTGTTTTGGTTTTTAGCTTAGTCTGAAATATTCGGACATTGTCAGTGAAGTTTGCGGAGTCTGAGATTGAGATTGTTACATATCAATGCATTATCTGTCCCTTTCTTCTTTTTGTGTCCCTTCTTCCGTGTGGATGGTGATTGAAGGGAGATCACATCATGTTGTAACCCACAATGTTTAAAGTTAGGCCTGTTCATGGGCAGGGTTTGTACCTAAGAAAACCTGAACTTTTGATGGGCCTGGCCCAAGTAGCATGTTTGAGCAGTCCTTAGTTGGATGATGGCCCCCAAAATCAACTAGATCAAAGGATCCTATCTGCTTTATCAGTGGCCTGCAAACAAGTATCGAGGAGCAAAGAGAAGCACCAGTGGTCTGAAAATCATGCAAATAGTGAATTTGCAAAGATCTGAAGGTTTGCTGTCCATTTCCCCATGGTGAGATCGATCACATCAGTGGCGTGGAATACCAAAAAGTGGGCCCCGCCTGTTCATGGTTGTCACAGCCAGAAACCATATACATCCATTATGCATCAGGATCCTCCAGAAGCACATACACACTCATGCCTCCATGCATAAAAGCATGCAGTTACTCTTCAAACAGTCGGCTATGGTTTAGATGAGATTTTCACTAAAGAAAATTTCCGTATCTTTTATTTTGCAGACAGACAGGGATTCAAAGTCTCTAGACGGGATGGCAATTACATGATTTTTGCTGAAGATGATCACTAGTAATTCTTACATAACTTTTTCCAGCAACGTATCCATCAGGTGAGCTAAGTATGCCCACTTTACACTTGCTGCTTGACTTTCCATATCCTTTTCACATGCTTCTCCCCGGTTATTTACATTTTCTTCTGATTTGTATCTATTTCAGTCTTATACATGAAGAGCGGCCAAGCCCTCTTGGAAGTTACACTTGTCATCCAAACATTTCAGTGGGTAAAGTGCAATTTCAGCGGGTAAGTGCAATACCAGAGGAGTGCATGTGCACTGTGCGGTCGTATGATGTGAAAAGAAATCCTTGTAGTTCTCTTTGGGGGCTGATACTTGAAATGGTTATGCTGTTTACGGAGTTCCGATAACTTTCCTCGTCTTTAGTTTTGCATATTCTGAAATTGATCTGTTGGTTGATGAGTTCCGATAAGTTTCTTCTCGTTTTTTGTTTTGCATATTCTGAAATGGTTCTGCTGTTTAATGAGTTCTGATAACTTTCTTCTTGTTTTTTGCTTTGTGTATTATTAACCTATGATAAATGGGGTTGTTTAGGAGTGTTGACACCAAACATAATGAAAAGAAGATAAAGACACAAATTAACTAACATTCGCTCACCTTGAATGGCTATATCCTTGGGCATTCCAACAAGCAAGTTAATTTTCACTATTTCAGCTGGCAAATGCTGGCCGACCCTTAAACCCCTTTCTTCAACACCACCTTTAAAAACCTGCAGGGACGATTGGATGCTTGGATTTCAATTTTCACTATTTCTACCTTTTTCATCGCCTGAAATCAATGTACATTTCGATACAAAAGAGTGCACTTGAAAACCCCATTTCCTTCATGCCATTTCCATCTACTCTCATTTGGAAGAGATAAATAAAATGTAGTAAATAAGGGGACCAGTGGGACACACCAGGGGATACACCATGAAGACATGAACGCACCACATTTTTTTACATTTCTATGAAAATCTGCCTGGCCAAATGCAACCCTTATTCCTCGTGGATGTCATCACCATGCTGTAAAACAGTCATTGCACATTCGGTTGAGAAAGATATTCCTCCTCTCTCTCAAATACGATACCAGTCTCAAAATTCGTAACACAACAGTACGCATCAACCTGATTCTCCAATTTCAGTGACCCATGAACTCAAGATATCTCATAGGGAGTCCTTTCAAACTCTTCAAAATCCATGATTGTCAAGCTTTTTGGATGAGCCCCACAAAGAACAATTTAACTGTTCTTAAGATGACACAAATCAGATCATCATTTCTTGAAGACCGAAGAAATTGCCCTACTGTTTTCTAGAAATAACGAAGCTTCCTATTAGCTATTAAATTATGAAAATTCCCATTATCTAATTCATTCTTGAATGGAATCTTGTCTAATCAGCCGCTGAAGGCAATTATCCAGGATGCTTTAATTAAGGATCAAGAATAGAGATATACATGAATCTAAATTCACTATAGTAAAAGGAGAGTTTTTTAGATCTATTTTACTGCAAGTTTAATCACTAATTTAACCTCAATTTTTATGGTCTTTCTGTCTTTTTTTTTTTTAAATTGGCCCACTGACCAAGAATGATACTTTCAATTTTAAAGGCTCATAAATCAATTTTAAGCATGCGTAATAGCAAGGTACAAACACCACATAATTCCATGAGTGTGTTGCATCTCACCTTATCTTTTACTGAAATAATTGGAAAAGATCCACTAAAAAGTTCCATTGGCAAGAGAGGCAAGTGAAAAAAAATGATGGCAAATGGACCACAGACAATGAAAGCATAAAAAGCGCTTGGTAGAAAATTAAAGGCTAATAAAGGCACAGAAGTGACAGAACTGATGAGTCTCCCAGGGAATACCACCAAGTGTCTCGCACACGCTTTTGATGAGGTAGCATGTGTGGAACTTGCGGGGAAGGGAGGAGGAGGACAACCAGGAGGGTCAAAATTTCACAAAATCCCCAATTGTTATTTATTTATTTATTTTTTTTTTTACATTTGCCCTCTCAAAAAAAAAAATATATATATATATATATAGCAAAAGGCAAATTTTCTTGTCTTGCCATCGGTGAAACTCCATCATACTTTAAAATGAATGTCATGCCATCAAATTTGACTTTAATTGGAATTGGTCCCACGGTAAGATTGAACATATGAGTAATGCATAAGATTATGCTAATTATGCTAACAATCATGTGCTTAGTGAGGCTGAGACCAACTCAAAGAAAATTTGAGGATTTGTCACCAGATGTCTAAATTGTTCTAAGTGCCCATGCAATTCATTATTCTATTATTTCATGTGATATATTTTCTTCGCTTTTTCCTTTTTACCCAGCTTAGGGGGGTTGTGACTCCAGCCCTCGGGTGAGGGAAGGAGACCTCAGGTGAGGTGAGGGAACAGAATCCTCCGGTGACGAAAGTAGACCTTGGGTGATGTAAGAATTGAAGCCTCTTACCACTGAGGTAATAGGCCATTCTTAATGCGATACATTACATAAAGGTAGAAAGCATGACCAAATTCCATCCATAAAAAAATATTTGTGACTTTACAAGATAGGGATGGGAGTGCAGGATTTCTCTATTATCAAGACAACAATCCGTGGGGCCCAAATTCCTCGCTGCCTGAACATGTACTAATGTTTGGTACATGGAGTTCCAAAGTAGGTGTGAACATGGATCGCTGTACTCTTAAAAAAATTAAGAAGATTTCACTAGAAAAATTACCTTAGATGAAGAACTTCTTCAGTAGCACAAGAACTCTAAATGAATCTCTAAACTTTGGAGGGGAGAGAGGTAGATGTTCTAGGGTAGCAAGAGTTGTTTAATTAGGGTTTCCAAAGAGAATTAGGACTCAAACATCCTGGGAATTTTCGCGAAGCTCGCTCGACCCAACTTAACTTTTGTCTTGAAGCCTTGAGATAGCTGCAAAACTCGCTCGATCTAAAGTGGGTTTCGTTTGAGCGAATTGAGCTTCTGTCTCAATCAGTCTTCGCAGTTTGACTGTATGACTTGAAACTCTGTGATTTTTCTTCCTCCTGTTCTTCACGATGATCCATACTACAGTCCATAACTAGAAAATAGAAAATTACAACTCTATTTGGACTCGAGTTTTGTTCGAAATCTATGAATTGCCAACTAAGAATTCTAACACAACACAAACCATCCTATGTAACACACTTAGAGCATTCACGAGTTGGGACACTGGTAAAAATGTAATGGGCTAGATTTGAGTTGAGTTTGAGTCTTGCAATATGGACACGGCAAGTTTTTCTCGAATGATAGTTAAATAAACCGATAATAGGGGGGTTAAATGGGTTAGGTTTGCGTCAAATCTAGTGGGGACCCAAACTCAATTGAGGATCTTGGGTTAGGTTTGTGTCAAATCTAGTGGGGACCCAAACTCAATTGAGGATCTTGTACTCGGACCCAAAACAAGTCGGAATTCAAAGAACTTTTTTTTTTTTTTTTTGCTATCGGAGGGTTCCCAACCCTTTGGGATGGACTAATCCCTCCGGTTCAAAGGGAAATCGGGTAAACTCCCCTGTAGCCCCAGTATGGTAGTGTAGTTTCGAACTTACAACCTCTAGTGCAAAATGTGGTCCTAGGCCAACTGAACTACCCATTGGAGTTGAATTCAAAGACCTAACTTTGAAATGAACTGAATATTATAGGTGGAGAAGTAAATTGTCAAGGACATGGACCCACACTCAATTAAGAATCCTGTAGTCGGATCCGAAACAATCAATCGACTTTGACTTTTATTCACCAGACTGGGCTTTGAGCTATTACTGATATATTGTGTATATTACATAATCTGCACAAAACAGTATTGTACCCTCGGGTATACAGATTAGCATCCAGGCTTGAACCTGATTACTCAGGAGAACTGAACTAGACCTAGACCCACTTATCAGTTCAGCCTAAAATGGTGTCCATACTTTGTCTTTTCAAGTCGTGTAATTGGAATAACTAGGTCTACATCTTGTTATGTATAATGTTTGCTCAGCCCAACATATATTAGGATAAATGTGAATATGTATTTTCCCAGTGGGTTAGGCTTGAGCTTTACTTCTTGGCCCATCTTTTATATCTGGCTTTAAAAATTAGGCCCAATAGTTGAAAGGGCTAGGCCTCGGCTAGTGTTTATTGTTTAGTGATTCAATTTTATATGGACAATGATATGATCAATGTCACATCAGAATAGGTGCCAAATTCATAAGGGTAATTAAGTAGGTGTACCAAGTTTGGATTGATCATTGATGAATTAAATCTTTGCCTTTTTATTGGATACAATTTTTCTATTTGATTGTGCACTTCCCCACATTAAAAATCACTACAGTAAACTCCTTTACCAATATAGAAAAACCACTATAATAAACTAAAATCAAGTTGCTCCTTGCAGCTTTTGCTTTTGTAATTTGCGTGCAATTTTTTTCTTTTATAGTTTGTAGTTGGCTTGTAATTTGTGCAATTGGTAATTTTCTTTATTTATAATTAATGCAAAGTTCCAACTGGAAAAGTCCATTAATAAAATGATTTGCCACTTTTTAGCTCAACAACATCTACACTTTGGAGAAAGGTCGATGATCATCTCCATTAATAGAATCCTTGTCATGGTGGAGACTGTTGAAATTTATCACATATCCATTTGTTATGGCCAGTAAACCCCACGAGAAAGTTGCATTTCTTATTTAATTATTACTAATTAGAGATAAAGCAGCTTTATTTTTATTTGGTCATTTCTTTAATCTGTGTTGTGCTCTTGAGAATCTTAGACCATCATCTAGTAAAAAAAAAAAGTAGAGAGTTGGGTTTGCTTGTATTTTATGCATGGAAAATGAGAATGGGATTTTGCAGATGTAAAATTTGTGTATATAAATTTTGTAGGGAACATTTATATGTAACACACATTACCATATTTATTGGAAGCATAATTTTCACATCATGAGTAAACAGTGAAAAACTCAAAATACATATGTAAAATTTTCATATATCTCAAAACCCTATAAATGTTTAAGACATGAAATTAAACATTTACGATTTAATGGGCCAATAAAAAAGTTATCTATCTAAGAGTTGGTGGAGGGCTCAAGAATTACCAGACATACATTTGTGAGGGTTTATAAGGAATTTAATATTGCAACTGAAGCATTGTCCTTGTACTTACGTGTTTTTAAAAATGGAGAAGATGTGTAAATTCTTTAAAATGTAGTTGCTTTTTAATTTTTTTGTTGGAAAAGTTGGAGGAAGTTTTGGTAAAAAGTGTTTTGATTTTATGTTTAACTCGACTTAACTTTAGAGATGAAATTAACAAACGGACCCTTATTATCCTTTGGGAAGTGAAAATCTTCATATAAAATTGGCACTCGGCACCTGGCACCCACGACTTTGGTTGGGACCACTCGTGGGGGGAGAAATTTGATTGGATTGATACCGCACGGATAAACAGTGGTGGTGATCGACCGGATTTCCGGTCCGGCCTAAAATGAAGGACCTGTCCAAACCGGTCCGATTGGACCACTAAAAGTGGTCCGGACCGGTTTTCATTTATTTTTTTTTTCATTTTTTTTTTTTTTTTTTTTCATTTTCACCTCACATCTAAAAAGTGGGCAAATGTCAAATGAATGAATGATGGGTTTTACAAATGGGTGATGGGCTCATGCCTCATGCGCTCGAAGATTATGAAAAAAAAAATTATTATTTTAATAAATGCGATCCGGTCCGGTCCAGACCAGACCACAAAAGGCCTGGACCGGACCGGATTTGGACTACCAAGACCGCAAATCCGGTCCGATCCGATCCAGTTTTATATCCGGTCCAATCTGTGGTCCGGTTATGTGCAGCCCTAATAAACAGCACAAGATCTTTGAACGAGTCAAGTCACAGTGCCCGGCAATTGTGCATCAATGTAGTCCACAGTAGTACCATATATTTTAACAAATCCTACTGCACTGAGGCCTTAACCTGATCCGAATTGTGTGACCCCTCTCTCGTTTCCCGAATTCTGTGATTGGGCTATGACTAGGTCACTAGAGCCTAGAGGACCTCAAAATAGAGGTGTACTTTTAAAAATCAAACTCGGACAGTCGGACTCCTTACAAGTTACAAGCACTTCCCAGTAAAAGCTAAACTGATCCTTTGGCCAGTATTTACAGGGAGAGGCCTCTTGATTGTCTTGGACCACACTGTATAAGGCCCATCGGCACTGCTATATGGGCCCTCAACTACATATCACTCCTGACCATGGCCTTAATTATCTTACCAACCAACCAACCCCCCCCCCCCCCCCCCCCCTCCTCTTATGGCCCTCAACTACATATCACTCCTGACCATGGCCTTAATTTCTCTACAACCAACCCCCCCCCACCCCACCCTTCTATAGGGGGCCCTCAACTACATATCACTCCTGCCCATGGCCTTAATTTTCTCTACCAACCCCCCCCCCCCCCCCCCCCCCCCGACCATGGCCTTAATTTATTTCTTACCAACCCCCCCAATTTACAAGGGCTCAAGACCCCATTGCTCACAGCTTTGAGCCTTGCCTTGTGCAATTTGCACTAGCAGTGTTTGGTATGTTTATCAGAAAACTCCTACTTAAAACCATTAGAAATGGAGTCTAGATACTCGGTAGTGTCTCACTCACTCAAAGGATTTTTAAGTGAAAGGAGTGGAATTTCACATTGGGACACATCTATTAAAAATTTAAGCTGCTGACTCTCATTGTATTGGATGTCAGTGGCGGACTCAGGAATTTTTTTGGGTGGGGCGGACAAACGATAGTCAAGTAAGAAAGCTAAACATTATTTTGTTATACTTTCTTGATATTACCAATGGCAAAAGTGCAAATGTATTACAAAATTTAGATAGATACAAATGACTTAATTGCATCAACTACTAACTAACATTTTCTCACCAAAATTTAGTACTCCACACCTTTTCCTCATTTATGGTTTTTCCTTTTCACAGAAAAATGGATGTCTAACTTATGACGCTCATGGTGAATGTGTAGCTGGGGAAGATTTTTTTACAACAACTGCATACATTTTCAACATAAATCCTCCATTGAAAGTAAAAAAAGATTATAATTCTAAACATTTACTAAAGAATGGAAGATGCCAAACTATAAGTCATGCCTTTTATTACACGCATACAATGCCACATACAAGAATGCTAAAAAAGTTGTTCTTAGATTGAGAAATTCATAAAAGGAGATTCAAGTCACAAATGGATTTTTAATATCAAAGTGGCATCACTAATAAAATAGAAGTTAAATAAAAAAGGTAGCAGTCAAGATACAAACCAAATATTGTATTACATGTTTAAGCAGAGAAGCCATGGTCTCTAGCAATTGCCAAATATAATTTCAATTTCCAGATATTGAAAATTATATTGATGAAATGGAGCTGACGATCTAAATAATTTCTTCTTTCACTAATAAAGTTTTCAACTGATCCAACAAAGCCATTGAGGTTTGTACTGCTGAGATGCTCAGAGTCTAAATGGATGAACAACGGCATAAGCCAACAGTCTCAACCCACTTTAGTTTCAGGGCACGAGAACATTCCTTACCCAATCTAAGTCTTGGAATGACACTTGCAACACAATCAATAAACAAATGGCAACTCTGTTTGGCTCATTATATAGAATACCTATTTAGATTGGATTAAAAAAAAAAACACTACTACCCATCAAAATATCTAGAAATCATAGCTTTTAATCGAGCATCAGTTAGAGATTTAGGGATTGGGGATTGAGTTTCAAGATTTAGGAATTGTGGATTGGGGAAAGAGATAACTGATCAGGGTTTGCATTTAGCGATTGTAAGTTTAGGTATTAAGATTTAGGAAAAGGGAATTGGATTATGGTTAGGGTTAAGCATTGGAGTTCAAAAATTTAGGGATAAAGGAAAGAGTCTGGTTTGGTTGTGGCCTATGTGTGTACGAGAGAGAGATATGGAAATACTGACTGGGCCGCCAGTTGGAAAGGGAGGTAGCGCCCATGTTGCAGACGGAGTAGTTCTTGAGAACAGGAGAAGCCTTCTTGTTTAGGGTAAGGAAGGTGGTGCGAATGATTTTGACCAACGGGTGCATGGGCCAGATGGTACAAAGCCCTCTATGGGGCTTTTTTCGATTTGGGTGGGGCGGATGCACCCATGTGCCAATACATGGGTCCGCCCCTGTTGGATGTTACTCCAATAGAAGTTAGTTGACTAAGAGAAGGTTTAGTGAGAAAACATACATTGGCAACCGCTGGCCCATACAAGATTCATATGGGACTCCTATGTGGTTAATCCATACCTCTCAAGCTCTCACACATGCAGTCACACTCATCTATCCCAATGTGTATACAGACTCAAACTCAACCCTTTTCTTCAAATTAACTTACGCGGACTCAAGCTCATGCACCCCACATACACGGTTCCTAACCAGTTGAGCCAACAGGCGAAAACAACACAGCTGGCCCAACTTTGATCATATTCAGAGTCAAGTTTATCCATCCTGAGATTTGATCTCCCAAGTTATACACCATTAAACTGTAATGGTTGGTGGTCTCGTGTCACGTCTGAGCCACAGAAAGAGGTCCATGCATAATTTGTTTATTTTTAGTGCTGGTAGATTGTAGTCTGGGCTTTAGTTTGCCCACCACCACAATTGTAGGAACCACGGAGTCTTTGAAGTAGTCTAATTTATATTTTGCTACCACACTTTTAGAAACCATAAAACAATATGGGATCTACATCTTCTTCCAGTCATAAGATGAATCCAGCTCTCCTCATCAGCATTGCATGTTTGTGGGCTTTCTGTAGAAAGGTTTCACACCCAAAGGTCAAACTACTTACCAAACTCATGTCTTAAAAAAAAAAAAACGAAGACTGCTGGAAGCATCCACAGATCATAATTTGACAAGTCAATTGACTTGAGCTACAAAAAGCATATAAAAAGAAGGCACACAAAGTTAGAACTTTTAGTATTTGTTAACATATAAATCATTCTCTCACGTGGATGAAGCATCCAAAACCCATATTGATTACACAGTGACAACAAACAATCAACTAAATCTTTACTGAATTGGAGAGTTAATATAACTTCGACTGATCGAGATAAAGCTGGATGACTTAAAACTATAACTAATTTGTGGACTCACTTTTGTTGCTTTAAACATGATTGATGTTTGGTTAAGAAGAGCTTCATATTTGTTGTTCATTAATAAGAAGGTCGCTTTCATTTGATGATCATCTCTATTTCATGAGAGGCATCCGAGACATGCCTAGTTTTTTTTTTCTTTCCCTCTCTTGATTCATTGTTATGATACAAAATCAATGTGGAATTTAAGTCATATCTAGCTAGCTAATGATGGTATTATTAGGATATGATCAACCACTGAAATCTTATTAATATATATAGGCCCTGTTTCTTTTCCGGAATTCCTGACAGGAATTCCGGTTGTCTGGGAATTCCGGAATTCCTGTCAGGATCCAGTGTTCTTTGGCAAGAATTCCTAGCATTCTAAAATTCTGGTATTTACAGATGCAAAAAGTAAGCATTTCAAAATCCCACTTCAACACCTGGATTTCCAAAAACCACCATTGCAGGAATTCCGGCTGAGCTTTCCGGTACTCAACGGTCATCCTTGATTTTGGTTTTCCGGCCTCGGCAAGGAGAAAGAAGGCCAGTTTCTTCTTCTTCTGAGCTTTGAGATGATTGGTGTAATTTTTTTTTCCCTCTTTTCTCTTCTGTTGTGGTTTTTTTTTTTTTTAGAGGGTTTGATGGAGGGGTCTCAGTGGTCCATCAACAAGAAGAAGGAAGAAAACAGAATGGAAGAAAGAAAGGAAAAATAGAGAAAGGGACAAATCCAACATCTGCAAGCTCTTGAGTCCTCCCGGTGAGATTGTTGTGGGAGAGATGGATGTATACAATATCTGTGTATTTAGGGATGAAGCCATCGGGGAAGGTGCCCACCAACCCAGTCGCCAACAGGTCGAGCGTTTGGAGTCCGGCGGGGAGCTGGAGCAGTGAGAGGGAGAAATAAGGAATGAAAGAGAGAAAAACACAGAAAAGGAAATTGGGAAATTAGAAAGAGATGGACAGGTGGGTTTTGTGGTGACTAGCAATGGCGACGGTGGTGGCCGGCGGCGACGGTGGTGGCTCGGCGGTGATAGAAATGGGTCGGAGACGGTGGGCAGCAAGTAAGGTGAGGAGAGGGAGTGGAGAACAAGGGAGATGGGGTTGCTGTGTGGAGTGGAATGAAGAGGGTTTTGTGACCTCTGGGATGGGAAAGTGAAATGGGTGGGGGAGTTCTACACGTGGATTAAAGGGGTGGGGTATGTGGGAATGAGATGGGGAGGTGGGGTTCACATGGGATAAAAGGTGGGGACTTTGAATGTGAAAATGGAGAATGATTACAATGATGAAACCATATCTGGTTATGGTTTGCATAGATTATGTTTTTTTTTTTTTAGCTTCTTGAATTGTGAAAGTGGGCCCAACATTGATTCCTACATCTTACAATTAGTATTAAACACATTTGCGTATTGAGTTGTAAAAATACATTGATGGGTTAAATTGGTATATAAAAAATGCATATAGAGTAAAATTCTAGTCAAAAATCATTTTTGTTATGAAACAGAGAATTCATTAAATTCAGAAATTCAGAAATTCTCAGGCAGGAATTCAGGCATAAATGAACAGGGAATTCAGAAATGACAGGATTCAGTGAGCATTTCGAATTCCAGCAATTTCAAAATCCCAGACAGCATACCAGCCATGAATTCCAAGAAATCTAGGAAAGAAAAGGCCATAGAGTCTATCTTGTGAATTGTAGTGGGCATTGGACCAAATCTCTATAGTGCTCAAGTTAAAATATTGCTCTTGAACAAATAGTCCACTCTAGGAAAAATAAAAACAAAAATAAAATCAAGGCATGCTGAGATTATCATTTATCTTTTATGATAAAACTAATTGCACTCTTCTGACTTCCCATGAATGTTACTGACCCAAATAAAATATACAATACCCATAGTAAGTATCTTTCGATCTTGTTCATCAATCAATGCATTTAATGCATCCAGTCTCAACTCTCAACGCCTTCTGCCAAGAATGTGAAACGCATGGTAAGACCATGGCCGTACATCTCGGAAGCCTCACCAAAAAAAATGCACGAACCCATCCTGTCACATTAATATTCTTCTTCATATTCGGTCTTTGGCCACATGGGCTAAATGGGAGTGGTCGAGACGTGGACCCAAGTTCCAGCACTTAACCAAAAAAAAATTTAAGACATGGCCAATAGTCAATATGGGAAAGTCTTCTCATCAGACAGCTGGATCATCCTTATTAAACTCTGGAATGTGGACCACACGATGTGAACTTTACCTGATGAACGATCCGGATTTCATTGGGTGTTTGATGGACTTATGATCTTTGTATGGTGGGTCCAATGTAGGTGAGTGATGCTACTATTTTTATTTATTGATGGACAGATTTCTGGATCGTGACCGTATTTGGGTTCACATGAACCGCAGTGAAAAGCTGCTCTATTGTGGAACAGAGGACCAGAAGGGTACACCGTACCCCGCGGGAGCATCAAAAGCAATGTTGGTTCATAAGTGACCCGCCGATGATGGAAGACTATATGTAATCTGAATCATATGCGTGGCCCATGTGAGAATTGAATCTCAGCTTTCTGATCTTGATTTTGTAATCCTATAATTAATATAAATCTTAAGATCGAGAACATCATGGTAATCACATGTAGGATTTAATCTTAAATAGATTGAACATTATCTTCAGACATCCTGATGCAGAGAGCTTTCTGATCCTGTTGTTGATTAATGATGAGAATCGTTCAAAAAGAGTCTAGGGGAATAATTTCGATTTATCTCTCCTTGTCCTATTAAACTTAATGTGTTGAGCTCTCGTAGTACGTGTTCTTTGTGCTGAAGGCAAAGACTCTATTTTTATAGGTGGAAAGAGGCACCTGAGTTTTCAATTAAACTTCATTAGTTTTAATCTCAACCGTCCATCTAGATAGAGAATATTTGGATCATCTCATTCGAAAACTAATTGACCTAATTGATAGCATGTATCCTATAAAAATAAGATTTCCTATGACTTGTAATTCAAGTCAGGAACTAAAGTTAATTTCCTTACAGATTTGACCCAACTTGAATTTGATTGCCATAAATTTGATGGGCAGTTCCTAGGAGAAATTTCTTGTGTGGGGTCCACATGAAACAATTGGTTAGACCCTCGTTTTAATGCCGAGGGCCCCACCGTGCATTCCAGGCAAGCATTGCATTAATAATGGCCTCTTCTGTATTAATCTGTATTGTATATTAAAAGGAAAGACAGGAGCTGAATCATAGAACAGAGACTTGGGAGCTGGGACAGCCATAAGTACAGATAAGAAATAAAATAAGGAAAAGTAACATAGTTACATGATGAGAAAGTGAAGCAAGAAAAAGTAATAGCATAAGAAAGTTAAAAAAGAAAAAAAAAATGTAACATAAGAAAGTGAAGAAAGAAATAGTAATACCAGAAGGATATCTGAGATTTCTTGTATGGGAGTCATGTGGAAGTTTTAAATGCTGTTACACAATTTAAATTCAAAATACTCAAGGACTAATGATCATTTTGAAATCTGAATGTATAAGAATGTGAAGAATTTTACAATCTAAAAATGCAAAATATCCTTCCAAGATTTTGAAGAACTCAGAAAACAACCAAAGGTGTGTATGCACTTCTATAAAAAAATGTACTTAAAAAAGTTCTTATTATAAGAAACTAATTAGAAGATAGAAAAGCAATTCAGTTTATGAGTCCATTTATATGCCTACTTATCAAAATGCATGGAATGTATGGAAAAAGTTAATATAAAAAAAAGTCAGCTTGGTCGAATCATCCTGCCCTTAGTTTAATATCTTAATGTTTAGTGGATATATATTTTTTTAATATTCAATCCAACACGGTAGATAAAGATTAGATGAGAGTGATATTGGACCTCATGTCATATCATGGGAGAAGAGAGTGTAAAAGGGCCCGCACGGATGAAAGATTGGCCCAAGTAGGCTCCAACGAGTTGGACCGCATTTCGAGATCATCCAATATTCAAATACACGTGTCCACCAAGTGAGGGAAACGTGCACCACCACATGGTTGTCGATTAGTGATGTGGATCAGAATCTCTAAATGGATGGCTCAAGATGGTTTGGACTTTGAACATAGAAAATGGTTTTGTCCTATTTTTCCCTTATTCCACTTTGAACCCGGATCTGAACCCACCCATTTACAACCCTAGTCAAGATGGTTTGGACTTTGGGCATAGAAAATGAACTGGTGCTCCCGCGGCACACGGCCTGTGCCTGTCAAATGTGAATTATCAGATATTCGCAGCACTAACGAGAAATCCCAGACATGTGATTCTTCGCCTCTTGTATCCCTCTATATAAAAAAAAATACAAAGCCACAAACAATGCAGATGCAGTAGTAATTGCGTCCATAAAAACTTTCCACAGGCACACACACAGAGAAACTTGTCCTAGCTTGTTTCTTTTCTCATCTCCTCTTGTCCTAGCAATGGAAGCAGTTCACGAAGATGAGTGGGAGGAGGAGGGAGAGGAGGATGGTGGGAGTTTGAAGGCAAGGTCTCGGAAGAGCATAATCGAATATCTTGAAGCTAACCAAGGTGTAGTACAAGTGGTGGGAGAGTCTGAAAACGGAAGAAATCCCGAAGCTAACGAAGGTGCGCCAGTCCAAGTAGAAGTGGTGCGGCTGCTGGGAGAGTTGGAAAGTTGCGTCTACTTGGACAGGGAGAAAGGTAAGACTCCCATCAGTTTATTTCAGCTGCTCCTGCTTTCCATTCTTTCTTTTTACGTGAAATGACAGTAGTGCCCCTTGTTCTCTGTTTCGCCCTTTTTGGAGCTCAGTCTCAGAGATTTATCTCAGATGCTTATATATGGAGATTTTAATCTTGTCTTTGAAAGCTTCAAAAAATAAAATAAAATAATAGTAATAAAACTTTTGATTCGTTTTCAAGAAGTGCATGAGAATTTTAATATTTCAAAATAGTATAAAATTCCCCCATATTTCTTTTAATCTAATTAGTTGTCTTCATAAAAAAAAAAGATTTAAAAATGATAAAAATACCCTTTTGACAAGTTTTTGTCAATTTTCTCTTTTTCCCAAAACCACTCTGATGATGGGGTGCATGGTTCAATCATTTAGGAGAATGACTGATTTTGGGTCTCATATGTCCCAAGTTTCAACTTAATTTTGATGATATAACCATTTAATAAGGAGACTTTTTCAGTAACATGCCCAAAGAGGTTATTTGAGTCAAACTTGATCATTTACTTATATGATTTATTGAAGGGAAAACTTGAAAGAAAGACAAAAGGGTATTGTTGTTGTTTGCAATCTTTTCATAGGGAGGACTTGATTAACAAAATCATGGAAAAATTATATACTCTTTTGAAATATTTAAAACTTGTGTACTTTTTTTTTAAAAATGAGTTAAGTGTTTTGTCCTATTTTGAAAAATCTCCTTTCTTTTACAAACAAGTTCCTCTGGAAAAGCAGGATGAAATGCGCCAAGATAATGTTTTTATGCGACGGTTCAGCCCTTGGCTGTTATGGTCCAGATTCCAGAACCATTTTCTATATCTGTTTCTCATATTTTGGTTGTCTTTCTCAGAGACTCTGTGCAGTTGGGTGCTGTCATTAAGGTTGTTGTCCTCAGCATTTAAGACAATGGTGAGTGACCGAATGGATGGACCATACCCTGACATCTGAAGACCAGATGTAGGGTAACCTAGGAATAGGATCTTCCACATTTTGACACTTCCATGGTTCATCCAAATCAGGATCACACTGTCCCCACTTGTGTTAACATACTTTTTTAAATCCAAGGACAAAGGTTCTCATAATACATCTTATTTAAAATAGATTTTCAACTCAACCCAACCACCCCCTGACCCCACATCCCCTAATCAAGTGGATGCATGTACGTAAACACCAATTATTTTACCCGCACGCAAACCAAATCAAACCAAGTCAAGTCTTTTCCCACTAGTAGGGTTCGGCTATATAGATTTGACGACGCCAATTAAATCTGTTTAGGACTACGTCCTCCGTTAGATCCATGTAAACAAGGTAATGTTTAATAGTTTCTTTCCAACTTCTCTTGGTCTCCCTCTCCTACTCCTAGCAATCTCCATGCATGCTTTCACACCTTTTAACAGGTACCTCCACTAAATCATTTTACGCGCAAGTAGACCCCGGTAAATCATTTTCAATGTGTCAGCAATCCAACAGTAAGGTCAAATTGCCTGATGTTGATCAGTCATTTGATCTAGTCTTTAATGCATTAAATCATCCTCTTTTATGTATTCATGGGGCTTGTTTTCAAAGTGCAAGATGAAGCCAAACATTTCAGATATTTTGATAAATAGAGTTTGATTATGGCAATTTTGGTGTTTGGTGAACATACAATTACGTTTTTCTTTGACTGAAGGACTATGGAAGTGTCGCCACTGCGTTTGGACCTACCGAATGGAAAGTCCTGGCATTGACTATTTTCAAAATCATGAAGACTGTTCCAATGGGGTGATGAATGCCAAAACATCATCTCAGCAGGGATCATGTTTTGGTTTACAAAGTGAAGGTCAGTAGTTATCGAATTTTTCAATGATTGCAGTGAAAAACAATTCGAAGGTCTTTTAGTCATACTATTAATAAAAGGTTTCCACAGTGAGTGCCAGGGGCTTTTGTTAAATGGCATTCTTAAAAAGTAAAAGCTACCACACATGACTTGCACTCTCTTATTGGCCGGATAAGACATTCTATTGTTGATTCTTGTATTCCTAGTTGTTCTGATGCCAATGTTTCAAATTGAGCTAGGGAGAATGTGTGTTAAAAGACTGGTTGTTCTGCTAGGAATTTTTGTTATAAATCTACTCTGACATGTTTGACTCATGCATTCAAGTGGTTTGAGCCCATGTTCGTTCTTTTAGTGTATGTAACAGATGCAAGTAAATGAAATTTTGTAAGATGATGCATTGTTTCAGGTATTGAATCTGCTGATGAAATCACGGGGACAAAATTCATCAGCGTCACATTGTTCACTGATGAGAAAAAACCAGCAAATGATGAAGCAGATTTTGATACAAAGAATATTGAAATTCAAACTGGTATTCCCTTTGTTGGTGACTATGGAATGTCCCGAGCACATGAAGACTGAAAACCAATCAACTTTGCCTATGGTATTCTCTGAAGGGCAACATGAAGATGAGACTGCAAAGTTTGAGCCTATTATGGACAGGAGTAGCACAAATGCAAATGGTAGCCTTGTGGATGGGGAAAAATAGTAGTGGAAATGGATGTTGAAAGGGTTTTAGAGGAGCAGGAAACACATGATTTATACTGTCCTAACTGTAACTCTTGTATTACCAAGAGGGTTATTTTACGTAAAAGAAAGCGAGTTGTTCGAGATCTCAAATTAGATGCAAAGCGTGAAAAAATTCAACCATTATTACTTCAATCTGATGTCGAACTAGCCCTGATGCAGCTGTAGCCAATGATCTGAGACATGAAACTGGGTCTGATGTTTTCAGATGTTTATCATGCTTCAGTTTTTTCATTCCAACAGGTAAAACTTTATCTCAAATCCTTAATACAGTTTATATTGAATAATATGGTCTGTAATACCTATTTAGAAGCTTGTTATTCTAAGAAGTCAAATTTCTCATAAACTTTTGTTGGAGATGGTATATCTGTTTGTGGTGTTTTATGTTCTTTATTATTGGTTGTCTAGAATAATCAGGTTTGGAAGTTAATATGCATTTTCCATGGCTTCGAGTTTAGTAAGATAGAACGGTAGCAGTATATAGAAGATGTCTTCATCATTTCATGCCTTATTAGATATCATTTTGATAACAAGGACATGATTATGTGATTGCTTTCTATTGCTCTACCTGCATTATGAGTACTTCACTTATTGGCCATGATCACCATTCATAATAATATGGTTATAGACTTATAGTCATCCTAATATCTACACTGCAATAAAATTTTAAAATGAAAGCGAGAGCAGAAAAGTTTTGAAGATGCTATTAAGTTTATACGTGACTAATATTTCAGTACATGTTCATTGTTTAAATTGATGTAGAAGTGCAGATATTACAGACGGATCATGAACATTCAATCAACTGGTTCGTCATATCTTGGGCTGTTTTGACTATACTTCACGATGAAATGTGCATGTTTTGGCTGCCATTTTTCCTAACTATTTTATTTGTTCTTTTTTGTCAACTTCTTCTACAATATCTATCACAAATTTGAATGAACAAACTCCAGTTTCTATAATTGGGCCTTCGATCGATTGCTGTAAAATAATGCTTTTTGCAGAGGAAATAAAGCAACTAATTACAAGTTACCGGCAAGTGCCAACACAAACAAATGTGAGGAGTTTGTATTGCAAGTTTGCAACCCCATTGTGCTTGAATTCTCGAAACTAGGTTTTAGATGACCCAATACCTGTATTTTTCCAAAATTTATTTTGTCTCTATGCTATTTATTCATGTAGCCAACCCCATCATAGTTGGAACAAGGCTTTGATGATGATGCCATTTATTTACAATGGCTATTTTTACATGTACAAGAAAAAAATGCGGATCAATGTCAAACGCTCAAAGATTATATGCTGAAGTGAAGACCTTGCAGTCTGATTAATTTTACTCTGCTCGCGGAGGAATATATGATTGGAACCCGAAGAATGCTTCATACTCTGTCCATCGAGTTCAACTAATTCTTTTCATCCATCTTCTTACTCATATGTTGCATATTTTTTTGCCAAGTTCCAGAGCAATGTGCAAAACTCAGATGTAACTTGGGCATGTAGCATAGTCATTCATTATCCACTGAATTCTTTAATTTGATTAAACATTCATCCACTATCCACTAATTTCTGTAGTTGGTTAAATATTCTGATTTTGGAGGTGACTTGGTATTGAGTTTGGTTTTTCTGTTGAACTACACAGCCGCCGGCTCCATTTTTTGGAGAAATAATGAGAGTCAAAGCTCGCAAAGTCCACAGCAAACACCTACGAAGAACTTGAATTGCATCTCATCTATCTTTGAAATATTAACGGGAAAACTGACAGGAAATGAGCCAGGCATGTTATTTTCTCCCCATCTTATATTTATTATCCTTATTTGGACAGATAGGCATGAAGTATGATAAACATTATTTTGCTAATGAATGTACAAAATCAGCAGCATTGGCCTTCGTGTTTTACCACACAACAAAATTTACCTACTCTGTTTATTCCTCTGTTACAACTTAACATTTTCACAAATTGCTGCAGCAGATCTTGTTTGGTGTGCATTTGGAACTTCTGGAATTAAACTAAATTATTCAACATTTGTCATGTCTTGTTGCATTGAATGATGTAGAAGAAACTGTTCAACCAATGGTCGCATCACAAGATTTGGATGAAAGTGAAGATTTACTTCATAAGTCAACTAGTACTACTACTTCAATCAGAGTTCACCTGCCCGATAAAACTTCTTTTGTCGGGGAACATGTACAAGATGCTGTGAGAAAAGATTTGCAAGATAATAAGAATGATAAAGTTCTGTTGATGCCTGGATCTTCACTGCTTCAGCCAACACAAACTAGCGATAGAGAAAAACTGGGTGGTGAAGTTGAACAAAATAATACCGGTAAGGGACAAATTTTTTCTGCAAAGGAGTCATAGGTTGAAGTTTGAACCAACATGCGTTACATGTGGTGTAAAAGCCACATAGTTGGCTGGCTATGTTGCTGTGGTGAGTTATGAGTAACAAGATAGTGAACTTTATTCATAAACTGTAAACTACTGAAACCCTTGCCTTGAACCATAGTACTATCAGAAATTCTGAACTACCTTAATGTAACTGCACAAATTGCTTTATAATTCATAAAATGTAACAGGGATGGGGTTTTATCCTAGCCTCATTTGTTAACTCGTTAATATAATGCGGGCAGGTTTGTACACATGTATATACAAAAAAGTTTTTTTTTTTAATAGTGATACATAGGAATATATATATGTCTATGGAGAGAGAGAGAGAGAGAGAGAGAGAGAGAGAGAGAGAGAGAGAGAGAGAGAGAGAGAGAGGTCTCTTATGGCCCACCTGGGCAAACGGCAAAGGCAATCCACTGTGTTGGGAGCTGCAGGTAGTGAGCATGAGGGTGTTCGATTTATCATAGGTGTGCCCCACAAGGTGGTCTACATGTTTCTTATATGTGGCTCGGTGAGTAGGGGAAAATTCCCATACATGTATGTATTATATATGACTCTGTATCGCTTGCTCCTGCTCAAAACTCATAAAACGTGTCCCATAATTGTGGAATCCAACCCCCTCAATCACTCATAGCGCCATGATTTGGCACTAGCCAAAATTTCACCCACCCTATCGACTTCTAGCTCACATACCTTGCTATTTGAATTTGTATGATTAACTTTGATATTGCCAATGCAGAGACTGATGGTGACCAATGGTCATTTCAAACTCATGCTAAATTGGTCACTGTAACATATGCTTGGTTACGTACATCTCATGCGCATGAATATTGTACTAATTGGCAATCTTCATTATATACATTGATGCAGGGAGTGGTACAGCACAAATTGAAAGTAATAGGGTTAACTTGACGAATCCATCTTCACTTCTAGGCGGCACTTTGTTGGAAGAGAAGAACTATATTGTTACATCAAATCCAAGTGCTCAATGTCCTCAAAATATTGAGAATGATGGTGCCAGAGTGAAGGATCTAGAAAAGAAGCCATTGGAAGATGATAAAAATATCCCGATCTCATTAACACGAGAAGCTTTGGTGCATGGAGAAGCTCTACTTTACGTTGGAGAAAAGTTGGTGGAGAATGATGGTGCTAGAGTGAAGGATCTAGAAAAGAAGCCGTTGGAAGATGATAAAAATATCCCGACCTCATTAACACCAGAAGCTTTGGTGCATGGAGAAGCTCTACTTTACATTGAAGAAAAGTTGGTGGAACCACCTAAAAAAACTATTTCAGGTATGTGAAACAAGGTTCTGAAATTACTTAAGAATCGGATGGTCTGTTATTCATTAGATTAGGAACTGCGACCCAACATTCTTTGTTTGCAGGTGTTCCTGATTTTGACACCTGTGCCTATCTGAAGCTACCTCTACTGCATAACTAGTATAGTGGCCAACTTTTAAACTTGTCATTCTTAATGTCTTTTTTGATGAAACTTTCCTGACCTTTAGGTGTTTCCTGTACCCCTAATTTGTCTTCCACGTAAAGGGACACCAGTGTCATTTGTTTATAACTATATGTACCTGAAAATTCCCCTGTTGTTAAGAGTTTGTTTCATCTTTAGGTCCTTGCATTTCCAAGAATGTACTTAGTTCTCAAGCACAATTATTCCAAAAGATACCTGGGTGATGGTTCACTGGAATAAGGAGTGGATTTGCTCCCCATGTTCGATTCCCACCCTAGTCTTCCCGGTGCATGTGTTGCGGGGTCGTACGTGTGCCAGGGGAATAGTCTTGTTGGGTAAAATTACCACGGGGATACCCACATCATCAAAAAGATACCTCTCTTTTCTAATATATTATTTGTATTCTCTCATGGGAGATCTTGTCAGATGAAAAAACAGGTTACATCCCAACAAATCCAAATGGTGACCTCTTGGAAAAACTTCATCCAAGTACTGGCAAACAAATGGACGATCTGAAACCTAAACCTGTAGAAGAATATCAGAAGACCGATCTGATTACATCAAGACCAGAAGCTTTAGTGATTGGAAAAGGAATAATTGATTCTGAAGAAATATTGGAGGATTTGCCCCATGCAGGTATGAAACAAAATCCCAAACTTGGAAGAATTGGACGTTTCCAAAGATGTATGTGATTGGAAAGTATTGCATTTTGGATAGATTTATTTTCAACTCTTGATGCTTACAAAACATATAATGCATGGCTACCCCTGTTATAAGGATACCTCCCGCTTGATTGAATGGGTGTTTTGTATTATTTTTCTATTTCACCTATAATAAGAAATTTTTCTTCAACATAAGCATTTGAAAGGAATGTAAATAGTAATACTTTCATAAAGTTTTAAGAATTTATTTTACGAACAATAAATTACTTTACATGAAAATAATAGTGTTACTAGCATATGCGATTCTTTCCTGCTATAATTTATAATATTAAATATTGATAGAATCTTATGGATCATATGCCCATATCTTAAGCTGTCAGCTGGTCAAATTCAGGCTGAATCTACTTGGGCCTGAGTGAGCCCTGATGAGGATTGGATGGCCCAAGTCTGGGTCTGTGTCCAACATGAACCTTGGATCCTAGGACCAGCCTGCCCGAAAAGAAATATAGGAGGCCCAAGCCTGCCCTATTAAAGGCTTGTCTCTGAATAAATCTGAAGCCTATTAAAAGGCCCCCCCTTTTTTTTTTAATAAAAAGGGCTCTCCATACCATTCAAATAAAAAACACATGTTATATACATTTTGGTAAATAATACATACACACAAATACACATATACATGTGCATGCCTACATGTGTACGAAAATTGGAGCCCACCTGATCATCGTAACCCCTTGATCAATGGACTACAAGTTTCAACAACTTGATATTAAAACATGAACTTTCAGTCAATCCAATGGTCTAGTCCATTTGGTGGCTTCAAACTAAGACTCTGCTGACTCGGGGGGGGGGGGGGGGGGGGGGGGGGGGGGGTGTTCTGGTTTTATGGACCCTTGGAAAATCTATGTATAACTAGATTCCAACGGCCCTGAAGACCGAGGCCAATCCAGCCTATAAGGGATATGGACACTGATCTGGGTAATCCGGTAATGCCGGGCTGTTGGGCAGTCCAAATACTCAGTTATCAGGCTCGGCAGATGTGGATGGACCTGGGTCCATTCACAGCCCTATCAACATTCATTTGTCTACCCTGTAAATTAGAAAATGTGGATTTGTATGCTCTACTTTGCCAGTAAGCAATTTGCTATATGTGTCGAACATCATATATGCAGCATGTTTCTTTATTATAAATAAGAATAATGAGTGTGTCATTTGGTTCCTCCAAAATAATAGCATTGTTTATATCATCATCATCATTATTGAAGCCTCATCCATCTATCTTGGTTTGGCTGTGTGAGTTATCAAATAATACACAATTTTTGCGAAAATGTACGTGCACAATATTGTAGAGAAACAGAAAAGATGAATTTAAGCCTGGTTTTACTTTATTCTGTGAAGTATACAGCAACTGTTTATGTCGCACTTAACCTTAATATATACCTAACTATCCACCCCTAATGATGAAAGTTTCTGAATCACCATAATGTTCTTACATGATTTCATGATTCAGCAGCTGTTGTAGGCAGGATTAGCCCAGAAACATCGGGGCCCTCTGAGATCAAGGACAATGTTCCTACTTCAGTGGCACCGGTGCTTTTAGAAGACACTCGAATTGATATGCCGAAACCAAGGGCGGATGATGGTACAATTCATAAGTGGGAAGTTCTGAAAAGCATTGTATATGGGGGTTTAGCAGAATCAATTACAAGCCTTGGTGTAGTTTCATCTGCTGCTGGTTCTGATGCTACCACTTGTACGTTTTTCTATAACCTTTCTTAGTACTTTTTTTTTTTTTTATGTAGTAGATCAGTATAGCTGAGTTTTTCTTAGTTCTCTTTTTTTATTATTACCTGATATTATATGTGAACTGCGAAGAGAAGGAATGTTGAAGACCAGGGTCCCCATCAAGTGGATGGGAAACATACTAATATACAAAATGTACAAGCAGTACAAACTAACTAAGCCATTTGCAATGAATTATGGTCTCCCTATCCACTCTCGCTTTCGCTTGTTTGTCCATTTCCTTGCTACGTTCTCTCTGGTCATAGTCAAAAGATGTATTTACAGATCCAGCTAATGCCTTTACCCCCTTTAAATTGTAGAAGAAATACCATGTCTCTTTAGCATTTTCTAAATATTTCTCTTTCTTTTTTCTTTGGTTTTGCAGTGAATATTGTAGCTTTGGGAGTGGCAAATCTCATTAGTGGACTGATCGTGATCCTTCATAGTGTGAGTAACTTAGACATCAATATTATGTTTTTAAAAATTCACCATTGCCAACATAAATGAGGAATGACACCACTATATGGTCCACCCTCGGAAGATCTAAACATTTTATATGGTGAGCCATACAGAGTTCTCCATAGAGGGGATCCAAGCTCCACTATCTTCAAAGTGATTTTCACCATCGGATTGACAAAAAAGTGATTTATTATTTTTGATAAATCAATTTTTTTCTAACAAAGGGCCCCACAAACTGCCTATCATATGCACTATTGTTCACCCACATTTCCAAATGTGCAGTTCGATTTCCCAGTTTACTTGGAATGAAGTGAAATATGGAATCTGTATAAATTTGAGGAGGCGGTTCAAATGGACAATTCAAATTTGTGGTAGTTAGGTGGGCCTGTTTGTATGGAAAGGTTAGATCCATAAAACTACAATTTTATTATATATTTAATCATATTTATCAATTTCACAGTTAATATAACCTATGAAAGGTAATATCATTCCAATTATAGGCAAACCTGGTAAGGAATATCTTTAGTTTCGGATAGTCACAAAGTGCTTTCACATTTGCTGATTTGACTTTGTATAGCTGATTCTAGGGAATCTATTTTGAACAGTTGTCTACACAGTACGTGCGCGCGCGCACACACATGGTGAGGGTTGCTGAAAAGTCAGCCTCAATTAGATGATGATGAAGATCATCAATGAAAGCATATGAAGTGATGGGGTATTTCAATCTAATGATAACAATAGTCAGATGATGTCAATTCACATGCAGTGTGTCAAGGGGCCACTGCCGGCTTATTATATGTTTATATGAATAATGTATAAGCTGATTGAAGGTTTTAAACCCCCAAATCTTAAGGGTTAAGGAACTCAATCAGATCTATAAGATGCAATTTGAAAACTATCAAACAATCAGAATTGAAGTAAAGAACAATCCCCTCACTAGACAGCAATATACGTGGAAAAACCCAAATAGGGAAAAAACCACGGGTCCTGGAACTCAGTCCAGTAAAGAGATCAATCACTATTAAAATGAAGATTACAAGAGAACTCACAACCCTTCCCCAGTTTACCAAAAAACCTAAGGACTAAAGGGTCTCATGCCGACGCCACACCGTTTGTCTTCTCCCATGATTGACTCTTCGTAATCCAATCTCGAAGTAGCTTCAAGATCACAATCAGGCAAGAATGATGGAAATGGTCTCTAGAAATGAAATTGACAATTCATGAGTAAAAAAGGTTTCTAGAGGAGGAATCTCTCTCACAGAAGGTAAGTATGCTCAGTATGTCCAGAAGTGGCAGTTAGGTCAAAAGATAACAACCTATATATATGGAAACATTAGGGTTTTGCCCGAAATAGAAAAACAGATAGGAACGTTCGAACGTGTAAGTGAAACGTTCGAACGTTGGGGCTCTCGGGAAAAAGGCTCGAAGGCTCGACACATCCAACGTTCGAATGAAGGTAAGGTGCGTTCGAACGTTGGGGCTCTCGGGAAATTGGCTTGATGCAACTGAAGAAAAAACGTTCGAACGTGTGAGTGAATCGTTCGAACGTTGGAGCTCTCGGGAAATTGGCTTGGAGAGAACTGAAGAAAGAGCGTTCAAACGTGTGAGTGAATCGTTCGAACGTTGGGGCTCTCGGGAAATTGGCTTGAAGGCACTGATGAAGAAACGTTCGAACGAAGGAAGAGTGCGTTCGAACGTTGGGGTCCTCTGGAAAATGGCTTGAGATTCTGACGAAGGAATGTTCGAACGAAACATGGAAACGTTCGAACGTTGGGGTCCTCTGGAAAATGGCTGGAGAGAACTGAAGCAGGAACGTTCGAACGAAGCAGGGGAGTGTTCGAACGTTCAGAGATGTGAAGCCTTGCAGTCCATTCTAAAAAGAAATAATAATAAAAAATTATAGAGAATGACCCCAAGTTTTGTCCAATCCCATGAATTATGCCAACCCTCAAAATCTAACACTGATCATCTAGGATACGTAGAGAAAAATGTATAAGTTGATCATATAGGATACATAGAGAGAAGGGAAGATTTTTGAGTCACAGAATAATTCCCTTCTATATGGTGGAACAAGTTTACACTGGCCCAAGACTCACTAATTCACTATTTACAATTGGAGAAGAACAAAACTAAGCTTGTATGTAGTTTCAATGGAAATACATTACCTTGATTTGTCAAAAATTACAACGTTTTAAATACATATGAACTTAGTTATTGTAGAAAATATGTACAATCACTTGTAACTTCTCAAATTCAAATAGGAACTTCTTAATTTAAATACACAACTACTTTATCCAACTAGATTCCGAGTTTACATGACCATAAATACTAATCCAATATAACTACACTTAAAAATAATCTAAAGAAAATCACTTTAATTTCAACATAAATTAATCATAGTGGGCGGAAGTATTGAATGGTTAGAAATAAAGCATCTTGTGCTTTCCCTATTACTTGGTTCGTTTTTCCCACAATATGCGGGTTTGTTTTCCCCTTGTTCCTCAACAAAAGTGCCATCAAAGAAAGCAAAGTGGGTCCCTGGTGCAAATGCTTTCCCTAAGTTTAAACAACACCATAAGTGGAGTGTAGTTTGGAGATATATATTTTTTTTTTGCTAAAAGAGGGGTGTTTATTGAAGATTAAAAGCAGAG
The DNA here is from genome assembly GCA_012931725.1 of Litsea cubeba. Taxonomy (NCBI): domain Eukaryota; kingdom Viridiplantae; phylum Streptophyta; class Magnoliopsida; order Laurales; family Lauraceae; genus Litsea; species Litsea cubeba. Next base: position 70,313,119 of record CM022951.1, on the reverse strand, counting down.
CACAAAGTAGGACGGAGTCCTAGATTATAGGAACTAAAGTAAAGTACTAGAACAAAAACAACAAGTGAAAGGAAATGAGGTTGAGGTCGCCTGCTGAAGTATGAAAGCACCAAAATACTCGCCGACAATCCAGAGGGCTTGGCGGGTGTTCGCAGTAGGCCATTTGTCATGCTGTATTGGTTGCACTGGATGCCTCATCCGCATTACTACCTGTGGAGGTCTCCCCTGGGAGTACCGTTGTTGGAGCGCCACTCGTTGATGTGTGGAAGAAGAACAGGGGTGGACGGCCATTGCTATGAATGCTGCTCGGTCCTTCGCCGGAGTGGGGCCAGCAGAAGAGTGCTGTGGATCCGGCGGTAGGTGGAAGAAAGTTCGTGTATATGCCGCTGCTCTATTCTGGTCGTCATTGATTGCTTCACGGATGTATGAAGGCAGTGAGGACCGTTCCTCCAGGATGTCTGGCAGTTTGGAGATATTCTTTACACGTACTTCTGACCAAATCTTTAGGAGCAAAAACAGGTCTTCAATAGGGTAAAAGGCTCATGTTAGAATGCTTGATATATTGTTTATGAATTTGTTTGTTTTATGAAATCTCTATCCTTTTCTAATGAGAACTAATGACACTAGCAAAAATTATGTACGTAATTTGCATGTACTTGCAGCTCAGGGACCTGAAAAACGACCAACACAGTTCCATTGATCAAGAAGGGGAGAAACTCGATCGATATGAGGCAACACTGGGACGGAAAGAGAACTTCTGGTTGCATGCTACTGTTTCTGTGTTATCATACATAATGTTTGGGTTACTGCCACCCATTATTTATGGTTTCTCATTCCGAAAGAGTGACAACAAAGAATACAAGCTCATTGCTGTTGCCGCGGCCTCTCTTCTATGCATTATTCTACTTGCTGCAGGGAAGGCTCATGTTCGAAAGGCACCAAAAAATTACATTAGAACTATATTATATTATGTTGGTATCGGGGTGGCAGCATCAGGTCTCTCCTATGTGGTGGGTGTGCTGTTCAAGAAGCTCTTGGAGAAACTTGGCTGGTTTGATTCCAGTGCAACGGCACCTGCGTCTTCTAACTTGGCATTTCCAGAAACTATAGCTATGAATTCAAGATGGGCATCTTACTGATGAAAGTGGGCTAGCTTGTAGTTTGTGTAAAGCACGGATTTTGGGCTGATTGTGATTTCAAGATTACTGACACAGATGCTGTACCATTGTGCTGCAGGCCCAACACCCACACCCCCTACCAAGTAAATTTTTGCATTCACAGTTATGAAATCATTAGAAATGTCTCTCTTTTTATTTTTTTTTATTTGTAAGGTAAGTACTCACACACCCACACGAGTCCATCATCAGCGCTACAGCCGGGGGTTGATCCCTGGTTGTGTTTATGGAAAGAGGTGCCTCACCAACCAAGTTATCAGTGGATTGGCTAGAAATGTCTCTTAGTGTTGTAGTTCTGCCATTTTGTTGTACTTGATGAAACTTCAAGTGAATAAAAGTTTGGATGCATTTGGCGTGTCATTTGAGCCTATCGTTCTCATTTTTCTATTACACGAGCACTGGTAAACAGATCATGTGGTAGGCATGCATTTGCAATATTGCTGGCAGCAGGTAGTAGGAACCCTATCATCTCTTTAGTATAGCTGGTGTTGTTTGTGTTGTGATCGTGGGTACGGAAGCGAGCGATCAACAATCAAATAAAACAAACCACACAGAAAGAAAACACAAATTTATGTGGTTCGATGATTTCACACCTACGTCCACGAACAAAGCTCGTCTTCTTCTTAGTTTTCACTAATCAGAGTTTTCTCCCTTACTTCTAGGGTTACAACCACAAGGATAATATATAGAAAAATCAAATACTAAACTACCCTTAAACCCTAATTACATTGGGCCTACAAAACGAGCCAAAACCCAAAACCCATAAACCTAACAAATCTCCACCTTGGCGAGATTTGCAGGCCACAACATTTTCCACCTTGGCATGCAATCACACGCCTCCAAATGCACCCGTAGGCGCCAGCACCTGAAAGTGCTCAAACTCGCAGGATGTTGATCAAGTCTAAGCAATGCTTAAACTTGACCCCAGTCACAACCTTAGTCAGCATATCTGCGGGGTTATCAGCAGTCGCAATCTTCTTAAGGAGTATATCTCCCTCATCAACAATCTCCCGCACAAAATGATACCGTACGTCGATGTGTTTCGTACGTGAATGATGAACCTGATCCTTTGCCAAACAAATTGCACTCTGACTATCACAATGGACATCAATGTGCTCCTGAAAGATCCCCATGTTATCAAGCAAACCTTGAAGCTAAATAGCCTCCTTAATGGCCTCTGTCACCGCCATGTATTCTGCCTCAGTAATCGACAAAGCAACTGTAGACTGTAACGTTGACCTCCAACTCACCGGTCCCCTTGCAAGAGTGTACACATAACCTGTAGTAGACCGACGCTTATCCAAATCACCAGCGTAATCGGAATCCATATATCCAACCACATGCTGACCAATACTATCATCCCGCTGAAACAACAAACCAACATCCACGGTACCCAGAATATACCGTAGGATCCATTTCACCGCTTGCCAGTGCCCTTTTCCTGGATCATGCATATATCTGCTTACTATACTGACAGCTTGTGAAATGTCGGGCCTAGTACACACCATCGCATACATCAAACTACCAACAGCACTCTGATAAGGAACCTGAGCCATGTACTGACGCTCATCATCTGTGCTAGGAGACATAGCAGCGCTAAGCATGAAGTGAGAAGCAAGTGGTGTACTCACAGGTTTTGTTTTTGCATCCATACCAAAACGCTGTAGTACCTTCTTCAAATATTGTTTCTGTGATAGACAAACCTTGCCTTGCACCCTGTCTCTCTGAATTTCCATACCAAGTATCTTCTTAGCTTCGCCCAAATCCTTCATTTCAAATTCATTACTCATCTGAGTCTTCAATTTTTCAATCTCCACCTTGCTCTTAGAAGCTATAAGCATATCATCGACATATAAGAGCAAATAAATGAAGGTTCCATTTCGTAGTTTGCGATAGTAGACACAATGATCAAAAGAACTCCGTGTGTACTTATGCCCAATCATAAACTTATCAAATCGTTTGTACCACTGTCTCGGAGATTGTTTCAAACCATACAACGATTTTTTCAGTTTACAAGCCAAATGTTCTTTACCAGCAGCCTTATACCCATCTGGTTGTGTCATGTAGATCTCCTCATTCAAATCACCATGCAAAAATGCAGTTTTAACATCGAGTTACACTAACTCAAGATCAAATTGTGCCACCAAGGCTAACAAAATACGAATCGAAGAATGCTTCACAACGGGAGAGAATACCTCATTGTAGTCAATGCCTTCCTTCTGTGCGTAGCCTTTAGCCACCAATCTAGCCTTGTACCTGACACTGTCCTTTCCTGGATATCCTTCCTTCATGGTGTAGACCCATTTGCACCCAATTGCTTTCTTCCCCTTAGTTAACTGTACCAGCTCCCAAGTGTCATTCTTATGAAGAGATTTCATTTCCTCATCCATTGCATTCTGCCACTCTACACTTTCTGAATGCCTCTTTGCTTCTTTGTAGGTAGTAGGAACACATTCTTCAACCATTGGAAGTGTATATGCCACCATGTCAGTGAACCGTTGAGGTTTTCGAATATTCCTTTTTGGTCTACTGGCTGCAATAGAATCTTCTTCTTCTTGCTCTTGTAGAGGCTCTTGAGCTGGAGTCTCCTCCTCATCTGTATCATCACCCTCTAACTCAACTGGGACGACATCAAACTCCACCTGCTTCGATTTACCATTGGTCTTGCTTTCCTCCTGAGAGTCATTTTGCTTGTTCTGTTTACACATAGCAGCTTCATCAAATGTCACATCCCTGCTAAGAACAAGTTTCTTTGAATCGGGACACCATAGCCGGTATCCTTTCACACCACTGCTGAAACCCAAGAATATAGCTTTCTTGGCCCTTGGATCCAACTTACTCTCTGTGACATGGAAATAAGCAGGACAACCAAATATATGCAATTTATCATAATTAGTAGCGGGTTTTCCAGACCATACCTCAATGGGTGTTTTACCCTCGATCGCAGCAGAAGGCAACCTATTTATGAGATGACAAGCATAAGCAACTGCCTCACCCCAAAACGCTTTGCCTAATCCAGAATTAGACAACATACACCGAACTTTCTCCAATATAGTGCGGTTCATGCGTTCTGCCACCCCATTCTGTTGCGGAGTTCCACTAACTGTGAAATGCCTCACGATCCCCTCATCCTGACATACTTTCAAGAACGGATCAGACTTGTACTCTCCACCGTTATCTGACCTAAGCCTTTTGATCTTTCTGCCAGTCTGTGTTTCAATCATTTTCTTCCACTTCAAGAACACATGCAAGACTTCATCCTTGTGCTTCATGATGTACACCCATACTCTTCTGGAGAAGTCATCAACGAATGTAACAAAGTAGTGCATACCTCCCAAAGATGCCACTTTGGTAGGACCCCATACATCCGAATGAACATAGTCTAGTGTGCCTTGAGTGCGATGGATCGCGGTGCCAAACTTCACTTTTGTCTGCTTGCCAAAAACACAATGTTCACAAAATCCCAACTTGCAGGTCTTTGCACCTTGCAACAAGCCTTGCTTAACCAAACCCTGCAATGCTCTCTCCCCAGCATGCCCTAGACGCATGTGCCACAATCTGGTAGTGTCTGTAACAGTCTCATTTGAGCTATGAGATACTGTTGCTGCTCCACCTACAATTGTACTCCCTTGCAAGAAATACAGATTACCTCTTCGGACACCCTTCATTAACACAAGTGCACCATAAACAACTTTTAGAACTCCACCTTCCATGGTAATCTTGAAGTCTTTGGAGTCTAAAGCACCCAATGAGATAAGATTCTTCTTCAAATCCGGTACATACCGAACTTCTGTCAAAACTCTAACTGCTTCAAACGGATTTTTCCTATCCCTTTTGTTTGCAAGCACTATTATTGCCCATCAAAACTGTTCCACCATCCAACTCTTGAAAGCTGGAAAACCATTCCCTGTTTGGGCACATATGATAGGTACAACCCGAGTCTAAAATCCATTCGTCAGAATGGCATACCAATGAAGAAACAGTCAAATTAAAATCAGAATCATCATCTCCATCGTGTCCAATGTTTGAATCAGATTTATCTTTGTCCTTGTTTTTCAACTTTGGACAATCCTTCTTCCAATGCTCCTTTTTGCGACAAAACGCACATTCATCTTTTGCAGGTGGTTTTGATTTTCCTCTCGATTTAGAACGAGATTTACCACCAGATGTCCTAACATCTGATCTGCCTCTTATTGTCAATGCATCAAATGATGAATCCCTGTGGGCCTGTTTGTCATTCTTCCGATATTCATTATTCATCAAAGCAGCAGACACAACATCATATTTAACCTCAGTCTTCCCGTTGATCAAAGTGTGAGTAAAATGATCATAACTATCGGGAAGTGAATTCAGAAGAAGTAATGCCTTATCCTCATCATCAACTTTCACATCAATGTTCATCAAATCAGCAATAATCTTATTAAAATCATCGAGATGTTCAGTCATAGAAATACCTTGACGATACTCGAAGCGGAAAAGTTTCTTCTTCAAATAGATCCGATTCTCCAAGCTCTTGGTCATATACTTTTTCTCCGATTTCTGCCACAACTCTTTTGCAGAAGTTTCTCTCATCACTGAGTATTTCTGATCCTTCGCGAGACATAATCTGATGGTGCTACATGCCTGACGATTGATCTTCTGCCATTCCTTATCTTCCATCTCTTTGGGCTTATCCTCTAGAGCAATTTCCAACTCTTGTTGGCTTAGAACATCTCTAACCTCACATTGCCACATACCAAAGTTATTGGTACCATCAAATTTCTCGACTTCGAATTTTGCATTCGAGATGGTTGTCTTTGCTGATGATGAGCTTGCCATTTTGTTTCTGACTGTCAAACTAACAATCAACTTCATTCAGATCGTAGATCTAGTCAATACGAATCCAACAAAAAAACGGAGCTCAATTCTGAGTCCGGATGGCTTCAGAAATCAAGAAACAATTCTGGCCGTCCAATTGGTCAAATTTTCTTTGACTGTACTGTTCGCTGACGTGGCGCTGACGTCAGCAGCTGCTGGATGGGCTTTCTGCTTCACGGGTCAGGCGGAACTGACCCAGAACTGAACCTGACCTGGCTGTGGGCTGGGCTTACTGCGCTGGGCTTTTGAAAATGGGTCAGGTCAACCCGACCCGAACCCAAACCCAGACTCCTTCTTCCCAAACAGAAATTGGTTCTGTTTCTTTCTGGTTTCTGTAACCAGAAAGCAACGAAGGTCGATGGCTGCTGGGCTCCTTCCTTCTTTGTCTAGTCCGGTCCGGCGACACACAGTCAACGGCGATCAGCAGCGGCAGCACGGCAGTGGCTTCGATCGTCTCCTCCGTGGCCCAGCGATGATCAAAATCAACAAAAAACAGTTTCTCAGACTTCTTCTCTGTTCTCGGATCAAGTGGCCCACTCTGTGATCGATCTCCTCTGATCAAACGGTGATCTTCCCTGCAAATCCGGCTTGCAGACGATGATCCTCTACAAACTGGGATCCTTTCTTCTTCCTTCAGATCGTCTTTAATGACGAGTTCTCCTCTGCGCATCGACAGCCAAAAAACCACACGATCTGTGCGGCCCACCTTGATCTCACCGATCTGGCGAGATCCACTTCTGTCTGCTAAAACCAACCCGATCTCTGTCGTTGATCGCGTACCACAACAAGGCTCTGATACCAATTTGTTGTGATCGTGGGTACGGAAGCGAGCGATCAACAATCAAATAAAACAAACCACACAGAAAGAAAACACAAATTTACGTGGTTCGATGATTTCACACCTACGTCCACGAACAAAGCTCGTCTTCTTCTTAGTTTTCACTAATCAGAGTTTTCTCCCTTACTTCTAGGGTTACAACCACAAGGATAATATATAGAAAAATCAAATACTAAACTACCCTTGAACCCTAATTACATTGGGCCTACAAAACGAGCCAAAACCCATAAACCTAACAGTTTGTTCCTTTCTTCTTTAATATTTCAATTTCATTGCCAATAAAAAAAAAGGGCCTCTGTCATCCTTCTGAATTGATTGATGACTTCTTCTAGGCCTCTGAGGGCAATGACTACTTTGGAAACGCTCAGGTTTTGCTGTAACTGGCATCGCAGAATGTAGCAGGGCAGGGGAAGGCCCTGTTTGAGCCTACTGTCCAAAATCTATGACAAAGGAATAGTGGAATCTGAATTGGTGGATGAGCTCCACCACCTCTTGATGGACTCAAGATGGGGCTCATCCAAAGATGTAATCATGGTGGGTGTATTATTTTGAAGAAAAGCTTGACTTATCCGCTTGTGATCGAATCATGATAAGCAGTGCCCTCTAAATGTAATGATAAGCTGTGAGATTTAGATACTGTTTAGTTTTGGCTTGTGAAATCACATGATTGTAATGACTTGTTTTTCCAAACCTTTCTTGATACAGGAGAAATCTCTGCTCTTTCACCTATGACCTCAGCCTTTAAAGGCTAATCATGTAAGTCTGTTTTTGGATCTTGAATGCGAAGTGCCAATTGGAAAAGTTAGTTGGTAAAATGATTTCTGATTTTAAGTTCACAGTTGCTGAATCGAGTGGCTCGATTTCCTTGTCTACAAGATTATATCTTTCGATTAGAATTTTGGTTGTTGGCAATTACTCTATTTAAGAGTGTTTTGATTGATTTGAAGAGGAACTACTTTTTGAAAAGACACTTTAAGAGGAGGAACACCTTCTTTAAAAGAATCCTTTTGATATTAGTGAAAATTTTTTTTCCTGACAATTAGAGAGATAAAACTGCAGAGGATTTTGCACGAGAGAGCCGTCTTTTACGACCTATTCTCCCGAATAAAATACATAGGATTTGAATACATAAAATTGATGGTGAAATGAGCTCCACCGGAGGATTAATAAAGAGTTGAGAGGTGAGGTGTGAAAGGACACATGTTGGAGATGTAATGGGGCCTTGACTTTCCTAGGTATTGAATTACTAGGTATGGCTGGGTATTCATTTTCCATGCTCTCCCGATTCAATTTTCATTAAATTGAAGGTCGTTTGATGGTCATTTTTGAATATTCACATTTGTTTATTCTTTTGTAGCCATTTAGGGCTTGTTTTTATAAAATGCATTGGAATTGAGTACATAGGAACTCTTAAGTGGTTAAAAATGAAGAAACAAGATAAATATACAAAAATGAACGTCAAATAACTTCCCCCTTCTTGCAAGTGAATCAAGGGAACGTGGGACTCGCCTCATATCATTCACACTTGACCTCTTTAATGATACTTTACTAGGGCCCATTTTGCCTGTAATTTATAGTACTCACTTTGGTCTATCTTCTTTTGTTACCTGTTCTATTTAGTGGAAACATCTCTTATTCAACATGGCCTTTAAAAGATGATCTACTCATATCTATGTCTGGTTCGTTGCATTGTGACATTACTTTAAAGATGAACCCTGTAATTTTAGATGTGGAGCGCTAAAATTGATTACAGGTTGTGGCCAAGTTAACTGGTTTTTTTTTTTTTTTTCTCCGAAAGATGTCTAAACTGACTGTGACCATATGAGTGAGTCATTGATCTCATCCACATATGTAAACAGACTCAGCAACATCTTTTGAATGGTTTGGATCTTCAACAAACTGGACAATGAATACATGGATTAGATTTCACGTTCCTCAACCACATGGTTTATGGTTAACTAATACAATCCATCCGCATTTTAAATTATCCTAATGCCTCTTTATTTTGGTTATTGTTTCCCTATTTCGTAGTGCATTTGCCATGCTACATCACCACAATTGATGTTTTGCCAACCTTAATTCATGATAGTTTTACCCTCCCTGATTATCATGCATCGAGGTGGGCCCACCTGCTTGTAAGTGGTCCGAGCTTTAAAATAACATGACATTTGCTGGTGTCTTTTATGTGACAACTAAATAATGTTGGCCTGACCATTGCAGACAGCTTTTTCTTGGTCTTTCCAAAGGAAGAAACAGTTGAAGCAGTCCATGTGTTTTGAGTTGTAGGTGTTCCCAGTTCCCACATGAACGTAACGAGGAATGCAAGACTCGACCACCCAAATCCAATAGTTGTGAGTTTGTGTGCTCCCCACATTCTAATAATTTTATCACTTTCACTTTAAGAACACCCACATTCCATGCATCATCTGCTTACAACTTCCCTCGGAATGATTGTCAACCATTTAAATTCAATTCTTGTTTATAAAAATGCAAACACCCAAGTGCCACGAGAGAGCTGCCTAATTCAGTTGGAGGTCCCCATCCTATAGTAAAGGTCCTACATGGAAAGTTGGAAGGATGGGCACCCAGAGAAGTGGGTCATGGTTGGTCCATTAATCAGTAGAAGATGAAGGCTCAGTCATTGTCATGATGTGAGGGGACATTTTGGGCTTTTCAGCCTAGAAGGCCTTGGATGGACACAGCTCATTCTCCTTTTCCTACGTAATATGGATCTGTCATTTTTTCTGAAAGGACTGAAAAGAAGAAGAAGAAGAAGATCACCATCCTCAACTTCATAATAAAATTTTAAATCCATAAGGAAAAACCAAGGAAAGTCCATAGAGAAACTCGACTTCATATTAAACCAGTAGCAACATAACAGCATCTTATATATAACTCTAAAACCCTGACTTCTTTTGAAATAGAAAAATATTAAAAAAAAAAAAACTTTGATCACATGAAGATCCTTGATGCAAACTCTAAATTACTTTTTATTACCTTTCATGAAAATTAATACTCAAATGGACTATAAAACAAACCCCTTAAAATAAGCAGAATATAAACTTACAACGTAATTAAGTTGCACAATCTCTCTTGGACATGTCATAGTGCATTTTGATAACTTTAAAATAAGTACTTAGAAGTCGTAAGACGATATTTAGATAAAGAAAAAAAACAACTTACGTTCTGTTTTTTATTATTAAATATTATGTTAGTTTAAGTTGACAATATCTTTTTTGTGATTTCTTACTATTTTTATGTTTTAGAAATTATTCTGCCACTTATTCTACATTGAAATCACAACCCAAGATGGATAGAAAATAGAAATCGTCATCTGAGCGTGATCTGTTATTCAGAATTCCATCCAACAAATCTTGATTAGGTGGCCCCAACAAATAATGACAGTGTGATGAAAAAGACACCATCAGAGGCTGTAATAGGACATACACCATCATACAAGGTCTATGCACTTTTCAGCACATACACACACATATTTAATTCAGCTTGAGAATCAAGAGAACCCATTGTCCAATAACTGCCAAAGTTCAAAACACCAGTTAAATAAATCCTAGCACGTGATACTGGCAGCCTTAGGGGTTTTCGTAATATGAACTGCTCTCTTTCCATCTTCCCTACGCTTAAAGGCTAAAGTATTCGTCATCATCATATATTAAAAGGGTATGGGATAAGTCACATGCATTTCACATGCATTTCACATGCATCCATCAAGGCATTGAATTCTATAGTTCCAACTTTACAAATCATGGCATGATTTTTGGTACATGAAGGATGCCCACATATATTCATGGAACAGGAAACAATCTTCTTTAAATTTCTAATGATTCATATTAAAAAAGAAGTTAACCATATAGGTTACATTAGTGCTTCCATGATAGGAAGTTCAATTATCAAAGAATAAGAAAAACCTATAACTTGCGTGTATTCACACGTATCCATCCCATGAATCAGTATTGATCCCAACTTAATAGTACCATTTTTTTTTTTGTTTGGTTGGATTCAAATCCCATGAAAACACCACATCTAATTAGTCATAGACTATTGAGCTTGAGACATAATATCTAGAGCTAAGATTATTTGATCATAGTCATGATAATTGTCCCTCCCTTAATCCATATTTGGATCTATTGGTCCATCCCCTTCTCCTAGTTGGTCTCTATAATTAAGATGTCATTTCCCAATTTTACAAAACTGATCTTCATCGTCAAATGAAATATTGTGGATTTGTTGACTCGGTTAAAAGGTGATCCTGTGATGGATGACATTGTTGGAAAAATGGCTAAGAGAACCCACCTTTAGGCTATCTTTGGGCCAAACTAAAAGTGGGACCCACTTATAGTTTTAGGTGAGAATACATGGGAATGTAATCTACTCCATGAGTAGACTAATGACATGTATTGGGTTGCTCTAATCCATTAAGGAGTGAATGAGAAATTGCCTCCTAAACAATACTACTTGAACATGTTAAACATGGAAAGAAAGGGAAGTGGAAAACTTGCTTCCCACATTGCTTGAGAGCAATACATTTCTTTGGTATAAATATGTTTACCTTAGTGGTATAAGATGAGCCCCAAGGGGCATCCCACTTTTGTGGAGGAGGGAGGACGTAGATCTTTGTTGGGTCACCACCGGGTCACCACCACACACGCCCCGGACCGGGCCGGGCCGGGCCTGGGCTTGGGCTTCACGCGCGGGTCGGGCCTGGCTCGGCCCACTACCCATTATTAATTTTTTGGAGAAATTTTTATTAAAATAATAATTTCTTTTTTGGATTTAAATGGGGTGTGTCCAAGAGGTGTGTGTCCTTTCATTTGTGAAAGGGTGTGTCCAAAGAAGAAGCATCTGTTCACTGAACAGTCACTGTTCTGAACATATGCAACTCCATTAAAAGGCTGCCTGCAGCAGTCTATTTAAACTCTCAATCCCATTCGTTTTTCAATCATCCAAATCACTGCAATTGTTGTATCAATTCGAGTCTGCATTGTCAGTCAAGAGAAAGTCCTGCTGTTGCACTCTGGTTCAAACAGACACACAGTTTTGCAGTGCTGCTACTGTGTGTTGATCATTGTATCCTGGGAGACAGAAGCCACTGAAGCCTGTTAGCACCATTGCAGGGGCGAAATTTGTCTTAAGGACATAGTGTTAAACACTAGCCTTGATCTGCTTTCTGCTGCGAATTTCTAAGAACTTTAAAAGACAACAACGAAGTACTGTTACTCTGCCTTCAAACAGTAAGAGAATTTCAATTCGAAGATTACTTTCTGTAACTCTGTTTTTATACTTAGTTTGATTCATTGTTGAGAGGATCTGTAATCCTAATACTGAATGTTATCACTGTGTACTCGGGTTAACAATGACATAACATAACATGACCCCCTACATGTAGCCAAAAAAAAAAGAAAAAGAAAACATGACCCATTACTTGCTGAAGTTGATAGAGGAACTTACTGCTGCAATACTAGTTTATATTTCCTTGTAACAGTTGTTTTGGCTTTTGGGGATTTAGATTAAGATGTACCTTAAACCTCATTTACGGCAAAAAAAAAAAAAAAAGAGACAGAAAAGTCTCATTCAGCAGTAGATGAAAAAGTATATATTTTATCAAAGAGAGTGCAATTTGTCATTCTCTATTGCTGTTGAAGTGTTTGTTTCTGCTTGACATTTCAACATAATAAGGTCAAGAGGAGCCAGTGCGTGAGATGATACGTAGTCGTCGAGCAGAATAGGAACTTTGGGAATAAATAAATCACTTGATAATGCAAGCTAACCACTGCAGGCTCTGCTGTCAAATCTCACATTACTCATTCTATACACAACGCTAGTCCCCGCGGACCACGGAGTCATCTGATCCCTTTCCCATTCGTGGTAATGGTGGGGATCATCCATGAGGAGAGTTGAGGATGAGAAGCTTAGATTTTCGCACTTAACGCAAAAAGGTGAGCAGGCCAACCTTCACATTCGAGAACACGAGGGAGCGTAAAAGGTGGGTAAAAGGACATGTCTCGGAAGCTCCATTGAATGCAAAAAAAAAAAAGGTGTATCAGATTGGAAACCCCAAGCCATAGTCAGGCTTAAAGGCCCCAAGCCTCCAACGCTCATGGTCCCATTTTAATGTAATGTATCCAGCTGTATATGCTGAACAATTTATGTGAAAGGTATAATTTGAGCAAAGTTGTCTTGTACACACCATTTTTCAGGCACATTGGTAATGGGTAAAAGTTTTCAGCTCTGAAAGATCAACTTAAGCCATTTCTGATGGCCTCAAGTTCTAATGGATTCTCAAGTCATGTTCGATTATGGAGTTGCATAATTGGGGTATTCTTGCTGGAATTTCTTAGGTTAGAAGTTTCTAATAGCAATGACAGTTGATGTCCCCCCTAGAATCTAGAATTCTAAATTCTCTTTTTAAATGTTGAGAGTCACTTTTGGCTTTTAGAAACTCCCAACATTTTAGCTTCCAAAATGCTACTTAGAGCATTTGTAAAATTTGGTGGGGTACAACATTTGGAGAGTTTATAAGACCCCAAACAAGAATTTTTAGAATTCTTACAGTACAACATTTGGAGAGTTTATAAGACCCCAAACAAGAAATTTTAGAATTCTTGCAAACAAACAAGCTCTAAATGTGAAAGGGTTAAATTGATAATGGCTGAGCCCTGATTGTGCTGATGTGAAATGGTAATCACTAAACCCAACTCCTTCTGTGATGAGTCACTGAATTATAGTTTAATACGTATGTGAACAAACACTGTTTTGTCCTAAGTCAGGGGATGCAAGTAAGTAAACAGGAATTAGGTAAGGGGTTTGACGTGTAAAAACTACTTGAATGTTTTATTATTATTATTATTATTATTATTATTATTATTACTTCTAAGAATTGATGACAAACGAGTAGATCTAATGCAACGGGACAAAGCATTTATCAGAGGCCGGTTTCACAATTGTACACGAGAACCATTTTTATGGGGCCCATTTGAATCTATGCTAATAGCCGATGATGCAGGAGATGGGAAGGTCTAAACATGAATTAAATGATCCAAATGATGGCATAATTATATCAGTAAAATTATAGGTTTGAGGTCTTAAAAAATCAATGATAAGAATAAATGGAAAAAAAAATGTTTCAATTCTGAAGTGAGAAAATGTTGAATGGGTGTCAAATTGGAGCTTGCGCTAATTCATATGAGGTTAATGTGTGAAGATATTAGATTGATCATATATGAAAGATCAATCTACTTGTTGGTTCAACCTATATAAAATGCATAAAAACTATAAAGAAATTACCATCAATAGAAAGGTTTGGGCACTGGGCATGGATTGGGGCATTACGAAATCAAATGGCTAGCTAGAATTGGTTAAACGAATTCCACCAAAAGGTTATTAAATAGGTATAAAAAGGGTGAAGGATATGAGGTGATAATGTAGATATATTTTTTACTCTTTTGAAAATTTAATTGCTAAGGTGATCCCTAGGTATTTATCTGCCATCTTTTCTTAATTCAATTTTCACTAAAGTGAAAGTTATCTGATGGTAAACTTTTGATTCCTTATTTTTACCACTTACTAAATGTAGAGTATTTCTAGTAGTTCAATTACATAAAACAAATAAGCAAGCTCTTGTAGAATCTTACCTCTAATGAAAAAAAAAAAAAACATTTTAGACAAAAGAAACTACCCTTCTTTCATCATTATTATTAATTTCTTTTTTCTCACAATCCCTACTCAGATCTCAAGCTGAAAGTATGAAAAAGGGAAAAAGAGAAAAGGGCAAAATCATCCCATTAATGCAATGACAAGGAAAAGCAAAGTAGAAAATGCTCAAATGACCTCTCGTTTTCTACATTCAATATCTCCATTTAATAGTCAATGCCCATGAGTGGAATCCTGCAACCCATGTTGACCGTACACTTCAAGAAAACACCAACTTCCTCTGCCAGCCCCAATTCAATTCTCCTTTACAAAATGGGCCCCATCTCAACACAGCTCCCTCCTTCACCTCTAAAGTCTAAAGTCTAAACCCAAACCCCACACACATACATATCTTTCCTGTGTATATAAAGGTAAAAATCAAAGAGAAAGAAGCCAATGACCACACTACCCCACCAAAGAGTTCACCCCATGACGGCAACTTCAGTATGACATTGGGGCAGAATTGTCTTTTCCCTACAAATTCAAACTCACCCAAGTTCTCTTTCATCCCACAAGCGTCTTCTTGTCTCTGTTTTTGTTTACAGTGTAAGACTAAAATTTACAACTATGCATTGTTCATTTCCTTCCATATCCTATCATTGGAGCTGACGGATGAGATCTTCTCCCTCATGGTCCGCAAGATCTCAGCCATCGAAGGCCTCAAGCTGGGCTGATCGCGAAGGCAAAGCGCGGCAATTGAAGCCATTGCAACAGCTTCCTCAGCATCAAAATCTCCCGCCAGCCGCGAATCCACCATCTCCTTCACTTTGGTTGAGTCCAACAATATGGGGCCTGCAATAGACGTTAATAGCCGCTGTCTCTCTTCACAGAAAGCTTCAATTCCTGTAATAAGCTCTAGAACCAGAACCCCAAAACTGTACACATCATTCTTCTTGGATATGATCCCAGTCCTCATGTAATGAGGATCGACATAACCAGGAGAACCCATTACTGGGTTGGTCGAAGAAGGAAGAACCGTGGACGAAAAGCCCATTTTGGAGAACCCGAAATCGCAGAGTTTGCAAGTGAGTTGGTCGTCGAGAAGGACGTTGGAAGCTTTGATGTCTCCGTGGATGATTTGGAGATTGCAGCTGTCGTGGAGATATTCAATTGCTTGGGCTAATTGGAAAGCGATTATCATGCGTCGGTTCCAAGCAAGGTGGGGCTTTTCACTTTCGCTTTGGTTGTGGAGATTATCGTGTAAGCTTCCTTTGGGTGCATACTCAAACACCAACACGCCTTCTTCTGCAAGAGAGAGAGAGAGAGAGAGAGAGAGAGAGAGAGAGAGAGAGAGAGAGAGAGAGAGAGAGAGAGAGAGAGAGAGAGAGAGACATCTAGTGTTAGCTTTGTCCTCTCTACCCATTTGTAAAATCTGGGAATAAATACACAAGAGTAGTTATTGGGATTTCTTTTTTCCTGCTAAAGTTTGATGTGAGTATTTGATCAGAATTTCAGAACTGAATCCTGAATCGTACAATTATGTTAGTTTCACTAAAAATTTGCAAGTTTCTTTCTTTTTATTCATATGAGGAATTGAAAAGCTTGGAATTACTGAGAACTCAGCCAAATGATTCAGTAATCTAATTGTTAAAACTATAGAGAAATCAGAGAGGCTTTTAACATACCTGAAAACAGAACAGAATAACAAAATATGGTTTAGCTGAAATTTATTTTTCTGGTACAAACTAGAACTGGGTCATACTAGATTGTTTAAGAAATTCATCTTGGAGGTTTGAGGAGGTGAAATTTATCATGTAAGGCCTTCTAATCCTCGAATTCTTTTGTGAATGATATATATAAAAAAAAAAAAAATGGGGTGAAATTTTTAAGAAACAAGAACCAACCTCGTTCGTCGCAGTACCCCATAAACTTGACGATGTTCTCATGGCGGACCTGCATCAGAACTTGTAGCTCCTGCTTGAAAACCCGACTCAACCACTCGCTATTGCTATGGATTTTGAGCGCTCCAAGACTGGAGTCGGCGAATCGAGCGAGATAAACAGTACTATAACCCCCTTGTCCGATCACAGAGGAGGAGAAATTTGTAGTAAGCTTCTCTATCTCTTCCCACCCAAATCTCCTGACAGAGTTCTTGGAAAGATCATCAGAACAGGGCGCTTTCGTCGAATCTGATCCAAATGGAACATCGGTTTTCGGCGACCCGCATTCCCCGTCCTCTTCGTTGCTTACTTTCTTCCGGATCTTGAATTTGAGGCACCTGAAGTAGGCCATGATGAGAAAGCAAGTGAAGAGCAGAGCTGAGATGCTCACAGCTATGAGAATTCTGTGACTTGTATTGATGGTTGCAGCTGTTTTTAATGGATATGGGGAGGTGGGTATGTTTTCAGAAGCTACAGAGAAGGTGAGAGATGAAAACAAGACGAAGAAGAAGAAGATCCAAGAGCACCAACCAAAGACAAGAAGGTGAGGTGCAGATCTACCAGATGATAGAAGCAGATTGTAGGACCTCTGGATGTGAGGACTACAACCAAAAGAGGCCATTGATTTGGATTTCAAAAAGGGTAAGAGGTGAGAGGAGCTTATAAATCAAGAAAGCTTCAAGCTTTTCTATCAGATCCCTACCTCTTACAAACGTTGACTGTTTGCATTTTTACAGAAATTTTTTTGCTTACAGCCACAGGCTTAGCAAAGGAATGAAAGTGGGAGAGGCGTGTAACATGACATGCTCTCCTGTGCTGAAAGAGAGGACTTGGAGGTATTTATTTCTTTCATGTTGTTGTCGTGAAGATTTCTAGAATGCAACGAAACGAAGCAAGTAGGAATTCAATTCTCTTATCTGTGGAACTATTATAAGAAATTGTAATCTATCATCTAGAATGCCAAAATTCGTGATTGGATAACATGGGTCCTCAATTATGAAGAAAGCTAGCTAATGGTCATGTAGTCCCATCAAGATGATGATGGCCCTAAGTGAAGTGGGCCCCACTTTGACGATTTCCTCTGCTATAACTATTGAGAAATTGAGCGAGGATACATAGAGAGTGGGCCGGACTCATGGGTTCGGAGATTTTATCATTGGGGCTCATCTTTGAAATTTACTCTACACTGTCCTAGCTTGACCTCTTATAAGGAACCTCTAAGTATAGTTATGCCACCTTGATTTGAGACACATTTGAATTGTATTTCAAGTGGGATAGTGGATTTTACACCTAGGTCAGTTGTTTGCATGAGTAGGGTGTCAAGTTGGTTAAACCGATTATCGAACCGGACCACCGACGTACCGAATTGACCGGTTATTCTAACGATTGAGCGGTTCGGTTAATAGATGTTTGATATTTCGATTTTCGGTTAACGGTTCGGTTAACATAAAAAATTAACTAAATTAACCGAACCGAACCTAAATTATAGCATACTATATAAATATATAATATATATAATAAAATGTGTACATGTATATAATATGAAAATCTATTAATACTTATATAAAAAATTTAAAATAAATATAACATACATCAATTAATAAGTATTAATTCATGTTACCAAGTACCAACTTGGTAACTTACCAAGTTACCATGTAATGTAGCACCTTCAATATATTATATATTTATATTTATCAAGATTGCAGAACTAATGGTTGCACCATTGTAGAACTAATGTTTTCAATTCCTTTACAATTAATGGTTGCTGCAGGTTGCATGTGTATAGAGTGGCCTTTGGGCTTTGGCCCAAAATAATGAAAATATAAGGCTTTTGTGAACTTAGCTTTTGGGTTTTGACTTTGGCCCAAAATAACTGGAATTAACTGAACCGATCGAAATCCAAACCGATATTTTAGGTTAACCGAACCGATGGTTAATCCGCTAAAAAACTTTGGTTTGGTTAAATGGTTGAAATTAACCGAAAAATTTTGATTAGGTTAAAAATATGTCAATAACCGAACCGACCGACCGATGCACACCCCTATGCATGAGGGGAGGAAAAGGCACCGATTGTCAAGTCCAACGTGAGCCCAATATAAATTTACATTTGCAGCCATGGCCTTAGAGAATCTGCACAGGAAATGGAAGCCCACGGACTTTTCTGGAAATTTTTATTCTAACCCCCATTAAAAACACTTTTATTCATAATCTTGAAAATTGTACTGTTTTTACTTTTTTTTTTCTTGCAAAAAGCATTCGTAACAAATTGTGGAAAAACTTTTTTCACTGGAAAATGTTTCACTTTCCTATGTTATTTCCATAGAGAAGCAAGGCATAGGAGAAAATCTCCCCCTTAGAGAATGCAGACTTTGAAAAGGAGAATCCCATGCTGCAGTCAGTACTATATTAATTGCAGCTAAAAATCTAATCTATATGTGTCTTAACATGAACTAGATCATTAAACCAAAGGTCTCTCTATTTACACTAATTGGCCCATTTTTCACATCAACTGCAGTAGTATAACTGATGGATTCATTATGTATAAGACAGACATAGCCATACATTTCTAGAAGTAAATCCAACAGTTTATACTGCTGCGATTGGCATAAAATTTAGGTAAATACCAGTGCTATCAAATAAATATAACTCTACATATAAAGTCTCAAATTTCAATGGCTTTTCTATGCATTAGATATTTTTTCATTAAAACCAATGAATGATGTCTGGTTTGATTCTAAATTAAGATCTGTTGTTAACTCACGTGAAATATCTGTATTTTGCAAAAGAATTGATCATATCTGGGCTATAGAAATAAGAGGGTTAAGAAAAAGAGGATGCAACTTTGAGAATTTGTCAATATCTTGTGACCTTTCACATCCCATTCTCAGATTAGTTACATCATCTGAGCATTCTCATTTAAAGGCTCCCTCAGTTTTTGGTGTGTTGAGACTTGAGAGTCATCTGACTGTCAGTCATGACGGCATTCAATGTAATTGTCATCTATCTCCCTGCCGCGTTTGTATCTAGAGACCGTCGGGTGCACGTCTTCATACCTGTCTCTTTGCATCTGAAATTTAGCATAACTTGTCTACGGGGACCATTGGTGCGTCAGTGGGTCAATTGATCGATCCTCTTAGTAGCCATTTACCATTCATCGCCACCACAAGATAAGAAGGTTGGAAACAGAATGGCTGAATTAATCACAATGGTGGAGTCCGTCTTACAATCATCCCACTAATCAATTTGACAATGGACTAACTTCATTTTGAGTAAAACTTGACCCAGTACGACTATACAAGGAGAGAATAGTTTTGAGCCGTTTGAGTAAGTGAACTGCACTGATGGATTATAGCATGGCCCAAGAGAATTCTTAGATACATCATACTAAATTCATAATACTGGGGTTGCACATGGGTATTCAATTATTCGAGTATTCAAAGGTTACGGTTACAATGAAGTGGGCATGATGCCTAAATTTGAATTTGGGATAAACTCGAACCCGGAACCATATTCATGAATATGGGATTCTGTACATTCAAGTCTAGAATCAGATCACTGTTAATTTGTTCCAACTTGAGAACCCAAATCTAAGATGATTACGTTTGTATAATAAAAGTGGGCCAGCCTCAGTTGAGCACTGGCGATCACCTTAGGGTGAGAGTCTAAAACAGATTGTGGGACCCATGTTTTGATCCATTCAAGTGGACCATAAAACAAGTACCCCCCCCCGCGCGCGCGCATGGTAGTCATGTGTTCTGGGGTTTGGCACCCATCCAAATGAATTGGATGGTTGGATTTAGTACGCAGTAGTTTTGGACGGTGAAAACTTCTTGGCCGTGGATCAAATGGGCCCAATGAAGATTGGAGCCTCAATCTTTGTACACTCGCCATGTTGGGGGCGATCTTTTTCGATCCCACCCCCTACTTGGGCCCAAGGGCTCCCCTTAAAAGCATATATAGGTTTCAAAGGATATATAACTAGAGCTATATTCATATTTGAAAGTCTACCTTAGCTTTAATTATATACCATTTAATATCTCCATTTGTATATTTTATAAAATTATTTCGAAGCTCTTTCTATTTTGCTGGAAGGGTGAGTGGTTCATAACGTGTTAGATAACCTACTTACCAAAGGATCAATTCATGAACAAGGGTGTCTAGAGTTTCTCATTTTAAGCTCTTTTATCTAGCCAATGCACTCCACATTTAAGTTGATCTTGGACTTGGATACAACTCAGGTTCCATGTTGGAGCCAAATCTAAACTGTGTCCATGTCTATAAAGATGGATTCAGGTCCAGATCCACTATATGATTAACACGCTGGAATTTGCATTAGTCCCTATATATGTAGCACCCTTTTCACCTAAAGTATGATGGGTCTTTTACCAAAAAAAAAAAGTATCCCGATGGGTCAATGGCACCACAATTGTCGTGCCACATGTCTATTGACACTTTACATTTTGAAGTAGGTAGGATTGTTTGATTAAAGAGACATTAAGGGCAAAGTTAGTAAAAAAAAACTGTAGATATTGGTGTATAAGGTGGTGGTTGCATGGATGTTTCCATTCTCACATCAATCACGTTTGAGAATAATTTTTAGTAGTTTATGACTTTGAGAAGGACATTGCAACCTATAAATCAAAATAAAACCAACCTTGCCAAAAACCTAACATTATTTTGGGAGATAAGGCCCACTAACTATAGTTTGTGCTCACTCATCTTTAATACAGTCTGCGCATTCCATTCAACGACCCATTACACAACAATATTAAGATGAAACAAGATTTTAACAAGAAGAATAGGTCTTGTAAGTTGTTTTGCATTAAATTTACCTAAGTGCTGAATGCATTGATGTGACTGTCTGACCGGAGTATGCCTTGGGAATATCCTAGGTGGTTTATGATGAGTCAAGCCCAATCCGGATCGCGGTAGCGAGTCAGGTCCAAGTGACCCGGTCCGTCTGGGATCTGGGTCAGGCCGGAATAGCTCCGTTGAGATCCGGGTTTCGTTAAACGAAGCCTCGTCACCTCAATCTCCAAGTCATCGCAACGAAGTCCTCCCTTCACCTGCATTTACCAAGTCTCACGGAGAGGATCTCACCTGCCTTCCACCTGGCTCGATCCTCAAGGACACGTCTGACGCTCCAAAGAGACGTTGAACTGATCGCATCCCTACCTGGTGAGGAAGAGTTATAAATAGAGCCCTCTCATCACTTGAGGGAAGACGGATTTTCTCTACTTTCACATATTTGTAACCCTCGACATTAATCGAAGATCACCCTTTTGAAGTGGACGTAGGTCACGCTTGACCGAACCACTATAAATCCCTCATCTCTCTTCATTTATTGCTTGGCATTAATCATCTTGACCGGTGGTGTCCGAATCCCTGTTTTTGGCATCATCAGTTTGGCGCCGTCTGTGGGAAACGAAAAAATTCAAACCCCTTTGTTAGAATCATGGTGATCAGCACGAGGTCAGGAAGACGTGAGGATAACCCTGGCCTAACTACGGGTCCGGGCCCTAACGCTCAGCCTAACTCTCCCAGACAGGGAGAGAACGGTCCTCCACCGGGTAATCCTGTCCCGATTACCCCCGCTCCTACTCCCTCTCCACAGCAGATGATGGAGACCATGCAGCAGCTGGTGACTCAAAACCAGCAAATCCTCCAACTTATGCTCGCAGGGCAAGGAGGAGCACCATTCGGTGGGATCCAGCAGCAGGAGGCGACGCGCTCGCGGGGCCCGACCGCTCCGCGAAACGGAGCACCTCATCCGGGCGCCCATCCCCTGGGCGCCCAGGCGAGGGGTCTTCCTATGGGCGCCCAGCCCAATCTACCTCATCCGGGCGCCCATCCCCTGGGCGCCCAGGCAAGGGGTCTTCCTATGGGCGCCCAGCCCAATCTCCATCACCTGGGCGCCCATCCCTATGGCGCCCAGGGTCGAGGAGTTCCCCTGATGACTCAGTTCCATCGCGCCCAGGATGCCTCTGCCGAAGCTCCTTTGGACCCCCCACCTGGCCCGAGCCTGGCTGGTCCACAAGGTCATGCTTATTATACGGCGCCTCCTCCTCAGGGTGGAGCCCAGTTTGCAGAACCTCCGGCTGATGACCCCCACTTCCAAGAAGGGGAAAGTGAAAATAATACAGTGGAGGAGGAAAGCAATCTCCCTGGTCCTTCCATAGAACCCTATAATCAATGGGAGGAAAAATTTAAGGAGATGCAGAATCAAATCGGAGATGTCTTCGATGCAGTGAGGGCGCAGGCCCCAGAGACGGTGGATTATCTCGTCAGACGAACGAACACCCCGTTCAAGTCTGATGTAGTAAACTACCCCCTTCCTCCTAGGTTCAAAATGCCGTCCATGGAGACCTTTGATGGAAGAAATGATCCATTGGACCACCTGGAGATGTACAAAACCAAAATGCAGCTGCATAATATCCCTGACGAGATTATGTGTAGGGCATTTCCAACCACACTGAAGGGTTCCGCCCGGCAGTGGTTTGCCAATCTCGCCCCTACCTCCATCGCCACCTTTGCGGAATTAAGCAAGTCCTTTGTGTCACATTTCATCGGAGGACGCCGCCACCAGAAGCCTGCCACACACCTGCTCAGCATAAAGCAGGATACAAATGAAAGCCTCAGGAGTTACCTCACTCGTTTTAACGAGGAGGTACTTCAAATTGAAGAGCCTGACGACAAGGTGTCCATGACAGCCTTCCTCGGAGGTCTCCGTTCATCGAGATTCCATTTCTCAGTGATGAAACGCCCGCCAAAAAGCATGCCAGAGCTACTAACAAAGGTTCAGAAGTATATAAATGCTGAAGATACCACAAGGGCTAGGCGAGGGGAGTCCTCCAGAGCAGTCGACAACGGGAAGGGGCGGGACAGAGAGGAAAGGAAGGATAGAAGCAACAAGCGAAGCAGGACAGAGAGGCTACCTGTCAGAGACCAACGCGGTCCTGCTTCGCAGAGAGACAGACAAGCATTCACTCCTCGCGATGCAGTGGTTGAACACATTGCCAGGGAACGCGGAACTGTTGAAAATGAATTACCAGTGATACCATAAGAGAGTCAAAGTAGTGAGGGTTTGGGGGCTTGGTTTTTTTCAACTTTGTTAATGTTGTGTAGCACTAAACAATGGATTAATAAAATCATTTTTTATCAGTGCTACAAGTTAATAGAGTCCCCTGCCCTCTAATCACTCTCAAAGTTGTCCTCGGCATCACCATAGACATCATCAGTTTGGCTGAGGCATGCTCCATGGCGAGAAGCACCTCATCGGGCATCATCACCATGGCGCCCAGGGTAAAGGAGCACCTCACTTGGGCGCCCATCATCATGGCGCCCAGGGTCGAGGAGCACATCACCATCGACATCATATATAAGAGCTGCCATTACAATCATCAAGCCCCTCAGTCAGCACGAAGCCTAAGAGGACAATATCTGGGAAAGCAGTTCTCTCATGTACCGCCCCAGTCATTGTCTCCACAACGGTCTCTCTGAGCATCACCCTCTCACGGGTGTACAAGCTCAGCCTCATTGAGCGAAGCCCTCTCGCGGGTCTTCAGAAGCTCACCTCACCGAGCGAAGCCCTCTCAAGGGTCTTCAGAAGCTCAGTGAGCCCTCTCAAGGGTCTTCAGAAGCTCACCTCACCGAGCGAAGCCCTCTCAAGGGTCTTCAGAAGCTCAGTGAGCCCTCTCAAGGGTCTTCAGAAGCTCACCTCACCGAGCGAAGCCCTCTCAAGGGTCTTCAGAAGCTCAGTGAGCCCTCTCAAGGGTCTTCAGAAGCTCAGCCTCTCTGAGCGAAGCCCTCTCAAGGTCCTTCACAAGCTCAGCCTTATTGAGCGAAGCCCTCTCGCGGGTCTTCAGAAGCTCACCTCACCGAGCGAAGCCCTCTCAAGGGTCTTCAGAAGCTCAGTGAGCCCTCTCAAGGGTCTTCAGAAGCTCAGTGAGCCCTCTCAAGGGTCTTCAGAAGCTCACCTCACCGAGCGAAGCCCTCTCAAGGGTCTTCAGAAGCTCAGTGAGCCCTCTCAAGGGTCTTCAGAAGCTCAGCCTTATTGAGCGAAGCCCTCTCGCGGGTCTTCAGAAGCTCACCTCACCGAGCGAAGCCCTCTCAAGGGTCTTCAGAAGCTCAGTGAGCCCTCTCAAGGATCTTCAGAAGCTCACCTCACCGAGCGAAGCCCTCTCAAGGGTCTTCAGAAGCTCAGTGAGCCCTCTCAAGGGTCTTCAGAAGCTCAGCCTCTCTGAGCGAAGCCCTCTCAAGGTCCTTCACAAGCTCAGCCTCTGCCCTGGCTGCCCTCTCTTAAGCTACTAAGAATTCGGTCTCAAGCCTGGTCGCCCTCTCTCGGGCCGCGGAAAGATCAGCCTCGGAAGCTCTTCCAGCTGGCACAGCCCTCTCCTAGCTGGCGCAGCCCTCTCCTCAGCCTGAGAAGCTCTCTCATTTCTTCTTTTGGGATGACCCATCAGAAGTTACCGAGGGGCAGAGTCTTGGAATTTACATGTGCTAAGGGATATATCATGCGCTACGCAGAGGGGGTCCGGGGGTGTCCCCCGGCGGGGGTCGAGCTGACCGGTCAGCTCGCGGGGGCCCAGGGGGCAGCGCCCCCGGCGGGGGATCGGGGGCAGCGCCCCCGAAAAAAAAAAAAAAAAAAAAAAAAAAAAGGAATACACCACGGGATCAGACTCCCCCGGGCGCCCAAGTCCTTCTCTCCTCGCCCAAGGGGGAACCTCGCCCGCGCCCATGGCAGCAAGAGGCCACCTCGCCAGCGCCCATGGCGCCCTCGCCCGCGCCCGTGGAGCCCTCGCCCATGGCACCCTCGCCCATGGAGCCCGCGCCCATGGCGCCCTCGCCCACCAGGGCAGCCACCGCGCCCATGGCGCCCTCGCCCACTAGGGCAGCCACCTCGCCCCTGCTCCTCGCCCAAGGGCCCTCGCCCAGCGCAGCCAAGGGCTCACCGCCCTCGCCCACAGCCAGCACCGCGACAGGGGAGCCCTCGCCCGCGCCTGCCAGGGGCTTGCCGCCCTCGCCCACAGCCAGCACCGCGTCAGGGGAGCCCTCGCCCGCGCCTGCCAGGGGCTCGCCGCCCTCGCCCGCGCATGCTGTGCTGCCCTCGCCCAGCGCAGCCAGGGGCTCGCCGCCCATGGGAACCTCTCCCCCCTCGCCCGTGGTGACCGAGCTTCCCTCGCCATGGCTGCTCGCCCAAGGGGGGCCCGCAACGCTGCCTGCGCCTCCCTCGCCTGAGGCAGCCAGCGCAACGCCCGCGGTGCCCATCACCTCCTCCTCACCTATTGAGGGATCGCCGGAAACGCCAACGTCGCCGCAGGGGCGCCCGCGGCCTGACGGACGCCCAGCGCAGATCAAGTCCGACCGCCGACTGGCGAGTGTCCAGGATGGAGCCACTCGCGCCTACGCCCGGGAACTTGTCCCCCGGGCGCCCAGGCCTTGTCCCCCTGGCCGGTTCCAAAGCTCGCCCATATTATGATTAAAATCGGAGAAGAGGAAAAAGATTTTGGAGGGAGAAGAGATCTGAATCTACCAATGCCCCCTTTCAAAAAATTATTTGGGCACGGGGCATTAAGGGGGCAAATGATGAGTCAAGCCCAATCCGGATCGCGGTAGCGAGTCAGGTCCAAGTGACCCGGTCCGTCTGGGATCTGGGTCAGGCCGGAATAGCTCCGTTGAGATCCGGGTTTCGTTAAACGAAGCCTCGTCACCTCAATCTCCAAGTCATCGCAACGAAGTCCTCCCTTCACCTGCATTTACCAAGTCTCACGGAGAGGATCTCACCTGCCTTCCACCTGGCTCGATCCTCAAGGACACGTCTGACGCTCCAAAGAGACGTTGAACTGATCGCATCCCTACCTGGTGAGGAAGAGTTATAAATAGAGCCCTCTCATCACTTGAGGGAAGACGGATTTTCTCTACTTTCACATATTTGTAACTCTCGACATTAATCGAAGATCACCCTTTTGAAGTGGACGTAGGTCACGCTTGACCGAACCACTATAAATCCCTCATCTCTCTTCATTTATTGCTTGGCATTAATCATCTTGACCGGTGGTGTCCGAATCCCTGTTTTTGGCATCATCAGTTTACATTGTTTGTTCATGAATCAAGACTTTCTAAGCATAGGGCTCACGACTTCTTGCTGTCCATCCCTATAATTCCTATCCTCTTTTCTAATTGCTCAAGATTACTATCCCACCATATTTAAATGATCATTCCTTTTATATTAGATATGTGTTTTATATACCATCAATCAAAGGTGTACATAACTTTGATACGAGTGAAATTTCCCTTATAATAAAACAAGTTGTCACATTGACTTTTAATGATTTAGATTTCGATGGTGGGCCTCACTAGTGGATCATAATGATGAGCTCTGAGACCCTCTTAGTCGGTAGTCCCATCTTAAGACAATTGGGACTAGCAAGGAACTTTTATCCACCTACAATCTTAAAGAGACTTATGTTTGGACGATCTGTTAATTAAAGAGTTAAAGCTCTCTGCTGCAGTTCTAAGTAGAACATGCACCAGAATCTGTTGGGTTAATTGGCCATAAGGTCTCATAGTAACTATATATCCACAAAGTTTCATACCCATTTAACATCCCCAACTGGCCAATCTATGTCAATTAACTGCATAATGTATGATAGGATTAGGGCCAATGGAGCAAGCATTGAGAACTTCTACCGTGGTCTGTGGAACCTATAGAAAACCCGGGTCTCAATTCTAACAACAATTATATGTTGCTGCAGGTAGTTTTCTGCAGTTTTCAGAACACTTATATTTGCGAGGGACCTTTGTCTCAACCATAGAAGAGAGGGCCATGTGGTTTAGCCATTATAAAGATTTTATCATCCATACCATGAAATAGACCGTCAAAATAGAAATTTCCTGCTTATTTGTTGAGCCTAGACGTCCAAGGCCATTGGCTCAGTTCATAAGCCCATGGAGAAGCCCAAGTCAGCAAAGCAGCCTGCTCTGCTGTATAAGCCGCTCTTCCAGGTGACAGTGTAGGATCTGGGGCGTGTTGCTTTGTGATCCTTTGATGTGTCCAGATTCTCTGAGGCCATCACTATAAATCCATCCATGGTTGATGGTCCGCTATGAAATTCAAACCACTAATGATATGCCACATCTTATTCTCCTATAACGAGTTGGGGTTAAATTTTTCTTAATGAAAGAAAAGCAGGTGGGACAATGGCCATGAGTGGTTTGAATTTCTGAAATGGCCCAACTGTATTTATAGTGGTGGGTGGGAAATCCAGACTGACAATTGGGTCAAGGTTCAGACGAATCAGACCCCAGAGCCTGAAAGTCAGGCTCACATCCTTCTTTGAGATGTGAGATGGATCGGGCAACTTAGTCAGGACTGCTTCATTGAGTTATGGGACACAAAATGGGGCGAATGTCTAGACCAATGGCTTCAACTTATCCTAAACTCTGACCCAGAATGGGATTTTGATTGGTCTGGACAGCTTGTTTTGTATCTCTCATCTGGCAGCGAGACTGCTGAAGGTTGAAACTGGGGGCAATAAAATATCAACCTTTTTGCCATTCAATTTTACAAAATGGACTGAGTCATGCTTAGGTGATGATGAATGACTACTGACCGGGGGAGCTGGCACCTCCGAAAATAAGACCTAATCCAAAAACTCTTGCAAGTTGAAGTTTCTAATCTATATTCAGGACTTAACAGGCTGGGATGAGTCAACAAAGCCCATTTCAGCCAAGATCCATGACCAGGGTGAAAGACAGGGCTGAGCCCAGCTTGGAAACCACACCATATCAGCACATTGGACGGCAATGAGTCAAGAGTAAACCAATACCCGCCATTACTAACACATGCCCATCCTATATATATATATATATATATATGACTGAACCTATCACAGATTTTGGAGTTGGGTTGGATTTTGGGTTTCATGTTATTATCCATAACCTCCAAAGTGTTAAATATTTTAGGACAAGGTAGTATTTTTCCTCAGTAACAATTTATAAATAGATATTTGAGTTCAGAAAGTGTTGGATATGCCAAAATCCCAACTTATCCAAACCGATTAGATTAAAAAACCTATAACCCAAATTGGAGGGTTCATCTTTAACCAAGTCATTGCCACCCTACACCGACATCTAGACATAGATGAAACCGTAAATGACCTCAATCAATCCTATCCATTGCATTTCAATGCTGTCCGTATTTATTATTCGTAAAATATCAAAATATAAAAAATATTCACCTATGTACCGTTCGTTTATATCGTATGTGTAATGCATAGTCACAACGATTATTCAAATATTTAAAATTTTAATAAATGAGCCCACTGGTCCTCACCACCAAAGTCTAAGTAGGCCCTTTGCAATGAGGTGAGGAACTAATTAAAATTAATGACCATTGCAGCACAGGTAGGATTTAGGGATAGGATGAGAACTTGGGCTTATTATTACAAACAAACAGCGGAAAAGACACAGCTATTGTTGTTTTTAGCGAGCGCGCAGAGTCTTGAGCTAATGAGTAGTGATGAGAGCAGCTGCTTGCAAGCCGATAACGTAAGAAGATTAGAACCCTCGAGAGGGATCGAATTCCAACGCCTTTGTGGTTCTCTTCCTCTCCTTATCATCAAACCCCATTCCTCCAATTTGCAGGCCCAGTGATGAACGGCTGTTCTCCTCCGACACGAATATGGATGGATTCTCGACCGTCGATGGCTTCATGGACGGTACCATCCTTATCCTTTTCCTCCTCCCAAATCCAATCCCAATTCAAATTTCAAACTTCAAATCAAATCAAACCCATTGAATTGAATATGAATTACTAATTGTGCGATTTCAATATTGAGATTGGGCAGTGAACGAAGGCGTGGCGGATATGATAAAGTATCTGGCAAATGAGCCCTCGGTAGGGCTTTTCTTCGTTCAACAGCATACCCAAAATGCCGTCCCCAATCTACTCCATGTCAAGGTAAAGGAAAGATTTTCCCCCAATTTTGAAAATTTCGCAATCCCCTAATAGGGATGCTTCCGTTCTGTTATAACATCCGATTTGGTTGTGTTTTGGGTGAAATTCAAGTGAGGTGTCATAAAAACACGACTTCTGTTTTTTGGAGTATTAGTAGAGGGTTTTATTTATTGTGTTCACATAGAAATTGGGGATAATCTTGCAAACCATGTTGCAATTTACATGGTGAGTATGAGATTTATTGATAAAAGGCGGCGCCTTTCTGGCCAATAGAAAAGATATTAGATAATGAGAATTCCCAACTGTTAGCATTTACAGAGGAATTATATGTTCCTCAAACTGAGAATGGGTGCTGTATAACTGTGCCTTCAGTTTTCGGATCTGGGTTTATAGTTAGATGATCTAGACTGTTGATGTGATTGTGGTGGCATGAAAAATGGAGATGACCCAATGGCATCCTGAATTCCTGAGTGCATAACCATCCATTTGATTGATGGCCAATGAGTTTTAAGAGTTGGTTTTATTACATTTGGGGGCGTGGGTGGGAGGAGGAATGGAATTTTAATTTTTCGGGCATGGACCATCCACACTGGGGTCTTTTAACTAAAAATTATGCATTACCAAACAATGCACGTCCTTGGATATGCTTAGGCTCACGGATGCTACCAGTATCCTCAAGTCAAGTATCATGGAAACTTCTATTATATGTTACTATAATCCTGTTTTGGAAGAATTTTTTTGGGACCTTTGATATAGTATGTACTTGCTAGCAGGAATATGAAGAAGAGGTGTTGCAGCATTGGGAGTAATTAATTATATCCTTAAAATTTGGAAATTCTGTGCGGCATGAGTCCACAACCCTTAATAATGTTCGAAAATGTTATTATGTTCGCAATGGTCTACCAAAAGACATATCTTCATGTATAAATCAAAGTTATGCACCTTTATGGTTAGTATGAATTTCTCATTTTAAATGTTCAAGTTTATGTTGGTAATTTGGTTATAAATTAACGTGAATCTTAAGTTTGGGTGATTTTTTCATTTTAATATGTTCAAAGTTTATGCTGGTACTTCAATAATAAATTAAAATGAATGCTAGTCAATGAAGTTGGGTTCTGTGATACCTTTTCTCTATATACTCCTGCATGAGTTCGAACACATGATTTGGACATGTTTGGGTGTGGGCAAAATGCTGTTCATGAACATGGGGCATTTTACCCAGTCGCCTTTCAAAGGAGTTGGCAAAGTCCTTCCATTTAGATCAAGTTGGTTTGATTCTTGAATCCTCATGAGTTTGGTATTAATAAACCTTGGCAAAAAGATGTTTTACATCCAATCTGGGTTTCAACCAAATTTTCAGGTTTCATTTGATGTTTCGAGGTCTCATTTTTTTAGCCAATATTTATCAAGGCCAGATGGCAATAGTGATATTTGACTGGTTGAAAATCTTAATGGATATCTGAAAACGTGGGCATCGTTGAAGTAAAAATAGTTTTGCAGTATGACTGGTTGAAAATCTTAATGGATATCTGAAAACGTGGGCATTGTTGAAGTAAAAATGGTTTTGCAGTATGCATAAAACATTGAGTCCAAGTTTGTGCGACTTGCAGTGATGTGGAAAAGCAATTCCTACCACCTCCTGTAGGAAATGGTTTTTTGCAAAGTTGGAGGAAAAATAGTTCAAGTTTTTCCTCTTTCCACGTGGAAAAATGCTATATACCAAACGGCAGAAAAATGGCAATAGCAGAAAATATCACTATTGCCATCTGGCTTATGATCCCACACTCCTTTCTACCGTCCACGACAACGTCATTCTTTGCTGCATGTACCTTTCTCTAAAGTCCCTCCTACCATTTAAGGTCATTTTTGGAGATTGAGCTACCACTTCTAGTGAATAGTATATATACCTTCTAGGAAGCCGAGGTTGTCAATGACCAAGAGGGCTAATTCAGATGACCCATATCGATGCTGATCCAATGGACAAATGTGGTTGGAAGGTAGGTAGCGAAAGCGAATATAACCTTGCTTGCTTACCCCTTTATTCTATGAAGACACAAATATAGAGAATGGGAATGAATCGCTTCACTTTTGAAATACAGGATAAGGATATGAATATTGATATCCTATTCACATCATTCATAGTTGTCAATTACGTTTCAGGCCTTACTTCGGTCAACCTCCATGGTTGAAAGTTTTGCAGTTTCAAAATTTAAATGTTTTGTTTTTGAAAAAAAATAAAAAAAAACGCAAAATAAAATAGGTTAGGAATAGACTCACTTAATACCATAAAAAAAAAATCACCATTCTTTAAATTCAACATGAATAGGAAAAAGGTTGCCAAATAAACCTTCAAGTGAGCCCTTCCACTCTGCAAACATACTTGATGCTCTGCAACATAGACTGCAGTTCTCCTCTGCCCACTTCAAATGTAAGTTGAATTACCCTCATGATAAAAGGAAAAAGGCTTAGTCTACACCTGCCCCTTACTTTTATGAGCAATGAAGAGGACTCCACTTCGTTTATAGTCTTAAAACTGTCTAGTCTCAAAAATGAAATCAAAGATAACCTGTTCAAATTGCAAAGTATTCCTATCCCAACATTCTTTGAACTGCCTCTAGCATACATGACACAGACCAAGTGGAAGCCCATCATGGCCAAGGATAAAAATATCGGCCGATACGATTATTTGAAATAATCGGGTATCGCCCCGTATCGGCAGATACTCAAGCGTATCGGCCGATACGGACCGATACGATACGTATCGGGGGGTTTTAAAAAACCCCTCAGCCGACCTATGTGCAATTATTTTCACCTACCTCTCTCTTTCACTCATCTTTCTAGTTTCTACTGTGACTCTTTGAGCTTGTGAAGCTCTAAAGTGAGTCTAAGACTCTAAATCAAGATTTTACCACAAGAAGTCAACATTCAACAAGATCAACC
This sequence comes from Litsea cubeba, assembly GCA_012931725.1. Classification (NCBI taxonomy): domain Eukaryota; kingdom Viridiplantae; phylum Streptophyta; class Magnoliopsida; order Laurales; family Lauraceae; genus Litsea; species Litsea cubeba. The sequence goes on along the minus strand of CM022951.1, from coordinate 70,280,764 downwards.
ACAACAAACATACAAACATCAAAACAAGGAACAAATAACTATAAGATCCAAGCTTCCAAGGTTCTAGGTAAAGTCTTATGCCTTTATTTCATGTTCTATTTTTTTTATGAGTTTTCTATTACTTTCTAAATTACTATGACTAAGAAACATGAATACATGTGAAAAAACTAATCATTACTATTATTTTATATTTATACAGCGATACAGGACTTCATATATTGAGGGCACTGATACGCCCCATTTTCTTACTTTTGCAAAAGAACCACATATTCTTTCATCTTACAATTTTCTGAATTTTCTGGAATTTTTTCAGATTTTTTGGGCGATTTTTTCAAATCACACCGCTACGCCGATACGTATCCCCCGCTTCGTATCGGTTTGGCGGCGGGCCGATACGCCCACCGCTACCGATATTTTTATCCTTGATCATGGCGGCTGAGGCCAAATCACCATACCCAATACATCAAGGCCCATCATTCCTAAGCTTGTTTACAAAGTTCTTATTAGATTTTAATTTGCTTAAATATCTACTAGATTTTATTTTATAAAGATAGGTTTTGGGGGGGACATGTCACCCAATGGCTATGTGCATGTTTCTTTCTGCTTGGAAATTCTTTCAACTTAAAAAATGGCATGACTTGTTTCATAAATTGTAGATGTTCAGATCTTGTTAGTATATATGAACTGAGTAATATCTTAAGATCCTTGTTATTGTTGTGACTTGTCAACAAACTGGTGTTGTCTTTTTTCTGTCTATTGTTCCTTGCTGATAGTTCTATAGACTGTTGTTGTGACAATTGTCTCTGATTTCATAGGACAAAGTTGTGGAGAAGTCTCATGAGATAACCCTACACACAGAAGATTTGGAGGATTCAATCGGCATGGTGGAATCTATGAAAGAATGTGGCTTTTCGATTGCTGATGAGATGAATAAAGACATCAAGAAGTCTCTTCTGATCATGTCAACATCACAACCAAAGAAAGGGTAAATTCTTTGGTTTTTTTTTTTTTTGACCAGGCAGAGACCTATTTCAAAAAATAAAATGGTTCAACTGTTGACAGAAGGAGGATATAGAAGAGCAAGAATACAAGTTTGGATTAAAAAATCATAACATTTTACTAGGCTCTAAGGCAGCATTTTAAAACTCAGCCGAGTGGTACCTGACTCAGCTAAGTCTTCTTTTTCTTCTCATCCCAACTCCTTTCTCTCTTTCTCTTGGTCACCATTTCCCAAAATGCCGTCTTCAATCCCTTCACTGTCCACTACCACCCCTCCCCCTCTTTCCATTACCATCCTGCTCTTCCTCCTTGCTCCATCCTCCTGTCTTCTCCTCTTCTTGCATCATCATCGGCTCTGTCAGAACCACTTGAAAAGGCTCCATCTGTATGAAGGTACGATTCATAGTGGTTTTGAATTGGAGAGAAGATGGATGACAGGCAGTCTGTGAGGTGTTCTTCCACATGAATATGGTTAAAACAGATGCTTAAAGTAAAGTACCTGTTGTCTTTCTTCTATAATTTCTGAGATCTGTCAGAAGTACTAAAGGCAGAACAGGCCACTTCCTATACAATGGGGTGCACTAAGGATGAAAGAAAATTTAAGTACCTTTCGACCTGTTCATCTGCTTCACTACTGCCATGACACCAATCAGTCTTGCAAATGCACCTTCCATTTCTACCTCTTCCAATTCCATTCATTTGGTCAAAGCTGAAGTGCACATATTCATGAAAACCTTTTTTTTTTTTCCTACTTTTTATTGATCCTTAGGACGGATATTTTCTTTGTTGATTTTCATTGTCCCATCTTTGACAAGGGGCGATATTTTGGGGTGATGAAATTACTTGTGAAATAGGGTCAAAAAAATGATGTAGAATTTAAAATGTCATTGACTTCTCTAAGAAGCTGATCTTTTGCCCGTATCTACCATGACATTCCTTGGCTTTCATATCTACTGTGGAAGATACAGGGAACCCAACAACTGTTTTATGGATCAACTTCGCAAGAAAGAAGAACTTAAGGTGTCTGATCTATCCCAAGTTTGGGTTACATCCCCAAGCTGGATATTGTCTTCACACCAAGAGAAATATACTTTACACACCTTCAATCCAACTCTGGGTCTTCTTCCTCAATTTCTCTGATGAAAATGCACATCCTATCCATCTGTAGCCCTTAAACATGTATTTATTTGATTATTAGTAAAAGAAAAGCCTAGCTAAATCCTGCTCATAGATATACGGCCTAAATTTTCATTCTCAGCCATTGAAACTAATTAAAAGCAAAATGTCCAAACTACCTTCGCAACCTAACAACATACAATCATAAAAATATATGAGTATTGTGTACCTCATACATCCTGGCCTAATGGGCACACACATGGTCTAGTGGTTGGTAAGCTTTGCTTCATGAAATGTTAAGGCCGTGTGTGGACCATTGGCTAGCCTAGAATAAAAGATAAAATTACTGGAAACACACGTTACACATGATTTGGTGTACATCCAAAGAGGCCCTAACATTTTCTCTGATTCAAACAATTCCAATAAACCTGCTTTTTAGGCATCTTATTTGTAATGCTAAACATCTTGCATCTGAGAAGCGTGAAACAGAATCACTGCTGCACAGTATAAACATTCATGATGACACTGTGGATGACTTAGCCATAGTGGAAGTTAATAATTTTTTTGACTGCTGATTTCGTATATTTGTGGATTGTAAAACCAGGTTAATCCGTAATTCAGGTTTTGGATTTCAGATGGGCAGAAGTAGCTCATGGAGTCCAGCAGCCTTCGCCTATGGCACTGGACAAGCTCAGTCAGACAGTGGAAGTGGCACTGGCTATCTTTCCACAGTTCTCAACTCGGCAAAGCAGAAAGCAGCAGCCCTTAGATGGCCCCCGCTTGATGCTTCTCAATTGAGGAATCCTAAGGTTGAGAGGCAGATGTCCACTCCAGAACCAGCAGATTCAATGGTAGCCACTGGCGGTGCTGTTTCAACACTGCATGTTGCAGAAGCTGATGAGCTGCCATTGTCAAGCCAGAACGAAGACGAGCAGCTCGATATGTCAACAACTTCTAGTGGAAGCGTACAGACTCATGAGCCTCTGACATCGGAGAATTTTGAGAAGTTTAGATCTGATCAGGAAGCTAGGCTAAAGCACTGGTTGGAAGAGACTGAAAATCATAGTCGACACTCAGAAGCAAGCTAAGGTGAACTGATTTTAGTGTTTTCAACTGCTGCTTTTTGGAGTTTTGCTTGCATGGATTATTATATATATATAGATATGTATTACATTGTATTCCATGAAGTTTAGCTCGCTCTTAGGCAAACTGCAAGTACATGGTGAATTTCTTATGTACCGTTGCTCGATATCGGTGGTGTAGAAATGTAATATCTTATAATGCATAACTGTTATTTCTTCTTTATTAATTGATCCAGTTGATGCAATCTTTTGATAAATGGCCTATCCATGACAAGGCCCACCAAGCGGGCAAACTAGATCATCCAACTACAAGGCCAAATTAGCCTAGTCCAGCTGACACAAAGTTGTATGGTTGCTCATCAACAGAGTGTTCCAAGGGTGGTGGCCGGGTCAATGTCAACTGTGAAACTTATGTTGACCCATTTATTTGTCTGGCCTAGACAGGCCAAGTGCTTGTTGGGTTGCTGAAACAAACAAGAATCGCTAACCATTGCAATCATATTTATAGACATTGAGGTGGTAATTATGGGCCCAGTATTTGCCAAGATTTGGACCCGGTGCTATCAGCCTAGTTTCAGTTTTCACTTTATATGAGCTAGTAAAACGATTGGAAGGTACTCATTGTCGCAGCCAGACATTGCAGGTTCAAGGCATGTCACCATTCAGAAAGAAAATTAGAGAAGGCTGGGTCAAGGCCAGACTTTCAGCCCCATGGACTGGATCTCAGCCTGAATAATAGCTCGATAACTATGCGATCCTAAATTTAGGTGTATCGATAATATGAGTGACACTTTCCTTTGCATAGTGTAAGCATACATGTACAATATATCCAAAAAAAAAGAGGTTTTGGGTCCTCAAATGGATTCCCACCAGACTTCTGGGTCCTCAAATGGATTCCCACCAGATGTAACCCAATAGAAAGCAGCCCATTGGGTTAGTAATTGAGGACCCAGAACATGAAAGATTACATAATATAATTTAAAACCTTGTTTAAATATCATCATTGTCTAACATTCTTGAAAGCTCTCATTAGTTTATGACCCTTGTACCATATACAATCCCTACTGCTGCTTGCAAAATGGGACTTCTTTAACCCAATGTTCTAAAAAAACTGGACCGGAACACAAATTAACCTGTGGTTAATCTGTTTCTCGACCGTCTGGTTCAACCCAGCTCTGCAATGGCATAAAAAAAAAACAGTGATTTTTTTTTCAAAAAAAAAATAAAAATAAAAATGCAATGGTATTCTAGCCAGTTCAAATTCAACCATGGTTCTTACCTGTTATGACCGGATGTTGGACTACCAACCCACTTTTGATCTAACCAAACTGTGAAGTACCCCATTTCAGTAGAACCCACTTTAACCTACATCAGTTTAACCTTGCTTTTCTTTCTCATATTTTGATTTTAACTGATTATAAACACTCCCCTTTCCTGGTCCTAACTCCACGTGCATCTCACATGCCCCCTATACTTATCATATTGGCATAAGAATTCTCTACGAAATGATGGAGACCTGAAGGTAACTGGGGTGATTTCCGTTATCAGGGTAGCTGTGGATAGGTCCCATGTGCAATGCCACTTCTCTCCATCTCTGCCATTTGGCTCCATAAAAATAAAAAAACAATTCTTTTAGAAAAAAAAAAAAAAGAAACCCTAAATAAATATGAGGCCTATGGTTACAAGTAGCTGTTCAGCTTCCTTAATTTCTTCTGTCTATTTGACACCCAACCACTTTAAATTGTCCCACCCTTTTCATTCTTTTTCCTATGACGTGACAGAATATTATCTCTTTAATCAAAGTGAAAAACGGTTTTAAATGATATTATTGTATATGTATATGCATATGCATATGCATGTATACATATATATACACATGATGTAGATGTAGCGAAGAAGATCATGAAAATCGACATCATGCTTTATGTGTGCCCATGAGGCGACGGTTGCAACCACTTGGCCGTGTGTGCTGGCTGACACACTCTACGTGCCTTTTCCTCTCAATGGGGGTATTAATTCCCCTTCCGATTCTCTCTTTTCATGCATTGCATTTGCACCTGCATATATAAGATTTCTATGTAACGTCACGTAATTACCTCCTTTCCTTTACGTTACTCTTTAACAAACTGAAGGTTATGGAAGACGCAAGCCCTAGAGCAAAAACAAGGACAGTATAAACCATTGAATTGAATCACATTAGAAATGCAAGTAGGAAGAGTAGGGGCTAGGATGATTTCGACTATAGTCTAATGTGACCAATCCACATATTTAATCATCTTTTTTCTTAACTGTAGCCTAGTTGGTTAGGACCATGAGTGTGTGATTTTAAATCCAAGATGGATAAAAGTGAAAGACTCAGGTCGCTCTTGTATTGATTGAATGGATACAAATGAACCGTATGCAACAGGGGTATACTTTTGAAAAGTAAATTCTATTTTCTTGTGGTTCAACTCCTCTTTCATAAAAATTGTTAAAAGTACTTTTGAGCTGAAACATTTAACCTTTTTACATGGCCTGCATTTCTTTTCTACAAGTCAAAAGTCAAATAAGAAAAAAAAAAAAAAAACAGGGGAAAGCCACTAAAGTAGACGGTCCTTTATTACAACGCCCATTGGGGTAGACCTGATGATCACGAAGTTGCCCCTTAACAACTAAGCAGTGGTTCAATTTTGAAAAAAAAAATCAACCTTCTAATGAAGTTTGACAATAATAATAATATATATAATATATATATATATATACAAAGAAGAATAGATAAAACTGTTATATGAGAAACTGAAAGATTGCGAAAGCCTATCATGAGGAGAGCAACAAAAAAACATTGAATAGAGTCGTGAGAAAAAAAAAAACAAAAACATATATAGTTTCAGAGAAATAATGAAGTTTCAATAGAGTTGTGTGAAATAGCAGAACTGAATCACCAAGCTAAAGATAAAGATTAATGAAACTTTAATGATGACTGACAACCATGAAAAGCAAATACCATTTTATGTGGATGGTGGCGATGCACGGTCACAACAAATCATGCCTATCATTTTCCTATGAAAAACGTTGCTATTAAATACTAATAAATTACATGACATAGAAGGGGGTACCATCGTACCCCACTACATCTGTAAGTTGATCTGGAACCTTCAAAATGTGGGACCCTCTACTCACTAGATGATCCCAGCCATTGATTGCTATAGGATACTTCTCCATTCAATGTGGACGGTTGACCCATGTTGCAGCCACCCTATATAAGTCAGCTGTCGGTGGAATTGGGCTACGACTTTTTTTACGTTTGGGTCCATGCTTTTAAACAGTCAGATGATGGCCTAGCCAACCCCTCTTTTTAGTTGGCTGTGATTCCTCTCCGCACAAATTTTACAATTCTCACTATCATCTAGCTGGACCCACCTTATTGCGGTTCTAATGGGAAACAGATAACCAGACCTCTTGAATGATATCAATTGGAGTCGAAATATTTATTGGATGAATCACCCTTTAATATAAAGTCGTTAAATTTATAAATTACGTATTAAAATTAGATTGATATAATGAGCTTGGAATTTTACATAGAGATGGAAATATTAAGAAGTTTCAATCCGCCATCCTCTTCCTTGATTAGTGGGACGACCCACAAGGAGGTTTGGGCATGGCCCATAAGAGATGGGGGACTTGCAACCATCGAAATGGGAGACGTGGGTGAGGCATAACCGTTAATTCACTTGTGATGTGGAATGGTCCAATCATCACACACGTGTGGGGAGTGGGCACAAAATTCCGTGCACCAGATGGCAATGGGCCTATTCCCCTAATCCCAATAATGATTTATGAGATAGAGATGGAGATAGAGATAGAGATAGAGAGTGAAAAGAAAAAAAAAAAAAAAAAAAAGAACTGGTACGTTCTAGTGGTTATCCTTTTTACACGTCTGTCTAAAAAAAGTGCTATAAAATGCGTGGTGCGACTTCTTTCTTGGTCATTGAAAGGAGAGTTGACACGCGTCATAGGCCCATTGGATGAATGGTCAGAGGTAAAGGAAAGCCGCAAAACTGACACGTGCCTTTAACACGATAGAATTGCATGGTTATTGACGGTCAACTGACTCCATGAAAGCCGGAGCCGTAGTTTGTGAGTCATGGTCTCGGCTCGGTTGGCGTGGATTCCCAGCTCGGATTCTTCAAAACAAAATTACCAAACTGGTCTTCGTTTGGACTTTGGAGTGATCATCACTTGTCAAAATGATGTCTCAAATAATTAATTAATTTCTTTCTTTTCTTAGCTGATTGAGGTCCTATTTGACTTTTAGTAGTTTTAATTGGCTCAAATGAGTGGGAGGCAAGTTGAGTTGAATTTACTCAATATCTTAGAAATTGATTTTAAAGATAAATCATGCTACAAATTAACAATGTGCTTGGGTTTATTTGTAAAACACATGTGGGACCCACTTAGATCGTGACAATTGCATTAAAGAAAACAAGGTGATAATAGTTTAATTTGAACGTGGATTATAGATATGTCGAATATAGTTTGATCAAATAATTATATTTTTTGAATTTTAAGTACTTGAGTTTTAATGAAAGTACTTTATGTAAAATTGACTGGTTGCTGAGTTAGTATTTAGAATCATCACGATCTAATTAGGGGATAGATATGTGCGAAAATATCAGATTGAGAAAAATAAGAAAAATAGAAGGTCGATGTCGATCACTGAGTTAAAAGGGAGTGTGAAAGGCACGAGCGTGTCACAAGTAGATCCACTCTAGAGCGGCTGAAAAAAGAATAAATTTTTTTTGTTATAGTTTTTCATTTTCAAAGAAGATAAATTTTCACTTATTATAAGAAAATTATATGAATATGATTTGAGATAGGATGCCAAAAAATAAAAACAAAGACCTCGCAGATTTGCAAAAGGTCCAAAACTCTATTATGGTGTCTCCTCTTCGATTTGGAAACTCTAGGTAAAATTATCAAAATTTCTTCCTACTATAAAGTAGTAATAGAAATGACTAAAACCTAACTTTTAGTTTCATCTTCCCACACGAGATAGGATGATTCACACAGGGAATGGTTGACAATTGCGCCGAACACATTTGAAACACCAACGACCCCATAAAAAAAAAAAAGGAAAAAGAAGAAAATACAACCAAACATCTATGAGATTATGCAAGTTCCATCAATATCATCTCAAGGACTCTTTTGGTTGCTAACTAGATTGGGACAGACCAAAATCGGTTACATGTAATCAAGAACATAGGTATCGATCACATAGGAAGATGCTTCATGGCATGTTATAAGTGATGCAATAAATGGAAACCCTAATCTTTCCTTGACAAGTACCATCTAACAATCCAAATTGGAGTGGCAGGAATTCAACTTTGAAATGAATTAGGCCAGAATAAATGGGAAAAAAATAAGACAAGGCACTATCCTTTCCATTATATAACCAAGTTTAACTGGTGCAAGAAATACATCAGGTGGATGGCTTGTACTCCACATCTTACCCTGAACATATGGGGCAGGTTGAATACAGCGATTCCTTTGGAGATTTTATAAAAGTGAAATGGACATTGGGACATTTCATGCAATGTTTTTGTGGAAACCTATAGGGCCTACTTTCTTTTATCAAAGCCATTTATGCACAAATTACCCAATCAAGAACTTTTCGCTTCAAGTTCACTTCACTGACAACTGACATACACCATCACAATGATCAGTTCATAAATGTTAATTATTTACATTACATTTACCATGCCATTGGTCAACTCAATACTCAATACCACCTTGATTGGAGTTGGATTTTGAATCGATAATGAGCATTGATTCAATATTTGTAGCATACTTTATTCCAAACTGAAAATAAAAGAAGGTATTGTTAAGCTAAAAGAAAAAAACTGAGAGAGAGAGAGAGAGAGAGTATTATTTTGTTTTGAATTAAAAAAAAAAAAGACCTTTACAAATCTATATTAGACTGTATTAGCCCCATATGGTTTAAATACAGTCCACAACTTGAAAAACCATGCAAATATCAAGACGGTATTTTAACTACCAATTTATGATTGGGTGTGTGATATGAATGAATTAGACCAAAGATAAGATTGGCCCTACATGGGTAAGCTATCAAACACATCGTAGCACATATGATAACATCCCAAACAAGAGGTTGAAAGCCTATCTCTAAACTTTAATTAAAGATAATATGTCATTTAAACTTGAACCTTAGCCAAATTCAATTATATCAAAAGAGTGACTAATGCCCATTAAAAAGAAGTCAATCCAGTCAAAGTTAGCGTGGCGGCACGCTCAAATATCAAACATATTATTGCAATAATACATATAAAAATAAAAAAAAATTAAGAGAGAAAAACCAGTTATTTTACATTTAACACTGGTATTGGTTTCCACTTTACTTATTATGACCAGAGAGGATTCCAATGAGTCTGTCATTGTAAAAAATGAAGAGGCCATGACAAGCCGTGTCAAATTGCAGAAACGATACGAACCAACCTGTGACGGAAAGGCAAAGGCGCCGTGGGGTGGGGTGGGGTGGGGATGGGAAAAGAATACAGATGTAAAAAAGTTGTGTCGGTTACTTGTCCTTAGGGGCAAGTAAAAGGGCGTTTGTGCCATTTGTGGCTAAGTAGTTGCCCCCCTAAATTACCAAATATTCCCCCCATCAACTTCATTTGTTGGGGACGAAACTTGTAAGAGAGAAATTTCTCCATCTTGACTGGTTGGAGTAGTAATTCATTAAAGAGAATAGAAAATAATTGAATCAGTTAGAGGGATCAAAGTTGGAATTGAATTACCATTTAGAGCGTTGGGTATCTCATGATAGAGGAGTGAGGGACATTTGATGTTTAAGGTGTTCAAAGGAGTGACGGCAAAGCTATGTAAATCATGAATAAAACACATTGACAACCTAAGCATTTTCTATTCCAACATATATATTGTGGATGTGTGGTGAAAAGTTTAAAAAGGAAAATTTTTTTTTTTTTTTGAGCTTCTCCATCCAAGAGTGAATGTCAAATCAGGGTCTGTTGATTCGCAGGAGTGTGAGGAATAGATTGATCAAAAGTTGGTCCATATGGGTCCCATGAACTAACGGCCAATAAAAAAAATCTAGGATGATTTTCATAATAAATTTTTTGTGTATCCCTACACGCTAACAAATACACATCACCTCATGAATAATTAATGTTTGTGAATGAATGGTCCTGGTCAAAATCAATTGACCTTCTACGATGAAACCAATAGCTTATACCAATATGCACCCTTGCCCTCTTCTTCTGCTATTTTTGCAAGATCAAGTTAGGAAGACATATAGTTACCTTAAACTCTTCTAATACTATGTGTTTTTCTTTAACGAATTTTTTTTAAATACTATGTGTTCTTCACAATCATTTGATAAAAATAGACTCACAACTAAATACCTAAGAAAATTATTAATATATTTTAGTCTTTTTTCCAAATTTAACTTATAAGAAAGAGGACGAAGTAAAGTAAATGAATATAACATTTTGAGCAAATAAATGATCTACTATATAATGGTTGAACCATATACAATGCAGATCCTTATCATGTCCTAGTATGCAATGAACAAGTAAAATACTTTTTTGAAATGCATACTCTTTTAGGGTCTCCAGATGATTAGCGTGGATCACTTAGGATTTGTTTCTTTGCATAAAATGCATAAGAATTGAATGCATAGGAAAACGATCAGCCAAAATAGTAAAAAAATGGAGACCCAAGCAAAATATACAAGAATGATTGTCAAATGACATTCCCTTTAATGGAAAGTGAATCACGGGAATATGTGAAATGAATATTAAGTCATTTCTTTGGTGATTCAAATTTTAGGAATTACAAGGTCTCATATACACTGCCACTTATCAACGCGTGTCACGTGACTTGAACACCCGACCTACTAGGCTCTGATACCACTTGTAGGACTTTACACCTCCATTTGAGTTATCACTTATCCCAAAACCAATTAGTGATAGGAAACAGCACAACAATAGTTTTATAGTGAGGGCGAAGGCGAGGCTTGGGCTTGACCACCAATTATGGCCACTCAGGAGCGGGGTGACCATTGACCTCAACATATCCTTCACCCATTACCTCATATCTTTAAAACTTCACCCCTTTTTACAATCCTCCAGTGTAGCTCATTTGGACATTAAAATTTATGTATTCAATTCTTGTGTACTTTAATAGAAAGTTGCAAACAAACAGACCCTAACTGTTGTACCCAATGTCAAGCATGAGGACATCTAATCCATATTTAGTGGCAAGGAAATCAACTACACAGCATCCAACATATTTTTCCTAAAAAACCACCTCAAACGAAGCTCATTTAGATCCCTGGCAATCAAGAGCAAAAGAGGAAGATAGATTTAGACCTAAATTAGTTGTGGGCTCAACATTACACCAGTTTTTTATGAAGCCTTTTATTTTCGGGCTCAAAGATTAACAAAAAGTCCTGCATCCAATGGCATGGGAGTAAGAACATCAACTTGCATAGGGATAGAAATGAAAAGCTAAGGACCTGATAGAAATGAAAAGCTAAGGACCTCCACTGAAAAAAAAAAAAAAAAAAAAAAACTGGGTACGAGTCCAACATTTGGACCCATTATTATTTCAGAGTTTGTGTCCACTGCAGTAACCAGAATAAAATTGGAATCAGGGTTATGGTCCTTGGATTTTTATATACACTCGAAAATCCAAATATATGATATCATGCAAACATATTTTATCATATCTATGTAAATGGAAATAAATTTAGTGCTAACGGTTACTATATGCCTTATAACAATAATGGAGGACTTTGGTTGTTATGTTGTATTTCAACTTTTCATCTAGAAAAGGCAACTGGGCCTTGATTTGGACCTACATCCAAGCCCTTTTAGTCAATTATCATTCCATCAGAAGAAATCAGTGAGGACCCAATAAAAAAGAATAACCCTCCCCATGGCCCCCCACCCAGAAAAAAAAAATTCAATGGCAGATAAGTGTAGATTATTCTCAACACTTGTAATTCTAATCTAAAAAAAAACGTAGAAATCGACAAGAATAACCAAAGGTGGGCCAAACTTTGACAGTATAAAAAAAAAAAAAAAAAACACTTGGCTAGTAAAGTAAGACGGGCAAACCAAGAATTGACAATGGTGAAAAGATTAAAAAGTAGGTCTTCAAAGTAAACTACAAAAACAAGGATAGAGCCAGGCTCTATTATTAATTGACCCCATCAGGGCTGGTTGAAAGAGAGCCAACGTGGGCCCCTCAGTAATAACTCATAAATAAACCCGTTGCCGTTTCCCATCCACAGAAAAGAAAGCAAAGAAGGCAAGTCCCATACGGAATAGGAACCCAAAGCATAAACAAAATCCCTCCCTAGATATCGCCCAAGTTCATTCCGACTTACACGAATATATAAATATATATACATATGATGCTCCGCGAGAGCAGAAACAAACTCAACTCCTCCATTCTCTCTACCATGGGCCATGGCCCATGACCCATGCCCCCTGCCCCATCCAACATCACATCATAAATGGGCCACTGAAACATCACAACCATCCATCACATATCTGGCACTGTAATCTCTGGGGACATTGCAATAAATATTCACAGCCACGTGTCAAGGGTTCGGACCCGGCGGGATCCGCGATAATCGCCCGGCACGTTCTATCCCTCCCTCCTTCCTTTGGGCGTGGTGAGGGTGAGGGCCCACTTCACAGCTGTTACAATGTGTTGTTGTCTGTTGGGACCCTTATCACTTTGCTTAAAATAATTGGATCTCATTTGAGAAAAAATCTGATAAGAGCAAGCATTAATTAACAAATGAGATATGAATAGTTATTTCTACAAACTGTTATTGGAAGAGACCAGGTGAGAGAGGGTTTTTAACCTTTTTAACCCCACCCCACCCCCACACACAACACCATCCAGCAGTGATAGGGGAAGGATGTGGCCTTCTCTCTTGGTTTTTAACTAATATTAGCTACAAAGTAAGCAGCTCCTGACAACGCAGCATCTGCTTTGTTTTATCATTTTTTTCCCTTCATTCTCTCTCTCTCATCATCATCAACATCATCACCTTCTTCCTTTGTCTATCTCTCTCTCTCTCTCTATATTGGTTCTGCAGTTTTTATGCACAGGAGGCTCTCCTTCTCCTCCTTTCTCTGGGTGTGATAATTTTTTTTTCTTCTAACTTTTAGTTTATGAGTAGAAATAGAAATATATATAGAGAGAGAGAGATTTTGAGTGCTCACTTGTGAGAAGAGCTGTCTTTCTCTTTATCTTTGTTTGTTGTTTCTTTCCTTCTTTCTTTCCAGTTGTCTTCGTTATCTTTTTTATTTTCACCGTCTTATTCTACTGGTTTCTGATTTCTTTTGTATCTTTCAATTCCCCTCTTTCTAAACATTACTACTGTCTCTCTATCTATCTTTCTGATGAGTGAGAGAGAGAAGAGTTAGAATCTTGAAATAGTGAGAGGAGAGAGAGAGAGAGAGAGAGATGCAGCAAGGTGGGTCTCAATATGGGGTTTCTCCAGATATGACGTCGTCTTTTGCAGGGACGAGAGTGCTCGACCCATTGCAGCAGCAGCAGCTAATGCAACAGCAGAAACCGGGGGATCCGGCGCTGGCGGAGGCGGCATCGCCCATAAGTAGCAGACCACCTGCTCGAGGGAATTTCGATGAGTTGGGGTCGGTGCCGGGGGGTTTTCCAGGATGAGGATGCGCTTGCCGGGGAGGAGACTGAGAGAGGTCTGACGGGAAACCGGTGGCCGAGGCAGGAGACTCTTGCCTTGCTGAAAATTCGGTCGGACATGGACGCCGCGTTCCGGGACGCCAACCTGAAAGGGCCTCTTTGGGACGATGTCTCCAGGTAAACGAAATGAAATCAGCTTATTGAACTTATTAAGTACTGTTTGCCTCAGCATTCGTGCCTTGTGAGTTTCTGTGAGAATGCCAAAATGAAAATGAGGCTGTTTGGGAAATTTGTCTTGTTTTTATCCTTTTTCCTTCCTTGAAACTCACAGATCTGTTGTGGGTTTCTGTGGAAGCTCATAACGGAATCCCATACAACTGAAATCTGCAGTTGAGGTGTCTCCAGGTTAAGCTCCCAAGGGCAAATCTAAGTAAAAGTATTGGTAACGATCTCAGCATCGTACCACGATCTTTCAGAAAAAAAACTGTTGTTGTTTACTGCTGCAGCTCTCTCTCTCTCACGAGAGTAGCATCTTTTTCTCTGAATTCATTAACAGTAAGGTCAGATCCACTGCATCAAACCCAACCAATCTTATTTCTTGAAAGTCATTTAACCTATAGAGACCCCTAAAATTAAAAACTATTATTAGTGAGAGAGAGAGAGAGAAGGGAAAGAAGAGAAAAGCAAAGCATGCATTGCATTTCTTTGCGGCTTCTTTATTTACTAAATTATAATAAGTGGAGAGAGAGAGAGAGATAGAGAGAGATGTAAACATCACAGCTAAGCATTGGTAATGAGTTTTGGTCTCTTTTCTTTTTCTTGCTTTTTTTCTCTCTTTGATTCCCAGGAAGTTAGCCGAGCTGGGCTACAGCAGGAGCGCCAAGAAATGCAAGGAGAAGTTTGAGAACGTGCATAAATACTACAAGAGGACCAAAGAAGGGAGGGCCGGTAGACAAGATGGAAGGAGCTATCGTTTCTTCTCCCAGTTAGAAGCCCTTCACAGCAGCACGACACCAGCTCCAACCACTGCTGCTCCTATCCCTCCTGCCACCAGCAATCCAATGGTTGGATCTTCTTCCACTCGAATCCAACCGCCTCCGACCTCCGCCACAACTTCTGCCCCCACCCAGATCGGCATTCAGCGAATCGGGCCTGATTTAACCGTCGACCCCGCCGCCCCTGGAATCTCCGGTCCAGCTCCAGCTCCAGCTCCAGCTGCCCCTGCGGTAGGCGGAATCAGCTTCTCGTCGAACACATCATCTGAATCAGGTTCTGAGTCTGAGGAAGAAATGGAAGAAGGCCCCAGTACTGGGAGCCGCAAGAGAAAGCGGTCTGAGTCAAGTGGGGGGAGCCGGAAGATGATGGCATTTTTCGAAGGGCTCATGAGGCAGGTGATGGAGAAGCAGGAGGCGATGCAGCAGAGATTTTTGGAGGCAATGGAGAAGAGGGAGCAGGATAGGATGATTAGAGAGGAGGCATGGAAGCGGCAGGAGATGACGAGGCTGGCGCGAGAGCACGAGATTTTGGCTCAGGAACGCGCCATGGCTGCGTCTAGAGATGCTGCCATCATCGCCTTCCTTCAGAAACTCACCGGACAGACAATTCAGATACCTCAATTGGTGGCAATTCCCACTATTCCAGTGCCACCACAACCACAACCACAACCACAACCACAACCGCATCCGCATCCACATCCACATCCACAACCAAAGGCTGATCCTCCGCCGCCGCCTCCGCCGGCACCAGTGCCGCAGCAGCAGATTCAGCAGTCTCAAAACACAGAAAAATCCCGGCATCAACCATCATCTACGGAACTAGTGTTGGTTCAGCAGGAACAGCAGCTGGAGATCGGTGGCAGTTTCGATCCGGTATCATCATCCCGGTGGCCTAAATCAGAAGTCCTAGAACTGATCCAACTTCGAAGCGGGCTCGAATCGAGGTACCAAGAAGCCGGACCAAAAGGCCCTCTATGGGAAGAGATCTCAGCTGGAATGCAGCGAAGGGGTTACAACAGAAGTGCCAAGAGATGCAAGGAGAAATGGGAGAACATCAACAAGTACTTCAAGAAGGTGAAGGAGAGCAATAAGAAGCGCCCAGAAGACGCCAAGACATGCCCTTATTTCCACCAACTGGACGCTCTCTACAAGAAGAAGATCCTTGGCGGTGGCAGCAGCAGCACCAGCAGCTTGAGCACTCACAACAAGCAGGAACAAGACATAAGCCCAAATCCCCAAGAAAGGACTGATATCTTAGCTATCATGCCACCCCCGCCTCCACCGCCACCATCTCAGCCACAAGCAGAAACTGAAACCAAGAGCAGCAGCACCAGCAATAAGAATGGTGGAAACACTGAAGGAGGGAGCTCTTTACAGGTGCAGACTAGTAATGGCGGTTTCCCGCCCAGCTTTTTCGAAGGGGGACCATTGAAGAAGGTAAGTTTTGTTCCGATTCCGTGATTTCATTTGAAATTTTCTATTTTCAATTGTTGGGATTGGCTTTGATTCTTGATTTGGATTGAAGCCAGAAGACATTGTGAAGGAGCTGATGGATCAGCAGCAAGCAGCGATGGACAACTACAAGGACAGCGACAATCTCAATCAAGATGAAGATGATGGTGGTGATGATGATGATGGTGATGAAGATGAAGATGAAGATGAAGATGAAGATGAAAACGATGACGACGACGAAGACGAGGATGACAAGAAGATGGCATTCAAAATCCAATTCCAGAGTAAGAATTCCTCCAACGGTGGGAACCCATCAAGCTCTTTCCTGGCTATGGTCCAATAGTTGTCCTTCTCTTCCATCCCTTTTCCAATGTACCATATGTACTTAAAGTCTAGAGCTCAAGAGGTCTTGATAGATAACAATTTCATATGTACTTCAAAGTCTAGAGCTCAAGAGGTCTTGATAGATAACAATTCAAAAGCCGTTGCCAAGGTGATACAAGGAGCCCAATGTCCTTTCCCTCTACTTTCCAATTCACAGTCGTCCCTCTTCCTTTTTATCTTCAAAATAGCTTTTAGGCAGTGTTTTTCCATCAGAGATGAGATTGTTCGTTCCTGGGTGTCGTTCTTTCTTGCTCAAATCCTTTCCTATTTTATTGATTTGTTGTCGAATAAATCCCGTTCGATCAACAACGGGCGGAAGCAGATTAAAGGCCCCAGAAATAAGCTCACCCCAGAGGAGCCAAACAAGAATCCCAATGGAGGGGTGAAATAGGTCAGACCCGTGAGAAGTGGAGTACTGGAAGATAGTATTTATCAACCGACTCCAAAAGTCTCTAGCAGCATCAGCAGTAGGAAGAAGAAGAAGAAGCAGCAGCAGCTTTGTTTTCTTTCAAATATATTCATCTTTTTTCTTTCATTTATATTTAAATTACATTGTAATTTCATGGGGTTTTCTTTCTTTCTTTTTTTTTTTTTTTTTTTTTATCTTTGTTGGTTAAGGAAATAGCTGACAGTAAAACTGGGCTAGTAGTAGTCTGAGAGAGGAATTTGGTTTTCATTTCAGTTTCTTTTCATGTGGTGGGGTGAATGCACTGTTTCTTTCCTTCACAGTTCTTATCAGGAATCTACCCATGGTTGCCTCCCTTATCCCCTTCCTTATTTAGGGCCTCTCCATATATGTTGTATTTACTTCTATCTTTTCAAGTGCATGCACTATCCTATATTTTTCGAATCAGAAATAGCAAACATGGTGTCGAATTGATCATATCGAGATACAATGAATGGAACCATAAGAATCTGGAAGGTAGTAAAAACTTCACTGCAGACAACTGCAAGTGGTAGCTAGGCCTTTTATTTCATTATTTTTTTTGTGTTTATGTATTTTTAGCTGATTATAAGAGGAAAACAAAAATGAATGGTAGAAGTAGCAGATAGCATAAAATAGGAAAGGTAAATACCTGGTGAGGTGGGGCAGACACATGAAAGGGAGGGGACAGAAAATAGAATGGGGACCGAGGGAATCCTCTTCTCTCAGCCTGAGGTAGAGAAATGAATGAAGTCTGTGCACAGAAAACCCATTGCTTGATTTTATTAGGCTCGACAATGTTGTGCGTTTGTAACCAATAAACAACTCTAGAAGGTCTTTTTTTAAAAAATTTTCTGTTCTTGTGAGATAACGACGCACCTACATACGCCCTATATAAATCCCTCACCTTAGTCATGGAGGGGGGTTGGTTTGTTATCTTTTACCCTACAATTATCACCAGTAGTGGGCTATTGGACCTCACCAATATGTTACTGTTTTTTCCCCTAAAAATCACAATCAAAATAAGGTGGGTCACCTATTTAACCTGACACATCAATGTTCCTACATAGCATGGGTTTAAGTGAAGGATAAAATGATAAAATTTTCCTTGAGATGTTATCGAACATCTTAAAATGGTTGGAGGGCCATGTCCACCCCCATCTCCTAATTCTGCCCCTCTTTTCTTTCTTTGTGGCACCAACCAAGGGGATTAGACCCATGAGGGACTCAAGAGACTTGGGAGTGAATCCCATGATAAGTTAGGGAGAAGGCACGAAAAGAATATCAAACCTCGGACAACTCCAACTAGGTGAGAATATAATATCCAACCACTAGGTTATCTCTATATTTTTTAAATCCACTCCTTATTCAATTGTACCAGCATATGACCTATATCTATGAAGAGAATAATATTTTTTTTAGCAAAAAATAGAAAAAAAAAAGAGAAAAAATAATTTCCTATACTCTGTATCAATTTATACTTGTCGCAAATTATCATATATAAAACCGTATCAACTTGTTTGGTAATTTTGACAAATACAAATGTGAAAAAAAAAAAAAAAAACTCACACCAACAATATATTGATTTCTTAATATAGCAAATTCTAAGCTGATATTGGCATGTGAGGTTTCTTGTGACCAACCTTCATTAGACATACATGAAGCCTTTCTTTCATTGGTCTAACACATTCACATCATATTTTCTAATGCATAATAGCACTACAAGTTTAACAACAAATACAGTAATGTTCATAATATATGTGATGATTTCAATACAGCTGCGACAAGTTTTTGATGATGATAATGATGAAATAATACATACTATTAGACTTCTAAGGATGTGAAAATATGAGTCAACCTTTAATTTAATTTTTTTTTCATACATCACTTAATCTAACAATGTATAAACAATACAAATGAGATAATCTTCGATAAAACACTATTAGTTTAATTGAAGAAAAGATATGAGATTTAAATCAAATAAAGATGAGTCTCACATGCTTCAATATAATCTACCCTTTTTTACAACTCCACCATTTGATCTTCATTCTTACTATACTAATCAATATTCCTAATCCACCTTCAGCTTTTATTCATATCCATGATTATAAAAATTGACAAAAGTATAAAATACCGTCCAGATTTACGTACGTACAGAACAAATGCCTTTCCTAATCATCAAGCAACATCATGTGGGCAATGTTTCTAAAAAATAATAGAGTTACAACAATCTTTGAGCCCATTCTCTCCCATCCACGCAAATATGCTGTTATTCTAATTCGACGGTTAAGATTGAAGTGCATCTTTGCCCATTGCGTACAGACTAGTCTACTTGAGAATTGAAACAAATTCACACATGCAGCTGGGTGAAGTCACAAGTGTGGAAAACATACAACGTAATTGAAGTAAATAAAAGGTGCAAGGATTTCAGTGGAAGTGAAGGGCCCTAATGAAGGGAAAAAAAAAAAAAATGCCCCGGGATCATCACCTTCTGTCGCCACTAATGGCGACAATCCAGTGACCGCACCTGATTCCCCGAATATCAGGCGCACAATTACCACCATGCCCTTTTTCTCTGTTTTCACTTTTCACATCTCACCCTCACTCCATTTTGTTTTAACGAATTCAGTATAAAAATTTGCAGATCTACCCACTAGCTTCTTTAACTATAAATGTACAAGATGACATTTATTTTGTATAGTCATTGTTTGGAATAGTCCTACAACTGCTCAGTTTCTTGGTGATCCTTACACACAAAGCCAAAGGATCCAACAACTGCTCAGCTCTTGGTGATCCATACAGAAAGCCAAATTAAGGATCCATGTACACTCAAGGTGAGATTCTTAATTTATATGGAACCTTTGTAGACAAGATAGGTAATTGAGTTAGGTAGAGATTCGAATTACTAATCAGGCCTAATTCCAAGTGAATCGCATTCATATCTATAAATATAATATAATATAATATAATGGTACAATTTGATATGATATGCGATTTAGTTAATAAATATTAACAACGTGGTTGATGAAGTACATAGAAATATTTGTATTTCTATATGGCCTCCAATCAAGTGAGGAGTTGGGTCTGAATATAGTAGGGCCCATCTTTCTACTACTTGAGACTTACATGGATTCCATGAAACTGGTTGTGTCTTCCATTTTATTCCCTTTTCGAAGGCCTCTCGTACACATATATGAATGCACGTATACATACTATATATGACCGTAACCAGCTGGGGATGTCTACTGTCTCATTCAATCACAAAAGGTGGTCAGTTTGAGATCTAATTAACTTGTACTGGCCTTTAGTTGGGATGGGTTACCTTTCAAAACAAAAACATTCATCAGCAAAAAGTAATTAATTAGTGGACTTCTTTTAATTATAAGGTCCAGCCCTGAGTCCCAATGTGATCCTATACCTGATACCTGAATACACCTGCTAACAGATAGAAATTATTTGATTTTATTTTATTTTAAAAAAATATTTAAATAGTACTATAGCTTATTGAATATGATCCTATGCATATTGCTTGATGCTGTATGTATGTCTTCAAGTTTGTTTTGTGAAAATGTTTTATCTTACATTTTTAAAGGCAGATTTTTTTTAAGTTATAATTATTAAATTCAATTTTATATGAAACTATTCTTGAAGTTATATACAAGTATTTTTAGAAAAATAGCTTTATAATATGTGGGTACGTTTTTTTTTTTTTTTTTATGTTGGGGCCTAATTTTGTACTTCCAAGGAATGTGAAAAAAGTACAAAGCACCATGTCAAGCATTTTCTGTGATTTAATTACAAAGCACCTGAAATCCCAAGAGTAACCTTCTCTTCAAGATTATTTTCTATCTGAGTGAATTACGTCAAAAATCAGCATACGCTTGTCCAATTCTTCATATGACATAAAATTATATAATGCAACTCCTTTCTTAATAAAAATACACATCAACCGGATCACCAATTTATTGCTTTATAATTCATAACCCTAATTGCCGAGCAATGGTGTTGTATACCACTTGTTGAAGCATTATTGAGAAAATCCCAATTATTTGAAGACTTAACCTTCATTTTTTATTAAATGTAGACCACGGCCCATTTGTTCTTTAAATCCTTCATTTGACTTGCCACCAAATTTTAGACATGTTGTAGAAATAACAGTTGAGTCCCATATTTTTTGTCCTTTGGATTCGGCTATTCATATATCAACTAATAAGGAGGCTGACTCCAAAGACAAAACAAAGGGAGAAAAGGTTGAGTTTGGAAATCCTTATATATCAAGAAAATTCTTATGACTTTCTACTTTGGTCCCCCAAAGATTCTTCTTTTTTACATAGAGGCCCCACATGCAAAAATCCTCGCTCTGTGCACTTTCAATAAGCAAATCTCATAAATCTTTTTTTCCATAAATGCATTTTGTGAAACCTGATTATGCTAGTGTGTTTGTCATTTCTGATAGGTTGTTATGAAACTAGTTTAACAGCCTTTTTGTATTTAATAAGTACGGTAAACTCTCTCATATGTCCTATTTAATTTAAAAAAATTAAATTAGAAAGTTTTTCTACTAAAAATTACGGAGTATTCGGATTTCAGACAGGGCACTCTAAAAAGAAGTTAAGAAAAATCTAAAAATAATATGTAAAACAAAGGAAGAAGATGATCATTTTCAAAAAAAAAAAAAAAGAAGAAAGAAAGAAAGAAGGAAGAATATTAGAACTTGTGAGAGAGAGAATAATTATAAGGGCATTTTGAGTAGATGGGATGGGATGGAGAAGTAAGTAATTTTACTTTACTGCTTCTGCTACTAGCAGACGCTTTTGTAGAAACAAATGGCCGGCAGCATGTGCGTTACAGCACGGTTCACAAGAAGAGAATAAAGGCCCCCCCTGTGCTCCCTCTGCCCTGCCCAAGAGCGCAAGGCGAAACACCATCCCGTCAACGCTTGCGCTTGCGTTTCAAGCGTGCCGACTTTCATGGCCAATTTCCTACAGCCACACGTGCGCATTTCCTAATCCTACCAGGCCATCTTCTTCTTCTTCTTCTTCATCATCATCATCATCATCAGTCATTCCCAATGACCCAGCATTCTTCCACCATTGCAGCCGTCGGATTCGTAGGTTTTCAAACCAAGAGCCACTGATCACGTGCACAGGGGTAATACATATCATAGCATGCAGGTTAGAAGAGGCACCATATATATAAAAGGGGTCCTCCGTCCTTGTCCTTCAGATTGAAGGCATTTCACTCTTGCTTATTTTAATCTCCTTTTTCAGTAATATTCAACATAGAGCAATATCTTACATATACGGGAAGGGAGTTATCTTTTATCAATTCAATTCTTTCACATGCAGTGATTCTCGATACTGATTTTATATATATGGTTTCAGACATTACATTTCAATTTTGTTATAATAATTTGCATCACATGTAATCAATAAGCTTTGAGGATTTAGAATTACGAGTTAAGATCATTTGATTGGTCTTTCATTATGTATTTTTCTATATATTTTTCCTCCAAACGTTATGGTTAATGCACTACCATAAATTGTCCTGCATCCAAATAAGCTCTCTAGTAAATTTTTTCTCTACAAAACATTGCCTTGGCATTTTTATATCACTAGTCTAGCAAGTAGCAAACCCTTGTATCCATTGATCTCACAATTCAAACTACATGTGCCATCATCATGTTAGTTGGACTCGTATTAGTGTTGAGAGAAAAATCTCATGACCATTTGCATTCATTTCACACCATTCACATTACAAGCACTCGGCCTCAATATGAGAAAGGCTCAATAGCCTGCAGAGTGGTGGAGGCAAAACTAAAAAGTTGAATTCCATTAGAATAATAGTGGAAATGCCAACCAATTCACTACTACATTGTTCACTAGGGGTGTACACGGATTGAATTGGTGCCGATTAGGCCAAATCCGTCACCAATCCGTTACCTACGCATTGATGGATTGGGAATCCGTCACCAATCCGTGGCTGTTAAAAATCAATCTGATCCGATCCATGGATGATTGGATCGAATCGGTTTAATACGTTCAATCCGTTGAATCTAATGTTAAAGAAAGAGATCTAACGATCCACAATATATATATATACAAATTACAAATATATTTAGACCCCTTAACTTATATTTAGACTCCTTTAGTTTTTTTTTAATATTTTTAATGTTAACGGATCGGATCGAATTGAATCAGCGGATCGAGGGTAAAATACGTCACCGATACGTTGCTAACGCATTACAAGATTTTCAATCCGTTTATCTTCGATTCAATTAAAAATCCGCAGATCAGATCGATTTTATGGATCGACAAATTTTTTGTGCACCCCTGTAATATTCACCTATTCCTCTTGGATCCCAAAATCCCCATTTGCATGTGCTAATCAAAATTTTCTTCTAGTACCCATTCAAATCTGACCATGAAATGGTGCCATACTTCTATGCATGTACCACCCTATTATCTTCTGGTCATTAAAGAGTCTCTGAAGTTACATGTCCTGGACTTCTTTCTTCTCAAGGGGCCCATGTATGCTTGTGTTTCATGCCCCTTCCTTAATTCTCATTTTGCAACGGATATGTACTTTGATGTATAACGAATGAAGGCAAACGCTTTTAACGGCCTGCAAAGTGAGGCTTTTGTCATGAAACAAAGGGGCACATGTATAGCGCCAACCAATGATTGTGCAAGGACATCTCTAATGAGAGATCCCCTTCTCTAGCAGGTGGGACCTCCTATGGCCAATTCAACCCCATCATATTCACTAATCTCCCGTAAACTTTACAAGCCCAAATTTGACACTCATTCACTTGTTACCCAACGTCAGTCAGATTGAAATCCTAAAAAAATATGCCTTCTAAAACCATTAAATTTGAAATCCGTAGATTAAGAGGTTAGGATGGTCTATTCGGAGTTAATATCTTGCACATTGTTAGGTTTCATTTAAATATTTTCATATCTCCTGATAATTGGCATGGCTCTAGGTGGACCCCAAAAAGATGTTTCTCACCATCCTCTCACAAATTGCATGAGAGAAACATTTAAACGGCTTATGAGAAGACTTGGCTACATGCCAATTATGGAAGGATAGGGGGATAGAAATTAATGTCTCGTTCTAGATATGATTTTGGAAAAAGATCATCTCTATCACAAAATCATTGATTTAGGGGCCAAAAAATTAACAGTGATAGTGTCAAATTAGGGTGCTAGATGACATGTAAGGTTAATAAGCGTGTAAGGAGTTAGATTGATCAAATGAGAGCATATACGGTGGTAAAGAAAAAGCGCCTTTCATGTAAGTAGTAAGACTGTAAGAAGTACTTCTCAACTGGAACATAACCATATAATGTAACTATTGCGGCCTTGGCCAGAGGTAAAAATCTAAGCCGTTGTGGGCTTTACGTAGATGTATGCCAATTATAGGAGGATAACATGCAATAGAAAGGTCTCATTGTGGGTATTATTTTGGGCATAAATCATCCCAATTGAGTCAAACAATTATTAAGTCTTATAGTTTAATGATTTATTAAGTTACATATAAAAAAAATCCATCCAACAATTAGTGTAACTCAGATTGATGTCAAATAAAGGGAAGTGTCAATTCATTGATTTTCCTTTTTTTCTTTTGGGATCAGGGTTGTTTGGGGGTTGGGTGGGTTATAGTGTGATGGATTGATCATGGAGGATCCCACATGTTGGAAGAAAGCTACCTTTCACGCAAGTTATGAGAGGTATCTTTTGGTAGAAGTATATATGTTTTCTCATGCTAGGAGGTGCCTCATAGTGCCTGCATGAGAAAGAAAAAAAAATTTAGCATCATGAACGGACCACCCATCATCAGTCCAACTCCCTCACACTTACTAACTTTTCGTAAATTGACACTCACCCAAATTTAATACTTATTTGAATTCCAATCACCATTGAGTTGATTACATAAAAATGTAATTTAAAAAACATTTACACTTCAAGAACCCTAAATCAATGTTTATGATTATTTTGATTGAAGTGATTTTTTTTTCCCAAAATTATATCCACGGTGGGAACTTTGCATGATTCCATCACATTATCTCTCAATAATTGACATGCATCTAAATAGGTCGACTCACAAGAGATTAAATTGTTACAATTCACACAAGCTGGCAGAGGCAACTCTCAGGAAAAAGAAGCCACATACACACACATTCAAAAGCCCCACATAGATTTGACAGATCTCTGCAGATGGACCCTCGTAGATTGATGACCCCAGAATCAGAATGGTTTCTTAAATGCTGAATTTTAGTGTCCTAGTCAACTTGTGAGTATTGGTAGGATAGGACTAGTCACCCACCTCTTATTCAGATGATACCTTACATGCAAACTCCAAACCCATGGTAGTAAATTCATCAAGGGCTCAAATTTGGAATCCAAATCACTCACCACCTTATTTTATCATCATGGCAAATCTCACTCCAATTATTATTATGGTATAGTCAAACTGATAGTATCTAAAGCACATGAAGAGGTCATGTTATATGCTTTACATCTCATCCAATTGATCTCTCAAAAAAAAAAAAAAAAATTGTCATCTGACTGAAAAGGTTTTCCCAGTTGACGTTGGCTTAGAGAAGTCTCCCATCCGATTCCGGTTCTTCCTTGCAAACCTCATGCAGCCCACTTTTACTTTACCCGAAAAATCTCCACTTCCGACGCCGCAGAGGAATTGGATTGGAAGGTTGGGCCAACTCCCATTCAATCACGTTTCTTTAATCAAATTTAGTTACAAGACTCAACCCACTTGGCAAGTCAACTCGGCTTACTGGACTTTCCACCAAAGGTTCCTCGGACTATATATATATGCTATATTGCTATAGACGCATGCTTGAGTGCATTGCAAATTTCAAATCAGTCTCTATACTTATCACCAGGAAAATTTGTGCTGAGATTGAGTAGGAAAGCTCTAATCAAACCAATGAAACAACGTTTTCCTAACGTTCTACTGAGAGAACCCTCAAAGCTTTTACATGGTTAAGATATACAAACAGGAAGAAGAATGACTGATTCACCTTGACTAATTCACCTCTGTAATTTGGACACATCCAGCAATCCATGCCGCTTTTGTTGAAAACTGCCCAAATGCAAAAGGGTCACTTTCCTAAGGTGAAGTTTAAGTTTCAATTAACTTTACGGCATGATTTACATAAATAAATCTGTTCTATGATGATGGAACAGTGTTTTTTATCTTTTGATAATTAGCATATCACAAAGGATAAGAGTATCTCTCAAGTTTTAACTTAACCATTGCTTAGTCATCCTTTCAAAGTTGTCACGGAAAGTTGAATGTGACCTTCCCATTTGTAAGGCTTACGTCAGAAGGATTGATTGATGTTAAACTATTAAGGCAAAACTATAAACTATTTCAAGCGCCCTACTTCTTTGAGTAAGATTCCATTACGTTTAAAGAGGAAAGTGGTGTGATCATTGGGGCCATGGGTTGAAATAGAAAGGAACCTAGAGGGAAATAGGAAATTGGAATTCTGGGAAGCCCATCAAATGAAGAAAGAGCAAACAGTACAAGAAACATACACCCAAATGAATTATTAACTGGAGTAAGTAACAATGAAATCTGAACTGTTACCAGTACCACCCTGTAGAAAATATTTAAGCAAACGTAGCCCAGAGAGAGATGAAACTTGTAAATTTGTAAGTCCATGGATTTGATCATGAAGAACTCGATGATTCAGTGTTGATTCCCACTTTTTTTTTTTTTTGGTAAATTAGCAAAAAGTCCCTCATATTGGTTGGTCTTGTACGTTTCAATCCAACAACTTTTTCCTCTAAGGTCCATATAGCTATACATGGTTTGGCGAGAGGTCTCTAAATACGTCATATCAGATATTTTCATGATTAATTTATTATTTTAACCTTTTAGGCATAAAAATTTGAATTTCAAATTCTCAAATCTTTCATTCTCCCCCTCATTTCAAGGTAGGCCACGGTTGTTGATCGAAGAAGATCACTTATCTCTATTTTGGAATTGTGGCAGAGAACACAAAGGGAGAGGAGACTTGCAGGCAATTCTGGTTGAAATCTGTTGTAGTGAACAGATCAAAGAAGATAGAGTTGATCCGGACTCTTCTCTGGTTTCAAATAGAGAAGGAGATCGGATTTATCTCTAGTGGGGCGACAAAGATCGCAGAGTACCGTTCTTGATGAAACCAGGAGAAGGGCTGCAGGATTTGTAGAGAATAGACGAGAAAGAGAGAGGGTTCGTCGCTGCACCGCCTCCCCTGTCGTCGCTGTGCCATCGTCGTCGGAGAAGGATGCACTTGGATCTAGCCTGGGTGCTTGCAGAGTTCTGTTGCAGAATGCTGAAGAGGAAGAAGGCAATTGAGCCTAGGAACTGTAGTAGGTTAGTTCCATTTGAAGATCGTCTCCAAAGAAGACTGAGGGTTTAGGGTTTGAGATCTCTAGATTGGTCCACTCAATAAATCAACTCACTGCATAAAACAATAATCTACGCAGTGGAAATAAAATCACAAGCACACACCACAAGTACATCAAATTTAAGGTGGAAAATCCAAATCGGATAAAAAACCACCAATCCGTACTGGATCTAATCAAAGACTATGAATCTCGCAATTACAAGAAACTCATATTTCTTCCCTAGATATCCCATATCTAAAGACTGACATCACACCGTATCCAACGCTTGACTCCTCAAATCTTCTACGCAAGAAGATGATCTTCTACAAGGGATGCAGAAGAAACTTGGTCTCTAGAGTACTTGGCAGCACAACTCTTCAAAAATCTCTAGAGAAAATTTCTCTCAATTAGATCACAAATTCAGAACTTGAGAGATGATCTTGTGTCTCTTTGGATTGTGAGAAACACCCAATATATAGCCCCAAAATTCTTGCTTAAGACTCCTAAAAATATTCACTTAGAATAAGAGTCCTTTTTCAAACTTTATCACAAAGTCCGGATTAGACTGGGCTCTTGCGCATACCCTCGCTATAACGAGGCATGATTCTGCCAGCGAAATCTTTCTGCCGTTTTTTGCAACCGTCTGCAGTCTCTGTCAACTCTTCTTTTCTTTTACCTTGCTGCCATTTTTGTTGACTTTTTGTCCTAACAATCTCCCCCTTTTGGCAATTCGTGGACAAATCTCTTAGAACAATACAATAAGATCTACCCAAAAGAAAAACCCAAAATACAATGAATTTTTAAATAAAAAAATCAGCACTGTAGATCTTGAATTGCCTTAGCTTGTAGAACTCCTCTGGGCTTCATTCTTCTCCCCCTGAATTTGTCCATAATTGACAAACAAAAATAATCATGCAGCTTCCGTCAACCTGGATGCAGTAGCTCCCCCTCGATTTTGACTCCCCCTCAATATGATCTTCGTATCAGCACTGGGGGTGAGGACTTGACCTCCTTGATCAGGGCTTTTTATGATTAGCCATCCACACTTTTTTAGTTGGAATTTTCAGCACAGTGTGAGCAAACTCCTTAGGCAAATCAGATTTTCTAACCCATATTTGAGTTGTCTTGGGTGGAGAAAAATTCTTCCGCCATTGCTTGGTCTTGGGTAGACTTTACAGCTTCTTGCAATGTGAACGAATGTGTCATTTCTTTCCACAATGGTGACAAGTGGATGTGCTTGCAGTGCGTGACACATTCATTTTCTTGAAACTACTCGACACATTATTTGAAAGTGCAGTATCTGGAGTAGCATGTGCAACACTAGAAACAAAAATTATTTTACCTTTAGCATTTGAAGTGGATGCACCATGATCATAACCGAGACCGCTTCTGTCAAACTGAGACTTCTGACTACACAAGATATTTATAAGAGTCTTCGAACCAATGCTCATCTTGTTTAGTGAAGCTTTTTTCACTTCTAACTCAGACAAAGTGATCTTCAGTCTTCCTTGCAAATCTTCTTTTTCAGATTTAACAGTCACTATCTCTTTCTTCAGATTCACAATCTCTTGTTCAGCCTTTTCAAGTTTTTTACTCTCAATGGTCAAATTTTCAGCCATGCAGTTTTTCTGACTTTCTAAGAGACGAATCTTTTCAAGTGCTTGCTCTAATTCAATTTTCAATGCAGAATTTTCTTCTTGAGCAGCTTTAAACTTGATAGAGATCTTGTAGCCATACTTGGACATCTTAACACAATCAGCATATGTTTTATGATACAACGCTTCATAATCTTTCTCTTGATTTGACATCTCATCAACATGATCTTCATCAGTATCATTGTCAGATAGAGAATTAGCCATGAAAGCCACAAATTTGTCATTCATAGTGTCTGTACCCTCATACACTGTCTGTAAGACTTCTCACGCTTCTTTTGCAGTTTTGCAAGTGGAAATCCTACGGAACTCTTCAGCAGACACTCCATTGTATATACTATTCACTGCCTTGTTATTACAATTGGAGGCATGCTTCTCATCCTTTGTCCATTCAGCTTTAGGTTTAGGAACAATTTGTCCACTAACCACAATTGTTGGTCTGGAGTAGCCCTCCTCAACAATATCCCAAACATCATCATCAATGGACTTAAGGAACCCAATCATCATTTGCTTCCAATATGCATAATTAGAACCATCTAGCAAAGGGGGCTTAAAAGTTGATGTCCCTTCTCGATTGAACACCATTCTAGAAATCTCTTTAGATCAAACACAGCAAATTAGTGTAACCCGCTTTGATACTAATTGAGAGTTTAGGGTTCGAGATCTCTAGATTGGTCCACTCAATAAATCAACCCACTGGTGTGCATAAAACAATAATCTACGCAGCAGAAATAAAATCACAAGCACACACCACAAGGACACCAAATTAAGGTGGAAAACCCAAATCGGGTAAAAAACCACCGATCCGTACTGGATCTAATCAAACACTATGAATCTCGCAATTACAAGAAACTCAGATTTCTTCCCTAGATATCCCCTATCTAAAGACTGAAATTACCTTGTGTTGCATCACGCTTCAACGACATCACACCGTTGATTGCAACAGATCCAACGCTTGACTCCTCAAATCTTTTACGCAAGAAGATGATCTTCTACAAGGGATGCAGAAGAAACTTGGTCTCTAGAGTACTTGGCAGCACAACTCTTCAAAAATCTCTAGAGAAAATTTCTCTCAATTAGATCACAAATTCAGAACTTGAGAGATGATCTTGTGTCTCTTTGGGTTGTGAGAAACACCCAATATATAGCCCCAAAATTCATGCTTAAGACTCCTAAAAACATTCCACTTAGAATAAGAGTCATTTTTCAAACTTTATCACAAAGTCCGGATCAGACTGGGCTCTTGCGCATACCCTCACTATAGCGAGGTATGATTCTGTCAGCGAAATCTTTCTGCCGTTTTTTTGCAACCGTCTGCAGTCTCTGTCACCTCTTCTTTTCTTTTACCTTGCTGCCGTTTTTGTTGACTTTTTGTCCTAACAATAGACGATATGGTCTTTTCAGATCAGATCTCAGAGTAAATAAGTGGTGACAGAGTATCCGGCCAATCTCCGCGTCGCCAGAGCAGAAGGGTCCTCACTGGTCATTCCACGTCGTGTCGTGGCCGAAAGAGAAGCAGGAGCGATGCTCTCTGGTTCTGTATCTGATTCCAGAACCAGAAAAAGGAAGTCACCGCCGCACCGCCTCCCATGTTGTCGCTGTGCCATTGTCGTCGAACAAGGACGCACTTGGGTCCGGCCTTGGCGTATGCGGAGCTCTGTTGCAGAACGCTGAAGAGGAAGAAGGCGATTGAGACTGGGAACTGTACCAAGGGTCGATTCCAATCCAGGTTTGGGTCGCGTGAATCTGACCGTTAGCAGAAGCCTAGCACATAACAGCAGGTGATTAACTATTGGTTACAAAGGACTGCTTCACTGATTGCATAACCTAGTCGCTGCAACAATACGGTCGAATATTCATCAAATTTATCCGAGTTTAAAAAATTTATCAAAGTTTCTGGAAAATTTATCTGAGTTTCGCAAATTTATCTTAGTTTTTTTCAAATTTATCAGAGTTTCTGGAAAATTTATCTGAGTTTCTGGTAAATTTATTTGAGTTTTTAGCAAATTTATCTTAATCTGAGTTTTTGAAAAATTTATCTTTATCTGAGTTTCTGATAAATTTATCTCCATTTTGAAAATTTTTATTGAGTTTTTAAACAAATCTTTCTGAGTTGTTTGGCAAATCTCTTTGCGTTTTATGAAATCTATTTGTGCTTTTCAGTTTTATTTGTGTATTTTGAAATTTATTTGCTTGTTTTGAAATAAATTTAATTGAGTTCTTAGAAAAAAAAATACTTGAGTGTTTTATAAATTTTTCTGATATTTGAAAAATTGGTTTATCTTAGTTTTGGCAAATGTATTTGTATTTTTTTAGATTTATTTGTGTTTTTGAATTTTATTTTCATCTTTTTAAATTTATTTCCGTTCTTTTGAAATTTATTTACATTCTTTTTTAACTTTAGTTGCGTTATTTTAAAATTTATTTGTGTCTTTTGAATTTTATTTGTATTTTTTTAAATTTATTTGAAAATCTCATTAATGGAATTTTCATTAATCGTGGCCAATTAAATAGTAGCTGGCCATTATTAATGGCATATCCCACTAATCATGTGATATGATTTATCTTTAAATAGATAATTAGAGCTTTCAAAGAAATGGTAACTTGGACATTTTAGATCTTCAAATTTAGAAAAAGGACCTATAACACTATGAAAAGAGATTGTGGATCTAATTGCGCCCCCCCCCCCCCCCCCCCCCCCCCCCCCCCTTTTCTTTTTTTTTCAATTTTTTAAAGGTTTGGGTTGTTTTTAAGCCTTGCCCAAAGCACGACGTTTGACTAGATTAACTATTTTTAAGAGAGATTGACTTGGCTAAATCCAGATTTGACTCTTGGTCATGGAGGCGTTGGTTGTAGATCCCATATTGACTCATCAACATGAGAGTCTTCTGTTCTGTTTTATCTAGTAGAAATAATGTCACTGAACAGCTCATTAGAAGCTCTAATAAAAGATGCTTAGATGCTAACCGGGTGTTATTCCGAATAAGTGTGGGAGTATGTAATAATCGTAGTGATAAGGTGGACCACAGAAATACAGAAGAGAAGATAAGACGAACTCCTTTTGAGGGCAAAGGAGGTAAGGTTTAAAAGGTCTCCATATCACATCCTTGTGTGCAAAAACTGATACCCACCATCTGACTACGGAAGGTTTTGGGTTGATTGCATCAAATTTGTCCTATGCATTATCATTAGATAAAGCTGATGGGTGTCTGATTTGTATGATGGATTGCAGTCCTACAAGTTGTTCTGTTCCTACTTTGGGAATGGTCTGGCCTTCTTGAAAACTCGCTACAATTTAACAGTTGGGACAAGGCTTTTGAAGGAATTTAAACCCTTAATATAGACTAAGGTCTTAAATCAGTTTCTCTTTTATATTTAAATTATATTATATTATTAAATTAAAACTAGAATTAAGCAATTACACACAACAGAATGAGATACACGATTATTTTTTACGTGGAAAATCAAATTAAAGAAAAACCACAACTTTTATTGACTACACCACAAACAACCAAGTACTATGCAATTGAAAGTGATAAGAAGTACTCAAAAACTCTTCTCCAGTTGCAACTCAATCTAAGGATTGTGATTATCTTTTTGACGACTTGCCGTACACTTTTATTATGCTTCAACCAACAACCTTGAATGCCTCTTCAAGGTGAATCTACTGCAATAGAGTAGATGAAAATATCTTCAAAGCCTTAAGCTACAGCTCTACAACAATTGGATGCTTTGAAGAAAACAAGGGATCTCTCAAAAGATTTATAGGGTTTAGAATCAAAGAGAGTTACTCTAGGTTTGAGAGATAATGTCTTTAAATAACTCTTGGTTAGTGGGTTACAAGCAATAAGAGTTTTGGATTGCTTGGAAAACAAGTTGGAAGAAGTTCCCAATTAAAACTCTAAAATCCCACATCAGGCACTCGAGCTCAAGTTTAGGTTGAAGTGTTGAACTTCAACGCATTACATGCGTCAAGCTTGAGCGCGAAAGAAGATAGCTTAAGCACATGAACCTCTGCTTAGAGTGCGCTCGAGCGCCCAGTACAATTTTAGCCTTCTTAAATTTTCGCTCGATTCTTCGATCCGGGCAGTCCATCTATAAAATACAATGATTAATCATGAATCCCTGTGTTGTCTATATCCCAATGAATTTTTCGACACTCAATTTTCTTATAGCCTTGATGACAATGATAATAATGAAGACTTTTTCTCTTTGAGGCCCCTCTGTTTTATGTAATTGAATTCCTATGAATCCTGCTATTCCTATTTTTAAAAGTTGTTAAGAATGAAGACACGTACAAGAGTATATGAAAACAACAAATAATCTCCCTTTAATAGAATGATGAAGAGGAGAAGGGAAACGAAAATCCAGCCTCCCCCTTGCAATTCAAATCCTAGTAAAATCCGTGTCTTCAGCTTCATATCCTAGTAATTACAAGTTGGATAGCAACTTGCATGGTATGATAAAAGGTCACAGGATTTTGACGCTGCAATGTAAGTCTATTTCATGATGATAAGGATGATGATGGCTTTAATCGAAGGGAGTCTAGTTGGAGACCATTTTGGTAGTTGAGATGGAAACCTTGAAAGGGATTGACGCATGCGAATTCAATGCAGCGGCAATTAGTTAGGCAGTTTCTCTAATATCCTTCCCTAATTATTACTTAATTTGAATTGTAGATCTAGGGGTTGTATGATGAATTTGCTCCTCACGATCGGATGGCAAGGATGGACCGATTTTGATCAAAAGAACTCAATTTCAGCGGCTAGTGTGGAATGTGGGGTCCCCCTCCATAGTTGTAGGTCTGAATTGGCACCGTTCAATATATCGTATCAAATTGTGATTCATTATATTAAATGGGGTCCACATAGATGTTGTCTTGTATTTATTTGGTCTTTAAATAGAATACGTTTGTGCAATATTGAAATTCTAGTAAATACAAAAAATAAATCATCCTAGATTAAAAAAGGAAAAACGTAGCTCCAGAGTTTCATTTTAGTTTTTTTAGCAAAAGCATTGTAATAACGAGTAGTCAGTGTGAAAAAGAGAGGTTTTTATGTGCTAATGAAAAATCATAGGGGTTAGACGAAAGTGTGAATTTATGAATCCTGTAGAAGAGATGGAGATGTTCGGGACCGTTGGGTGTCTTGGGCCTGCTGAAGTGACATTTTGTACTTATTTTTTTCTAATGGAATACAGTCATGCAGGGGAGAGAAAATACACATAAAGTTATCTTCTAATTCCCCATGAACAGTAGAAATACATTATTCTATGAGAGAGTCTCTTAATAATAATTGAAAGACTATGACAAGGGCTAAGTTTTTATAAGGGAGAATCTTTAATTTATACTAAAAAAAATGATCATTCTCGCTACATTAAAAGATTCCTACTTTTCATACCAAACTTCTACGTGTGACACACTTTCTTCCTTTCATCTAATCCTTTACCTATTTTCAGTGATAGTGATCATTGGATTAAAATTTCACAAATGACATGATTAGGTCAAATGCCATTGACATATTATTGGGCATGTTCTATTCAACTGTGAAAGGGCTCTAACCAGGGTGGTATTTCCCACTGCCTATATTTAATACGAGAGGCTTAAGAATCGAGATTTTCTCGTACCCCTAACTAAGGGGACTGGGACCCCATCGAGCCCTCGAGTGAGGGAAATTGACCTTGGGTGAGGTAACGAAGCCCTCAGGTGAGGAATGGTGACATGTTTAGAGTTGATCTTTGGACGCCTAAGTGAGAACTGGCGTATGTTCTCACATCAGAATCAAGTTGTATTGACAGTGAGGATTGACCTTATTGAACAAATGAAGGATAAGTTGGAATATAAGGCAACATTTAATGGGCCTGATGGCCCTGACCTTTGCGTGCATTGTTTATTTTCAGAACCTTCTTGCATCTTGTAAACTTGTGGAATTACAAATTTTGCCACATATATATCCTAGTTCGAATAGCAGCACAAATTAAAGCTTCTTGTGGAGTTAACTATAAGGGATATGGATCCTTGTAAGAATACAAGTTAGTTTGTGATGTGGCAATTTCCTTTCAACACCATCTGATGTAGGACTCAAGTAATGAAGTCCAAGAGACAGAAGAGTTCGAACGCTAAAGTTTGCAAACGTTTGAAATTTTCCATCATCCAAGAGGGTACAAGTTAAAGCCAATGTCTCTCTTCATTCTAATTGTCCTTTTAACTTCCAGTAACATGATAAGCAAAGACTTCAATTGTGAATGACTTTTTTTTTCAATTAAAAGCAGATGTGAGATATGGCTTTCATGAGAAGCAAACCCACATGAGAGATGCACAATGGTACTGAGCATTAGCCTTCTAAAAACCTCAAATCCATTGAATGATTCATCTAAAAAACTCACTCTCTACCAAAGTGATTGACTTGTATCAAGGTGGGTCCCGCAGCTAAGATTTGAAAATTTTCCAATCAAGTCACAGCTGTGGGATTTCTTCAAAGAGTCTGCATTAGGCTTGGGGAGATATTTTTAAATAATCAAAATACACAAACATACCACGTATGGAATATCATTATAAAAATCGTATTAGATTATCTCAAATACCCAACCACCAACCATCTCACCCCCGTGTGGGTCACTCATACATTATTCTCTTCCCACCTTATATAATGCTTTCCCACCAGCCATATATACCACTTTTATTTCCCTGTCTCTCTTTACCCAAGACTCGGTATTATCTTCAACCCTTGTGAAACTAGGTCATGCCCATCACTTTGTCTGCATCGTGGGGCCTCACCATTGATGAAAGGTTTCGTGTAACAGTATTTATATAAGACCAGGCACTCGGATGGTTTCCCCATTTTTAATTTAGAAACAGTCCAGCATGTCGGGGCCCACCCAAAAGTATGATGGCCATGGTACTCTCTCTCTCTCTCTCTCTCTCTCTCTGACTTATTTGTGTGGAAAAAATGGAATCCATATATTTAATCAGTAGAGCTACTCTAGTGAGGTCCTCAAATTCTTGGACAACCTAAATTTAGATAAAGTCTTATGGGTGCCAAATCTTGCATGATCAATTAAAGGACTTTGGTTTATTTATTTTACACTTCATTAGTATAGAATCCAATGGAACTTCAAAGCCTACTAAAACATTGCACTAGAGAAATGTCCATGAAAATAAAGGGATATATAGCACAGTGGTTGAGAGTGTTGTTCTCACCCAAACCCAACTGCCTAATTTTGATCCCCAGGTACTCTCTCCACTGTGTACAACTAGTCCTCTCCCCTGTTTGTACAGTTGGTTTTCTCCCCAGCTTGTGCTAAGCTTTACTCCTCTATTAATCCCGGTCTCTCATGATCCAACCTCCTCAACTAGTACCAAAGAATCAGTGAACATATTTAAAAAATTAAAGAGTTTTTGGCGCCAGCCATGTCCATGTGAATTTACTTCGATGCTGGGGATAAGAACTGGGTTAAAGGTTTGGAAGAAGTGGGTTGACCTTTCCGGGTCCTAAAGGCTAATCACCCTGTCAAAAAAAGCTCTGGGGTCTTTGCTTGTGTTTAATGTTTTCTATATATGTGATGTGACTGTGACCCGGAAGAGAAAAGGGAAAGTTGTATGTTTGTGGTGAAATCATTTTACAGAAATCTCTACTGGTACTTTTTTATCCACAACCTAGTAAATAGAGATCCAATTAATAGATGATATATAAAAAGGGAAGATTCATCATCCAATTGGAGCATTCAGATACTTGATTTCCCACTATTTATAGCAATAGGACACTAAGGACAGCAACAATGTGGAGGCAGTGAAGGTGCGTCCCAACTCCCAACTGTGCAAACTGAAAACACAGCCCACATCATCTAGCACATGGTTATGAATGAATCACATTGCCATTAAGGCGCCCTTCCTATGGGAACTCAAACGTGCACACCAATCACATCATGCCACAAAATCATGTGGGTGTTTGTGAACTGGTCATCACCTCTAATTCCCACTTAGCCATTTCACAGGTCCATGAATTATCATCACAAAATGTTCACATGGTCCCCCACTAGTGAACCCGGTAGGTAAAATATATTCGTGTACGACCATAGCACAGTGAAGGAACCCAAGGTGCATGGCCCTTTGTTTACTTGAGAGGCTTCATGTTTTTCATATAACAAGCCTGACCTCGCATACAGGGTTGGTTTAATTAGGTAGGGTTGGGTTAAGGAACACGGTAATGGGTACGTTCCAAACCCGAATCCAACCTGTTTGTTATAATTGAGTTGGAAATTTCAATCCAAATTTAAATTGAATATTAAGAGGGTCAATCTGAATCCTGTCATGTTTATATTAGGTTGGATTGATGGGTTACTATATGACGCTAGGTACGGTTGGCTGTCAGCTAGAAAAAAAAATGTTTCAACCCCTAAAACCATTAAATAACTGCATTAAAGAATGCAAATCCAAACACAACCCAAAATAGAAACGAGACCCTGAATTACTAAGTTGAGTTCGGATTGATTGGGTTGGTGGGTAGGGCCAAGAATTTCAATGGCCATATCTACTCACGTGTAGGATGACACATGGACAAAACTTGGTCAAGGCAAGCCTATTTACCTAGCTGGCATAAGATTAAGGCCTCGACCCGCCAAAAACAAGTCAAGCAGACCCTGACTGGAGGAAGAGTGTCAAACCTATTTGTGTTGAATTTGTCTAGATATATAGACGAGACATGCTAACCGGGCCTTTAAAGACATAGGCCCACACTTTCATGCTTAATCTATTGGGCTAGGAAATAGGTATTGGCCCATCCCACAGGCCTTAAAAACCAGCCCATAAGGCATGGGGCGAGCCAATAATTCTGTTGTTGGCTCATGTAGAAGCCCACTCACATGTGACAATCATAACTTTGTGGTGTAAATGAACACATAAATTAGCTCAAAATAATTTCTCACAGAATCACATGGAAGTTAGAAAGAAACCATGTCAAGTACAACCAACAATTCATCTAAAGCTGCTTTTCAATGACAAATCACCATTCACCAATCCTAGAAAAGCTATTCCAGTGATGTATCACAACTCAACATTTTTATAATAGGAAGTTATCATTTATTCACGAGGCTGAGAATGGGTGGACAAACCATTGATTATCTTCCATCGCATTTGAAAAGCATGTACCTTTGGATATTTTCGTGATTAGTATCTGGGTCTTTTGCTTGTTTGGTTTCAATTCAAATTTCAAAGGATGCAAGTTGCACTCCCCTTATGACATATAGCAGCAGTACGAGTGGTAAGAGGGCAATTAGTCCTGCCCAAGCCCAAACATCAAGAAGAAAGGGGTGTTCAACTTCAGATAATAGATAATATTATGATCTTCCAGGTTATAGAGATCCCTTCTGTATATTTATTTTGAGAAAATGAAGAACTTACTTACTCTTCAAAAAAAAAAAGAACTTCAGATAACAGATCCTACAGTTAAGTTGTGAACTGATAGTGATCATCCTCATGCAAATAAACGTCCTAGCAATGTCATTGGGACATTTCACTCCCATAGAAGTCGGCCGATTGTCAATTTCCTCACATGTAAAATATGTGCTTTCACTTTATTTATTTTTATATTATATTCAAGTTGAATGTTGATATAAGAATATTGAGATGGGTTGTAATAAAAATAGAAAAAATAAAATTCAAAATGAACACTTTCGGGAGAATTTAGAGATAATATTAATTAGTGATAAATTAAAGTAGACTTGTTTGAGATGATAGTGTCATTGGAAGAAAGTGTTTTTATGCAAAGTGATGGCACACCAAGATAAAAATCTAAGTCGAAAAGGACATGAATGGAAGTCATATGAATATATCCAAAGAAGTGCAACCTATTTGAGGTTTTCATTTATGATAGATTGGAATAGAGAAACAAAATTCATGTAACTAATTCCAAAATAATATAAGACAAGTCTTTTTTTAAGTTAATAATTTTAATTCTAACCATGACCTAACTTCATTGGACTGGATTTGGACAGTGATTCAAATATGACGGCATGGTACTATTTATTTTTAGCTATTTGAATTTTTGAAGTGAGACTCACTAAATATGCTAATCATATGATTTTTGCGATTCCCAACATGCATGCGGACTCCAAAAATTAAAAATAAATTCGTAGTTTCTACACATACATCTTGAAATTTTTTCTTTCTGTTTTTTCTAAATCTCCCGTTTCTCTTGAATATTTTCCTCTCTCTCTCTCTCTCTCTCTCTCTCTCTCTCTCAGATAATTGGAGGAAGTGAACATTCTTTTTAACATTGGTCCAGTCGTATACCACACATATGGAAAAGAGGGGCCCAAAGAAAAAGGCACGTCTTGTTCATTCATGAAAGTAAACAGGTTGGAT
This sequence comes from Litsea cubeba, assembly GCA_012931725.1. Lineage (NCBI taxonomy): Eukaryota > Viridiplantae > Streptophyta > Magnoliopsida > Laurales > Lauraceae > Litsea > Litsea cubeba. The sequence goes on along the minus strand of CM022951.1, from coordinate 70,241,199 downwards.
TTTCATTTCTTGCCAGAAGAGTCCAGCAAAGAGTAAAGCTTTGCATTTTGACACCTAACATGGGTTGCTCCACCTTTCATCTTTCAATTATTCCCACTTCCATCCTTGCACATGCCCCTCTCTCTATGCTTTCAATTAACTATACCATTGTCGTGGCCTGTTGGGGTGGGGGGCAATCTTCATCTTTTACTTCTTCCTTTCTTGGATGGTCTTTTTTTCACTTTCCCCTTATCTCCAATTACACTGCAATGTCACTGGCCTTTTGTCATAGAACTCATTTATTCTCCTGGGATCACTGAATAAGAAGAATTTAATGTTTTGCGAAGGTAAAAATAAAGTAGTCCCAACCTTCTTTCTAAAATTATTACAATGAATGTCTCCTTGAAAATATTAAGGTTAATCATAACACTGTTTTTCCTGCCTATTGTGGTGTTAGGAGAACAATTTTACTCAGGCATTGGTGAAGTACAACAAAAAAAAAAATGTAGCCATGTTATACTGCAACATACAAGTACCATTTGTGCCCAGTTTGGATTCTTGGTGGCAGCAGAACTGAAAGTTATTTCACCTTGCAGTAAATCACATATCAATTCCTTTGAGGACCACTGTCTAGTTTCATCTTTTTCCATGTGCCTCTGTGCTACAAGGGCCCTCCCATGGCTCTCCTTTCACCTTTCTTATCTTTTCACCTACAACTCCATGAGACGGAAAAAAAAAAATTACTACTGTGCCCTCGACAGTCATAGCTGGCTCATCTGTGGAAAATAATACATACCGACATCCCCATCATTTGTAGAATCAATAGAGCTGTCGATTATATTGTATTATACACTTCAAATGATAGGATGATGAGGGACACGTACTCTCGGCTATGGCCCAGCTCTAGGCCTCTCCATTTCTTACCATTTTTTAATGTACATGTAGGGTGCTTTGTTTGGCCATGCATCCAAAACCCTAATGAAACCATTAACCTATAAAAACCCACAAAAGTTAAATCATTGTGATTTGTTTACAAACCCCTCGACAGAGGCAGCTCTCATTGCACTACCAATATATCTCTTTTGCAAACTTCACGTCTTAAAATAATACTAAGAATGAGTTGGGTTTTCTTTGATACTTGGAGATCCTTTTTATCATGTGTTATGCTTTGCATATTCAGAAAAATATATATATATATATGGGAAGAACCCACTTAGATCCATGTGGGTGATCTCCTCTTGGCCAAGCAAAGTAGAGTGTCAACCTTAGATATTGACAGGAAGATTCTTTCTTGTAGCTGTGGCCTTACTAGAAAGTTTCCAGGTGTGGTTTCAATTTTTTAAGATGGGCTTTTTGACGTGATTGCCTACGTTTCTCCACACTCCGTGTGTTGTCTCCATGTTTGTGTACAAATGTCCTTTGCAGAAAAGAGAAAAGATCATCAGTTTTGGCCATCAGACCATTGGTAATCATGTGCAAACCCTTTTTTAACCAACAAAAGGATTAGCACAAATCTACATGTGCAAGCACTATTATAAAAAGTTGTTCTGTTTAGTGGGGGCTCTCTCTTTTGCTCAACAGGTCACATGTATAGATGTGTGTGCACAAACATGGGCTTGGATTAGAAGTATTAATGAGCCTTGAGTTTGGGCCTAGATTGATTGTGGGCTCAGTTGCAGAAGTGGTCTAACATGTTAGCCCATTAGACCCATTTGTGTTACATATGTTAGACTAGGCTGGCCATCTAATTAATAACTATGCTTTAGCTAACTCAGTGCAACCTAAACCCAATCTATTTCCACTTGTGTGTCACTAGTAAGGTCAATCAGACAGATCGCGGCTGCTTTTTTGCTGGGTTCAGACTGAGCTTAAATTCATAAGTGGCCCTGTAATTAGTCTTCAACCCAAACATATAATCAGACAACCTGGCCCATCATAACATATTAAGGATTCCAAAGTGGGATGGGACTTTTTATAAAGCCTAGACCGATCTGCCTCGCACAAGGCAGTTGCAAGTGTAATTGTCAAACAGTGCTGGATTGTTCAGTGAGTCCTAAAATCTCACAAGCCCTTTTTTTTTTTTTTTCTGTAACCAAATATTTAAAGTAGGAATTAGCTAACCGTCTAAACCCATCCAGGCCACGAGCCATTTGGAAGGATGGTTGATAATGTTACATGGAGAGTTCTCACCCATCCAAGCCACACACTTAACTTCTCTAGTTAAATGCTTAAATCCTTATATCACACAAGAGGGAGCTCCTTCAACTTGTATTAAAATTGTATGCATGGCATGCCTATCATTGCCATTTATATCATTAAATATGATAAACTCTCTACAACCTAACTTTGACTAACTGCAATATCACAGGGCAATGAAAATGGGCCTTAAGTGCGCTTTGTGTGCCTCACTGCAGAACACCCATCTGGTGGCATCCACTGTGGCTAGCTATACCATTGACGGCTAATCCACTGGCCGGGGTACAACGTTGACTGAAGCTTAAACCCCTGATACCCAGATGCTTGCCACAAACAAAGAGCTTGCTAGCCAAATCGCGCCATCAAGATTGAGTGTGCATATGTTTATCCAATATCCATACTGTTTGCACTAAAATTTGTAGGAACGATAACTTACCCAAATCTTAAACCACTAGCCCCTTGAAGTGTATGTATATCCAAGTAAACCAAAGAGTGGAAGCAATGAGATTAAGGATGTTCATGCTATGGGCCGTGCAGGGCCAAAGCTTGTTCAAACCAGCCCATTTTGTTATTAGGCCTAGCATTCAGGCTCAGGTCAGGCCCGGCCCTCAAAGTTAGGGCCGGCCGGGCTATAGATGCCTCTTTGTACAAAATATGTTGGACTGGACCTTTGAATACAAAAGGCCCAGGCTTGGCCGACGAAACTAAAGGGCCAGAAAAATGAGAGCCAGGCGCACAGCGCAGGCCTAAAAGCAAAGCCCACGTGGGTCACATCTAACCCCTGTACTATATCCAGCAGGTTTTATGCAAGTATGGTGTCCTGCTAGAAGAGAGCCAGACAATTCAGAGGTAAAAGAGGCAATGATATGTAAAATCAACACATGACTACTGTCATACATACAAAGGATAAACTATTGATCCAATTTTTCAACAATGTATAGATAAAATGCAACGGATCCACTAGTGTTACATGACAATGATATCCAGGTTTACTCTCATGGGCCTGGAGCCAAGCCTCATAATGATTTCGGACATCAAATTCGAGTCCGACTCCAACATGGACAGGCCTGGATCGATCTGTACCTAGACAATAAGAGTTAGGCTCAGTTGTGCACGGTAACATAATAAGGTCCTGAGTTAGATCTGGTAAGGGCGTTGGAGCCTGAACTTGAATCGGGTGCAGCCGACTGGGCTCATTAGACAGTCTGAATCCTAATTATTAGGCCCGGGGTAGACCAGATACAGGGCCAGACTCAAGTTTGTTGACAACCTCACATGACAGTCTACATGAAATGTGATATGGCCCAGGAACATCTGCTCGTTGATAGTTGAATTGATCATGATCTCACATACTGCCCATCACTTGGCCATACCCTGGATCTCCATAATGCTCATTGCTGAAGTAAATGGTTGGAAACACCAAGGGCACAAATCTCCTCGCTGTAGATTGGTATGCCCGAGGATATCAGATCAATATTGGTGTGTATCAATGTATCGCTGAAAAAACCGGTATCATTTTGTAAATTCGCAAAAATGTGAATTTCCAAATTTTATGGGAGGGGTCATATATTAAAATCCTCAAAAATAAGGAATTCCACCGACCAAATCCTCATGGATTTATAAATATCAAATGTAGATTTTCCTCTACTTTATAAATCTGAGGAGAAATCCCCAGGATTTGATTGCGGAACGTGACCTCACACTATGATGATGATCTTAAAGATATGATCCTTGATTGACATAAGGTTTAGCGGGATTAGTCCCATTTGAATCCTGCCCATTGTCCCGTCCTTTAGACTCGACCTAAAACAGACACAAAGTAGACTGGGCTAATGGCGGGCCCAGCTGGCTATCAGCTCACAGCAGCTTACTGAGAGCTATGCTTCAGATAGCAATCCATGCTTTCTACAACTCGTTTTGTTGGTTGCATTCCACACGTGCTTAGTGATTGATTAAAAGAAGAAAACACAAAGCACGATTTGTTTATTAAAATCTGTAATGGTAGATGCCGGGCCCAGAAGCCCTTTACCTAACTTTGATATCGAATGGACACAAAGGTGAATTCAATGGAAACAACGTACGATGGAGGATTCTTGTACTTGTTTCCATGGGGAAGATAATTTTCAAGATGGTTATGACTTGAGGGGCCCATTGTTTAATTTTGTGATCAAGCATTAAATATCTAATATAATGTTAATTCAATCAAAAAGTTGAAATATGAATAGTACAAGTAGACAGCTGAAAAGGGATGGAATCTAGACCCTCTTAGGTCAGCCTCGTAAATTCATCAGTGGGACCATCTCCAAGATCCAAAAAGCTTAATAAAATTATGACCCCCTTTGTATTGGCATTGGGTCCAATTTCAATCCAATCAAATTTGGATGTTGGACCTACTGCTAGATCAATCTTGTGGCAAACACAGTGGCCTGGTATGCGGACCATGATTTTAGACATTATAGATTTTAAAGATGGTTCCCATGCATGGATTATGTTACAAGGATTAATGAGAATGAGTAATGCTAAATAAGATGATTTGGGGCTGTCATTGAATCATGGAGCAAATCACTCTTACTTGTGCCTCCTAGCTGTAGTTCTTTTTGCTTTTTTACCCTTTTATGGCAAGACATTGGATTGATTATGGTCTAATAGTAGGACTTGTAGTCCTTGCTTCCTTTCATGAAATCCCACTAGGATAAGATGGAGGATAGTATGCCTTTGGAGAGCATGGATTCTTATCTACATCATTAAAGGGATGTACTCTTCTTCACATAAAGACACCTCGCACAACCTCAAATTTTTTGCAATGCCATTTCCAGAGTTGTCCTTATCCATAAAAATTTTATATCTATTACACACTCAAAAGACCTAAAATCTCTTCATGAAAAATCATCTTCCACTCAAAAGCCTAAAATCTCTGCATTAGATTCCTAAATAAGCCAACACACCAGATGTGCTACATTTCTAAGTGATGGTGCCTTCTCACACACGTCTATAAGCTCATTTCTAATTAAATGTAAGGTCTATGATAATTTGATCATATCAATCAATTCATGGGTACTAGCCCGTATCATATTGTTTTATGGACAATTAAAATAGAGATGGTGGACCCCATTCATCTGGGTCCCACTTAATGATTTTATGGACGATTAAAATAGATATGGTGGACCCCATTCATCTGGGTCCCACTTAAATATATTTGGTCTATTTTTAGGTGTATGATCATTTGATCTTTCTTAATCAATACATGGGTCTCATCCCGCATAATATGGTTTTATGGATGGTTAGAATAGAGATAGTGGACCCCATTCATCTGAGCGGGTTCCACTTAAATAGGTTAGGTTTGGACAATTTGTGAGGTCGACTATGATCATATGATCATTTGATCTTTATCAATCAATTCATGGGTCTCATCCCGCATCATATGGTTTTATGGATGGTTAGAATATAAATAGTGGAGCCCATTCATCTGGGTCTCACTTAAATAGGTTTGGTCAATTTGTAAGGTCTATCATCATTTGATGATCCTTTAATCTTTATCAAGCAATTCATGGGTCTCATCCTGCATCATATGGTTTTATGGATGGTTAGAATAAAGATGGTGGACCACAGTCATCACGGTCCCACTTAAATAGGTTACGTTTGATCAATTTGTGAGGCCTGTGATCATTTGATCTTTTGATCTTTATCAATCAATTCATGGGTCCCAGCCCACATCATATGATTTTATGGATGATTAAAATATAGATGATGGATCCCATTCATCTGGGTCCCACTTAAATATTTTTGGTCAGTTTATTAGGTCTATGATCATTTGATCATTTGATCTTTCTTAATCAATATATGGGTCTCATCCCGCATAATATGGTTTTATGGATGGTTAGAATAGAGATGGTGGACCCCATTCATATTGGGTTGGGGGGGGGGGGTTTCCACTTAAATAGATTAGGTTTGGTCAATTTGTGAGGTCTATGATCATTTGATCTTTCCCATTCATCTAGGTCTCACTTAAATAGGTTTGGTCAATTTGTGAGGTCTATGATCATTTGATGATCCTTTAATCTTTATCAAGCAATTCATGGATCTCATCCTGCATCATATGGTTTTATGGACGGTTAGAATAAAGATGGTGGACCACAGTCATCACGGTCCCACTTAAATAGGTTACGTTTGGTCAATTTGTGAGGCCTGTGATCATTTGATCCTTTGATCTTTATCAATCAATTCATGGTTTCCAGCCCACATCATATGGTTTTATGGACGATTAAAATATAGATGATGGATCCCATTCATCTGGGTCCCACTTAAATATTTTTGGTCAGTTTGTTAGGTCTATGATCATTTGATCTTTCTTAATCAATATATGGATCCCATCCCGCATAATATGGTTTTATGGACGGTTAGAATAGAGATGGTGGACCCCATTCATATTGAATTGGGGGAGGGGGGGTTTCCACTTAAATAGATTAGGTTTGGTCAATTTGTGAGGTCTATGATCATTTGATGATCCTTTAATCTTTATGAAGCAATTCATGGTCTCATCCTGCATCATATGGTTTTATGGACGGTTAGAATAAAGACGGTGGACCACAGTCATCACGGTCCCACTTAAATAGGTTACGTTTGATCAATTTGTGAGGCCTGTGATCATTTGATTCTTTGATCTTTATCAATCAATTAATGGGTCCCAGCCCACATCATATGGTTTTATGGACGATTAAAATATAGATGATGGTTCCCATTCATCTGGGTCTCACTTAAATATTTTTGGTCAGTTTGTTAGGTCTATGATCATTTGATCGTTTGATCTTTCTTAATCAATATATGGGTCACATCCCGCATAATATGATTTTATGGACGGTTAGAATAGAGATGGTGGATCCCATTCATATTGGGGGGGGGGGTCTCCACTTAAATAGGTTAGGTTTGGTCAATTTGTGAGGTCTATGATCATTTGATTATTTGATCTTTATCAATCAATTCATGGGTCCCAGCCTGCATCATATGGTTTTATGGACGGATAGAATATAGACGGTGAAGCGCATTCGTCTGGGTACCAGTTTAATAGGTTTGGTCAATTTTTGAGGTCTATGATCATTTGATCATTTGATCTTTATCAAGTAATTAATGGGTTCCATCCCGCATCATATGGTTTTATGGACGGTTAGAATAGATACGGTGGGCCCCATCATCATTGTCCTACTTAAATAGGTTAGGTTTGGTTAATTTGTGAAGTCTATGATCATTTGATCTTTATCAATCAATTAATGGGTCCCAGCCCACATCATATGGTTTTATGGACTGCTAGAATATAGATGGTGGACCCCATTCATCTAGGTCAAACTTAAATATATTTGGTCAATTTGTTAGGTATATGATCATTTGATCTTTCTTAATCAATATATATGGACGGTTAGAATAGAGATGGTGGACCCCATTCATCTGGGGGTTCACTTAAATAGGTTAGGTTTGGTCAATTTGTGAGGTCTATGATCATTTGATCTTTATCAATCAATTCATGGGTCCCAGCCAGCATCATATGGTTTTATGGACAGTTAGAATATAGATGTTTGAGCTCATTCATCTGGGTCCCACTTAAATAGTTTTGGTCAATTTGTGAGCTATGCTCATTTAATCTTTTGATCTTTATCAAGCAGCTCATGAGTCACATCCCGCATCATATGGTTTATTGATTGTTAGAATAGATATGGTGGACCCCATCCATCATGGTCCCACTTAAATAGGTTAGGTTTAGTCAATTTGTGAGGTCAATGATCATTTGATCTTTATTAATCAATTAATGGGTCCCAGCCCGCATCATATGGTTTTACGGACTGCTAGAATAGAGATGGTGGACCCCATTCATTTGGGTCCCACTTAAATATATTTGGTCAATTTGTTATGTATATGATAATTTGATCTTTCTTAATCAATTCATGCCTCACTTAAAGAATAAAACATCTGGAAAAAAACATAAATATCAAATTAACAACAAAAAGAAGGACTCACAAGTTTGCTAATTAATAAATTTATTAAAAATAATCTGTATTAGTATGTGTATTTGGTGGTTCCGTGGTCCGTGCATAGCACGGGGTTTTACTAGTTTGTACAATTCTCATGTATCTATGCAAATAAAAAGGTTGTTAGTGGTACATAAATATGACTTAAGACTATCATAATTTAATTTATTCGATTATTCATCTCTACTAAAAACTCATTAAAAAGTTGTTACATCTTTTTCTTTTTTCTTCTTTTTTACATGAATCACGGTTCACCGTATGTTCCCACCCATAAGAGTGCAATCTTATGTGAGGTCCATATAAATGCACGACAATCAAGTGAGGCGAAAAGGATAAATAGTTTTGAACGCAGATAAGAGCACTATAAGTCCAACTAAATGATCTTAGCTCCTATTTTAGATTGTCAAAACTTAATAGAGATTTATGGCTATAAATTTATGTCATGCAAATTCATTGCTGAAATCCAATAAAAACTGATTTTATGATCACTTATTTTATAATCACTGTCAAAATAAAATTAGTGCCAATTCAAACTGTAAAAGGAGAGGCGTGAATCTATTAGATTGCTCAACCAAAAAAAAAGGGTGCTAGTAAAGCGACTAAGCCCATATTTGGCATATCTCTATTTCCAACCTCTCTTTTTCTGAATGTACAAAGCGGGTAGAGATTTGATAAATAAGAAAATTTGGCACATGATTTTATCCTCTATCTACTGTAGAGAAATTGAAGCGGATCATAGTATAATGAAATGCCTCATTTTTGGGCTTGTGAAAATAAGAGCTTTAGCCTCTTATTTTATTGGGTTTTCTTTTTTCTTTTTTTGTATGGCTCTATTTTGGATGGCTCTCTTGGAATAAGAGTAGAAATACCAAATAAAGCCTTAAGTGTGGTGAAATGATAAACTAGTTGGTGAACCCGTTTTAAGGCCTTTTAAATAATGTGTAGGCCTTAGTAACAATATATATATATATATATATATATGAGGCAAGCTCCCCTCAGCTCAAGCTTAGAATAAGGTAAGGTCAAGTATCTGGTGGGGCCCACATGGGGATGGGAGTGGGGGGATTTCAATGACTCCCTAGGATTTTCTTTCTTGCAAAAAATCAGTTTCAACCGTAATTTCTATCATCTCCATACGGGCTCAAGAGTTTAATGATCAATAATCCATTCGGATCGATACATAGTCAATCAAACGGTCTAGTAAATTCGGATCTTACCGAAAGTTGATGAACATGTACAATTTAAGGAGGTCATGTGTTTGGTCCATTTGGATGGACCAAAGGTGGGCCCCACAAGCACGAACTTATGAAATTTTCTCTCTAAGCTCGACCTTAGGGGAGCCTTGGCATATATATATATATATTGTTTATTGGGTTAACGTGAGGGAAGGATGATTAGCCAACCTAAAGAAAAATAAAACAAAATAAGAATGAACTGATACTAATCATTTGGTTCCAATCATTGTTTAATTGCTTAATTGGTTGTTGAAATGATGGCACCATCCTTGTTTTTACATTATCCTAAGGAAAGAACTCCACCTAACCAAAAAACATATCGTAACAAATGGTAGTTGAGTTGATCTTGACATCCCACTTTCGGACAATGAAAGCATGCATAAATCTTTCTACACTCTGTCATGTTACTTAATGTATAAAATTAGATATTCATAGATGGTAATCTACAGCGAACCATCAGAATATCTCATTGAATGATCTTATGCCGCTGCCTTCATTAATATAGTGCTAACAGCTGCAACAATAACCTAATTTAACTTATGTGGGGCCAATCTTCGTATGATTCAACTCTGATTGCATAAAATGGGACTATGTTCTGCTAGAGGTATATCTCATGAACTTGCATAAGGTAATTATTTTACCATTGCGTGTGTCAGAGGTGGACCTAGGAAATTTATAGGAGGCTCTATGTAAAATAAATATTCAAAGAGGGGGCAAATGTAAAAGAAATATAGTAATTTTCAAATTGTATAGGGAGTTCTTAATTAGAAACTTTAAAGCTTTTTCTAGAAATGGGTGGGGGCTTCAACCCCCATACGGTTATATCTAAGTCCGCCCCTGGCGTGTGATACTTCATGACAAACCCAACTAACCCCCCTCCACACCCACATACACTCACCCTAATTTGACAATAATTTGAATAATAATCACCATTAGATTAAATTTCAACGATTTCTTACATTACATTTTTCATGAAATTTAATCTGAAAGTGATTATTACTCAAATTAGTATGAACTTAAAATAAGTGTTAACTCATTGGGGATTAGTGAGTCTCGAGGGAGTTGAATTTGTCATGGGATATTCTATGCCGTGTTAAGAAGAAACCTCTAGGCAGGACATAGCCAATAGCCAATATAAAAATATATTATTATTATTATTACACTTGATCTAATTATTTAGTACTTTGATTGGGGGAAGTCTATGTGATATGATCAACTAGTTTGATCATACCAAGCGTCAAGCGAGCCCCGCGAAGGTGGTTGAATAATAGGATCACATACATTTGGCAAAGTATTTACGGCAAAACATGATCATTTCTCTAATTGTTGTCACTGAAATTAAATCCTAAGAATTGAGTATGGTCCTTTCTTGCTCTGTCTTTCTCACTCTCAACCTCTTCCAACTGCAAACTATCATTTTAATTTTTAATGGAAATCCTACGTATTTCTACAAACTAGGTAAAAAGTCCCATTTACCTTGCTTAGTCAAATGGAATACCTCAAACTTATAAAATTCATAAAGGAAGATTAAAGATTGAATGCCTCCATGTGATTAGATAATATCTTATTGTCACCATCGTACTGATGGCTCTAGGTTGGTTTAAAAATTATGAGGAAAGCTATAGGGTGGGGGTGGGAAACCCCAATCCTCCTGTGATTTGAAATACGTATTATTCTGGGGCAGCTTAAGTGTTCATTTTAAAATGAAAACTTGGACCTTGTCCTTGGATAATGACAAGATGAAAGGATAATAATACACCAAACCAAACCACATGTTGCGTCTTTCTCAAGGCATTAACTAATAACTAGTGCAGTTTGATATAATTTCTGCATGATTGAGTGGCTTAAGCTGTGAGACAAACAACAAACCACACACCCCAAGGAGGATAGACTTCAATTTATCAGATAAACTCTGATCAGTATTCTAACATCTCGTCTCTAGGTGGTTAACCATGGAAATTAGAGAGATTAGTATTTGATCATTGGTTTATGCTCTCTAAGCAACATTATAACAGGTCATTTTCCAAAGCAAAATGCCATTTGGCTTACATATTCTTTCGTTAGTAAGGGAATTATGTTACTACATAATGCTCTGAAGCTCCAGAATTTGCACATTTCTTGATCAATTGTTCTTTTATGCGTGTAATCAATTATAATGCTTTCAACCTTAAATCAATTGCAGGGTCAATATTTTAACACAAACATTGACAATACAACCTTACATGCATGTGGAGATTTGAGGCTCGTGAAACTGTTTATTTTTATTTCAATCATTTGAAGCTCGAGGCAAGAGAATCTTAGTAGCCAATTGTATGAAAGAAAATAGGTAAATGAAAAAGGGGTAAAAAAAGGTGGAGAAAACTATCCATTATCAGAAAAAGATTATAATTTTTCGTAAGGCAACAAATTATAGAATTTTGTCAGAAAGATAAGATAAGTTCTTATGAATTGGAAGGGAATAGATTAATTTCTATCACCTTAATGACCTCATATAAAAACATAGAATCTCTAACGGACTCAATTTTGACTTAATGAAAATAAGAAGTTCAGGGGTAGGACCCTTAACTGGATTTCAAACTACACGTACAATTTTTGTTTCCATATAGCTCAAAATAATTGTAGAGATTGTAAATTGACTAATAAAAAGAAATCTCAAAACTTCCTAACAATACTAAGTTTAACTTTTTTTTTTTTTTTATCGGAGAGTTCTCAACTCTTTGGGCCGAACTAATCCCTCCGGGCTCAGAGGGAAGCCGGGTAAACTCCTTCGATTCTTGAAGAAATGGGGACTAACTCAAAAAGAGGGAGGAACCATGGTCCTGACTACTCAGCTAACTCCCTTGGTTGAGATTTGATTCCAAAAAACGAGATTTTATGTTGAAACATCTAGTCAATTTTCCATGTAGATGCAATCGTTGAGAGCCTTCCACACTGCCTATAACTGCAGTTTTCCATATCCAAGCAATCGTTGGTCTTTCACTTACGAGACTTTGCTCTACCATAAATTTGATGGAATGATTGATGCATGATTAGAGACGCTTCCTTACAACATTAAACTTATAAAAGTTACTTATAAGATGAATCAAGTGCTCACAAATCATTTGATGCATTAGCAATTTTCTCAGTTGATTTACTAAAGACCTCTCGATCATCACAGGGTTGTTTAAATTGAGAGATGAAATCAAAGACCCTCTTAATTTGTTCCATTACATAGAAAATAGATGGAATAATTTAAGAGTACAATATACCCAGGTTTGGTATGGGCCGCGGTTCCACTTGGCCTCATGACCTTAATTAAAAATTGGCATCACCATATCCAATCTTGATCACAATACACAGCTACTTCCTTTTATCATTTGGCTAAAAGGATGAAAGTAAGGAAAAGCAACAACAAAGATAAAGATACAAATTATTTCAAAAAGAGAAAAAAGAGGAAGAAGTGGTAATAATGTTCTTCACCTTTTTATTTGTTTGAAAAAGAAAAATACTAGTCTTTCAGTGAAGGTCTTCTTCTCAACTTACTAAAATAGAGCATGGTCCACTTTCCAGAACGCCCTTTTGAGAAAAAAAGAAAAAGAAAAAGTGTATATAAACATATACAATGCATTAGTGAATAGAGACAATACCTAACTCTAGTGGCTTTGGCAAAGCGGCTTTTGTTAACTTTACAAAATTAACTTTGGAGATTGCTTCAAAACACTCTGTAATCCGATCACTTCAACACTGTATCATGACTTTTTTGAATTACATTGATGAATTATTTGTGGGAAAAAAGTCCTACAATGGGCACCATTGGGACTTATAACTATTCATTTATGACTTTTAAAACATGACCAAATCCTTTGCTCAAGCAAACGCAAATAGTTTTGACAGGAATGGTTGTCTCTTTATTTATATATATATATATATGAGAATGTTCATATGCATCTTTCCCTCGCCATAGAGTGAGGGACACTCCCTTTTTTATACATGAAAAGTGCATTTTGTACCTCACCCTATGTATTTCCAAATATGAATTTGGATCAAGACTCCATCAAGACACTTTTTTCAGAGAATTACATCTATTTTCAGGACATATTTGTGCAGGGGGGTGGTGTTTTGTTATAAAGAAAAAAGTTTAAATGAGTAAAGGAACAGGCTTTTGATGAGTATGACATAAAAGATCACTCTTTTTATAAACAATGTTTCAACCGTTTGCTAAACGAATTATTGATGAAGGCAGTGATTGGCAGGGCCGGCCGTGAAGGGGTGCCCAAAAACGAGATTGACGAGATTCATTAAAAAATAAAATTAATATTAGAATTATTAGATAAGTATGCTCAATTTTAATTTTTCATAATTAGGCTCATTGAAAAAATTTGATACTTAGTTTACTATTACACAATTCCTTGGCCAACACAATTTTATTTTTTCATAATTAGGCCCACTAAAAAATGTGTAATGTTATATGCAAAATTAACTGATTTTGATTTATCATAATTGGGCCCACTTAAAACTTTGATGGCCAGTTAGCATTTAGCTTTGTTACAAAAGTCCCTAGCACACCCTGAATGCAACAATATTATTCTTGATTTGGAATTAAAATAAAAAATTTATGAAACCTTATAGCTTTAGATTTATTTTTTTGAGCTCTTGTGGGACCCATAATCAACATCTGAACCTTTAATTTATTTAATCATCTGAATCTTTTACAAATTACAAGTATTTGTCTTGTAAAAGAACTATTGAATTGTTAAAACTTACAAGTATTTATCTTGTTTATACATTATAGCCTTTTATTTTGAATGTTTATATATTGAAGTTTGAATTTATATGCTTTGAATGTTAAATTTCAGTTAATTTTGACATGTTAGATATTGGTTGAAAAATGAATGAGACCATCACTAAATATATATATGCCTAATTTTTACTCTTGTCCTGGGTCCTGAAAAATTCAGAACTGGGCTGATGATCGGTCACTATATGGCTCAGTGGTTCACTCTATATTTTTGGGCCAGGGACCATTTACACGAATGGCCATGTTTTTCTAATCATTGAGGATCTTTTCACGTTTACCTGAACCACAATTTGCACATCATGGGCTGGCCAGTCGCCACCATCACTATTAATGCTGTTGTCATTTATCATCCAAGCTTATCTTTTACTATTTGTTGTGGGCTTTGTTAGTTTTTACTTTCCTAGTTTCCTGTAATCACATTGAAGTCATGTTTTTTCTGTAATTTCACTAGCTATCATTCCTTCTCTTACTACTTAATTATACTTTGTTGGAAGTTATAATTGTCTCCTTATTCATTTACTTATATAAACCTGTAACCATTCAATGCATTAATCAAAGTTTTATGGTAAGATGTGCATGTGTTCACTTCATTCATCTACTTTTTCCAGTTAAAGCTATCCTTGAGTTTTCCCCCCTCAGTTAAGTTTATCTTATCAATTTAACTGGTATCATCTTGACACGTGCAGCCAACCGAAATAGAAAATATCCTAACCATGGAATAAGACCAAAGAGAACATGAAAAATATAGTACATGTTGCAACAAGGACCCCACCGGACCCAAAAGTGATGGAGCCATGGTATTTGTGTGTGCAGCCCCAGCCTATGTCAAGAACCCAATGTGGGTGGGGATCATAATTCACATCCCGCTGATTGCTAAACAGTGTCCTCCTACCCACTTTATGATGATTGATGAGTGATGTTATAAGATGGTTAAATTGATATGTTTCTGCCAGCTGTAATTCAATTGCCAAGCATTACATGGCCTCATTTACTAACACATGTTTGTCATGATCGAACTGTTAGTTTGGTGGTCCTCGCTACAAATTTGGTCGTAATGTGAAGTTTGTACTGACATTCGAGACTATTCCAGTTGACTCATGTGGCATTAAAAAGATGAGACCTGTGTAAAAAAACGAGTTGTCAAATCATCCATCAGCTAGGGCGACTTTCTGACCATGGGCAAAATCAGACCCCGATCAATTCGCTCAACGGTTTGGATCTATGCGAATTGTACAACTCTGGATGCTGCCAATTGAGTGGTCAAGTCATGCATCCGTCGGTGTGATCTTATGGCTATAAATGACCCAACTGCACCACAATCACATCACCCAGCGTTCTGGGTCCTATCTTTATAGGGTGCGTCTTAAGTTGAAATGTACGTGGATGTCCCACACTCCTACTCATGTGATGAAGTTAGTTTAACATATCCTTGAATCCATTTGCTGTCATCATTAAACTGAGATTAGTGTCGAAATCCATTGCATTGCCTTCATTTGAAGCTATCCACCATAAACATTATTATACATTTATATATGAATGTATTACTTGGGGGCCACAACATGAATTATTTAGAAGAAACAAGTAATGGTGCCCCCACACATTCGCTACTCCATCCATAGCGCATACATTTCAATAAAACTTCTTTAAAATAAATGTATAGTTATAAATGTAGGACTAATAAATATATGATTAAAGTTAAATAGATACTCACATATGAATCAAAGATATTCAAGTGCATCTATTTCGGAAACTCTCATTTTTGAAAAGTTTTAAATACAAAAGTGACTTTTCAAGTACATAAGAATACTTCGTATGCATTTGAAAATTTTCAAAAAGATGAATGTCCCCTATCCTATGATGAGAGATAGATGCATAGAAATACTTCTTGATATAAATATAAATTAAACTATAAAGGCTTTTAAAACATAAATAAACTTTTTTATATGTGAATATAGTAATCATATATTTGGAACTCTAGATCATCCATATTAGAATTACAGATCCCAATGTTCCAAATCCTATATGCATATTTCATTAGATCTGAAATTTCATGTGAACCAAAAATTAGATTTTAGAATGTGAAGACTTTTCACCTTATTAATGTATACTTGAGTCATTTAAACCTGATATGTTCTTTCACTGCTTTTATGGTAGAGAAGAAAAGAACGAAAGTTTGGGAGCGAAGACACAAGAAATCTATCTATCGCTTTCTCGCGCGCGCGACATCTCCGCTTCGTGTCCCACACGCATCGTTTATAATTTTCCATTTCCCTCTCACGCTTCCATTTTATCTTCTTCCTTGCTTTCTTTCTTTCTCTGCCTCTCTCTGTAGCTCCTGGCTTATCACCAACAAAAGGGTTTTGGAGGCTCTTGAAGACATCTGCATGAAACTTTCAGATGGAGTGAATTGAATCGAATTTTCCTCCCAAGTACGATTACGATAGCGATTTCGATTTCGTGTCGGGTTTGGTGGAATTCGGTTCGCAGATCTCCGTCCCGTGCTCTAGGTTCGTGTTGTTTTAGTATATTCTTTTTTCTTTTTTTTGGTAGTGTTGTGTTATGTTATGTGAGTTTCTGGTTAAAAGGATTGAATTATGAGAAGCTGAGGGAATTGATTTTTTAATAGGAGTATCAGCTTTTTGAGACTGTTTTGCATTTGATTGTGAAATTATCGCCGTGTTTGTTGATGAAAGCTGCTCAGAGTTTTAGTCGTCTTCTTCTTCTTTCAAGTTTTTTGTCTTTTGATGGTTTCTAACTAATATGCATCTATCTATTACGTTTTGTTAATTTTAGCATTGTTGGGAGAAGAACTCTCTGCCGTAGTAATGTGTGGTAATTTCATTGGAGGAGCGTTCGATTTACATGGATGGTGGTTTGAATAAAAACTAATCACTCTTGTAAATGTGTAGTATAGAAGTGGAAAATTAGAACTCACAAAGCCAACCCCAACCCCAACCCCAACCCCAACCCCAGATAGATGGAAAAAGGTGGTGGTGGTGATATAATTTTTTTTTTATGTTCTAAAGATTCGGGTGTGGGGTTGTGGGGTTTGGACTCTGTCATAACGGCTGTTACAATGCCCATGATAATTCGTGATGGTAAAGGTGACTCTGCAGTATACCATGTAACAAATGATATTTTCCAGTTTGACTTACTGATACTGAGTTTGTTGTTCTTAAAACTGGCTGTAATTTACAGAGGGTGGGTTTTTTGTTTTTTTAATGTGAAAGTGTTCTATTTCAGAGCTGTTGTTGAGATGGGCGGTTGTTAGAAAAGAAAAACCCTTATTTGACTAAAAATAATTCATAAGATTTTCAATTCTAGTCTAATGATTCTAAGCTTCATGAGCTGTGCAATTTTCGGTACTATATTTCCTGCATCACCTATAAGCCTTATGGATGGATATGGGGTTGAGTGGGAAGTAAAACTCACAAAGCTAAGTCTGAGTAGATGGGATAAGGTTTTGGGTGTTATGATAAGAAACAACCACCTCTTCTATTGAAAAGAAGTTATGGGAACTTCTCTTTTAGCTCTTTGGTTTGAATCACAAAGCTTTATCATGGCTAGGGGTAAGAGAGAGTATTTTGGTGGGTACTTCCATTTTTTTTCCCAATTCTTCATGCCATTAGTATTATTGGAATGAGAGAAGCTGGATGGCTACTGTTGTACAAAGCTAAATAATTATGTTCCTGATTGTTTTTGAAATTATTAAATTTCAAAAAACGGGCTGTTGTCTGTAATTGAAATTTGCCAGCCCCAAATCCCATATCTAGGGTGCTCCACCTGAGGGGTGAAGTTTCAAATTTTGTTAAATTTCCACCCTACACACACAGTGCATGCACTTGTGTGGGCCTTAACAAAATTTCTGCAGGGTGCCCACACAATTCGCACTTGGCCCTGGTTATATTTGGACCTCTCTCTCTCTCTCTCTCTCTCTCTCTCTCTCTCTCTTGTGTTGTGAATTTTCTCCTTCACACTCTTCCACATAAAGTTATATATTGGGCCATCTTGTGAGGTCCACCCCAGTGTATGCAGATCTGGGGTTTATGGAAAGGTCTATGCATGGATAAGTGATGCCCAAAAGTCAGCCTAACCAGGTAAAAAAGATATATTTTATGGCCCTAAATATTATGATTAAAAGTTATGGAAAATTGGGGACCAATGGTAGCTGCCTAATGACTGTTAATTGGGGTGATCCCAACTAGGTACCCATATAGCTTATGTAGTGATGCCATTCATTTGAAAATCTACACTCACACAACCATTAGATAGAAGTCCGTTTCCTAGCCTAAATGCATAGTTGAAGTGGATAACCATTCATTGTACTTAAAAAAAAATTTATATACAATTGGACTATTCATTTACCTGATTATTTACAGATCATACCTATACAATGATCAAAAATAACTTTTTTCCTAAAATGCAGGCTTTACTATCTGTGGGGTCCATTTGGAGTTTTACTGTCATACATCAACAGTGGTCTGTGCTCATCTAGTGAACTTAATGGTTGTGTGATAGAGATGCAGAAGCCTGGTCATAGTTCTCAAAAGTCTAATTCCTTAAGAGCCCTGCCACAGCAGTCTCTTCGCCGTTGGGGCAGTAGGTGTTTTCAAATAGCATATGGGCAGCACTCCTCACCAACTGTATTTCCAGAGAAGCGTAGCAAGATAAAGTCTTCAAATCAAAATGTGGTTAAGGCCACCAGTGACAATTCGGAAGAGGTAAAGATTCAGGAGCTCAAAATTGACATTGGCGATGAGCATTGTGATTTGTTGGGGTATGAAGTTCTTTCGGGGAAGCTGTTTCTGGATAAGAGGTCTACAAGTAGCACTGCCAATGTGCAAATGTCAATAGACGCTGAAAAACAGGATGATGTTTGTGCAAAGCTTACAAGGAAGGCATTAGTTTGGGGATCTCATACCCTGTCTCTTCAGGATGTTATTGCTGTAAGTTTTATGCAGAAGATCAATGACATGCTTAGATTGAAGATAATTGTATGAATCCTCTTGGTTATGCATTTCGTAGACGTGATATTTATAATCTGTTCTATGACTTTGGCAGGTTTCTTACAATGTTGGTTTCAGGTATTTTACAGTACATTCCTATCCAATAAGAAAGAGGTCAGGTGCCCTGTCTTGTTTCTTGAAGCCTCAGAGGAGTCGAATGGACTTCCGCTTCTTTGCACCTAGTTCAGCGGAAGCCCTTCAATGGGTTAGTGGTTTTGCTGACCTGCAGTGCTTTGTAAATTGTTTACCTCACCCTTTGGAGTCTTCAAAGAAGCAGAGTTCTGACATAGTTGCAAGTGATTTTCTACCTGAATATCAAATCAAATGTAAAAGTCCACCGAAAATTCTTGTGATACTGAATCCACGTTCTGGACGTGGCCGTTCAAGCAAAGTTTTCCACAGCAAAGTAGAACCTATATTTAAGGTTTGTTGTTGTTTGGTGATGATGGATGCTTCAATCTTTGTTTTCAAATTACAACTTATTTCCCATTCAAACATATTACAACTTATTCCTATACATACACTAGTATTTGTGATCTCCTGCCTTTTGCTAAATATCCATGAACTTAGTCACATGCTTGGGAATTCATCTAGAGGATTGTGCTTCTTCCAACACTAGCAACCCTACCCTGATGAAAATTTTATTTTTTATTTTTTTATTTTTTATTTTTTTAAGGAATATCATGGTTTCAAATGACAGTTTTTGGTGCTGTAGAACCCCTTTTTTAGCTGCATAGAGCCATAGACCATTTCTCTGTCATGACTGTTATAATAGTCACATTGGTTGTAATTGTATGAATTTTGTTTTCCCAAAACAGAGAGCAATCATCCGGTACCTTTGAGTCAAATGGAAAACTATCTTTAGACAGTACTATGGCGGGGATTGGCTGCCTCCTCTCTCTCTCCGTCCTCTCTCTCTCTCTAACGCTCTCTCTACCTCTCTCTCTCTCTCTCTCGCTCTCTCTCTCATGTGATGTTATAGTCAGAATGTCGGGAAACTTAAGTTAATGATGTTTCAAACATGTGGTGCGGGCATGTGTGCGCACCAAGAGTTCTCAGCTTTACTTTGGTGCATGAAGATGATATGATATAGAAACTTAAGCTTACATGATATGGTAAGATATGACATTATGTGTGATGCAAAAGATGAAAGTGTATGTAAATTGTGAGTGACGCATCATTCTGAAGTTACGGGAATGGAAAAAAAAATTTTCAATGTTGATTCTATGTTTGTAGCATTATACTGAAAGCAGTGAACACCTGTTACAAATTGGTCGCAGCTTGCAGGATTCAAGATGGAAGTAGTCAAAACAACATCTGCTGGTCATGCAAGAAGACTTGCTTCGAATGTTGACTTCAGTTCATGCCCTGATGGTAGACTTTTACTTTCTTCTAACTTCTAAGTATTCACTTTTGTTACATCTGTCATAATCATTTCCTGGAACCATATCCAATCTGACTGGGTTGGATGAGTGATACTTTTAGTTTTATGCACTTATTTATTTTATTTTTTTAATTTCCCTTCTTGGGAATATTTTTCAGGTATTGTATGTGTTGGGGGGGATGGAATTGTAAACGAGGTTAGTTATTCACTCCATTTTGATGACATTCTTTTATTTTCTCTGAGTCAGTAATTCGTTATTGTATAGTGTTATATAGTTATCATGTTCATGATCTTCTTCTTTTCACAGTTTCAATTATTTTTAGGGCTGTATTAGTTGTTTTGTTCAAAAATTTACATGGTATTTACAGAGCACAATAGGATATATAAGACCATGTTTCCTGACATAGATACAGTCATGTTTCCTGGTTCAATATAACTAGTTTTTGAAGTGAGGATGTGATCATGAGTTCGTGACACTGTCAACTTGTTCTCTTTGGTTTTTGTTTTTACTTTGTTCTTCACTTACATTCTTATAGCAATTTTTATTTTGTTCTTCCCTCAGTTCTTAATGCAAGATATTTTGCTGGATTAATCATTGCCCAGTTTTGCATATTGATGTTGGACTTTTCATAGTTTATTAGTTCCCAATGACCGTGTTCCTTCATTTTATGTATGTAAATTGTAATGACTCTGCCCTGTTACTGATCTTTTCATGCTTTATCGCTGTGGCACATTTTATATGATCAATATAATTATACAGGTTCTAAATGGACTGCTTAGTAGAAGTGATGAGAAAGAAGCAATTTCAATTCCGATTGGCATTATTCCTGCTGGTTCCGATAATTCACTTGTTTGGACAGTTTTAGGAGTTCGAGACCCTGTTTCTGCTGCAATAGCTATCGTGAAGGTAATAAAGTTTGACTATGATGACCCCAACATCATGATGATGATGTAGTTTCTTATTATACTTTGGAAAAGCATGCTTTATCTTTTGTGTAATGACTTATGAGAATCAACATATCTGAATCTATTTTTGAACAATTAAACTTGAATGGAAATTTCTTCTTTGTTTGACTATGCGATGCAGTTGAGGAAGCCAAATCCGATTATTTGTGAAACCACCCAAAATCCTCAATCAATAGGAATTACTTACTGTTGATTGCAAAAATCCAAACCACCATAGAGATCTTCAATCCAATGAGAGATGCTCAAACAAGGGAAAAGAAATAAGTAATTGCAAAAAAATGCAACTCATTCAAATCTCATAGAAATATCCAAAAGTAGATTGATTGTTCCTTACTAACTTTAAACCCTAAATACAATCCTAACCATTGACCTAAATCAAATTCCCTAATAAATGTAAAATAGGAAAACTTCAACTCAAATGAAAGACTCCAAACTCCAAAGAGTGGTTGCCTCTTGCTGGAACAACTTGGCTAAGAGATTTTCTAAGATCATGACTCCACTTGCCATTTTTGTGAGGTAACTATCTCAATCCCAATCCTTCCCATCCTACAACCAGTTGGAAAATTTTACTGTAATATATAAAAAAAAACAACCAGTTGGATAAAGAACCCTATTATTAAACTTTAAGCAAGGCAAGGAAAAAAAAATCAAGAAACCATAAGAAACAAAACCAGAAAATTTCTTGATATGATTAGTTCTAGGGGCTGTGGGCCCCATGTGGGAGTCCTATGGGATCAGCCGCTTATTTCTACCTCATCACCTGGTTTGGGATTCCAAACTGATGGCTGCCTCTTGTGGGCTGCATCAGATTTGGGCCAATTCTGATAGCCCAAAAGTCTGAATACTTGCTGTAAAAAATGGGTCTGAATATGCTTGATGCATGTAGGCTTAGTTCGGAATGTTGGGCTGACCCAAATGGGCTAGCACCGACCCACTTTGGAACCTCTTTTAATTCAGCAGGTTCTAGATCAAATCTCAACCCAATTGGATTGTCCAATTTATGTCCGGCCCTTTTTTTCTTGATTGGACCCCATTTGAGATGAATTAAAAGACCTTGTGTTCAATCAACCTGATCCCAATAATCTAGGGCCTTGTCAACCACATGATTCATACGATCAAGGTGATCCACTTCCATGTCACTGTATCATCCTTTGCCATTGCCCTTATTGATTATTATTTTTTTATTTATTGCTAGGAAGGTGAGATGTATAGAGAGTACAGGTAAGTTCGACAACATGAAAGTAAGGTACACGTAATTATATAGTAGTACCATTGTAAGGACTTGCCAGTGTTATAGCATATATCACTAGTTGTTATATCTGTACATGGAGAGATGATGTGCTGGAGGAGGAGCTTCCAGCAATGATTAAGGCTGTCAAAATGCGACACGACCCGTTAACATGACACGAACCCACACGATATTAACTGGTTCGGGTGGCCTCTTGACAGGTTCGTGTCGTTAATGGGTCGGACCCGTTAACACGTTAAATTAGCGGGCCGTTAACGAATAAAACCGGTAACCCATTAACAACCCGATACAAGCCGCCAAATGATAAATGACAGAAATTATGAAATGCATGAGGGGTCTTTTGGTAAATTTGAAAAGGTTGAAGTGAAACCCTAAATACTACATATAAAAGATTCTCTTCTAACTCCTTCACTCTCCTTTCATCAGCAAAAGAGTGCGCCTCTCCATCTCCCACTCTCTCATCATCTCCATTTAAGAAGAGCCTCTTTCTCGTGCACGCTTCTGTCTGAAATGGACGTGATTATTTAACGGGTTACACGGGTCATGTCGTGTAACCCGTTAAATAATCGTGTCGTGTTCATGTTTGATTTTTGGACCCATTTGTTTAACAAGTCATGTACGGGTTGAAGTGATTCTAATACGAATTCATTGACCCATAACACAAATTTGTTAAACGACATGATTGACAGCCCTAGCAGTCATGGTGGGTGCTAGATAGGAGCTTCCAGTAGAGTTTGTCAGTGCTGGATCTGCTTTGATACTGGAGGAGTCTGCCTGACACTCGGTCGTAGCACTGCCTCCTTGAACATCCTCCCTGCACACTGCAGAGTCTGTGAGTGGAAGTGAGTGCATGAATATGGTTACAGTAGGCAGGGCAATCGTCCAAGGGTGCCGGCAGTTCCATTTGCTGTATGAGAGCATAGGTGTGCTTCCCAGCCCAGGAAGTTTTTGAGGTGTTGCTGTATCTGTGCCATAGGCTCATCAAAGCCCAAGATAACGTCCCTTTCTACTGTAGTGAATCAATGATGAGAAAACAGTCACCTTTGCTAAATGACGTGTGAAGGTGTGTCGGATCAAGTTTGAGGCACTGAAGAAGTGCATGAAGCTCAGCATCAAGGGCTCTGGAGGACTGTTGTTGGCCTGCATCAGCAAGGACAAGGTTACCATGGTGGTTGCAGAAGATGCCTCCAATGGCTGGTGTGCTCTGTGGCATGGTCTGAGCCAAATTCTGAGCCGTCAAAATTTGAGTTTGAGGTGACCTTGCAGTGGAGGTAACCAGTTGGCAGGTGGTGGGAGAGCCACATGGTTCAGATTAACAACCAGGGCATGCACAACATGCCATTGCCCTTATTGATTATTTAGTTAACTGTGAAGAGAGTCTTTCTCATGTTTGTTTTGACATAAAGAAATGAACTTGGATAGAGGACATTTAGAAAATGGGAACCCATTGTTTGAGAAAGAAAGAATTTGTCCTTGACATGAGAATGTCAATGTTTTCCCACTTCACATGGAATTTGAAAGGTATTCTTTGATACAAAATTGCACCATTATGCTTTTCAATTCTCATTTATCTACAATCCAATTTGGAAAATATTTTCTGTCACATGGCATAAGTAATACTAGAACACTAATGTTAAAATCATGCTTGTGATTAATATGTTGAAGATGTTTGAATGGTGGCAACTGAGTAGTGTATCATTTTAAGCAGCGAAGTGAACAGAGAGTAACTGTAAATAGGTTTTAAATTTATTCAACTATGTATTAGAGTCAACTACACAACTATTAATGTCCCCAGTTTTTATTTAATTCTTCTTTGCTGAACGTCTTATTCATTGATGATGAATTGTATAAGTTAATGCATTGATGATGTTTGTATATAGTTCATGGAAATGCAGAGAGATTTAAAATTTCTTTCAGAGGAGTTGTCAGGAGTTACTTATTACTTTTCAATTAATTATGGTGAATTGGAGATTTCTTGACATAAAACACAAAATATTCTTGTTTATCATCCAGAAGAATGTTTCTTTGATTTATTCATTTGCACCTAGAACTACTTAAATCCATTAATAATAAGTAAAATGAATGAATCTTTTAAGGACTCTAACGATAGGAAATTATTCTTCATTTTAGATTTTTTTAATGAAATTCACATTTTTGAAATTTAATGGGTTTTAGGTGTGACTAGGCTGACTGGACTCGAGGGTGACTGAGTCACGTCCTGAGTCCAAGTTTTGAAACCCTGAATCTTTTTGTTATGCTACTGAGACATTCCCTTCTGATCATTTATTATTTACTGGTGTGTTTTATTCTTATTGTTGGGTACAGGGAGGCCTCACAGCTACAGATGTTTTTGCTGTCGAGTGGATACAGAGTGGTGCTGTTCACTTTGGGATGACAGTCTCATATTTTGGTTTTGTTAGTGATGGTAACTTGTCATACTTGGTTCTCATAATTTAAGCCACTGCTTTGAAGTTTGAATTAATTTTCTGCTCTCTTGCATCTATTTTTAAAGCGGTGTACCAGTGTAGGTATCTGCATTGGAACTATCAGGATCTGTTTGGGTGCAGAAAATGGAGGTGGAGAAAACTGCAAGTCTGAATTTGTAATGTGGATGGTTTTCTCCATTTCCAATAACCCCTTAGTATAGTTCCGGTTTAGGACTATCTGGTATGTTGTTTAATTGATTATCATGTAAAAAGGATTACGTTTAATAAGCAAGAGAACATATGATGGAATCTTATACTGGCATATGAGATGTTCTGTTTGGTAAATCACAAAACACGTTTCGTGATTCAGCATAAAAATTAAACAAATCTATTAAATGTTTGTTTTTAAATAAAAATAAATATGTAGAAATGGCAATAAAAATTATACAAATCCAAGTATAAATTGATCAAGAAATAAACATTTTCAATGTTTTAATTAAATTTGAGAACATTTTCTATGTTTTAATTAGATTTCAGAAGAAGAAATGGCATAATAAAATTTCATCCACTGCAAAAGTAATTATTGAATGTTTATGTCAGTAATAGATGAATCCATGAAGAATCCAACACAGTTTTTTTTTTTTTTTTTTGGGGGGGGTACTAACAAAGAGAATCCGACACAGTTGACATGTTCAAGACTTGTCCAATTTTGATATGTCGCTCGTTTCAAAGAATCAGTGCAATGTGGCTTAACATGGTTTTAAATATTTTCAAGAAAGATACTTTCATGAAAGCAACGGAGCTAAGAATATAACATCATGGGAACATCATTTCGACTGCCGAATGATTTGATTTATGCCATCATGCTGGTGGGTCAACCTGCTGCTGTTATGGTCTAGATGGTACGGCAGATGTAGCTGCAAATCTAGCACCGTTGGTAGAGATCCCTGACTTGATGCAGGTGTAGTAGCTTGGTTTATAATTTAAACCCATGAAGTAAGTCACTATGAAGATAATACTTTATACTCGGCATAGAATTTATTTATGGATTTGATTCTCTTAGAAAGATGGATTACTAAGACTGGTCCTTCTTTTGTTGTTCATAAAGTGCCTTAGTCGGTATTATCAATCATATTCTGAGATGAATTATGTATCATATTAGCCAATGCAGTGTGATTTTTCTTATTGGACGCCACACTGCATTTTTTTTGTTACAGTGGCGCCCATAACTGATACCACTCACTGTTTTTGAACCATGGTTATGCGTAATTTGGAAGAAATTGACAAACGTACAATTTTGTTATTGAGATGTACTTGATTTAAAAGCTACTGATTATGTGCATATGCATCAGAAATGTAACTGCCTACGTTATCTTTTGTTGCAGTGCTCGAGCTTTCTGAGAAATATCAGAAGCGTTTTGGTCCTCTTCGCTATTTTGTTGCTGGTTTCTTGAAATTTTTATGCTTGCCAAAGTACAGTTTTGATGTGGAATATCTTCCTGCTTCAAAGGAAGTGTCAGACCCCGAAGGGAAGGTTTCAATGGATCATGAAAGGGTTAATACATCAGATATTTATCTAGACAGCATGAAGAAATCAAACACAAATGGTATCCCTAGGGCTTCCAGTTTATCAAGTATCGAGTCCATGTTGACTCCAAGCCGAATGTCTGGGGACTTTGATGCAACTTGTAGCCCACATGCCAATGCTGAATCATCTGAATATGTTCGTTGTGTCGATCCGAAATCTAAACGCTTATCCTTGGGAAGAAGTAACATAGTGTCAGAACCAGAAGTTATTCATCCTCAACTGCCTCTGTCAACTACCCCAAACTGGCCTAGGACAAGATCAAAATCCAGGACGGATAAAGGTTGGACTGTTTCTACAGCTACAAATGATTCTAGATGTTCTTGGGGAAACATGGCAATGAATGACAAGGATGATATTTCATCGACCCTGTCTGATCCTGGTCCCATCTGGGACGCCGAACCAAAGTGGGATGCCGAACCTAACTGGGTAGATGAGAACCCCATTGAGCTACCAGGATCTCTGAATGACATAGAAGCAGGAATACAGGAGGTGGTGGTGCCGGAGTATGAAGAGAAATGGATTGTCAAGAAAGGGAAATTTTTTGGCATCTTAGTGTGCAATCATTCATGCAAGACTGTTCAAAGCTTGAGTTCTCAGGTGGTTGCACCGAAAGCTGATCATAGTGACAACACTTTGGACTTACTATTGGTTCATGGAAATGGGCGGCTGAGGTTGTTAAGGTTTCTTCTGTGCCTTCAGTTTGGTCAGCACCTTTCATTGCCCTATGTGGAATACTTCAAGGTATGGGTTGGACAACTATTTTCTCCTTTCCTTTCCTCTTCTGGTGGTGGGAAATGGATCGATCACTCATCAAATGGATTTAGATATGACAACTTAGTCCGCTTGACTCTGGAGAGAATAGGGTGGTTTGGCAAAATTTCCACTTTCAGAGTCAGTAGAGATACATTCCATCCAAACCAGTGGCAAGATGACCATAGTATTGGATGGAAGAACCAGGACAGTGAATGATCGATCCATATTCAGAAGCTGAATTACTTACTGCTTTGGAACCATACCTAAACCCAGACCCATATTGGGTCCAGGTTACAGGACCAGCCTGTACCCAAATTTATGTTGAGGAACTGAATCCGGACTCAAATCAGGAACCTGATCCCAGGCCCAATTTGATTTCCAATTAGCTATATATTAACATAAAATACTCATACATAATATAGACCTAAGTGTATATAGAATATGATTATGGCATCGGGTATTCAGGTTTTCGTAAGAAATTCATAGACTCAAACCCAGACCTTTGTTCGAGTATGTGCAGTGGACTCAAACTAGAAGCAGGTCCAAATATTGGATTGGACGGTTTTTTTAAACTTGGATCCTTTGGTTTTTTGGTATTCTGGGACCCATTTCCATCCCTACATCAAAGGCTGAGCCCACCCATCTGATGTTGAATGGGATTCAACCTTGCTTGGAGGACATTTGAATTTCCTTCATTTCTTTATTTATTTTTTCTGTTCTTTTTTTTTAATGGCCCACTTTACTAAAAACAACAAAGAGCCCGTCTTGGAAAAAGAAGCCAAGGGAGATAGCTGAGGTGACCTACTTTACCAAAACAAATAGAAACCCAATTGGAGGGTACACGTGGCCAAGGCTACTAAGTCTAAGGCCCTGTTTTTTTAGTGGAATTTTTATCAGGAATTCACCATGTCTAGGAATTTATGGACGTGATGTGATAGGCTGTCCCCTGGAATTTCTGAACTCCATGTTTCTTTTCTAGCATTTCTGGATTCCAACTACCTTTTGACCTTTGGGAATCCAGGAATTCCACTCCCTATGCATTTTTGTGGAATTTCTGGATGCTCAAGCCCAAATGGGCATCCAGAAATTCCACTTTGTCTAAGAATTCAGGAATTCCCTAGACAGGAATTCCTAAAATTCCACCAAAGAAACGGACCCTAAGGGCTTGTTTCACGGAACTAGAGAGATTGACATGGAATCCCTTGTTTGTCTAGGTGATAAGCTACATCTTTTGCCCTTATGAAGACAGGCACAAATGAGAGTATGAGACGCCTTGGTCTTCTGTTCAATTTCCTTTATGTTTTTAACACCAAAATCTATTTACTTCATTATCAACAATGGAGAATTGTGAATTGCAGCAACCAATTTTAAATGCTTGTAAAATATGATTTATAACCCCTCATATAGACAAGGAAGATCTGTGAATTCCAGAGAACAATGTTAAGTTCTTGTGATGGACCTACCAATCTTAAACCCTTAATTGCAAGGTGTATCTGATGCTTCTTACTCATCAGCCTCCGAATAATGAAGCTGAGAGTTTTAAATAATGATACATTTCCAGCCGGAGTTGTAGTATTTGCAGGTAGAAACATGACTTTTTTTAATAAATACCTTTTTTTAGTTTAGTTAATTTTAATCTTAATATAACATGTGTTTTTTAAGATTTCCTTTTGGATTTTTTGTTGCAGATTATTGAGATAATATATGGTAGTGAATATGATTTAAGCAATAAATATAATATATCATGATATTTTTGTGTAAGATAATTTTCTAAAGATAATGGTTTTTGGGTTGCTAGTTGTGCCTAAAAGAAGAAATGATGTGACAACCTTTACAAAGTAACAAACAATATGCAGCATGTTATGACTGGATAATCCTATATTGCTATGCAATAGCTGTTATTGCTTACAGAATAACTAGGTTTTTAAATCACCGCAAAATACCTGTTAATTACTTTCTTTTTCTTCCAAGTCCTAGAGGTGGGTGCCCTAACTTTCTTTTTCTTCTGATTTTTACATTCTTCTGTTGCATGATGGGTATTCTCATTACTGAGTTTGGAGTATATGTTCGGCCTACAAGCACCGTTTGTTTCTGTCTCCTTATTTTCTGCTTGACCTTTTTAACAAGATAACATTACGTCTCCCTGAGTTTAGGATCTTCCTTTCCAGTTTGCTTTATATGCCTATAAATTTCTTACCTACATGAATAATACAGTACATGAAGATAAAAAAGTAGCTCCTTTGATCACTCTTCCTGAACAGTACATGAAGGTTCCTTTGCTGGTCTTTTTTATGATGGTGCAGGTAAAGGCCGTGAAGGTTAAACCTGGTAAAACAACTCATAAGGGTTGTGGTATTGATGGAGAGCTGCTATCAGTCAATGGGAGAGTGATCTGTTCTATTCTTCCTGAACAGTGCAGACTCATTGGACGCCCTGCCGGTCATGCATAAACAAAAGACCCAGATCCAAGTACTTCAACAGAGTTTTGTTCCCTGTAGCCACTCTTAACAAAACTAAGCTGCTGTAGTGGGATGTTGAGACTCCAAACCACTCGCATTTTGAAGCACGACCCAAGCTTTTTCCTTTTTGTACCCTTGTATCTGATGCCCTTGTTATTAATTTGATCGCCTGCATTTCCTGTATCTTTTCATGCACTGGGTCTTTTGTTACCTAACAGCAGTTCCCTGCATCTGTAGAGTTGGTGATGTTTGCGGCCTTCATTTTTGCTGGCCTTTATTTGGGTTTTTGTAAAGCATATCCAGCTTTTTTATCTTGTATCTATCGTCCGAAGTCCAAACACTTGTGTTTCGAGATTTAGTGATTGTTCTGTATATTACATTGAAAAATTCCACATGAGGTAAGGCATGAGTGAATGACTTTCCCTGGATGGGCAGGCCTTGATTGGGCTATCGAGCGTTATTAAGATGTACATGTATTAGGCGACATTTGATCTTCTCACTTTTATTTTTGTTGTTTTTGTTGGCCTTGTAAACGTGTGGTCATTTAAGGCTCTTCTTAACAGCGAACAACTTGTCATTTGGGAAAATTGATTCTGCATATCAACAACTTTTAATAGTCCTTTCTGCTCGAATGCAACAGATATGATTTGCTTAATGAAGTGATTTAACAAAGCCTTGGCCGTCATAAGGTAGTCCCTACTGTTAATTCTTACTACTCATTACAATGATTAATCACCTCTTGAATGGCATATAGGTGATGTTATGTATCACAAAGGGCAGTTCTACGTGCTTACTGTTGATGCAGTCATCGGAGTATCCAATACATAGAAGTTCTAACTAAGGAGGTAATAGGAGTTGATTATCCACCAACTTATCCACGATCCTATTTGGTGGCAGACTCGGCAAGCAAGAGAAGACTCATTTTGGTGAGGATTTCTCCCCATTGTGAGAGAACAAATGCGTGACGAGTGCACTTTATGAAAAGTTGTTAACTGCCTTCTATTTTTGGGTTAATCTAATACACTATTAGCTACCCATGTACAGAATCACAGACATTAGTTCATAGCTATTGATACATCTTATCCATCATTGTGAGGTCTTTGAATTTGAATGATAAGATGAGTTATTCTTCTAATAAATACTTACTTACCCGTGTGCCCACGAAGTCCCTAACCAACATAGTTACAACTGAGGATTGATGTCTGGTTGTTTTTGTGGAGTAAGTGGAGTGGGAGATGCCTATGAAGAAATTCTAAAAGAACTAAAGAACTACCTTTACATAAAATCAGTGGTACTTTATTATGAAAAGAGGTCTACGCAAAAAAAAAAGCTGAAGACTTCAAAATTTAAACAAAACTACTTATATTTAAATTGTTTGCAAATATCTCTACTCTAACATCTCTCATAATATCACTAACAGCCTCACCACTGAGCTATCAATTGATTGACAATATATACAGTTAGTATTTCAGATCCTAGCCTAAAATTTTAGGTGCTCAAAGTTTATTAGCTATACACCATGCAATTTTTTTTATAATAAAACCCAATGGTAGACGATGTTTGAAACAGTGAAATCGGAACCAATGCCAAAATTCAGGAATGATCATTCATGTGAAGAGAATGCATTTATCAAGAATTTGCCGATGAGTTGAATAAATTATCATTAATGTCTAAAAATGATTATATACATGCAAAGAATCATTTAAGTCTTGATACAGGTTAGGCATATTCTTATTCTGAGGTCTGTTACCCTCTTATGAGGGACCAATAGGCCATTCAGAATGCATGTTACCCTTTAACAGACCATTGGAAAAAAAAAAATCTACCATTAACTGACACTAAATTCACCACTGGATAGAAGATATTTGTTTGTTTACCTCATGATGGGCACTAATGGATTCGGACTCTAATAACAGAAAACCAGATCCCACATTCACTGTTCACTTGGCAAACAAAAGATGTGGCTTTCTCCCGCACAACAAAATCACTCTATACATATGACGTAATCAACATAAACCTAAACCAGGGAACTTCGTAGGTTTTCCCAGACACAATATTCCATGTGAAAACGCCTTAAACATGAAGGTAGAATTGACCAACATTACATGAGAATCCGAGCATCAAAGGTATATCACATTCTCATCTTCTAGAGTTCGAAGAAGATGCTATCTATTGTCTTGAGTTGCTCCATCTCGTCTCCCTGGGCGATCCCAGGATCAACATAACATAACTAAAACCAGGAAGAAGAAAAGAAATAAAGAAAAGGCCAGGAATAGTCAGATAACAATGACATCAAATTTGAGAAGTTTCGAAAAAATAACACAGACCTGATACTGAGGCTTCTTCAATGTGTGCACCCCTCTTTTTATAAGCTTCTGCCACCCAAAGTTCTCTTTAAGAGACTTCTCCAGTGCCCATGTTCTCTGCAAGTGCCAACAAAAAACTACTGAATGTAAAATCAACCAAATGCAACTAGATAAATCCTCAGAACTCCACCAAGATGTTCGCTCATATCCAAGATTATTATCCACCAAACACTAATCTTGTGACGAATCACATTGTTGAAAATTATGTAAGTGATGCTCATGGCCCACATTTTGCATGGTGCACCATAGCGTCCACATAGGGCATCCCTAGTGCAGGATCATCCCCCCTCCCATCCCACCCACCCACCCACCCCCAAAATCCAAATTATTCGTTTAGTTTATTTAGGCATTGGTTAAAGAACCGAGATGGGATGCATTTCATCTTCTATTGTTCTGAAGACTATATGTTAAAAGATCTTTGAGTATTTGATAGAGTTTTAATGACTTAGATTAGAGCTAGGACATTCTTTACGATGCATAACATGTATAATCATGTGAAAGGGGAAAATGTCCAATGTGTGTTTATAAATGACATTATGATTTGAGGATAATCATTGGGCTTGGGAACCCTTTCTCTTATGGGTGATAAGCATGCCTGAAGCATTTGATCTAGATCTAGTGTTGGCCTAGGTGCTTCACCTTTATATTCATTGGTTTTCTTCACTTACATACTGAAGGGATAGAATTGGCTGAGAATTGCATGGAGTAACATCGGAGTTCCCAGTTAAAGTTGGATTTCACAGAGGATCTGGATGGAGTCTCTATCTTTTTGCCTTAGCTATTGACAACTTAATGGCAAGTATTCGAGATGTAAGTCCCGAGGTGTATACAATAAAGTTATATGACCAAACTTTTTTTAAAAAAAATTAGCACAGGCAAACATGTATACAATAAAGTTATATGAGCAAACTTAAAAAAAGGGAGAACTACCGGAAAAACCCCCATAGGACCCTATAGGACCGACAAGGACCCAATAGCATGTTGAAGACGGGAGGGGTCTTTTGACCTTTTCTGTAGGTTGGTCGATATCGACCATTCTGTAGTGTTCATTCTGGTCCCTTCTCCTTTCCCGCACCCACCTGTGCTGCACTTCGTATCCCCGTACTACGCCTACACCACTACATTGCACGCCCAACCATCCCCTTCATCCTTCTTCCTTTTTCTTTTCTTTCCTTTCTTTTTCCCTTCCTTTCCTTCTCCCTCTCCATCTTGTCTTCCTTCCCCCCTTCTCCCCTTGCACTCATTAACACGCAACCACTGCGCCTGCACCACTTTCACTCCACTGCCGCACCTACTCTCATTTCCTCCATGCTCCTTCATAACACCAGCGATGCCACCTTCACTGCATTGCCCACCACTGCGCGACGACACCTACAGCAGCACCACACTCGTAACCCCACAACGCCCACCTACACTCACAGCCCACTTGAATTGCCTCCCTGCACTCGCACCCCACTTGCGCATACTACATAGCCCCATACACTCACTGCCCACTCGCTCTTGGTACTCTTTCAATCATTTTGGCGAACATCTGATCTGCGTTCTTCTCGCTCGCCTGCAGAAAAGAGAAGAGCGCTTTTTCTTCTTATTAGCTCTAATGGTCGGTATCGACCATCACTATTTAGCTCTAATGGTCGATATCGACCAATCTGTCAGTCAGATTTTTTTCCAACCTATAATTGTCTTATTCGCTGAACACGACAGAATGGTCGATATCGACCAATTTGTCGATCATATTTTTTCCAACATGTAACTGTCTTATTTGCTGAACACTACAAAATGGTCGATATCGACCATATCGCAAAATGAAAAAAAAAAAAACAGAGAGAGACTGAAAAGGAACTTGAGGACCCCTCTCGTCTTCACCATGCTACTGGGTTTTCGTCGGTCCTATGGGGTCCTATGGGAATTTTTCTGGTAGTTTTCCCTTAAGAATAAAATTTTTAAAAAAAAAAAAAAAGTCTAATTGGTTTGGACTTTGATGTCTATTTTAAAAAGTTGCCTTTTGTTATTTTTGAAAAGGAGGCAAAAAGTCTTAAATCTATTTCAATCAGACATTCACATAAGTTCTCCAAACAGTCTAAAATACTGAAAGTCTCAAACATCCATTTGGATTAGCTTTAAGTCAAATAAACCCAAAAAGTAGATCTGCCAAACGGCACCTAAATGTAGTGAGGATTGAGGAAGGACATGTTAGAACTTAGAACTTAGAACGCGCTTGATAGAGAGCATGGCTTTGAAGAGTAGCGCATGAAAAAATAGAAATCATAAAGGTTTCTCCAAAGAAAGAGGAAAAGGATTCGCAAATGGTAAGAAGTTGACCCCCTTGTTGGAAAATCAACAAAATTGAGGGTAGCTGAACAAGTGTTTGTAGATGTACTAATAAAGAGGGGTACTAGTGCTGGAACACACTTTTCAAGGTTGCATATTAAAGGATATCAGTATTTATTTACTATGTGTTTTTCTTTATTTATTTTTATTTTCTTAATTTTTCCAATATTTACTTTTCCCATTGCTACCAACTAAGCAGATAGATGTCCATTCACACCCGAACATGCACATAGCAGACCTTGTCCGTAGTTTGGCTTCAAAGTTAATTATAGAAATTAATGGTAGAACTCTTGAAGCTGACCCCAGCAAATGAGACAAGGCTAACTTTATGAGCACATTTGTAACCACTTTTTCTGTAAAAATGGCACGGAAAGGTGGGACGTTTTTCCATCATTTTGGTGCGAATGCTTTTCCGCTAGGAAAAGCATCAAAAGTGGTTCCACTAGGTCTGGGCTTGATTTGATATTTCTTTATTGATTGTCTGACTTCATTTTGCATCCATTCCAGGGGAAAATATGCCAAGTACTTTCTAAAGTTTCTGGCTATTGGCAGGTCACAGGTACTTTCAATACAAAGTGAATGATAATTCATAATGTTCTGGGGCTGTCACAATGGTGTTTGTTGGATGAATTACTAATTGTATATTTTAATTGATACTGTGAGTGTGAATCTAAAACTGAAAACTTGAGCATAAGTAGCCGGGCTGTTCCAACTATGATCCAGGATTGTCTTAAGCTACCCAGATTGCATCATCTTGACAGTACATATAGATACAACCATCAAACCAATTAACAAATATAAGCAGTAAATGTAAAACAAATAAGAAACAACTAAGGCAGTATATATCTTAAACAAATACATAAAATACCCAAAAATTTACTCACATGGGCAGGATCTAACACTAGAAGGGTGTAATGTGATGACATTCCATCTCGTCCCATTTGTCTTTGAATCCCAACAATGGTTCTCGAGTGCCCATCATGCTGGAAGTATAACGGCCTGCTTATCAGAACATTCAACAAAGTTTAGGACACCAAAACATGCTCTTCCATTGAAGGGACTAATTCAGTTATGGACAGATGCGAGAGCTTAGATCAGATACAAATGTGAAGAATCAGTACTCACGTTTTCTCACTAATAATAACACGCTGAGAGTTTTCCTTTTTGCTGAAATCTTCAACAGTAAAATAATTCCACACCCAATCAATAAGGAATTGATGACCATCAATCTTCTTTCTTCCAAATTTATTTAATTTACTATGATGTGTTGATGCATGGTTGTTGCTTGCATTTCTAAATTTTTCTTGCTTGATAACATTCTCTTGGTGGATGCCACATTTTTTAGTAAGCAAAAATTCATCCATGGGCCCATAAACTTGTTCACTTTTCCTTTTGCCTTCTGTTGCTTCTTCTTTAGGATCTTCACCCTGAACTGATGATGACAGTAGTTCGATTTCTTTACTACCAAAGTCAACTATTCTTGCCCGAAGCCCAAAAGAGCGTAAGAGTGCAGCACATTCAGTAGTTCCAATCCATTTACGTTGACCATAAATTTTATGATTAAATGAATCTGAACCTGGTTTATCAAAACCTCTTTCCCAAGCAATCTCAAGCCATCTTTGAAGCGAAGGGATATCTGGAACAAATCTAGAACCCCCAAACATAACTTCCCCAGCTTCTTGTCTTTGCATTAACAAATGAGAGCTTAGCATTTGAATGTTACGCCACCCACAGCCCCATCCAGAATCTTCTGAATAAATACTCTGAAAGTGATCAACATGGTCAGATACGATACTGATTGATTTTCGACTTTCTGATTCCAAGCACTTTCTTAACAAGGCCATTAGACCTCCTTCAACTCTATAGAAAGCACTCCCAATTTGTAAATTGGCCAAACAAGAGATCTTTTCTTCATCACATCTTTTTCTATAATTGCTACCATTGTCATAAGAATTTAAAGTTCCGGTTTCCGAAGCCTCGCCAGCATACTTCTCATAATTTGCTCCATTATCCTGCAGAGTGTTGATGAGCCATTAAGAACTGCATCTATCAACTCTACAAAAATATTATAGCAAAAAGTTGTAAACTGCTTTTGCAAGGATACTGATGAGAAAATTTGGAGAAAATGCTTGCAAATAGCATCAAATAATATTTGCAAGGATTCTAGTGAGCAAGTGTAGAGCAGACGGTTGATGAAAACACAGGACCATGCAGTATGCATACAGGACATCAGTAACTATTGTACGAGTTTCCCTAGCCAGTATTCGCAAAGAAAAGTAGAAACTCAGCACTTCACATGAAAAATTGCAGCTATATGTACAAAAAGGTAAATTCATTATACATTGATCATTAAAATTGAAACAGCTCCTAAATATTGCAGCATGTAAGGAGAAAAGGTAAAGTTAGTTATCACCATTAAAAGACCCTATGGGGAAAGAGAAAAAAAAATTGTGATGAACAATGCACCAATTTCATTGAACATCCAGAACCACTACTCATCTGGATTAATTGCAGCAAATGTCTCCAAAACCCACTAGATACATGCTGATTTCTACCATACAAACTTTAGGGATATAGAATTTCTACGTACTTCAGGGAAAACCCACTAGATGCATGCTTGGAAACATTGTAGCATCTCTGATATTGAAAAAAAAAATTTGATTAAAAATAATTAATTAAGGGCTGCATATCATGGAACACTACCATGCGCATGATAAGTAATAGAAAGAAGGTTTGCCTCCAGGCTTTATGCCACTTCCATAGACCCCAAGTAGGCTTTTGAAAAAAAAAAAAAAACAATGACATTGTCAATTTAAATGATTCAAGAGATTAGGTTAAAGTCAGCATTGTATCTATTCAAGGAATCAAAACTCAAGCCCCTATCAAGTCAAGTCCGAGGAGCAATATGAGCAATGGAATTGGAATTGATACCAATTCCAGAGTCCCTTTAGACCCACTATGGCTCTGGTGAATCCAACAGTGTTTCATGTTGTGTCAACTTAAAGAATGTTGATAAAAAAAAATATTAAAAAAATCGTTGAATTACATAAGTGAAATCTTCAAAAACCCAACTTTAACCTGTTTTACCTTAATTGGATGGTTGTAATGGGAGACAAAGGAACTTTACATTTACCGTTGCCTTCTTGGTTTTTTTTTTTTTTTTTTAAAAATTAATTTATCAATGTACCTTCAAATTGAAGAGTTGAATTGCTACTGATAAGAAACACACTTTGTGTTGAGTAAAAGAGGTTTTAATTTTTATAATTTGTCAAATTTCTTGCATCTAATCGAGCTTAATCACTTAACGAATCCTTGCTGTAAACAAAATGAATTGTTTCATAAATGATATCTGTATGACTTCTTCTCAATTGTTTTATGTTGATATTGTAACTTGCATTTCATGATCTGATAATTGTAAGAAGATCCATCCCTAGCCTGAGATCAATAAAATTTAACTTTGATTAAATTAAACATATTCAGAAAAAAAAAAAAATGAATCACTGGAAAAACAAAACTCACAGAGCCAACCCCAAATGGATGGGATGAGACTGCAAGATGATGACAATGGTGAGGATTTAAATAGAAAAATTACTTTCTTGTAAATCACAATAACCTCTATATACATAGATTCACAAATTAGAAGTAAAACAAGGAGAGCCTTAATTTATCCTAATTTATCTACTCTGACTGAGTTGTCCATTGGTTTTCATGATCTTTGAAATTGAATGTTTTCAAAAAAAATTCTTTCTTTTGGATGACTGGGTTCAACTCACCCAAGTCAACTCAGTATTGGTGATGACCAAGCTGAACGCTAGTACAAAGTTCTGATTCCTTGATCCCACTTGCAAAAGCTTTTGTATTCTAGTTGTTTGTTCTACAAGACTACAATTAATCAACAGCCACAACTTTCTACCAGCACAGAATTTGGAAAAAAAATTATTATCCAAAAGTATAGTTGGCCTCTCAACCTATAAATGTTGAAACAATCAAACCATTTGTACTTCAAAAGTTTATTAGACCAAGCAAAGCAATAAACTTTGGAATGTGTGTCCCTCCTTTCTAGAGCCTGGATAAGTGTTTATCTGAATGATCAAAGATAAATAAATAAATATATATATGATTCCAAAATTGTTTAAACTTGAGTTATAAATTACATGTAAAGCAAGAGATATCTACATGTGAAGGAAATGAGCTTTCTGAAATGATGGTCCAGACACCTTACAATAACTCTAGGAGGACTTGGAGTTGCTGCAATTTGTTGCGCAAGTTCTATGTCCCTTGCAAGTTCCTCTTCCAGAAAGTGAAGGTTAACATGCCTGTACATGTTTCCCAAGAGTCAAATGCCAATGGGCAAGTAATTGGGAAAAACTAAAGAAGTTAATATTTAGAATATTTTTTACAGACTAACAATCGGCAATTAAATTAAACAAGAATAGAATATACCATTCAAGCTCCGGTAAAGAAAAACTATGACAACAAATAGGGCATGATGAAGACATGTTCAATTCTTACAAACTCCTGCATAGAAGCACCATAAGAAATCATGTCAAGTTACTGCCTAATTGATAACGAAATTGCCAGACATTATATTCAATATCAAGTTACATAAGCTGTCACACTCATTGCACCAATGAGCTTCTTTCTTGGATAATGACACTCAAGTCATTATCCAATTGACACTTGGATAATGACAATCTTTCAGTATCGTCATAGAACTAGATTGATGCAGACTATGACTACAGGATATCTAAAAGTGCTATGTGAGATTAAGTGAATGACTCAATCAATTGTCATGACTCTTGAGCAAATGAAAGATTGAAACTAGACATTAGACAATACCAAGTAATTGTAAACTGGTCTGAATATGACATTGATCACTAGTTGTCTCCAGTTTCTACTGCAGATAATGCATGAACCTTTCATCACCCAATGTATGACTATTTTTTTCCTATTTCATGCATTTCCACTAAATGTGTACCAGTGTGCAGATGATGTTTCGTGATAACCAAGTACCAGAAACCAAAGTAACCAGCATCCTTAAATACAAGTCCTCAGCACTAGGATGGTGGTTGGTTGGAAGAGGTCATAGATAGCTAGGTCCTTCTACTAGTAGCATCCAGAGTGATGATCAACAGTTAAAGAAAGATGCACAGTTAAGTGAGATTAATAATAATAATAATAATAATAATAGAAGAAGAAAGCTCGATTATTTAATGACTAGGATATTATGAACTTTGAGATTGCCCAAGTGGCGAGTACCCCCATCTACAGTTGAATCAACCCTGGCTATGATACCCTGATACTCCACAATTGGCGACATATCCGCCTTAAATCCAGTTTGAGAGTAATGATTCAGGCCAGGCCACACCACCTGAACTATGGGGCCCACCTGGTTCAACCACCATTCTAGATGAATTGTGGCACTGGACGGTCGGCAGGATGGGTTGTGGATAAATTTTCACCTGATTGGGTGATTGCAGCTATCACTCAAAGGGCTTCCCAAAACCATCCACATTGAAGTTCTCAAAGTGATGTATATGAAAAAAAAAAATATATATATTTTACAAGTATGTTGTGTATATGATCATCATCCATTATAGAACGACACCGCCTCCTCACTTTAATGGTGGTTGATCCCACACCTTGGTCTTAAGCGATTATTGCTCTTCAATCAAGTCTCACATGTAAATCCCAGCCACACACCCTCAGCGTCATATCTTCAGCGCATTTCAGAATCACAGGGTCTGTCATATAAATGGCCTCATGGCCAGGATCACCAGACCAAGGGCCCCTCTCCAATGAATCATAGGGTGATGTTGGGATATAGTACATAACTTGCACTCCCAATATCAAAATTCTTCAGAGTCAGTCCAATTGAAATACATTAAAGGCAAACTCAGACAAACCCAGTCGTGCTGATCTGACTACTAAATCAGCATTTCAATTTTACAAATTAGTACCATTTGCCGTAGATAAAATAGCAACTAGATTCTAGATTAAGAGTTGCAGCTTTGATCAATTTGGACCCATGGGCTAAAGCACGATTTGGGATTTGGACCTATGCCTGTGTCCATTTGAAGGCAAGCAGATGAAAGAAACTAATAGAGGAGAAAGGAAAGGAGAAGTTTACCTTGTTAAAAGAGAACTGAGATGCGTCGAAAGAATGCAGACCGTGCGGAAAAGGATAAGAGGTTTTGTTTATTCCATTACCGCCAATTCAATTTGGGAGAAATAATGCCCTAGAATTTGAATAGCTCCGCGCTTTGGGATGGGCAATGTCGTCGGTTGAAATGTTTTGGCCTTTTGGGACCCCTCGATTAAGTCACTTGGGTAAAATTTATACTAGTCGAAACAAATTAACTCGTATGAAGTCACTTGTTTAAAATTTAGTTAAAAAAATTTCACTCCAAGGACTTAGGCCCACTCTCAAATAATGACAAATCGCATAATTTTTATGATATAGTCAATCTAGCTACAACTTTGGGCATGTTTGTGTACACAAACTTTTCCGTGGAAAGGGGAAAAGTGTGTGGTTTTCCGCGGAAAACTCAGTTTTCATGCGTTTGGTGCGGAACAATTCCACGGAAACGTTTTCCTGCCTCGTCAGCATTTTCCTTAATAATTGTGGAAATGGGTTTCCTATGGGGGGGTATGGGAAATGGATTTCCTCGGAAAACTCCTCCCACTTTTCCTCACTCTTGTCAATTTCGACCCAAAATTCTTCAACTCTTTCATTTTTTATTTCTTTCAATAAATTATTATTTAATGTTGAATAAATATATATACATGTTATGTTATTTTTCTTCAAAAAGTTATTTCACCAAATAAGAAAATTTCATTTTCTACAAGGAATCCACAGCCGCACCAAACAACATTAGCACCAATTCAACGAGGAAATTTTTTTTGCACCAAACATAAATTTCTAAATTCTATGGAAATCTTTTTCCAAGGTTTCCATTCTATGGAATTTGCTGACGTAATTGGAGTAGTGAAGTTTGATGGAGGCCTATAAAAATTGTAATCGGTTATCTCGGTCGATTTGAATTTTTGATAAGTGGGTCCGATAAAATAAATTTCACTACAAGGATTTAGGCCCACTCTCAAATAATGACAAATCACATAATTTTTATAATATAGTCAATCTAGCCACAACTTCCAGTGGAGTAGTGAAGTTTGATGGAGGCCTATAAAAATGTAATCGGTTATCTTGGTTGATTTGGATTTTTGATAAGTGGGTCCGATAAATTAAACACAATGTTTGGTGATGCGTAAAGAAATCTGCCCCTTCAAATGGGATTTTTCTCTTTTAAGAATTCCACGGATGTCAAATTTTGATAAAATACGAGGAATTATAGATTTGAGGATTTGTATACTTTCCTCTTTCAGAAGAGGAATCTTGGACCTGAAAGAAGGGCCCACTTTAAGTCCCTAACAACTAAAAATATATGTAGAGTCCCTTATCAGATTCTATTTCAATAAAAGTTGTACAACTTTAGACAACCCTTTGTTGGTAGAGGTGTACACGGATCAGATTGGTGCGGATTGGGCCAAATCCGTCACCAATCCGTTGCTGTGAAAATCCGATCCGATCCGTGGAGGACCGGATCAGATCGGATTGGATCGGATTAATCCGTTCAATCTAATTTTAAAATAAAAATATCAAATATATTATAAAAAATCACATTTTGACCCCTTATAATTTTTTTTCTTATTTTAAATTTAGACATCTTAATTTATATTTAGACACCTTATATATTTTTATTTTTATTTAATGCCAACGGATCGGATCGGATTGAATCCGTGGATTGAGGGTGAAATCCGCCACCGATCCGTTGCTAACGGATTACAAAAATTTCAGTCCGTCACCAATCCATTTACCTTCGGATCGGATAAAAATCCGCGGATCGGATCGAATTTCCGGATCGACGGATTTTTTGTACACCCCTATTTGTTGGAACCTGGAACCTTGGAGTAATGTATAAGTACCGTGTCCACTAAGTATTGAGATTTAAAGAAATTTGAGTCCCTGTGAAAATTGTGTGCACCCGGCGCTGAGTAGAAATTTGAGTTATAGATACGTTTCTTCTGTAAACTTTCCTATTTATAAAATTTTAAAATAGGTCTTAAATTTTGCGCAAATTTTATTTAAGGACATTAAAAATACTCACATTTCAAATGAGGGTTTAAGTTTTCCATTTACAATTCAAATAAGGACATCTGTTGAGAATTTGAGTTTTCCAGCTATTTTTCCTCTATATTTTTTTAAAAATATCCAAAACACCATCTCCCATTTCCTCTTCTTTCCTTCTTGCCAACCATCATTTTTTTTAGAGACCCGTTGATCAACACGGTCTGAGTCGAATCATCTCAATGTGTAATCGAGATATCGCCAGAGGAGCATTCCCCGTGATGAGGCCGCCAACGTTGTAGTGCTGGACACCTGAGGTGGCGCGAGAGATAGCTTTATAGCAGCTACATATCCGTAGAAGTCGGCTTCACCTACGTCAATGTTGTGGTGTTGGGCAGCTGAGGTGGCGCAAGAGATGGCCTGAGAGCCGCTACAATCGAGATCATGCCACTCAGTGCTGCATGTGTGGAGAGACGCCTACTCAATGGCAAGCCTATAAGCTCTGTAATTAAATTAAACAAGAATAGAAGTTTATATATGCCAACCAAGTTACATTGAGAGAATTTGGAGACTCTGAAATTAAGAGCTTATTCCTTTAATTGAATTAGAAGGACCT
This sequence comes from Litsea cubeba, assembly GCA_012931725.1. Lineage (NCBI taxonomy): Eukaryota > Viridiplantae > Streptophyta > Magnoliopsida > Laurales > Lauraceae > Litsea > Litsea cubeba. The sequence goes on along the minus strand of CM022951.1, from coordinate 70,197,723 downwards.
GGCCTCTAAATAAAAATATATTCTCTGTGTTATTTTTAAGAGGTTATTCCTCTAAAGTAGAATGTGTTATTTTTAAGCTGTTATTCCTCTAAAGTAGAATGTCTCATTTACGTCTGTTTTGAACAAAAACACCCATGAAGAAAATATGATTTTTCCTTAAATACCTTCGCCCTTCAGTATATTTTTCTTTTTATCTCAACATCGAGAACCATATTTACCTTATTTAGAAAACCAAACTTAAAAACATGTAGACGTTTTAAAGAAATGTTTGTTTTAAATGGGTTTATCCTTCATCTTCCTTAAGAGACTTATTAAACGAATTCCCTGCAAGGACATGGCAACCATGGCCGGATAATCTTACACATGATTAAGTGAGGTCTCAATGCTTTGATGCTAATGTTCTGTATTTTCTTTATTTTTAATGACTCTGATAGAACTGCTATAACTAGCTATGAGCCCCTTCTTCTTGAGAAATTATATATATAAATGGAAATATTTATAAAAAATTTAAGATAAATGAAAAATATAAATTTTATATAAGAATAAAAGTATACAACTTTTACCTTATTTTCTCAGTTGCCTCCAGTATCTTAATTATATTTTTAGTCCTGCCTTGAACCAAATTGAGGAGAAAGTTTAATAACATGATAATAAAAATTATAATTTCGTTCTTAATATATTAGCTAATGAAAAATAATTTAGCTACCTAAATACACTGGAAAGAGTATGTAACTCATGAGATACCAATGTTTGAAATGTACAGTGCATTTTTTTTTTGTTGGAACTCATTAAAACTCTAAAACATATATGAAAAGAAAAAAAAAGAAAAAATAAATGAATGAATAAACAAATATCATGAAAAAGATGTGAAAGTAAGTCACGGATATTTTTATGTTATTTATCAAGTATAATTTACTTTTGGTGCATTAAAAATGCATGATAAAATGAAATTGTAATGGTCATCCATATTTACATGTCCTTAATTGATTCAGATTCACGTATCCTTCATGAATTGATACAATCTAGTTATGGCAAGCTTATTCTCTACTCAAAATTTAACAAAAGATGCTCCGTAATTAATAAGCTCTTGCTTGTATATTTACCAAATATAGCTTGTACATTTACCAAATATATTGTTGCAAAAAAAAAAAAAATCTCTTATAGGGTTTTAGCAACCAAACTAGCTGTAAATTAGAACTTAAAAATTAGAGTCATATGTTTTAGACTTAACCTAACTACCTAACTAGACCTTATTAAATCATATTTGAGTTTTCAAATGGACACTAAGTAAACAATATGGGGTTGCTCAGTTGGTTGAAAACCTCAGCTCTCACCTCATTGTCTAGGATCATTACCTAATAAATTACCTAGTGTGGGGTCATTTCATTCGTGTGAGCTCCTCTTCTACATGTATTTGGGCTTCCTTTCTACTTATGTGGCCCTTCGGTCCCACATGTGTGGGCTATCTTGGGCCCTAGCCCTTTTGGCTGGGAAAAAAAGACCACTAGTATTGTTCTGTTTGCAATAGTTTCATTTGCTTTTGCAAATAATAAAGTTTGCATACATCACTTCACTTGATTTGTTCGCTGCGAGCTTTAGCACGCTATATATCCGTGTTGAGCATAATTTGAAACTCACTCGAATTCAAGTTGCATCGCCTATTTATATAGAAGTTCCGGCGATCACTAACATGGATTTTTAATGGGTTCAATTTAAAAGAGTGCATGGATTTTGTACCAGAACTCTATATATGTTAACGACCTCTATATTATTTTTGACCGCCTTGTTTACATCTAAAACACTCTATAAAAGTAATTTTTTTGAAAGATTCTAAAAATGTAATTACAAATGAGAATTTGTGATGTTTTTCTTTTTCTAAAAATGTTTAATATAACATCATTTTTAAGATAGAGTAGCCAAAATAATATAAAATATCAGTAAAAACAACCACGTCATATTGGCCCATAAAAGGTGTGTTTAGCATCGTACCTTTTGGATGTTTCTATATTTCCTTGAGATGAGATCGCGGAAAACATGTTTGGTAGATGTAAATTATTGTTCCTAATTTTGATCTAATTAGAAAGAATTCCAAAATCTTAACCAGCTATAGTAAAGTTGGAAAAAAAATTTTTTTTTTTAAGAAACAACTTGATGGCACAGTTATTTCCTACTTATCTCTTATCATTTAAAGAATCTCATTGAGAGAGGACTCCAGATCCCATCACTCATTTTAAAGGTAGACCTCGTGTTCACAATCTCAAATAAGATGGCCTCACTTTGTAATTTCTAAAGGTGGATCACATGTTACAATCATAAGAGAAGGGCCCACATCATAAATCATATAAAGGCAAGACTATATTGTAAATCCTATAGATGTGGGCTCCATGTTCTAGTTTTTAAAAGTGGGCATCACGTTGTAATTTCTAAAGGCGGATCATATGTCCACGTACAATCATAGAAAATATGACCTCACTTTAGGTCACATTGGTCACAATCACAAAAGGTAGACCCACATTGTAAATCTCATGAATGTGGGTTCTATATTTCTAATTTCTAAAGGTGGGCACCATGTTGTAATTTCTAAAGGTGAGTCATGTATTCATAATCACAAAAAAGGTGTACCTACATTATAATTCCTATAAAGGTAGCTCACATTGTAAATCCAATGAATATGGGCCCATGTTCTAATTTTTTAATACGAGTACCAGTACCACGTCGTAATTTCTAAAGGTGGGTTACATATTCACAAATACAAAAGGGTAGTCCCACTTTGTAGTTCCTTGGTCACAATCACAAAAGGTGAGTCTACATTATTGTAAATCATATGAATGTAAGTTGCATGTTCTAATTTGTAAAGGTTGGTACCATGTTGTAATTTATAGATGTGGGTCCCATTTATGATAATAATAGAGTGCCACAAACAATAAAAATGTGGATTCCAATTATAAATATTATAATTCTTTTTTTTATTTATTTTTATAATATTACCAAAAAATTTCGTATAGCACATTTTCAATAGAGTAATTTAACGTAATGTTGTCAAATAAGTTTTGCACCTAATAGTCTCAAAACATTCTAATCTCAACACAATCTAATCTAAGAGCACAAAATTAGAGAAAACACGATAGCAATGCCAAACTGGCCAAGTTTTGGGGGCTAACAATCCAGTCTCAGAAACCGTATTTTTGTCTCACGTGAGTTCTTGATGTCTATAGAATTCATTTTATTATTATTTTATAAGATATTATGAAGGCCATCTAACTCAATAATTAATGCACGGTTTTCTAGAACATGATTAGAAGCCTTATCTTCGCTTTTTATTTTAAATTTCTCGTGGATTGATCTAGATCCATACACACCAATCATTCTCTGTTCCATTGTAGAATAAAATAGTCCAATTTTAGCATATTATTTTATCAGATCCATTTCGAGTGGGCCCCACAATTTTAAAAGGTTTTAATATGATATGATGCATATATATATATATATATATATTATGCGACACATTCTACCGATCTCTCAATAATGTCATCTGCCATAATTCATGCTTTTGGAGATATTTTAAATTTCTCTTCCAAGTAATCCCAGATTCCTATAGACATCAAAATATCAAATATAACAAATCATATGAACTAACAATGTAGACTCTCATCTACCATCTTCAATATGTGTCCGAGTTGCCCACTCGTATGTCCAAACTCTATACATTTTGTACATTTGTAATCAGATCTGGTCCTACACCAGGGACCCAGTAGGCGGATTTACAAGTTAACAGTAAAGATCCAATGATATAGAGAACTAATTACCTACACTCCAATTTGAACGATCAAATTCAGCACAGGATCCCAAGGAACAAAAAGAAGAACTTTCACTTGCGGGCAATTCATATCATCAAAAGTGCATAAACAGAGTTTCCAACTGCCCCTCAGGGCCTCATAGGTATCCGATCTTAAAATCTCAAGATTTCTGAAGTGTTGAGCCCAGCAAATAAATGGCTTGTGTCACTGCCCTACAAAGCAGGCTAAGTGCAACAAGATAGTACAACGATGTAAACATGAAATCTGCAATTTCGTTTTACTGGGCCTACCACTTGTCCTGATGATCATGAACTAATAAGCAAGTGCATGATGAGGTGTTCGATGTGGACACCATTCAGGTTGAAAGCTCTAGCTCTTCCACTAGCTAGGGCTGAGGACCACATGATGTGGGCTGCATGGCTCGGTCGACACCGTGGGACCAAAGGGTCGATGTTGGTTATGATGTGAGCAATAACTACACGTAAACCACCCCAGGATCGGTCATCTATGCCATTCAGAGCCCTCCATTCGAAGGGAAAAAAAAACAGAGAGATGGGCATGAACAATGGAGAGTAAGTGTCAACATCTCTGTAAGACTGTAACCTCTAGAGATAAGAAGACCACAAGAGAACATAAAAATACAATCGACAGCACTACTCTCACACAAGCTCCAAAAGAGCAGGTTGCATCTTATCCATTCCAGATGCACTCGCAAACAGATCGAGACGTGCTTTGCTTGTAATGTTCCCATGGACGCTGAACTACCTGTTTTTCAGCACACGTGTGCTAAAATGGCGCACATGTGCAAGACCCAGTACTGTAGGACTGAGTTGGTCATCTATTCTTAGTCCAGCTGATTAAGAGCGGACCGCACGTGGGTGCGGTCGCACCCATATATCAAACCGTGATGAGCTTTCAAAACCTACATGAAAGCTCTCGATCCACTTGATAAAAACTTAATAAAAAACATGGGTCCACCCTCACAATCCACATAAAAATCCTCGGTCTCTCCTAAAACCAAATTGCCTATTAGGGTTCACACTTTTCATACAAAAATCTAGGTCCGCCACTACAGGTGATGAGTCAACAGGCCTAATTTCTCGCCCGGAGCTCCGCGCCTTCTCACCCTGACCTATGCCAAGGGCAATGCACATGGGTCCAAGTTGGCACGTGCTTATGGAAATAGGAGCAAAATCATGAAAGTTGCAGCCACTTCATAAATTTTCTCACCCAAAGGGATTCTTTGTTGGATTTTTTTTAGAACAGCTACATAGATCTTGAGTTAACTGTGCATGAGTGCCATTGACAGTATGGATAATTTCTATGCCTTGTATTGTCCTTGTTTGGTAATCTTAATGGGGTTGCTAGATTAATATTCTTGTATGAATTGATTGAAAGTTTAGCATAGGCTTGTGAGCTGTGAGTGCACACAGATTAATTTGACTCAATATGAAAGGATAAAGTAGTGACTCATTTCCATTGCACAAGCATGATTGATTGAATTGACGCACTTTCTATAAGTTGTTACAAGCCAATTTGAAACAAATGGTTGTGTCTAATTTTGTATGAGCAACCTCTCTCACATGTCGGAAATAATTAGAGCAGATGAAGATGAAATTATAGATTTTAAGGGGTTGGCTGAATGGTCAGAACCCCGGTTCCTCCCTCTTCCGAAGCCAAAGGTCTTGGTATCGACTCCCGATTCTCTCTTCTTCAAAAATCGAAGGTTGAGTCCACTAGTGCTACCACTTTGGAGCCACATGAGTGTTTATCTGGCTTCCCTCTGGGCCCGGAGAAATTAGTCTAATACAAAGGGTTTTTAGCTAAAAGAAAAAAAGTTACTGGTATCAAATGGGGTCAATATTGGCTCTACTCAAAGTATGTCTGTGCATTCTAACTCCAAGATTCCCAACCTCTTAAATATAATGCACGAGAGTCACATTTGAGATAGAGGGCTATTCTGATCAATGTCCCAACTCTCTAATAGATGAAGACTTCTACCAATGGCATTTGTCCATTGTTTATAACAATATTGCTCAATCCAAGTGAGCCCTGTGGCAGTTGGGCCATATAATCTGTAATGACCTTATCTTTTTCTTTTTTTTTTGGTTGGAGCCCTTATATTGACCATCCATATTTCACAATGTCCACTAGAAATCCTAAGAGGACGGAAGACCAAAATCCTTGATTGGCGAATATTACTAATTGTGGTAACAGGAAGTAAATATAAATAAAACCATGGCCAAGAGAGGGTAAAAACAAGAAGATACAAAAAGGAATCAACCAGTGTGGCAGAATGATACATTCATATGGATCTCCTGATTGCCAGAATGAATGTACAGGATAAAAATTTGACGACGATAGTAATAACTCCTACCAATTCCCACAGAGGAAAAGACAAATATGTCAATTCAACATTTAAGTCTTTGGAGACCGTACCTATATCACCAAATCCAACCATCTAAATACTTGAGAAACGGATCCCCCAATTTGGTCCAAAAGCAGATCTTGTTTGGACAAATCAGGGGGCGCATGGGGCGAAAGAAAAAAAAAATTCCCCTTAGGCCCGCCTGGTTGGTCCAAAGGGGATTCAGCTCCAAATACTTGCGGTTTGCAGGTCTGCCAAATAGCTTTCCTATAAAAGGGAATTCTAAACTAATTATTTATTAAAAAAGAATTCTTCCCAATCTTAAACAGAAAATTTTCTCAAGGCTGCATTTTCATAAATTCAATCGTTTTATACTAATGAAAATATTCATATTTACAAGTGAATGAATAAGATAAAAGAACATCATCAATCTTATCAAAAGTTAAATTTCAGTTTTATTTTCAAATTTATTTAAAATCAAATATCATTTTTTTATCTATGTAAATCATGGTATGTCTGTAAAAAGAAAAATGGAAATTGAAAGTGCTTTTTTCGCATTGAATCAATTTTATATTTAGTGCGGCTACTTTTCATTATGAAAAAATATAAAATAAATTAGATTTTATGCAATTTTGGAGAAAAGTGGTAACCATGGGAGGGGGTGGAAATGAGCTTTCCTTAAATTAAACTCAAACATTTCCTGCTTACAAGGGAAGAGAGTGAATAAAATAAAGTAGAATCATTAATCTCGTCAAAATCAATCCAAATCTAATTATGATTTAAGTTTAACTCAACCTTATCAAAAATTGTAACTCACTACCTTGCCTCTAACCCAACCAGTAAAAAGAAGAAGAAAAAAAGGTGCCCCAATAGATATTAAAATGTCTCGAATCAATTGGCTAGCTACATTCTAACTTACTGGGCCACACATCTTATCCTCTGCACCTATCATTAAAACTAATCTGTCTGCCATATACTACATGTTACTGAGGAAAAAGGAGGGTTGCGTGATTCCCTCAGAATTCCGTGGAGGGCAGGTTTCTTCTTCAGAAGTTCAGGCTCCAGGACCCTCACTCACGTTAACCACATGCCCTTCCCTTGACGTCTCCATCTATTCTCTTTATAAAGAGAGAGAAAAAAAGTTGCTTGTTGCTTGTCTTCACTCCAATCAGGCAGCAGCAGCCAACAGAAAACAAACAGAAGAGCAAGACCACAAGAAAGCCCACCACCCCACCACCACTCTATCCACATCTCTTTCAAACCCCCCCACCCCCAAATACCAAATTGCCCAATGCCATCTCCTCCTGCATCACTCATCCTCTCTCCTCTCCCCTCGCGTGACGCTCCCCCCTCCGGCACGTGGTTCCCCTACCGAAACGGAGGAGATTTCGATGCCAACCTCGCCATGATCCTCATCATCCTCTTCTCCGCCCTCCTGGCCGCTCTCGCCCTCAACGCCGCCATCCGCTGCTACTTCTGCCGCTCCCGCGATTCCTCCTCTGCAACTGGGAAGCTGGCGGTGGCCCCGCCGGTGCTGCCGACTCTGGTTTTCTCGGCGGAGATGATGAAGACGGCTGGAGGAGAGGCGGAGTGTGCAATCTGTTTGTCTGAATTTGTTGATGGGGAAGGGGTGAGAGTTTTGCCTAGATGCAAGCACGCCTTTCATGGCAAGTGTATCGAGGGATGGTTGGCTTCGCGCCTTTCCTGTCCCACCTGTCGCACCTCCTGTTTGACGCTGTCGCCGGAGAAGAACCCCTCCCCGCTGGAGGTGCTGCCGGAGCCTTGATTTCTAGCTGTGAGAAAAAAATCGCCTTTTTGTTGTTTGCTTGAAGCTTTGATGATGTTATTGTAAGAGGAGGCATGAGAGGTTTTGGGATGGTGGAGTGTAAGATTTCTGTGTAGAGTTTTTTTCTTTTTTTTCTCGATCTTGAGTTATTACATTATGATATTTTCCCTGTTTCATATATGCATTCGCTATTTCGCATCAGCCCATAGAAACGAAGTAGCTGAAATACCTGAGCTAATTACACTTCATAACCACCCCACATCAGGCAGGCAGCTGTGTTTGGGAATTTCACTGGTAGAATGAAGTGAAGTAAAAGCATTAAATAGTAAAAGAATAAAATATAAATAAATTATGATAATAATTTGTCTTTAGTTGTTTGGTGGAAAATTTTTTTAACTTTTTATTTAAAAGTTGGTGTTTATTTGTCTATTAGTGAAAAAAAAAGATTGTTTTTTTTTTATTTATTTTTTATAAAAAAATGAAATTTTCTCTAAAAAATTGTACTTATTTCACTCTACTTTACTTGAAGTTCCCATGTAGTTAGACTTTGAAGTTTCGAACTTAAAAAAAAGAGTCTTAAAAGAGCGGCTATTCACAAATCAATTTCACCAACTAGTTTGATGGGGATGTTATCCCGTGATCTTTCAATTAATGGAGGGTGGAGCTTGCAGCTCTGCTTGATCCAACACTTGCCGGACCATAAGTACAGTACTTTGTAGCTTTGTAATAAAAGTAGATGTAGGAACCCAGTTTTTTAATTAAAGAGAATTTCTCTTTTTAAAAGCATCTTCATCTAATTCTCTTTTTAAAAGTCGAAGCTTTGGCAATTGGGCCACCTCTTCATCAAGCGGAAAACACGATAAGTAATCACTACGTCAGGGATGCTCATGGGATAAGGTAGCCCAAGCTTGACTTGAGCCACGATTACATGGGTTTGATTTGGGTGTGTTTAAGCCGGTGGGCTGGGTGCTTAGGTCTAATCTTTGGGTCTTATGTATTCTGAATGGGTCTCTGGAGAGCGCAGTGGGAGCGAGTGTGCTATCCACATGGACATCCTATGATTCCCCCAATGTTCAATTTTTTTTTTTTTCGATAACAATAACTTATATTAAAAGAGAATAGAATACAAACAAAGAGTACTAGAAGAAAAAAAAAGGAGAAAGAAATACAAAGGTATAAAAATAATGTATCCCCTCACACCACAACTACATAATAAAACTCTCTTAAGGAAAAACTCTCTCAATACCTTGTTTGGCTGAAGCATCCGCCATTATGTTTGATGACCTATTCTTATGCCCAAAGCTAACATTAATGGTGGTGGATAATACCCGAATTTCATTGAAGAGAAACTCAAACTACCATGGATAAGCTTTTCAATTCGAAACCCAACTCACTGCATTAGAAGAATCACTATCCACAATAAGATTGTCATGGTAGTACCTTGAAAAACATCGAAGAAATTCCAGAATAGCTAAAACATCGGCTTCATTAGAGTTTCAAACCCCCACATATTTGGAGAACATAAATAAAACGTCCTCATTGTAATTTCGAAGCACCCCTCCAATACTAGTTTGTCCAGGCTTTTCTCTTACGGCCCCATCAACATTAAACTTAAACAAATCAATAGGAGGAGGAGACCTCTTGATGTTCACTTTGAAAATGACATAAATGTCCTTATTTTTTAAATGGCAAAGGTGACATGAAAGAGGGTGTTTTCATCTAAACCAGAAAGCAAAATCAGCCATGTTATGATCATCCTTCTAATATATGTAATTGTAAATAAAATTAGGGGTGTTCATGGGCGGAGAAGCCAAAGCTTATTTAAAATCAGTCCATTAAATAATCATGCCTAATATTCAGAACCTTGTCCATGTCCAGGCCAAGTCGATTTACATATAATAATATTAACATGTTCATATTCACATGTAATGAACAACCACCGCATATGATGTGAAATCTGTGATGCATATAGATGTAAATATGTTTTAATATATTTATATAATTTGCAGGTCCATCAAGCCAGTGAATGAGTTAGGTTCAGGTCAGGTTAAGCCTGGGGTGTTCATGGCCCTGGTCGATCAGGCCTAGCTTGTCCAACCCTGGCCCATTTAGTTATCAGTACTAATTTGCAGGCCCATACCTGGCCGATGGGCCTGAATGTCTCGCCCATGCCCAACTCATTTAAAAAACATATGTGCTCCTATTTTTGTTAACAATGTTGAGGAGGGCTGCGTCTTTCACTATATATAGACAAAGGCCCAACTGACTTAACTACTGGGTCAACAATCAGGCTTGGTCCAGTCTGTGGGGCGTAAAAATAGAGGCCAAATCTATCGTAAATGGGGCTGAGCTCATATCCAGCCACGCTCTAATTGACTGATAATTGTATAGATAGAAATTATTGAGAACAGTTCCTCATTCTCATTGCACCGAAGGTGATGATTTAGATGGAGATGTGAGAGCCATAGGAAAATGATGAAGAATGGTGGGATGGAAAAGAGTTTAGTACCTTAGGTCAATCGGTAGGTGCATGGTGCGGGTAGGACCATATGAAGTGAAAACAAATAGCAAAGTAGTAGATATATCACTTCTTTCAATCTCATAGATTAACATCACACCAACAAGATAATATAAGTGAGTGAAACCTTGCATAAGCAAAGCATTATACCATGGGCCGGAACATCAAATCATGCTTAAAAAAGGTTAAGAAATCGTTAAGAGTTCAATAATCACTATCAAGACAAATTTACGAGCTTATCCTAATTGATTATTGTAGAATACCAAGTACCCATCTCAACTAAACACCCTAAAATTAAATCCTAACTATCCATGATACTCAAATGATTGCCGTTCACTATCTTATTACATGTTGGAAATATGGTTTTACAGCCATTGTTGTAAACTAATGGGAAATTAGACAACCCACTCGATCAATTAGGACTAATCTTTGTAATTGCCGAATTAGAAAGCCTAATCCATCTGGATGTAGAGAATCCATAAAAAGGTTTTAGTGTGGGCCACGAATGAAGAGGGAATTGCTTTCGATCTCACCATTGGATCAGAAAAGGCTACTCTTTAACAACTTGGAAGAGCACATATAATACTATCAGTTATAGCATCATCCTCTTATTGGAAATCCTAATCTACCCAAATTTTTGGTGCTCTGACCATACTGCTTTGCGAGACTAATTTAGTAATCCTGCTTATTTCTTATAAACTATGGCACCATTGCTTTTTGCTTTTTATAATTTCATGATGAAGCTTGGGACCTTAGACCTGTAAATGGATACAGCAGAATCTAACTCGCACAGATTAATAAGCTATTATGCTTGTCATATTCATATCATACAATGTCGGCAATGCTGCAGCTGGCAAATGATGATGGGATTTGACAGGCAACTTTCAGTAGATTGGGAGAGCTCCATCACTATGAATATGTGGTCATGGCCCACCCAAGATGGCATTTGATTGATTTGCTGTAGATGAATTTCTCGTAGAAACCCATTCAAAAATAAAAGATTTAACAAGACAAAAATGAAAGAGATTGATGGTTGACGCAAGCAGGTAGGGTGGCAATGTCGACTCACCAACCCCATGGATTATGATGCAGGTTGATCATCTTGATTTTTTGTTTGGATTCAAGTTGATTGTAGGATTAATAAATTGATTTCATTCCGATTGAGGCCATTTGCCATTTGTCACTTGTCACCAAACAAAGGGTTCAACCCATAGTTGTCAAGTTCGTTTCGGACGTCGTTTCGGTTGGTTCCAAAATAAAATATCTCGGGTTATTCGGACATTTCGCTTTCCAATTCGGCAATGTGTTTCGGAAAATATAAGAAAATTACATAAATCTATATACATTAAAAATATATAGAAAATTTCATTCTACCAAGCATCAAAGATTTAATTTGCAAAAGATAAGGTTCAAATACATCCCCTCAAATATCACAAAATAAAGCAAAAAGTTAGCTAACTATGCATCATTGTAATAATGATTATCATCTTCATTTGCTCCAAAATCCTCTCCTATAGGGCCACCTATTTCATCACCCCCATCAAAATCAGGGAGACCCTCTTGCACTTGTGCCGATTGCTCCATAGTCGTCCAACCGTCGACATCCTCTATGATCAAGAGAGGTGCTTCTTCAGCAACCCAATCCGCCAAGATATTAATATTCTCCAAACTTATTGGGTCAGAAGCAGCATTCCAGTCCTTTTGAGCATATCCCTACAATTTACATAAGTTAATATTTTGGTATGACAATTAATAATTTGCAAAAGAATCATGTACGATTAACATTTGATATACCTTTCACGGAGCTTCAAATTATAATGCACAAAAACTAGATCATTCAGCTTCTGATGTTCTACCTATTTCTCTTAGGAGAATGAATATGTTTGAAGATACTCCAATTTCTTTCCACAACCACTAGCACTGATCCATTGGCTCAAAATTCGAATTGCCAATTTTTTTAACTTAGGGGTACCATTTTCAAACCGATCCCACCATTTATCTGTAAAAATTTATATGAAATATTAAATTATTTTTTATGAACTGCAGTCATATAATAAGTTAATGAAAAATTTAAAAAAAAACTTTCATTTATCTGGAGACATTTTCTCTCGATTTCGTATTGCTGCGGCAGAACCGAAGTCAAAACGTGAATCTTTATAGGCATCACATTGTTTGAAAATCATGTCCTAAGTATCAAAATCATGAACTAATTTCTCTATGACATTATTCAGACCCCTCACGACTTCACTATGCTTCGAAAAAGTTGGACTAAAGAAAAATGTTGGATTCAAATAGTATGCTGCAGCGCGTAGTGCACTGTGAAGTTAATTTTCCCACCTGCAATCGATAATCTTCCAGTATAGCTGATAGTCCTTCTTATTTTTTAACCTCTTTTGAATCACCTCTTTTGCTCGGTTTATTGCCTCGAACACATAACCCATTGCAGGCTTCTCGTCACCGTCTGCTAGACGTAGACCTACCATCAAAACTTTACTAACTTTCAATATATGCTCAACATCCTTCCAAAATGTGTTATTGAGTATGATTTCAGTGATCTCCATGCCAACAGGTGTACTCGAAGCATTAGATTCAACCCAAGCGATACTTGTAAACATTTGTCTAAGCTCTTTTCTGTATTTAAGAAGGCACTGCAAGCTAATAAAATTAGTAGCAAATCTTGTGATGGCTGGTCGGATTAATTCTCTCCCATTTGTATATTCTCTTCTCATTAAATTCAACACTGATAGATGATTGTAAATGAACTTTGTGATTTTCCTTGCTGTCTCAATTGTGGATGCATTAACTGGAAACAAGAGGGGCTTTGCCATGTCCTCTAACATCAGATCTATGCAATGGGCTGCACAAGCTGTCCAATAAAAAGTCCCATATTTTTCGGCCAATCTTTTTCCCAATGCTTTGTAAGTGGCATCATTATTAGTAATAAATTGGACAATATTGTTAGGCCCAACGAGTAAGACAATTTCATCAGAAATTTTAAATAGTGCATCTGAATTTTTTATAATTGGACTTGTATCAACCGACTTCAGGAATATTACCCCTCTTGGGCAATAAACAAGGAAGTTAATCAATGTTCTTTGCCTTTCATCTGTCCACCCATCAGCCATGACAGAGCACCCAGTTTCACTCCAACATGATTTATAATGTTCCATGAAACCATTAACTTCTAGTACAATTTTTCCCACAAATCTTTCCACGAAGGTCATGATATAATGGCATATTGTAACCTGGCCCCACTGCAGCGATTCCATCAGCCATTGGTTGACAAAATTCTGATCTTGCTGCATTAAATGGGAGATTTGCATCAAACCAAAAACGGCCAACAGCCAAATCGGTTGCATCCTTCAGTTCCTTTGTTGCCAATGCTGATTTGATGCTTGGCTGAGATCCAGGACTTATTCGTGGTGCAAAGAAATTCGACATTGGAGGTTGGGAAGTATTTGACACACCCCTTCTTTTGTTTTGGGTAGATATTTGAGAGACCTTCTCTTTACCCTTTCTACTTGTTGTGGTGGGGGTAAATGGATTTGTAAATGGAAAAACTTCTTCTACCTCAACATCATCTTCATCTGCGTCACCCCTTGGAGTTCCATAAGGGTTTTCAATCTCCTCATTTAATTGCCTTTTCTTTGATCTATCATTTTTACCTTCTAAAACAAGTATTTCCATTTGCAATTTGACATCACCTGGCACATTTTTACAAGGTGCAATATCTCATTTCACCCCCCAAGGTGTTCTTTAAGTCTAGTGATCCTATCACATTTTATGACTTTGTTACAAAAAAGACAAATTACATGTTTGTTGTTGGTTGGATCCACATAACCATAAGCCCATGCAAGGTCATCAGATCTAATACTGGCAGCAAGAGATGATATGGGTGTGCTATTGCTCATTTTTAAATTAAAAAATCAATCTTCAAAATCTGATACAATAGCAACACACAAATGATAGACAAGTACAATAATAAGTATAATGTTTCAGCTATTAATAGAAAATTTTTAAAAATTATATAAGTTATAAAAATGATCACCGCACATTTTAGTGATCAAATGGGTGTGCATATTAATATTTTATTAATTTAAAATTGGTGGCGAGGAATTGCAATATTAAAAAATGATCACTGCGCATTTGGATGATCAAATGGTTTCAGCTAATAAAAAAATTATCACTGCACATTTCAGTGATCAAATGGGTGTGCAGATTAAGATTTTATAAATTTAAAATGATCACTACACGTTTCAGTGATCAAATGGTTTCAGCGAATAAAAGGGGGTGGTGGGCCTCACTTCCTGAGTTCCTGTAACTCATCAGGACCATCATTTTGATTCAACTGTTCACCATAAAAGGCCTCACTTCCCATGGTCAAATAAAATGAGTTACAATGAATAAAAGGGGTGGGCCTCACTTCCTATAACTCATCATGACCGTCAATTTGATACAACTGTTCACCTTTTTCCTAAGACCCTATAATAAACAGTTGGAACCTTTCTCGTCCCCAAATGGAACCCTAGCGCTGGAAAATGTAAATGGCGATGCTGAAATGGAAGGAGGGAGAGATCGATCGATGAATACCTGTAAATATGGGTGTACATCGGGTCGGGTCCCGGGTTATCGGGCCGGGTTTGACACGACCCGATAATTTTATAAACACAAGAAACCCGCCCGAATGCCCGGTAAACTATATCCGGGTTCGGATTACCGAGTTACCGGGTCAATCGGATCGGGTTACCGGGTCACCCGGTTAATTATAAAGTTTAAAATATTTTTTTTAGAACAACTAAAAGTTTCAATAATTGAGATAAAAAAATACTATAAATATATATACAGTAAACTTACAGTAAATATAAATATAGATATATTTTTAATGTTTATTTGTATATATTTGTATACATATACAAATAAATATATATAAAAAAATGTATAACCGGATTATCGGGTCACCCGATAACCCGATTAACCACACTTTCTTAACCCGGAACCCGGTCTGGATAAGGACTTATCGGGCCGGGTGAGACCCGACCCGGTAAAAGACCCTATGTCACCCGCCCGATTAGGTCCGGGTCGGGCCGGGTCATCGGGTTGGGCTGGGTTTTGAAACCTGGTGTACACCCCTACCTGTAACTGGCGACACTGAAATGGAAGGAGGGAGAAATCATGCAAAGCTCGCGAGGGAGAAATTAGA
This sequence comes from Litsea cubeba, assembly GCA_012931725.1. NCBI lineage: Eukaryota > Viridiplantae > Streptophyta > Magnoliopsida > Laurales > Lauraceae > Litsea > Litsea cubeba. The sequence continues at coordinate 70,182,054 of CM022951.1, read as the reverse complement.
CAAAGCTCTTCGCAAAAAAAATCCAATCGATGGCCTTGGTGAGGAGAAATGCAATCGACAGCTCGGCGATGGATTGGAAACCAATATTTGAGCGAGGGATCTTGTGGCTGATACCAATTTATAGATCCTTACATGCATATTTGAGCCCAGTTTTTCGATCGAAGGGGATTTTGCAGCATGCATGCCGGCGAACGAGAGGAAAACGAAGTGTTTCTACTCGGTAACAGGTATTTAGAATTTATTTCGCTTAGATTCGCTCAAATGCTCAACTATATTGATTTTAATTTTTTTTTTCTGTAACGATCTTCCCAAGATTCGTCCGAATCTGTTGATTCGATCAATGTTCGTCCGAATTTCATGGTTTTATCCACGAAACACTATATTTCGTCGTATATTAACGAATTATGACCGAACATCAGAAGGCAAGATGTTCGGTTCGATATTGGTTTTGAAATGAAAGAATTCGGATATTTCATCCGAATCGAAGCGAATTTGACAACTATGGTTCAACCTCACCCTACAAAACCCCAATCTCAACCTGAGCTGTTTACCACCGGTTCACATTGGTCGATACCAGATTGCTATGGGTGCCTAGAAAGGCTCGATTGGTCTGAACAGAATCAAGCCACGTCCCAAATAAAAAATGCTGAGGCGATCAAAGCTATACCATGGATTTATTTTTTTCCATTCGTCCCTTTCATATCCTTTTTATTTTTCTCTGTCTTCATCAATATTCTATTCACTTCTTCATCTCACATTACTAGGGCTGTTGTTAGGCAGAACCAATCTTTGGATCCAAATGGGTCACATGTCTGGCCCAACTTATTTACAGCCTTGACCAACAAAAGTTCATTTTGACTTTTATCTCTCAGGATCCATCCAATCTAGGGATGCCTCTTGGCCCTAGCTCCGTACGAACACACATTTCAACTATTGCTCTGACCTTTCAGGTTTTGAGCCCAGGACTGAAAAATGGGATCCTGATTTGAATTTAGGTCAGGGTTGGGCTGGGTACACTGAAAAAGGTCAAAGATGATTTGTACAGGCTAGAGATGTAACATGGACCAACATTGGTCAAGCCAGATTGAGTAGGATTAAAGTCTGGTATATTTGGGGTGTGAACAAACCGAGCTTGCCCCTATTTTACGTCGAACCACAACTCGAGCCCAAGTCAAGCTTGAAGAGCCAAGCTCAAGCCAGCTCGAGATTGGCTTCTCTCTTTTATATATATAAAAACCATTGAAGTTTGGGGTTCATCTCATACGTAATATTAACTAAATCAAGCAAAGCTGAAACTGAACCATGTCTTGAACCAAGTCGAACTGAAGATAAATCAAGCGAAGTCAAGCTGGGCTCGTGAACTGATAGAACTGGATTGGTTAGGTCACAAGTATAGCTTGAGTCCAACCCCAACTTAAGCCATGTCAAACTTATTCTTTTTGACAGCCCCTCCTCACAATTTGGGGTCGGGTTGGTGATTGGAATTTAGCCTTCAAAAAATTGAAGTTGGGTCACCTCCAAATAATAAAAATAAAACTCATCTACACTCCCCCAGCTTAGATCGTCCATCAATCCTTGATGGGCCATAAAACTATAACAAATTCTAACAACCGTCGAGGAGAAGAAGAAGACGACGACTTGGGCGACTAGGGAATGGATTGGCAGAGTTTTTCATTTTGCTCTGAATCTTTTCCTTTTTAGGAGAGCAAAGGAAAGCTGAGTCCTGACTCCTGAGAGATGCGATAGCGTCTTTTCAGCTTTCCCCCATTTGCACCCAAACGAGCCGAAAACCGCGTAAGCATTTCGTGATATATCTAGTTGGCATTTAGCAGCGGCAATGGCATCACCACACATCATCTCTCTCACACTCATATTATTATACATACATACACATTCACATACACATATAAATATGCTACGATTGATTCGATTAGATTTACATTACATTAAACATTAGATTAGATTAAATTTGAATGACTCTCTCTCCCTCATCTTCCTCTGTTGTGATTGGGCCACGATTCCACTCCAACACGAAATCCTCTTCTCTTCCTCCCGCAATTCCAATAAACCACGCATCCATCACTCATTACGAAAGAAGGACAAAAAGGGAGAATGAACACCTGTTCTTTCTCCTCCAAATGGAAAAAAGATTTACAACGCTTTGCGTTCTTGTGTAAATATCTTCAACTCAACGACTCTTTTTCCCATTCTCTTCATTGTTTTAGATAGATCTCTCTTTTCGCGTCTGGAATTAGGATTTTTGGTTTTTTTGGTGCAAGTTTCTTGTTCTTTTTTTTTTTTTTATTTTTTTCAGACTTGATCTGAATCTGAGAGATCTAGAACTTATGATGAAGATGTATCTGTCGTTTTAGGGCACGATCTGTTGGTTTCTCCTCCTTTGTTATGCTGATAAGCTGTGAAATCTTATTGCTGTGTTTTGTTTTGTATTTTGCTTCGATCTGTGCTCATGACTAAATCCATCATTTCTATTAGTTTATTGCCAAGATCAAATGGATTTGCACTAGAATTGTTACGGATTCAATCGTCGAAAACGACGTCAGGAACTGATTGGTTTGATTCGAGAGGTATTTAGGATTTTTGATGGCACTGACTGAAGAGCGAAGAATGTGGATAAATGGAGGATGAGGTGAGGTGCACTGAGATAATTTTTATTCTTCTGTGAATTTAGTGGGAGACATGGCTCTACAGTTTAATCCGCAATCCGAATCTGGAAGGACAGAACATATTATTTCCCAATTCCTGCTGAAGAGCCTACATGTTATTTTGGAATCGCGGATCCCATCTCTGCGGCCGCGCGATCCCAGTGGAGAACAAACTCCTGGTTCGCGGCCTCGAAAGAGAGACAAATGGTTCAATTTGGCCCTTGGAGAGCGCCCAGCAGCTTTGGAGAACCTCAACTTTTGGCATAGGAATGTAATGGATCCAATGATCATCGATGTGATTCTCATTCATCAAGTTGCGAGCACCTCTGCTGTTGACGATCTGTTTAACTCGTCGCAGGCGATGAAGGAGACCACAATTGAGAGGTGGGTAGTTCACTATGAGAATCAGAAGTCGATTCCTCAATCTGGGGATGGATCTGGATCTTACAAGAAGACTTACAAGAAATCAATCATACTTTTACGTTCTCTTTATTCAACTCTAAGGCTTCTGCCGGCCTTTCGGGTTTTCAGACAGTTAACATCATCTAGCCAGTCGTATAATTTTGATATCAGTTATAAGGTTTCTTCATTCAGTGAACCCTTCTCAAGGGCCAAGGAGGAAGAGATGAAGAGTTTTGGTTTTGCCCCTGTAGAGACCCCATTTGGCCGCCTGTGTGTATCAGTGACATATTGTCCCTCGCTGTCTGATTTGAACCTTGAGGCTTCCACTTTGCTTCCACCGCAGATAATCATGGACTATGTTGGAAGCCCTGCAGCAGACCCTCTTAAGGTTTTCCCCTCCACGGGTGGTAGAAGTCTCCGTTCGACCTCGTTTCCCTTGAGAGGATTTGAGTCGCCTTCTTCTTCACCATTTCAACGCCCACATAGCTGGACAAGTGGCCTCCATAAAGCAACACATTTGACGCACCAACCATTTAGCGTATCTCCTCCTACTTATCCTACACAGCAGATGCTATCAGATTTTCACCCATCACCTCCAGACCCATATGGGCAGAGGAGTCCAAACTATAGGCCATTCATTCATAAGAAAGGAATTAGTTTTGACGAATGTAGGCTTTCGCCTCCATTCTCACCATCGCCATCACCATCTCCACCGGCGTATCTATCTGGTGGTAGCCCTTTCCATAATCGTTTACGTCCTGAAACTGCTCCTGTTAGTATTCCAATGCCTATGGCAGGCAGAAGTACTACCAGATATCTAACTCCTAATTCGTCTGACCCAAACAAACATTTTCTGCCCCCTCCATCCCCTAGAAGCATAAGGGCCGATGTTTCATCACAGGAGTCTCCATCTGAAAGCAGATATCTAAGGAAGCTGGATGCAATGAGAGCGGGAGAATTTATAGGCCCAAAGGTATTTTTAGTCTTCCAATCAAGTTCACTAATGTCAATACTTGCTTTTATTTACTATTTTAGTTTGTAGGTGTTTAAGGATGGAAAAGATGATTCGGGACGCTTCTCTGGGGTGGTCTCCTCCAGTGGTTCTCCCCGCATTGGATTTTCAAGGAGTTCAAGCAGATTGTCATTCCAGGACGATTTGGATGATTGCGAGTTCTCATGCCCTTTTGCTGTTGATGATGTCGATTCATCAGATTCTCAAACGAGGTACTTGTTTCTTGTACACATTTATAGAAGTTGTCATCATGATGTTACCCTTTTGCTGTTGATGAAGTTGATTCATCAGATTCTCAAACAAGGTGCTTGTTTCTTGTACACATCTATAGAAGTAGTCATCATGACTTGCATCTAAGTTGAGTTGATTTTGGAGTCTTCATTGTGAGTTGTTCATTGTTAGTTTGCTTGCTTATTGCTTTGTCATTTTGTTTGGTCGCTGACAATCAGTGCTTTATAAATGAATGAACGAAATACAACACCCCAAAAGAAGAGAGAGCAGGGGTATATGAAAAGTATACACCACTGAAAGACTCTATCCACCCCCTTTTTTGCTAGAGCATCCGCCGTACTATTGGCCGACCTTACCATGTGACAGGTCACGACATTCATATGAGAGGACAATTCCTTAATCTCATTAAAAAGAAATTGGAATCTCCATGGCTTTGTCCCATGATGTGAAACCCAACTCATTGCATTAGCCGAATCACTCTCAACATTGCAGGGGCGGAACCAGGAAATATGGTATTGGGCTATGCATTTCTTATCATAATGTGTCTGGTATCTAAGCTAACAACATCAGACTTATTCCCAGACTCAAGGACGAGGCAAATCTTGCTGGTAAAATATGTCTATAATATTGAAGCTTGTCTTTTATTTTCAGGTCGAGATGGGAGAGGAATCAGTCATATTAACAGTAGGTTTAATTCTTTTATAATTGACAAACTAAAAGAAATGCATAGAGTTTCATGTTTGATCTGGGCAAATTATATGCTTTCTTGTCTTTAGATTAGTGAGATCTGACTTTTTCCTCCATAACCCTTAAAATATGAAACCTAGACGGTACAAATGCCTTTGTATGATTACAAGTTACATCATAATGCAGTAGGAAAGCTCTCTGTTTGGAAATATTTATATGTGCTGGTCTTGGTACTGCAATGACCTCTCAGGTACTTGTATGTGCTTTGCAACTTGTATCCACTGGATACAGTTTTAGAACTATTATTGATATTGGTTACCACGTAGATACTTCATCATCATCATTGCAGCCTTATATATCTGGGCCTCGTTCAGTTTTTTTTTTTTTTTTTGAGAGGCAACAGTGAGCATTTTATTGAAAAATGAAAGAACAAATTACAACTGAGACAAAAAAAAAAAAAAAAAAAGGGTATAGGAGACATATACCCAACACCACAATACAAAAGTAAAGGAGCATCTCCTAAGGTGTAACTCTAACAACCCCCTGCCATTCCATTAGCTGATCAAACTTCATGATGAAAAACAACCTGAAGATGGGATACCAAATATTTGATCTCATTGAAAACGAAATGGAGCTTCCAGCTCTTGCCCTTGATCTGACTCCTGAGTAACCCAAGAGATATGATACCCATATACTTTAAAATAGGCAAGTCGTGTCCTGTTGTATTTGATACTTAATTTTTACTTATAAAATTTGTCTTTGTGGTAGTAATGGGGTTTCCGTACCATATTGGTGGTGCATCTAGGGATCTAACATATTCTCATAAATCATAATACCTATATTCTAGCTTTGGTTCATACAAAATATCTCTCCCTCCCTCTCTAATTTGTTTGAAACATTGCTCCATATCTTCAAAAAATGGATTGATGGGGTACACAATGCTCCATAACAAGGGTAAAATGTTTAAAGATGTCATAAGGTACCTTATCATGACCAATAGGAGCAAGTTAATTACACTTATAGGTTTGCAGACCTTTTTTGACGAGTAATGCCTTTAAAATATGGGTGCATATTAGTTATGAAATAGTTAGCGACTAATATGCCAGGATTGGTGATGGCAAGGAATGCTGATAGAACATTCAGAGTAGAACACACAGAGAGTGTGGTTAAGGCTGAGATGATGGTGATGATAAAGATGGATAGATGATGATTCTAGATTTACGATGTGCATGGGTAAGGCTGGGATGATGGTGATAATAAAGATGGATAGGTGATGATTCTAGATTTGGGATGTGGCTTTAACAAAAATGGGATGTATAAGAAAGGTCTTTCTTAGGGATGAAAAGTTGTTAGTTAGATTTTGGGAAGCTCTGTACTTGTGTTGGCAAGAAGGGGAGTTAGCAAGAGTATGAAAAGGTGTTGGGTGTAATAAATGTGTTGCCTACATGGTCATGTTGATGACTAGCCAAGTTGCATGCATATGTATACATGTGTCAAAACCCCACACCTAGTGAGTGCTGGATTGGGCAAACCTAGGATATTCTCCTTGTTCAACAAACATTATGACAAACAATGTAAAAGAACCCAACCTCATTATGATAAATCGAATGCATGTTGAGATGTGATACATTACTTTTATTTCTAATAATAGTAGAACTAGCTAAGCAAAGGAAGACCAACTTGTTCTGAGATTGATTTTAAAAGGATAGGGCTTGGAAAATACAATACCGTGAAAAGAGGTGGTTGAAATATTAGCGGTGCCCTATGGTACTTTGTTGAAGTTTAGCTGACTATGAAAGTAATGTTGGACCAGTGTAACGATATGAAATATTAGCGGAAATCTAGGGTCCTGGTGGAATATTTGATCAACATAAATTTTCTAGCCATGCCCCATTATGCTCGGCCCATGGGATCTGCATCATGAGGAATGCGAAATCATAAACATTGTGAAAAAAATACAAAACCTTAAATATCATAAAACCCAAATCATCACATAATCCATGATTTGTGATCCAGTTGGATGGTCCAAGTTGTGTGGTAACCTGCTTGCAAATCTGGACCTTTAATGTGGTCCATGTAAAGGCTGTTCATCATTGTAATCATCACCGTCATTAAAAAGTTGGGAAGTTACTTTCAAGTTCTATGCAAGATAGGAGCAAGGAGATCAGTGGGGAAAGGGAAGAAACTTCACAAGTTGTTTTTTCAAATGGGAAGTTGGAACCCTAGTGTTATGTTAGCTTTTAAATGTTATTTTTCATGTTTCATTCTTTATAATACTCTATATAGTATTTAGAGCTAAAATATAACAGTGTTACATGCTTATACTTTCGGTTCAACTGGCCTGGAAAACAGGATTTGGTCAGTCGCGTATTGCTTTTGAACCCTAAGCGTGGATCTGGGTGCAGCTTATCACTCATTCTAGAGGCCAAATTTGATATTATTGGACCTGAATCGTGGTAGATATGGTTGGATCCAAGCCTGCTTAATTCCCTTCCTAATTATATTTGTGTGGGATATAGTCCCTAGACGGTATCTTATCCTATGGATATGTGAATTCTATGCATATAAATATATCCTGGTATAATAGCTTCCATGTTGATCGGCTGAGTTTAAATTTGACCCTCTACAAGCTTTTAAACAGAGTATTTTTAAATTTGAATAATATACACCTAGCCTTGTTCTCCTCTATGCGACAATGACTAATATACACCCTCTAGAAAAATGATATTGAACCCAATTGAACAAAAACCTGGTTCTTATCTCTATTTGACTGATTTCACAGTTCTTGACATTACATGCTTTGCACATGGGATGCATAAAACAGCTTTTGCTAGTGATGTTGGTATCTATCTAACTTTGAATTAGCGGTTTTCTGATCCTGTTTATGGTTTTATTTTTTGGGTCGGGTTAAGTGGGTATGCTTTGCACATGAAATGTGCTTTCTTTTTTGCTTATGATGTTGTCTTCTATTGAAATTTTCATTAGCAGTTTTACAGTCATGTTTATACTTAGTATCTGGAATTGATGGTAATCATGTAAAAACCTCTTGCTAGGTGTCACTGATCTGCTCTTTTCTTTCACTAGGGGTTTGAAATTTCCAGCTGAATGTGAAGTTGTCCATTGTTCTGTGACTTAAGAGTGGGGTGCGAATTTGGATGAGATACTATTTTTTCTGTCTTTAATACTCAAATAATTATCTTTGCCAATCACTGAAACTGATATGGAGTGTAAAAGAAGAAAATTTGTATCATGCCTCTCTGGTGATTCATTTCAATATATTTAAAGTAATATCTATTCAGCGTACTTTCAAATGCACTCATATGCAGTGCTTCAAGATTTAATATCTTTAACCTGTAGAATAACATTTTTTTGACTTTCGAATTTGATGTACAACTTCTGTGTTGAACAGGACTCATTCTGGGAAGGATGCTTCTGAATCTACTCAGATATTATCATCGGCCCGGCAATCACAAGATGCTGCTGTTGGCATGCTTGTTCAAATGCTGAGGACAGCTCCCCCTTTACGCCAGGACCAGAGCTTGTCAGCTCAATCATCCAAATCTGAATTCCATGGGGAAGTCAGTGCTTCTGGATTCTTCTCCAGAAAGACTGCAGATGCTTTGGAGGAGCTACGCGGCTACCGAGAAATGAAGGACCTATTGCTTTCTCAAAGTGGAAGTGAGTTACTAGATTCAATTAAGCAGAGAACAAAGTAGTGTTTATGTTTGACCTACAAAATATCTGAGCTAAAGGGGATGGTGGGTTACTGCTAATTTCAGGTACCAGTACAGTGGTCTCATGAAGTAGAAGTGTCTGCTATATTCCAAATAGTGTTCATGTATATATACTAATACCATAACTGAAGCTTTGGTGGCATCATTCCAACAAGATGTCACCATTACTCACCTCTTTAAATGTTTTTCTTCTCCACGGTGGGAGTTAAATTGACCAGTTTATGATGCCTTAGGTTGATATTTTGCATGTAAACAGTACCTTTTAAAGGTCAATGATATGGTGTTTAGCTTAATTATGGTTATTGTCTTGTGATTACTTTGGCACCAAAGCCCTGTGTTTATATCAGAGTAGTTCCATAATTCCAACAACGTCAATTTGCCTTGTAGTGATCTTGAATCTCCTTGTGGTAGTTTTTGAGATAGCACTACTAGTTATGTCTATTTTTTGGGATTTTTATGAAAAAATTAAGTTTAAATCTTAATTAAACGGTTTTATGAAGAAAGACTATAAAATGACGAGATAATTGTTCGTACATTTTTTTAGACGAAATCACCCCAGTTGGCGATAGCATAAACCTTCATTGAAAAAAATGATATTCTGCTCCATCTTTTGCCTAGTGATGGAAAGGTTATAAAAATCACAGCATTTTATGTCATAGTAGTCTTCCTTAAGTAGTTCCGGCAATCTTCCTTAGTTGTGTGGGTCTCATGCTTAGTTTATATACATTTGTTGCCACCCTTCACATGAGTTTTGAGAGATCGAGTTTGGAGTGTAAGGTGTTCGGTGAAATGCCTAAATGATGATTTGCTCTCGATTTGGCGGTGGCTTCGAGTGAGACTTGAAGGGATGAATTTGGGCATGCTATTGTGAACATTTAGAGTATGAAGCCATTTATTTGAGGGAATTTCATAAGTTTTGATGTCTACAAGCAATATATAGGGAGCCATGTTGGGCAATCTTTGAATAGTGAATGTGAGGTTTTCTCCTAGGTAATGTATCGTTTGTGTGGAGTTTTAGATCCCGATAGTGTTTTTGTTTCGTTAATCTAGAATCTTTGAACCAACTTTAAAAAAGGATTTGACAATGGACGGATTGAACAAACTTCATTATGTAATTTGTGAAAGACTTGTCAAACCCTTTTTCTTTGACGTGTTCATCACATCCTTTTGATTTTTCTTCATTTATTTGAAATGGATATTCATCTTCCACCAAATCTTAAGCATCATCCCCTCCAAACTTATGATATAATCATATATGAGAACTATCGAAGAAAAAGAATAGTCCAAGAAAAAGAAGAAAGAAAATTACAGGAGGTTGACGATATCATCAACCAGTATCGTCAATTGGGGTAATTTTGTCTAAAAAAAATATGTAGGAACAATTATCTTGTTAATTTATGATTTTTCTTCGTAAAACCGTCTAATTATGATTTACGCTTAATTTCTTCGTAAAAATCATTTTTTTTAAATCTCTTTTAATTAACATATCCTTGATTTCTTTTCTTTTCTGGTCTTTTCATTTCATGAATTGTAAAATTTATAATCTGTCCTTATGGCAACATTGCAACAGCTTTAATTTGTGTTTATCACAATGGTAATTTGAAGGCTCAATTCAACAACTAATGATGGCCTTTTAGGTTTTTTTTTTTTTATTTTTACAAGGGTTTTTCCGTGGTATATAACCCACCAGGATTATTCCCTAACCGTTTGGCACTTTACTTTTAAAGAAGTGAAGTTGAGTGAAGTGAAAAAAGAATGAATAAAATATGTAGTGGGTTATGATAGTATTTTATTTTTAGTTGCTTGGTATGGAATATTTTTTACTTTTTTTATAGGATATGGAGTTTTTTGTCTTTTAGTTAATAAATGTAGTTGTTTTTTGACTTTTTTTTGGAAAGGATGGAGAGAGTTGTGGTAAAAAGTGATTTTGATGTGATGTTTAACTTGACTTGACTATACTAGTAAAATTATCAAACGCGCCGGTGCATGTATGAAACCCACACACACATGCACCAGGTAAGTCACAAGTGAGATTCGAACATATGATGTGCCTATGGTCCTTTCTCAGTTGAAGCTAGTATATGCTAAAACACTCAACCCAATTTTTTGGATCAGACTCTCCCAGGGCACCTCATCAAATACCTCTCTCATCAACATTGGCCCACCTTTTAAGAATCCAAATTCTCAAAGATGGTAGATGTTAGACCCCGTCCCGAGTTAAGTAAGATTAACTCTAATTAATCAAAACTAAAGCTAATTAATAATGTTTAATTAAGCTAATGACAACAAATGATTAAATGTAATTGAATCAGCCTAACATGCATGATTTAGGCTTAATGAATGAGACTAAATGAATGGAATGGAGTTTAGACTCAAATAAGGAAAACTGAGGACTTGTACGTAAATATAAATTTTTACGTATTCTGTCAAATACAGAAACTCTTGATACCAACACGCGTATCTCGAGGAGTACGTTTACTTTCGTAATAGGCTCGAAGACGTTCAACGAGAAACGGATCAAATGACCTTTCATTTGACTCGAATTGTAATAGGAATGAGAGGTAGAGGGCTTAAATGCAAAACTAATGCTTATATATGCTTAAGATGAGCTTAAATGAGCTCAATTAACTCATTTCCACTCCAACCAAACCCTAGACATCTTCTTCCTCTTTCCTCTCCTTCTTTCTTCCATTTCCTCCATCAAGTGTGAAGATTGGAAGGTTTGCAAGTGTTTTTTTAAGAGACTTCATCATCTTCTTCATCATCCTCAAGTTATTCTCCATTTGTAGAGTTATAGAGCTTGAGAAGGAACTCGAGAGTTACTTGCTTTGAACTACAACTAAGTACCTTGATCTTTTATAGAACTTTCAGGTTTTATAGTTTCTAACTTAAGAAACTCATAGAACTCTCTTTCAATGTTTGTCATGGAAATAGGGTTTCAATTTGGGGATTTTCACCTCAAAGCCAAGCTAACAAAGAGACTTTTGTGGGTTAATATTCAATTAGAGGCAAGTGTATATACTTTCTATGATTTATGATGTTTTATAACTTGTCAGAACTCATGGAGTTCAATTTCCAAGTTTCACTTCAGATATTCTGAAGTTCTGAACTGAACTTCTGGGTGTAGTTCGATCGACCGAGAGGTGACCGAACTGCTGACCGAACCTGTCCGTGTTCATTTTTCAGTGTGGTTTAACCTCTGGAAGGCTGACCGACACTTGACCGACGTTTGACCGAACCCACCTGATGAAAATGCATAGAAAATCCAGCTTCTGGAAAGCTGGCCGAGTGCATTCGGCTAACCGAGATTGTGATTTCGGTCAGCCGAGGGTCGACCGACAGGTCGACCGAGAGTCTCTTGAAACATCCGAAATTCTGAAGCTTCTGGAGTGTGGATCGCGGTCGACTGCATGTGGTTAGGAGGGTTTGCATGTACCCCTAGGGATTAGTTCTCGGTTGTCTAGAATCGAGTGTCCCTCAGGCTCAGGGCCAAAAGGCTCATGGGCTGGGCTGGGCGGGAGCGGGAGATACCCTGGGTTAAAAAAATAAATAAACAGTGGTGGAAAATCCTTCTAATGCGTGGGCTGGAGTCTTAGGTACTTCCACGGTTACACCGATTGGGTCGGACTGCAAAATGTGCAAGATTCACCTGAGAATAGCGATTGCAAAGACAGAAGAATAGTAGATAGATAGTGAATTGCCAAGATAAGACACAAGAAAAGAACTCCCATCAATTCATTGCTATTCGATATTATTCCCCAATGATCTCTAAAAAAGTCCATTACTTACATTACATGTGCTGTTTATACACAAATAAACAAGAAATAAAACGAACTCAACCTAAACCATTGGTCCTAGCCCCTTATGATGAATAAAAAGGAAGCATAAATAGAGCACAATTAGACTGAAAACCTCACACATCTTTCTGGATGTGTAAACCCGTGGCGATACTCTCATTTTGGGCCATAGGCCTGGACCTGGGCCTCCAAGTTTGATTTGACTGTGCTTGGACCGGGGTCTGGGCCTGGACCCCTTCAAGCCTACATCAAATGGTATCCGTTGATAGTGAAATTTCACTTAATTTTATACCCCCATCTCTCCTATGGGGCCTCCCACTTTTTTCTGCATAGAAATCACTCCCAACCAAAATTGTATTTGAAGAGAAGGAAAGATGATGAGAGTCTGGAAAAGTGGGAATGCTGTAGTTTTTTATTTTATATCCAGGACCAAGTTTCACCAATGAATGGGGAGTCCTTTGAGCCCACAATGCTTTTTGTCTTTGATGATGCAACAGATTGTTTATAAAGTTCCATTGAATACCATCAACCTTTGAAAATATAAAAAGGGCTGCCCCCGGAAAGTGATAAAAAGGAGTGGTTCTGATTCACATTCAATTCTGCAACATGATATCAAAGGCCAAATAATAGAGATATGGTTGGAATGTTTTAATCCCATCAAGTAGTCATTCATGTCCAAGTTGGATAGACAGCTGTCATACCCATTCAACCAAGTTTGCCCGCATCATAAAGCCCATGACCTCTCTGATGGACTTTTTCACAGAATGTTTCCAATATGGCATCTTCTTTCTCAACAAGCCCATGACCGGAAAGAGTTGGTTTCAGGTTGAGTATAGAGGACTCTTGGGGGGTCTTCTGTCGTTTTTCATGTAAATCTAAATCCTCTTTTACCCTAATGAACCACTTGGGCTTTTTAATAAGCATCCACGTCTCGTCGAGGAGAATCAAGTGGCAAATGGATGATGATGTGGTTAGGTCATGTCAGTAATTTTGTACTTCTGGCAGCAATGACAATGACTAGAGAGCCTCTCTCTTTTCAATCTGAACGGGCCCAAGAGAAGAATCATCAATCTTTTTTAACTTCTGACACTTGAAAAAGGAAATAAATCACTCCTTTCTAACTCCTTTTTTATGGCTTTATTCAATGCTCTTTTGATCTAACGCACTCATTCATAGATGTGCCATCTCAGTTTTTTTCGTTTTCCAAGTTAGAGAGTTCACAGATAAACTGAGACAGATAGGTTTCCTTGGAGGAAGTTAAATTCCTTACCATTTAAAGGACAAGAATGATCTAAGAAAATAAATCACTGGATTCTGCTTCCTTGCTTTATGAGGAATTTAAGTGGACAAGGATTTCAGGTTCCTAAATTTTTGAAGAAGATATATTGGTAAATCTTCAATTTCTGAATAGCCAAAAACAAATTTCAATGAAAATATCGTGACTGAAAAAAATAAATAAAAATGCAATGGAGAATTATAAAAAGGTTAGAATTGAACCCTTAACATAAGAAATAAGCTCATGCAAGGTTTTAATTCCACTGCATGTGTCCAACTGTCTTGAGCAGCAGTACCACATACCAAGAGGATTCCATGACAGAGGAAACTGTTGTGATTTTTCTTGCAGCAAACTATTCTGTTGTTTGATGCAAAAAGGAAAAACCTGAACTGATTTTGCAGGAAATACAAGTGCAGGAAGCACATAATCCTCTAGCGGCATGAACAAGTCCTAAATGTTAGGAACCAGTATGACTGTCATGTTTGAGTTGTCCAGGTTGAGAACTGCATAGCAACTGCCCCCATTGCACGAAAAAGAAAAGGTCAACACAAACACTGGCTGAATGGTGGGTCACTCAGGATGACCCACTTCCCATAATGACTTTTTTTTTAATACAGAATTCGCATTCAATTCCAAACATTGCTTCATTGTTCATTTTTATACCAGACATTTGTGAGTCACTAATCAGATGGGAATGAATTTCCTGCTGCTGATCCTGGAAATACCAGGCACCAAACAACTAAATATCGGTCTCTTCTCCAACAGACTCATGGTTGAGTGGTTTGGCACCTGAGTTTCACACAGGTGCCCTAGGATTGATGGTCCTATAGTTATAGTATCGCTAGCCACACACCAAAAAAAAAGAAAGTAATCTCTTGTACCAAACATTAACAGCTCGTGGTTCAGTGATACAACCCTACCAATGCACCCCATTCCCCAAGAATCTGAGTCTCTGAGTTGGCGTAACTCCAAGTTTAAATCACTACCACAGCAGCTACTACGAAAGGCACAGAGATGAGAGAACTATGAGTTTGCATTTGCAAACTTGATGAACAATTTTTAAACTTTTTGGGTGTTATCTCCTAGAACAGGAACACAAACAATCTCGTCCAAATTATTGGGGGTTCGTTAACCATTCTTATTCTATTTTATAGATTACTTTAATCAGAGGACCACAGTTCACTGAATCCAAAGGCAGCAACTAATTGCAAGATGAGTAAATGACTAAGCAAAGATATTTAAACCTTCCATAAAATAAAAATAGATGCTGAATATAGCCAAACTAGAATACACCGCTAACTCCAACAAGCTTTGAAAAACTGACAAGACTTCCAAATTTGCAATCCATCCTACATGTAAGTACAAACACCTAGCACATATATTTATAATAGGGCAAAAGAGGTTATAATAACAATAATAAAAAAATTCAGAATACCAACCACAAACCAAATCGTCCCTCAACCAGACAACATGCAACCAAATATAAGAACAAGCTCAAAAAAACGCAAATCTAGAAGCATTTCCTGTGGACAATAGATGGTCCAGATTCGTCATACTCCCCTTTGGATATCCACATCTGCAAAACACATTCATAACACAAGTGGTTTCCCAAAGGCATATAAGGCATATGTTTGCATACAAATAATGCAAGTTTTCAAGTGCTGTGAATGTGAAACTAATAAATCGGCATTGATGAAACTCGACTCTCTCTCTCTCTCTCTCTCTCTCTCTCTCACTCTCTCATCTATATAGAATTGAAATCTCTTCACTTCATATTTAAGTAAATGTGAAGTTGACAAAGGCACATCTGTTTATGCAAAGGTATTGGATGGGAGTGACTAGAAAAGACTCCAGAGGAAATTTTCTATTTTTCTTTTTTAGTCACTTATGACCCATTTGGATGTGGAGAAAAGGTTGAGAAAATGGAAGCAGAGAAAATTCTCAACAGCTCAAAAATTTACTGTGGCCAACCACCCATTTTATCTACATCCAAACACTCTTTTTAAGGGTTCTATATATAGCCACTAATTAGCATCTGGGTAGTTTTTGCTTTATAATGCAGTTATATCTTTTCATAAATGATGAAGAATGATTTTATCATTTCATAGAAAATGGATGAAGATATCATGTGCAAGGCGACTAGATGAGGGCATATTTGAGCCTAGGATTGAATTTCCAGGTTCATAAAGTCTACAAATCATTTACCTGTTGGAAGGTGCTCAGTGAGGCCAGGATGGACCCTCCAATCCAAACACTGTACTTTCTCTCAGGAGGAGCCACCACCTTTATCTTCATGCTGCTTGGGGCAAGAGCAGTAATCTCCTTGCTCATACGATCGGCAATTCCTGGGAACATGGTGGACCCACCACTAAGCACAATGTTTCCATACAAATCCTTCCTGATATCAACATCACACTTCATGATTGAGTTGTAAGTAGTCTCATGGATTCCAGCAGCTTCCATTCCAATGAGGGATGGCTGGAATAACACCTCAGGGCAGCGGAATCGCTCTGCCCCAATCGTGATCACCTGACCATCAGGCAGCTCATAGCTCTTTTCAATGGTTGAGCTACTCTTAGCAGTCTCAAGTTCTTGCTCATAGTCAAGAGCCACATAAGCGAGCTTCTCCTTCATGTCGCGAACAATTTCCCTCTCAGCAGTGGTGGTGAATGAATACCCTCTCTCTGTCAGTATCTTCATCAGGGCATCTGTCAGATCTCGTCCAGCAAGGTCAAGCCTGAGAATAGCATGTGGAAGTGCATAGCCCTCATAGATAGGGACAGTGTGGCTGACACCATCACCCGAATCCAGCACAATACCTGAGCAAAAATTCAGGCAACGTGAGAGGAAGTGCACATGACCTATGCATAAGCAATCACTACCGCATTCCATAATATTTAGTGGAAGCACCATCCCCCTGCAAAAAGGATGATGAGGAATTCATGAAGCTACTCAAGAGAGTGTGTGGCTTAAAATTTTACTTTTAAGACACAAGGCATGAGCTACACTGCTACAGTATAGCCTGTTCATAGTCAGGCATTTCATGCAAGGATGAGGCACACTGAACTCATCATTACTTTATCTGAGAGAAGATGGCTGCAGAAGGAGTTGATTTACTCCAGATTTCAACACATGATCAAGTTGCAGTCTTGCAGATATTTTCACGAAAGACTTGACCGTTCATCTGATTGAATGACTATGAGACGAATTTGACATTTTTAGAGATCCAACAATGAGGCGGAGGTGTTAAAATAGTTGCTAAATTGGATCTTAATAGGTGCTTTGTGTTTTATTAGAAATGATGAACTTCCTTTTTACTAGAAATAGGTTTTTTAGTTCAAGTGAAATAATTTTTTTATCTTGGTTGAGGCAAATAAAGCCTACATTATTTCCAAGCGGAGTATGGTGAATCGCAAGAGAGATTTGCTCCACTCTTCATTTTACACAATAGGCAGTATTTTTTTTTTCTCACTTCTCACCCAATAGATCATATTTTTGTCGCCAACACACTAAAGGTTGAGTCGTGTTGGCACCCTGGATCGATCCCTGGGCCCTCAAGTAAAAAGTATCACTCCTATCCAGAAGTCCAACATAAAAATTATTTGTACCTTTTCCTGCTTTTCCATGACCTATATGTGAGTATTCCACTCGTCTATATAATATAAAATTTTGGAGGTGTGAATTGATCTTTGTGCATCTCATTAATCCCTCCAACTATGTTTATTGGAGATTAATATGAAGACAGTCATTCTGCAGATCTTTGCCTAGATATGCCTCACCAACACATCTAGGCATTGTTGGCTACAGAGAACTTGTTTACTCTCAATCACACAAAGAAATTCAAATAAATCATACCACTCATATGTTAAGGCAGAATTCTGTTCAAAACTCTCCACACAAACAAGTAAATTGATAGAGATGTACCCAAGGCACTATTCCATTCATGATCCTCCACACAGACAAGTAAATTAATAAATACGTACATATGTAAGTGCATGTGGGTGCATATGCATGTTCATGCCATTCTGCTGCGTGACAAACAAATAAATTAGTAGAGATGCACTCAAGGGGCTTCCATCCAGTATTTTCGGCACAAAGTGAGCATATGAGTGCATTCATCATAATCAGTAAATGCAAACACCCGATAATAATAGATAAATAAATAGTATATGTAAACAAATTTTGAACAGACCTGTGGTACGGCCACTAGCATAGAGGGAGAGAACAGCTTGAATTGCAACATACATTGCTGGGACATTAAAGGTTTCAAACATGATTTGTGTCATCTTTTCCCTGTTGGCCTTTGGGTTCAGAGGGGCTTCAGTGAGGAGAACAGGATGTTCTTCGGGCGCAACTCGGAGCTCATTGTAGAAGGTGTGATGCCAGATCTTCTCCATGTCATCCCAGTTGCTGACAATTCCATGCTCAATGGGGTATTTCAAAGTAAGAATACCTCTCTTGGACTGGGCCTCATCCCCAACATAAGCATCTTTTTGACCCATCCCAACCATGACTCCAGTATGTCGAGGCCTGCCAACAATGCTTGGGAACACAGCCCTTGGAGCATCATCTCCGGCAAATCCAGCCTGTTAAAGCGAAAGGTAGAAAGGTGTCATCAGCATAACAAAATTAGGGCCGATGTGGTTGGAAATGACACACGTATGCCATGATATAAGTCATTCTCACCTTAACCATACCAGTTCCATTGTCACAAACAAGGGGCTGAATCTCCTCTGTATCAGCCATGTATTATATTGCGTCTGTACCAATGAACAAGCACCCAAAAGAGTTACATGGCAGATGTTCAAACATAAAACTTGGGCATATGGCACAAGACCATGTATATCAAGTAATAACAGTAATAACTGTCTCCACCATGACAAAAAAAATAATAATAATAATGAAAAAGACAGTACTTAACATCAATTTCTAAAAACCCTCAAAACAACTTTAGTTAAAAAAATAATTCTTTTAGGACAGTTTAGAAATGGTAGTCATTTTAATTATAAATGATTAAACTAAAACCGAGAAGTTAAGACAAAGTAGAAATGGGTTCCTGCGTGAACAAGGAAAACGGAATTTCAGACCAAGTTCAAATAATACATTATATTGTAAACAGAAATAGATTACTACTTCTTTCATTGGTGACATGAATCGAACAATCAACAACAAGCATCTTCCAACTGTGCTAGGGGCTCCAAAAATTATAAAAACTGCATAGCTCCATTTCCAATATAAAAGTTTTAAAAACTGATAATGATTCCTTCAGTTATGGGTTCCTTCTTCTTCTTTTTTTTTTTTTTTTTTTTTTTTTTTTTTATGGTTTTCTCAATATCTCTCAATGAATCCTGATCATGGTTTTAAATAATTGGCCAAGTTCAAGTTAACTTGACTCGGGCTTAGCAAGCACTGAGTCAAATCACCCCGAGTCATCTAGTTGTTCAAGTTCTATGGTTTTTGGGCCCTAAATGCACCTACTTCCTATTTCTTCTATTGGGAAGGGTTGTGGGAGGCTCTTGGGGACATTTCACTTATTCTAGAAAATCATTTCAAGATCAATGGTAATATTCATCCTATTGAATAAACTATAAATGTGGGTACCTATAACAACTCAAATTCATTATTAATGAATGAAAGACAACAAGTGTTACAATTCTAGATTCATAGAATTATATACATATATTTTTAGCTTTGTAGATCTTCTTTACATTTTTTTTTTAATGGTTAATGGGCCAAGAGTACAAACCGGTCTGATTTGGCCTAGTTCAGTTGACTTGACTCAAGTGTGACTAAGTCGCATCCGACTCAGAGTTATAAAACATTTATTGTGATGCCATTCTCCATGATGAAATATAAATATATAATAGGCGCCAATTATTACTTAGTTACAACAATGCTAACAGCCAAATTGATGCTAATAAAGTCCACAATCTTACTCGTAAATGCTAAGAACTTCGGCTTCAAATACAAAATCCTGACAATTTGATGATTCAATACATGAGCATGCCACCTAACATTCTAGTTCTCCAAATCTTCACAATTAAAGGACTTCACAGAAAACATTAAATAAATAAACCCTTCCATTATCCTGAAATTAATCAAGAATATTTTAATGCAAGAAAGCATGAAAGATTATAAATGTAATGGGAAAAAAAAAAAAAAACATAAAGTGTTAAACAATGGAGTCCTGTATAAATCAATTTACATCTATGATAACACAGATCTAACTACATGCAACCAAATCAATTCCATTTGAATAAGTAAATTCACAATTATAAAGTAAAATACCCAATCTAAATCAAAATAAGAAAGTAAAGATGCAGGTGTTTGCATAATCTAATTATCTGAACTTTATGAAACCTAAACCCAAGCATCCATCCATCAAAAAAATCATTCTCAAAATACTTAAGACTCCAGTACTAAAACTTCCTGACAGGCAGTGATAAGCAGGATCCAAAGAAAACTAAGAAGATGATGCACATCAATTCTGCTACAAAATCCAAAACATGATGATCGATTAGAAGCACGCATGCAAGAGCAAGACTGGACAATCAGCTCAGCCAGTACCTCCATAAGAGAATCAGTATAAGAGCCACATATCTAATCATTTAATTACAGCATCAATAGATGATCATACTGATGACTGATCATCGCTCTTGCCTCAATCTAAATCAACTAAATTTCAACAGATAAAACACGGGCCAAATACATCATCAAACCATCAAAACCTGAACGGAGTTCTAGAACTGAGAAAAATCGAAACTTTTTCACATGATCTGCAACAGAAACTCTAGATCCGACACCAAACGAGACCTCTGCCGAAAAGATCAGCTCCTTTTGAACAAAAAAAAAAAAATGATCTACTAACGATCGATCAATCAATCCAGAAAATAAACGAAAAAGATCAGAATCCTCCGCTGGAATCAAGATCATAGACGATAAATCACAGAAATCAAGGATAGATTAAAAAGAAAAAAGACAAAAAAGATCATCAACAAGAGAATATTTCTAAGCACCTTTTTCAGAAGTTGATGAGGAGATTCACAGTGCCCTTTTTCCTTTCTCCTCCTCTTCCTTGGACGAGGAGAGAAGAGAAGAGAAGAGAAGAGAAGAGAGAGAGTGTGGAAGTAAGAGGGAAGGAGAATGACAAAGAGGGGGATGGAAAGAAGAAGTCCAGTTACATAAAAACAGAAACCAGTGACAAATGAAACGCAAATGAGGTGCAAATTTAAATGAAATGCGGAATGGGAAAAAGAGTGTTGGTCGATGGAATCATTCAGAGACTCACTTCCACGGGAAGGCAGAAAAGAGAGACGGGTGGGGGCGGGTTTCTGACAGAAAAAAAGCGGGAAACTATACGGCAGTTTTAACGGTGAGAAGACGGACGTTCGCTGTTTTTCTTATTTTTTAATGCTGTTGTTTTCGCAGAGGGACAAATCACGGTATCTTTTTTAATATGTGTCTGAAATCCGACTCGAATCAAACAACCGTGAGGATTATACAATACGGCATATGATGCTGCAGATTTGTCCTTTCGACCTCATCATACTTGACATATAAAAAAAATATCATTTTTCTTTTAAATATTTTTAAAATCTTTCTATGTAAATTTGGCTAAGAATACGTCGAAATGAACAAATAACCCGACATAATTGGAAGAAAGCTTTTGTGATGATGAATATTTTTATTAATAAATATAACAACAGGTTATATAAGTTATAACTTAGTAGAGAAAGTTACATAGTCAAAACTTTTCTTTTATAAAAATAAAATTAAAGAAGGGTGGAAATGAATACATAGCCTTTGATCTTAATTTTTAACCATTTAAAGAAATTTATTATGTATTGAATTTCTATATATTTTAGTGCAATCAAATAGTTTTTATGTGAAAAGAATTAATATTTTGGGGGTCATATATATCTATAGAATAGAAAGGTCCTCCGCCCAATAAGGAGTCACGTAATCCTAAGGGGTAGCTTAGTTGGCCTACGACTACGATTTGCATCCGTATGTTGTAGGTTCGAAACTACACTACCATACAGGGGGCTTCATGGAAGTTTATATGGCTTCTCTCTGAGCCCGGAGGGATTAATCTTGCCAAAAAAATTAAAAACCTTCGGATAGCAAAAAAATAAATAAATAAAAAAGGAGTCATATATGTCACATTTGTAAGATTATCTCCCATCTTTCTAATGTTATGTCACAACTGTAAGATTGCCTCCCATCTTTCCACCGTAATATCTAGTTGTGAATTTTTAATTCAGACTCGTAGCACAGCGAAGTTGGTGATCTGTCGAGTAATTTTGTAGATTTTCATGCATTCATGCAGCATTTACAATATTCATGAGTTAGTAATTTAAAGCCTAACGAATAGATGATTTTTAACACCTTAACCTTTAAATTAAAACCACACCTATGTACATGAGGAAGGATATAATAAGAAGACAGAAAGTCCCAAATACAAGTAACAGTTGTTAATAAGCCAGCCCTCTATTGCATCAGAACAGCTGATGTAGAGGCCCCTTCTCAAACCAGCTAGCCAGCTTGTAAAAGCAAACTAAAAGAAAACTAACAGGAGACTCAAAAACCAATGGTGAAACCATTGATTTGAAGAGCCCCACCATGAATTAATAGATCTATGATTTAAGATCTTGTAAACTCTTAAGCTAATCTATCTAACCTAATTTTTTTTTAGAAGGAGCCAGAAGATGACAACTTCCTGCTCTCACCTGTATCTAGTAAAAAGGGATTGAGGGCATGTAGATGAAAAGAACAAGTACCCCATGTTTCACGTATGAACTATGAAACATTTGATTATGTTACACGTTTAGAGTCATGGCTCACCATTATGTGGTTCACCTATGAATTAAAAATACTTGATTGTAGAACAAATGCTTATTCAAAGTCCACTAATTTATTTGATTGCGTAACAAATGACTATTCAAAGTCCTCTTAACTCAATACAATCTGTTCGGAGACCAACTCTCCATTGGACAGGTGATGATATCTATTGACTTGTCTCATGAATTAATTAAAGAAAACATTTATTTGACATAAATTATAAAGAAAATATTTGAAAATGTCAAGTATGGGCCCATTTTTAAAACCTGCTTAACTTCAGATTCGAATATATGACTTGTAGATCCAATCAATTGTTGAGTCAAATCTGGTTGGATCAATACCTATCTCTACTTTGATTAAATTACAAGCCTCCTTTTCTTTAAAAGCTTTATTATATCTATAAATCATAAACAAATATATATTAAGATCCACAGCACCCAGATCCCTGTTGGCAAGCCATGTTCTGTTCTCCAAAAAGAGAAAAAGTGAACTAAAAGAAAGAGCCCCTTCCAAGGGCCCTAAACAGTTGTGATTTTATTATTATCCAACAAACAAGTTATGAATCATGGGTATCTCTATGCTGTCATTGGCATGGTAGGGTTGGGAAGATCACTTGATGATGCTTGCTTTCCAGCCCACCAAAGTTATGGGCCTGGAATTTTTCCATGGCCCACTGGGCAGCTAATATGAACAGGTGGTTTTATCACCATCATCTATTCCATTACACTTGTTGGAGCTCAAATTACTCGTTAAATTAGTCTAGGCTGTAGTGGGTTGATGCATCATGCATCAGCTCCACTGCCCAGAAATCATCCAACTTGAAACATCTTACTTAGTTTATTCAGGCGTTGGATGAGGGATGCTGAAGAAATCATCAAAATTGAATATATATATATATATATATACCTATCAGACAATTAGGAAGAAGTTGCAGCAATGGTTTTATTGATTTTTTCATTTGACAACTAAACGGTATGATCATTCAGCCCTGATGAACCTTATATGCAGATTGCAGATTGTAGATTGTAGATTGTTCAAGCATTGAACTCAATTTGATGGAGTTGTCACCCTAGTCACCGTGCACTGATGGAAAGAGAAGCTAGCAAAATATTCTACATTAAGTGCTTGAACTCACTGGCTGATTGAAACCCAAGAGGAGGTTTTGGATTTTCCACCTACAAAAGAAGCTTTCAGACATTGCTATCCATCTCATTCATGTCTTGGATTTGGACAGTTACATCACAAAGTCTTGAATCATAAGGACCCATGTCTCCATTTCAATGCCAACTGATTTTTGATTGATAGAAAACTTACCAACCTCCCTTGAGTTCCATTCACGCAATGAGCCCCACCATTGTGGCAGAAGATGTGGTATAACATTTGTTACCAGCACCACCGCCACTAGACTAACCTAGAGTACATGGGGGTTTCAGTTAGAAGACAGGAGTGAGAACTAAGTTTCCAGAAGAAGTGAAAGTCATGAGACCAACCAATACTGATGTCCTAAGGCTTGGTTACTGAATTGGTCTTTTTCCATTTCCAACCTCCTATACTATTTACACCCTATAATGGTCGCTTTTTTTAAGTTTTTTATTCATTATTAGACAAGGCAAAGTTCTAGAACTCTTCAAGTTAACGCGAAACTTGGTCAATTCTAGACAAGGCAAAGTTATAGAATTCATCTTCCAGCAAACAAAAAAAAAAAAAAAAAAAGTTATAGAACTCATCAAGTTAATAAGACTTTTAACTATTTCAACGAATCATTCACATAAAGTTCCACCCAACGACTGTTCTTTTTAAAATTAGAGCCATTTGCAAATTCAGTTAAGCCAATTAATTAGAGAAAGTAAGAAGGTCTATATCTTTATTTTTGGTCAGGCATGACACTACCTTTATTTGCAAGCTTTTCTCTTTGTAATCTGGTCTTCTATGTTTCTCTATTTTGTATAAACATCCTTAACTAAAAAGCTTCATAACTACCTAAAAAAACTCAATATAGGTGAATAGCAAGTTTGGTTGGGCTTTCTACTTATTTTGAATTCTATTTATCCATGACCCTTGCCTGAGTTCTTTCAAGCCCCAGATTTTCAATTGGTCCAACAAGTCAATCCAAATAGTGATCAATTCTTTTAAGCTTGGGCCCAGCCCATTGACAGCTTTAATTAATATAAAGAACATGATTATAATTACATTGTAACAAGAAAGATACAGTATCACTAGAAGGTAAAAAATCATTTTCCAATCATTAATATCACCATGTGCTGGCAGTTAACAATATTTATTAGCAATTCAATGGAGCTTCAGTGATAGTTTCAAGAATTGATAGTTTATGTAGGATTTTAGTTAAGAGAATTAGTCTGACTATGTAGGATTTACTTATGAGATGATTATATGCTCATTTTCACAGGAGAGCAGATGAGTTAGTTTGATCCAAGTGGGGCTCTCATTTACCTGATCGAACCACAGGGCCTCCCCTGAATAAGCATGATATCATTCTCTCGCCAATGTTTCAAACATGATCTGTGTCATCTTTTCCCTATTTGCCTTTGGGTTCAGAGGGGGTTCAATAAGGAGAACAGGATGCTCTTCAAGTGCGACTCGGAACTCATTGTAGAAAGTGTGATGCCATATCTTCTCCATGTCATCCCAGTTGCTGACAATTCCATGTTCAATAGGGTATTTCAGTGTGAGAATACCTCTCCTGTCTCTTAGACTGGGCCTCATCCCCAACATATGCATCTTTCTGCCTCATCCCTACCATAACATTTGTTTGCCGTGGCCCGCCAACAATACTTGGCAATGGTGGACTCAGGATTTTCATTTGGGTTGTGCGAGCAACGGTCAAGTTAAGTAGTTTAATAATAAAATAATATTTTTTAAAATGTTATTTAAGAAATTTCTCGAATCTCGTGAGTGCGGTGGACCCGCGTCGCAATATGTAGGTCTGCCCCTGATACTTGGGAACACAGCCCTTGGAGCATCATCTCCTACAAATCCAGCCTGTTTAGGCAAAGATATAGGTCAGATGCTATGAAATAACAAAATTGGGTGCTCATGTGCTAGAAAATAACATGCCTGCCCCAAGATAATTCACTCTCACCTTAACCATTCCTCTTGCATTGTTACAAACAAGAGGTTGAATGTCCTCTGTGTCAGCCATTTTTTATATAACACCTGTACCATGCACTCAAAATAGGTGAAGGCAAATGTTAAAACTAGGCCCATTGCACAAGATTATGAATTTAATGTAAAGACAGCCTCAATCAAACAAGAAAAACAAAATAAAATAAGTTATGATCATGCATTTTCAAATTATAAATATCCAAAAAGCATCTTTTTTTTTTTTTTTGCTGAAGTCCACAAAGCATCTTTGGTTGCAAAGGATTTGCTGACCAATTTCTTTCTTTCCATACAGATTATATGAATACAAGCCAACCATGAAGAAGAAAACAAATGGCATTCACAAGGTGGAGAATGCTGTGTGGCTAACTGGCAATTGGATTTGTCCAACAAGCCTCGAGAAAAAGGCAACATTTTATAGACTGTAGGGCATGAGTGAGTGCTTATTGTTCAAACCATGTTATAAGCTGCTAGCAAAAAGGGGAAGAAGAAAAACATCATGAATAATTTTATAAGTTTAAAATTGACAATAGAGAATGCATCACAATTCATGTCAGAAAAAGAATAAATGCATGTAAAACAATGACAACATTACACAGTTTGCTTCAATTTATTACAATGAGATATGTGATGTTCCATTAACTTTTTAAAGCACAAAAGCATTTCTTTTTTTAAAAATATTTTTATGAGGTCTGCTTGTAGCATTGCATTGAGATCCCCTAAACATACAAAGATCCATCCATTTATGTATTATCTTTAGCCCATTTCACATTTTCTTGTTCTGTTGATTATTTTCTTTACCTTTCTTCTTTTTCACAGCTCAACCTCTAGCAGAGCCTGGCTTTCAGCAGAAAATCCTAATATATCATAATCACCAATTTCTTTGAGAGAATTAATCCCAACCTTTGATAACTTTCCAAATAAAACTATGAGATAACAACTAAAGATTAAAGACTCCCAAAATAAAGATGGATTTGTTTAGAAGG
This sequence comes from Litsea cubeba, assembly GCA_012931725.1. NCBI lineage: Eukaryota > Viridiplantae > Streptophyta > Magnoliopsida > Laurales > Lauraceae > Litsea > Litsea cubeba. Next base: position 70,155,305 of record CM022951.1, on the reverse strand, counting down.
TATAATTCATCTGGATTCCCTGTTCCGCATTTTTTAGAAAAAACTATAGTTCTGATTACATATTACAAGTGCATATGCATGTAATATTATTAAAAAGTATCTAAGGCCAAGCCTCAAGTTAGGCCCAAGTTCAAGTGATTAACCATGTTTGGATCCATGCCAATGGCCGTTGGCAGCCAATATTCTGTTACAAAAAGCAAAAAGCGAAAGAATAAAGAAGAGAAAGGGATAAAGGCCCAACCCATTGTGCACGGATTGGCCAACCAACAATTTATGAATCATAATTCATGGTATGTTTGCAAAGTGAGTGGTTGCTGTTGTTGTTGGAATAGTAGGGTAGAAACATTAGGTCATGCTTGCTTTCCAGCTGCTGTTATATAATTCTGTTGTTTCATTCAAAATAAGTGCAGGCCAAAAATTGATTTCACAGATCTCAAATTTTGAGAAGTTGATGGATTAAAACTCTGCCCATACAAAAAAGAAAGGGATAGGAAAACACTTTTTTCTCAATGAGGTTTTTTTAATCTTTTAGAAGCAATATTAACTATCTAACAATTAATTATTTATCTCAATTTTAAATGGGTTATCAACATTTCTTTTTCTTTTTTTTTTCTTTTTTCAGTTGTAAGTCTACCATTGTACTATAATAACAGTTATTATATCGATGTTAAGATATATTATTGCTTGATGGTGTGTTTTAGGGTTGTGAACTGATCAATTTCAGTCCGGGTCCATGGTGGACCCGAAACTGGAACCGTTAAGGGAAACGTGAAACTGGATCTAGACCCAGAGTCATTTCGGAACCGATTTCTCAGCTTCAAAACCAAAATCATATATGAGACGAATTTGGATCCGGGTCCTAGTCTAGGTAGAGAATAATATTTAAAAAATATATTTTTTATGAGAGATTGTCGAAAATTGAAGTGATATGTTGGGTCTCGGGTCCATGGGTCCGAACCAAGGTGGAAACAGACCCTGACCCATTTACTTATCAAGGTCTAAATAAGAACCCGGACCCATTTACTTATCAAGGTCTAAATAAGAACTCAGGCTCGGTTTCTAACAGGTCGAAACCTCCGGATAATCAGAGACTCGAGGACTCATTTACATCCCTAGTGTGTTTACTTCGAGAATAAGCCTTTATTTAACCAACAATTAAATATAGGAAGCAAGCTTTCTATGTATTCCTTTGCAAACTCTGGAATTTATGCATTGCTAAGCAATTCATTGTTTCTAACCCTCTTAGATTAAATATTAAAAAAAAAAACTATTAGTGAAAACTGGTAAAATCTGAAGGTGATGGCAGAGTATTCATTTTTCATCTTCTAATTTTCATTAAAGAGGAGTTGTTTAGTTTTCATTTTTGCATATCATTTTTGGTCTTCATTTTTAACTATAATTTTCTACATATTCACTTCCACTTCACACAGGTTTAAGGAACTTCTTGATTGCTTATAGAAACTCCTTCAAGTCATTTTCTGTGGAAGTTGGAATAGCATTTTCAAAAGTCTACAAATGTACTAACATCAAACTACCATTAAAAAATAGCAAAAAAAAAAAAAAAGAAAGAAGAGAAACTAATTTATTTTCTGAACATTTTCTAAAGGGGTATTTTATTTCAAGGTTTTTTCTTTCTTTTTAATATGTATTCAAGGTTTTATTTTATTTTTTTATATAGTCAGAGCCATTTTCTTTCTTTTGTTTCAATACAAGAGATTCATCTTTGAAAAATAATCTAAATAAATCTAGAAACAAATCAATCTCTTCAAAGCTGACCTCAGCCTCGAAGAAGATCTTATGTGATGCAGGCAGCGACGTTGCTGCTCATGTTCAACAAAACAACAAAATAATTTAACAAGTAGTGAGAGGGCACTTTTAATTTATATTGAGGTTTGAAGGCCTTTTGGGTCTTCAACCACTTTGAGGATTTTCTAGTAAAATCCCATTTTCTAAATAACATGCCACAATTAAAACCCCTAACTTTTTTTTAAGAAATACCCCAAACTAGAAAGTTATCAAAGCATCTTCCCAAGATGATTTTCCAGTAACAATATTTGTCACAACATCTTACCAAGATGATTTTCCAGTAACAATATTTGTCATAATTCTCTGAATACTCTTTGTGGTAGGGGTTAATACTGATCCATCCGTTTTTATGATAGGATTGTCTCAAATCGACTAGCATTGGACATTGGTCATTTGTAATACTCATATCGAACAGACCCCTAACCATTCAGTATATCGATTTAATTAGAACCACTAAGCACCCGGATAAAGCCCTAAAATAGGGGCCTTTTGTTAGATCAATCGAGGGGGATTGATCAGTGACATGCAACCGTAAGGCATGAGCATAATAAATCCACCATCCATCTACAAAAACATACATTCAAGGGGTTTTGTGTTGTGTTAAAGATCTTTTTTTTTTTTTTTTTGTTAAGAGAGAAATAGGAACATAAGTGGAGGAAAAGATGTGCTTAGGCTTACTAGACCAGCTTCAATGAAGGGATATTTGAAACCCCATCTCAGCAAGTCTGAAGAGCAAAAGACAGATTTTATTTCCGAGCAAAGCAACACCTCCTTTGTCATCTCATTCTTACAAAGGGGCTGCCTGAATCTTTGCTCGTTTAAAAAATACATACATATATATATATATATATCATAAAAAATAGTCAAAGAAGAAAGAAAACATTCATCCAAATCAAATCAAATCAAATCTAAATCTAAATCCAAAGGCATACTCGGATCAACAGGGGAAAAAAAGAAGAGAGGAAACACCTGTGAAGAAGAAGGCTGAAAGAAGAGAAAGAGGGTAAAAAAGAGACATGAAAGGGAGGAGGGCTTTGAAGCAGGCATTCTTTGGCTTTGCTATGCATTTATAGGAGTCATCAACACACGAGGGGAACGGGAACCCTAAAATCTCTGGGTTATAAGTAAAATAACAAAAGTACCCTTCTTAATCTAGGCAAGAGTCAGATGGACCCAATCTGGACCGTCAAATAAAGAGAATGTACCATGTGAACCACACTGATCAGATGACCTTTTGATTGATGACCATCAAATAAGATCAAAATTATAGTATGATATGCGGTTAGGATTCCATAAGAAAGATGTTTTATTTTATCTATTACGGTAACATTGGGCTTTTCTTTTCTCGCAATGGTTCCAGACTTCCACCGTCTAGGGTCTATTCTACCAAAAAAAAAAAAAACCGTCTAGGGTCTAGGGTAAGAATAGCACCCCAAGCAGCTTCTATTACGGGTAAAGGGCTTTTAACGTACAGAACCCTATGTATTATCTAAATTTCAGGAAGTCCTCTATTTTAGCCATTTATAAAAGCACCCTTTTTTTACAACCTCAAAAATCATTTACTAAATAACCAGGGCTATTATCCGACTGCAATTGTATCTTAAATTTATTTTCTTAAAAGTATCACTTAAGAAAATAAATATTTCTGACATTCTCATGCGGAGAGAAATACTAACATCGACTTATTTTGGTAATTCACTTGTAGAGTGAATTTAAGTGAATGGTTAAATAAAAAAAAGTAGAAGTTGTCAAATTAGAATGTGATGGCTTTTTGTCATTTTGTGGTCTTGAGAATGAATCTTTTTAACTTTTCTTTTTATAAGAAGTAGATAATTTTTTATCATTTAGTGGAATTAGAGACTCGCTTTTTGACTTTTTTTTTTAGAAAAAAAAGATCTAAAAAAAGCCCTAGTTTTTGAAATGAGAGCTGCTATATGCACATTTCCATTTGCTCGGTGCACATCTATTCATGGGACCCCTCTAGTACATTCCCAAAATACCGATGTCCCTTCCCTCTCTCTCCCTCTCCCTGCTCGGCGCACAGGCCGACTCCTAGCTCCCCCGCCCTCTCCCTCCTTCTCACTCCCTCTCCCTCATTCTATCTCCTATTCCCCCCCCCCCCCCCTCCCTCTCCGTCCTCTCCCTTCTCCCTGTCTCTCTCCCTCTCCATCTTCCCCTCTTTCCTTCTCCCTGATCATGGCCGAACAATACGATGTCTTGTTCAACCACCAATGGTCAAATAATATACTTATTTGTTCGACCCTACATGGCCGTACGAGAGAGAGGGACGGCGATCATGGAGAAGGAGAGAGGAAGAGGGAGAGGGAGAGGGAGAGAGGCAGTGAAAGTGAGAGAGGGAGATGGCGCCGGTGGTGCTGGGAGCTGGACAGCAAATAGGGAGAGAGAGAGAGACAGGAAGAAGGAAGGAGGGAGGGAGCTGGGCTGTAACATAACTTTCATACCTTCATCCGGTTACTTTCATTGCCAAGCTTTAGAACGCTATCTATGGGGACCATAATTTCAAACTCCTCAAATTCAAGTTGCATCGCCAATATATGTCTCGGCGATCACCAACATTGATTTTTAATGGGTTCAATTTAAAAGTAAGTGCATGGATTTTGTAACATAACTCAGTTAACGACCTCTCTATTATTTTTGACCGCCTTGTTTATATCTAAAACACACTATAAAAGTAATTAAAAATGAACATTCATGATGTTTTTTTTTTCCCATCATTTTTAAGAAAGAATCGTGACTTTTGGATGTTCTTGTATATGTTTCCATGAGAACGAGATCCTAAAAACATGTTTGGTAGATGTAAATTGCTATCTTTGATCTTGCTGGAAAGAATTCCAAAATCTTAACATGATGTGAAAGGAATGTCGAAAAAAAAAAAACTTTATTTATTTTTTAGATAATTTGATGACAAAGTTGTTTTCTACTTATCTCCTACCAACTAAAGAAGTGCATTTAGAGAGGAATCTAAATCCTATCACTCATTTTAAAAGTAGGCTCCATGATCACAATCTCAAAAAAGGTGGCCCCACTTTGTAATTTTTAAAGACGGTCACATGGTCCATTAGTAATAACTTGTGCTGAGTTATTGAAAACTCCACACCCCGTGTTTGGAAAAACTGATTTGATGCAAGAAACATATTCTACTAACGAAAATTCATCAGGGTTCAGGGCCATTATAAGAGTTCGATGAAAAAAACTGGCAGAGATACATGAGTTCCATATGGTACAGAATGCCATGAAAACAAAGTTCTATCAGTCCTTATTTGGTGCCAGATCAACGGATTAGAGATACTTAATGAATATTCATGGAAGTATATCCTGTGTGACTGTGTCCATTTTCTGTTCTCTTTTTAGCTGGTTTTAGCGCTGGGCACCTTCATTTGTATGTGGCTTGATGTATAGAATATTCAGTCATTTTTTCACGATGACTATCAAATTAGACTCAATTGATACAAGCTAAAAAAATATCTTAAATACAAGAAACATGCATTTAGTTGTTTCCACAAGATTCGAAGCATAGGATGGGATGATAATTTCCCAAGAGTGTCACCTTGTATAAGAAATGGGCATCTTTTATCCAAACAAGAGGATCTCAGGTCCTTGGAATTCCAAGTCATGTATACATGTATGAAAAGAAATGTTCACTACCCTTCTAGTGTTGGTTCTGTAACTAAAGTTCAGAACAGTACCTTAAAGCTCGGACCAGACCAGCACTCCAACTGGAATCAGCAACCTTAGTGGTCTGATAAGAACCAAAACTTCCAGAAGGTTAAAATTGATTGAAACTGCCATTACCAATACACCAGCAATCAGGACTGGTTGAACTGATGGTTTTCAGTATTTTCTTTCTTCTTCTTCACATCAACTTGATGACCATTGGCTGAGTTGGATGAGTGCAATGATTTGGACCAACCTTTGTCTCAGCATATCAAGCTACAGTCAAGTTCCTAAAAAATGGTCCAAGAAAAGAGGTAGATTATCCCAGTATGTAGTAAAACACATACTCTTAACTTCATCTAGAATCCATGAACTGTCTTGTTCATCATCTATATCTTCCAAGAAAATCAGAGCAACCCTGCATACCTGACAACATAAATAATCATCTCCCGTCCTAAATTCCCAAGATTCAGTTCAATTAAGTTATAGAAATGTATGAGTATATCTGTATATGTAAGAGAAACGAACTACAAGAATCCAGCCATACCACAAAATGCAGCTATTCCCAAGAAATTACTAAAATCAGGTGAAGGCTAACCATTTAATTGGAATTCAAAACTTCATCCATGCTTAGGGGCACACTTGCCTACCACTCGTCATCTTAGAGATATCCTATTCCCAAGAAATTTCTAAAATCAGGTGAAGGCTAACCATTTAATCGTAATTCAAAACTTCATCCATGCTTAGGGGCACACTTGCCTACCACTTGTCATCTTAGAGATATCCATCACTGGACCAAAATAGAGAAGATGACAAGATCGACTACAGTAGTAATGGTATTTAAATAGTCCCCAATCTGTGTGCATCTAGTGGTAGTGGGAAAGATATAATCCGTCTCTAGAGCTTAAGTAACAAGAGGGCTACAAGTACAAAAATGTGGAGATGCAACAACTAAATGGGATGGCATCCAGAGAAAGCTGGGAAAGCTCCCTACAAAGCCTGGCCCTTTCCAGACTCCAACCTTTCTTCTAGAGAAAGCTTCGAAGCCCAAAGACGAGGCTTCATTGATAAGAAAACCAAGAAAGAGCTCAAAGATATCCAAGATGATTGCAATATGAACTATGACCTCTTTCTCGAAGGGTACATATACAGATGTGGTTATCATATTTTATCTGAAATTTGAAGTATAGAGTGCCTATCTAATCAAGCAAGAATTTGAAGGTTTTATGAGAAATTGGGGTTTTCTTTAGGACACGTTTGTGCAACACTGATTCTATGGAAAAATGCACTATCACCTTTTCTGTAGTTTGGTGCAGCACTTTTTCAATGCAAAAGGAGGGAAAAGATTAATTATTTTCCACGGGCCTGCGGAAAACCATTTCATGCGGTCTATGTTTTTTCGCAAGTGACGGAAGAGGTTGAGAAAGATGCAAATAGTGGCCAGAATTTAAAACTGGATAAGTAGAGGCTATTTTCAGCAAGTTCCAAAGTAGGAAAAGGAGACTGGTTCCAAGGTGAAAAGGAGTTTGTGGGTGAATGCTTTAAAAGTAGTCCTGATGGAGAATTTTGTGCCCTTAAGATTTTTTTTTAAAAATGATAGGTCTTTGTTGTCTTTAAATAAGAACACATTTGGCTGACCTCAAATTGATAGGATTAAGCTGAGAAGATGATGATGACGATGAAAAATTTTGTACAACGAAGCTGGGCTACGAGAGGTTTTCAACATTGTTGGGTTGGGTGCAACAACGGTTCATAAGAATAAAAGCGGAAAGATGAAGGGAATGCAAAGAAAGTCCTAAGACATGGGCCATGTTGGTCTATGAAGTTGCCCACTTCTCTGATTAACATGAATCCACGTGGGTCTGAGCAACCTCTTCATTATTCCCCTATGCTGCATATGCAATTATGCATACATATATGCAGAGATGATCCACTGCATCATTCTTACCTGATCATAGGTGTATATACAGTATGCGCCTTCCTTATGGCACGCACCATTCTCAACTAAACATGGCTGCATATGTGTATGAAAATTAACTAGTAAACCACTTAGAAACTACCAACAAACTAGTGTGGCTGGGCGGGCGGCCGGGGGGGGGGGGGGGGGGGGGGGGGGAGAGAGAGAGAGAGAGAGAGTCTCTAAAATGCCCCCTTGCTTTACACTGCTATTTTTTTCATATATGAAGTCCACCAATGATCAATCCAATCCCTTAGTACATACCTACCCTTGTGAATTAGCAAGTGCTCAATTTGACAATGATCAGTCTCACGTGTGTGTATTAATCTTTGTACTATAAGCCTTTAAGATATTGTGCTGTCTTACACGTTCCTAGACTCGAGTCATATGCACTGGCAGTTGGTCAGTTCATGTGGTTTCATTCAAATGGACCTACAGTAGGTACCTGATTTCACATCTACACACGACATTCAGGTGATTTCAGTATCGATGTCCAATACCTGTCCAGAATCAGGAAAAACATGCCACGTTTTTTACTCCAGAAACGTATCCCAACGTTCTTTGAGAGCTTCATATGCTTTGGAACATGGAAGGGCCTGCAGCCTGAAATTTCCTTCCAGAGATACCTCTTTTACAAGACCCAACCTCAGCAATGTCTCCAATGCCTTGCCAATGGGCATCTCAACCTGCATACAATTCATTCAAGAATCACCCGGTTCCCACAATTTGTTTGATCAGAGAATGCTTTCTTTGCCTACCTTTTCCATGAACTTATCATACATGAATCTCTCGCATGTATCCCTAATGCTATTCGTACAAGCAGCCTGCATTGTCAACAAACCATGGGATCTAAGAAATAGGTACTAACTGGATAATCACATTACTAGACAACAAAAGACTGATTAAAGATTTGGAAAGTTGCTTTTCCAAAATTTAGATAAGATTGTCATTCATTATAATCTTGTGTCCCACATCTTATCAATTTGTTAATCTAAGCAGTGGAGTCTTGTTTTTATCAAAACAACCTAACCACAAATAATGAAATTTAACTGAATGAATGAAATATTATCATAGAGCCTTCTTGAATGAAGCAGAACAAACCTTTGCTATGTAACAAAGACATTGCTCATGTAGTGACACAGAAATGTGTTTCTAACAACACTCCAGGGCCAAACCTTGTAAATAAAGTAATTTTAAGCAGTAATGGTGACAATTAGTACAAAATTAAAGGCATTCATACAGATCACCAATGTTTAGGCTATTACTATATTACTACATGTGATTAGAATGATCCTATTGCAATATTTTTTTTAATATATCATTAAATATTTGATACATTTGTAATGGCAGATGGTCTTGCTAGGGAAGGACTTTCTCGATCTTCTATCCTTTTTTATTTATAGTTTGTTTTAGTTGCTTTATTCTTTGTTGGTCGGTAGTTGTTTTTCGTTTCTTTTCTTCTTCTTTTTTTTTGTGGAATAAATTTTAACCGTTATAAATAAAAAAAAAATTTGATACATTTGTATTCAGGATTTTTAAGATTAAAATTACAATGCCAACACGCATGTGGATCTCCAAGCTATGTTGCTGTATTGGCATCCCTATGATAGTTTAACCCCTGTGAATGATATCATAAAAGCATGCTTATGACAGATATTCTTTTAAACTTAGGAATGGCTATAGGTTGGCTTAAAATCAAACCCACCTTGACTCACACCTAGCCTGCCTGTACATGACCTGACTTGTGCTGGGTTTATGATTTGCAATACGAAACCCACCCCGTGACTAGTATAGGTCGGGTTGGATTTGATACTAGAGTTTTATTATTTTAAAACATTATAATAAAAAATTAACTAGTTACATATTCTCTCTTGAATGTGGTTAGGTATCTGCCTCTCCATAGAAACAGCCAGGGATAGGTTCCTAATTGTGTTGGTGAGGGACTTGGGTAGTGCGTGCGTAGGTGCATGAGTATTTACCAGAGCAAAAAAAGTAGCATATATGCATATATATTCTCTTGTATGTAAAAGGGATCTGAACCCACAACCCCTCATTTAAAACTCTTTCAAATGGCCTCCACTGATACACTAGTGTATTATGGCCCATTAAACAATGTGCAAACTAGTTGTAAACAACACAGAGCAGGGTGGACTGGCCAAAGTCTGAACCCGCCTCAGGTCAAGATCCATAAAGTCATACCATGCTAAACCCGAAAAAGCCACACTAACAAACCTGCCCCTAATAGAAGCAGGTTAGGGCGGCTAAACCAATTAACCTGACCAGTTGCCATCCTTACTTTAAACAGTAAAGATGGAAAGTCAAAACAACCAATAACTCCAAAAAGGAGTCAATATCTAGTATTACATTTCCAATTCTAAACTTTGATCCATTTTTTTTTATAACTAAACTTTGATCCATTTTGAACACTTAGAATCACAGAACAATATGAGAAGAAGAAACATACCTCATGTTTCTCTGCTAGAAGTATGATTGCATAGGCCAAAACTGCTTCCTTGTACTGCAAGATTCAATGTCATAAAGACTTAACAAATTTTTGTGGCTTTTTTATAAGAATTTTTAACAAGGTATAACTTTTGTAATATGCTCACCTGTTGTTGTTCTGAAGCATCCAACAGAAAGTGAACAGAGCCAAAGCCACTCGCTAAAGTTTTCTCATAGAGTGTCTTGTTGACTAGAAGCTGCAGTAAATGATGCAGTTAGGATGTTAGGAATGTATGCATCAAGAAAGTATGGCAGCTACAACCATCAGATACTTTACAGCATTGATGTTTCCAATTCCCTGAAGATAGCGAAAGCTCAATTAACAACATGGCACTCGCAACTAAATTTAACATAGGAAAAATATAGTAGGGCTTTCCTTTTAACACTAGATCAACACTACATTTTTTTTCTTAATGGTAACTGATTTTATTAATAAAGCTTACATAGTATGAGAGAATTATACTGAAAAGCTAACAACATGAGCAACGAAAAGGAAGTAACAGGACTTGATAAAAGAAAAAAGTAGCTCCATCCTGCACTATGATTAGATCCTGGCTATTAATTAATTCCTTGGTCAGAAGAAATGCCAAGGAAACTAAGAGGCCACCAAAACTCTCCCTATATCAGTCACCTCTTCCACAGCATCAACCACAGTCCAAGGAGCTCTACACACTCCCAAACAAAGCCCATAGGATAACACGAAAAGAATCTCCTTCCATTAAAATATTATGGAGGTCAAAAACCAATTTGCTCCACCAAGACTGAACCACATAGGAAAAATAGGCTTATTGTCTCTCACAAATGGTACTCTCAACTGTAGTAGGGTTGCTTTTTAACACTGGATCAACACTATTTTTGTTTCCTATTGAATGGTAACTGAGTTCATTTAAAATGCTTAAACAATACAGGAAAAACATACAGATAAGCAGCAACACAAAAACACCATGAACACAGAAAGGAAGCAATGGGATCAAATAATATAAAAAGTAGCTCCATCCTGATTTATAATCAGAATTTGGCAGTTAATTCCTTCCTCGGCCTGATAATCTGCTGCCCCATGGGCACTCCTCTTCACGTGAAAATAAGAGGCCTCCTAACTCTCCCTATATCAATCGTCTCTTCTACGGGATCAACCAAAATCCAAGGAGCTGTACACACTCCCGAAGCCCATAGGATAGCACAAAGAGATCTCCCTCTATACAGTTAAAAAATTGTCACAATGGAGATTTGAAGGTAAGAAGGGGAAAGATAGATAATGCAGCAAACATCTCCCAAAAGATAACCACCCATATTACTTTGAGGCCATTGGTTAATCTGAATATAATTATTCAAACCCCAGGAAGTAAATTTGCTGGAACTCACCTGGTAACGATCCCATGTTTGTTTATAACCCAGAGCGACACGGGTAACATATATGATAAGTGCACTGACAGCAATCACATCGAGCAAAACTGCTGACCTGTATGTCATACGATGTCACCAGTTCATGCATAAAAACCAAACAGAAAAACATAGTCATATAACATGCAATGAACAATCGAGAAAACACAAGCAAATAAGGGGAAGTAACCTGTTTTATGCGCATGCAAGTGTGTGTACATTCAACAATTTCATCGTATATTTATCATAGAGACTGTCTATCAATGCAACAACTATTTACCAATACAGTTTGGTGCATCAAGCACTTGTTGTAAAGAAGTGCGTCTGTAAACTATGAAAACGTTGTTGTGAAATATGCACCAGTCACTAGAATTGCGTCTGTAAACTATGAAAACAAATGTCTCAGCGAAAACTTGGATGTGGTCTAAAGTTAGTTTTCATTGGTAGAATGACACAATAGCCAATAGTAAACCTATATATGGTTTTCTGATCGGAAGTTCACACTGGCAGCTTCTTGCACAAATAAAATGAAATCAAATAAATTGATTAATTAACAACTACAAAATGCAAACATTTATAATAACAAAAAAAAAAAAAAAACAGAGAGTTTGAATTGGAGGTATAGTTGCTAGTGTGTAGTTGAACTTACTGAAATTATAAGAATTATAAAATATATTGCAAAGTAGCAGGGAAACTTATGAGGGTTCAAAAAGGAGGCTTTCATGTTTTAATCATGACTGTAATACCAATTTGGGACAAATCAAAAGTTCAGATTAACTATAGGTCGTAAGTTCAAGTCCATTTGCTAAATAGCAAATATTGATTGGAAGAATAAGTTCTTTTATTCCTTTATGAGAAGCATCATTAATTAGGTATGATATGACATGAGTCCTGACAATACAATTGATATGAGAGGAGATTAAACTTACGGAGATGAAACGATGTCCTCAAATTTGTAATTTACAAAGAAAGCTGATAGCCCTACAATGCTTGCAACATCCAAGCGTACCTGCAAGAAAATTTGCAATATCTAGTCAGGTAGAATAGTGAAAACTCATCTTTCAAAGAATACTTGGATATGTAGGAAAAAGAAAAGACAATCGCTTTCACAGTTTCACTTTGCATATGACAAGCATCATTGCATAAATTCACAAAAGGACATTCCTAATGTTGAAGATGGTTAGACTTCCCAGATGTTGTTTGTAAAATTAAGTCATGTTTCCTACTCTCAGACATGATGAAAAATATAAATCACTATAACAACTAAATTATTACCGTGTCAAGGATTCGGAAAGAGAGCTTTTTGTGTGGAAAAACAACCTGCAGAGTGGGAACTGCAACGTGAAATTTTGTACAGCAGCAATTAAGGCTTTTCAGACTAAAGATAGAACAGAGGTGCAGGCAATCAACCAATGATAACTAAAATATTACAAAGCAGGAGTTAAAAGGATCAGCACTCAAATGTTGCAAATGCTTACTGGAAGATCTGGAACAGGGATTCTCTCATAGATCTTCAGCTGCAAGGAGGGTACCTCATCTTTTTCCATAGTTTCTCTATCACCATTTTCCTCAGTGTACAGTAAAATTAATTCTTCAAAAGCAGGCTCCTAATCCAGAACTAAACTTGAAAGTCAAACATAACTAAGAAAATAACATTCAAAAGGTTTAGTAACTCATAATCAGAGAAGTCCAGGATATATTATTAAATGATGTTGCCAATGATTATATACTGCAGGCAATTACACAATGAATAAGACAAAGAAATTATAAAATTCTCTTATTATTATTGTGGAAAATACATCAGACTACATGAGAAATGCATAACTTTGTTCTCTCACCTTCCTTCATCAATATCTATCCCAATATCTAGAAAGGTAGAATAGTAGTCAGTGTCTACAGGTTCTGGAAAGTATAAAAAATGCTTGACCTTCGCATATTAAATTACGAGGCAGCTGGACTTCAATCTTATGATATAGGAGCATGGCTATTATTTAATATTGTAGTAGTGTCTATTTTAAAATATAATGTTAGAAAAGGAAAAAGTTTGATGTAGAACAGGTTGTGGATCACTTTATGGAGCGTCAAGATAGAAATAAGCCGAACCGGCAGGCCCAACGCGCACCCTAATTTCTGTTGGCAATAATGTTTTATCCTGGCTTTCTATAAAGTAATTGGTGAGCTGTTCTACATCAAAACATAACTAAACAGATGGATTCCAAATCCATAAAGCTATGAACTATTATAAATAATAATAATTACAATAATAACAACGGCGACAACAACAACAACCAACAACTACATTAGAGACTGGCCATTCTAACCACAACATCTGATCTTTGTACTCCCACATTAGCAAGTGAAAAATTGCCATGTCATTCATCTTGGAAAATAAAAAAAAGATTCATCCATCAATAATAATATATGCCCATCTCATTCACTTCAAACAACAGCTTCCCAGAAGCCTGTTATTTGCTTTTGTCCAAGGCATGCATTCATTAAGTCACAACGCCTCCACAATCAAAGGACCTAACAAATAATTATTAGAAGGAGGATTGACCCAAACCTCCAACTCTAGATCTATGGGATAAGAATAAGGTGATAAATGATGATGATTGGCCCAAATTATAGATCCAGTGGTCCAAATAATTTAGGATGTTGGATGCCCCTAAAAAAATGCCAAATTTGGCTCTTCAATTTTTGGATTTTCCACAAGACAGTTACACTCTTCTTGACAGCTGAGCTGACTTGTAGGTTACTGTCTAAATGATTAGGATCTTTCAACTTTACAACCTTACAGATTTTTGGGACGTCCACTATGTGCAGCAGGATCGTCATATCATATCAATTGCATGGAACATCAATTAATGGTGTAAGGAATTTGGCATACAATCATAACCCTTCTACCAATAAGACAATGAGTTTACCAATCATAAATTTCTTAGTAAAACTATTCAGAGCTCCTGCATGACTTCTCAAAGGATAATGGATCTTATAACTGATAAAAGGATTAAAAGGGGGGGAAACGAAAACATATGAAGTAGCAACGGCTGTAAAAGAATTTCTATTATATAAACAGAAAAGAATGCAATACAAATCATTGTTAATAAATAACAATTATTTTTTTCTTATTGTAGCAAAGAGATTATATTAAAGAGAAAGATTACAAGAGACAACACGTCCAATCTAACAAATTGGATAATAAGGGTATGAAAGCATTATACCAAACAAAAACAAAAAAGATTTAAGTCAACGAGAACAGAATGCTGTCCCAATGAGGTTTTTATATTATAAGATGAAATATGACTGTAGTTGGGAAATACCTGGAGAATTGACTTGGTAAAAAGAATAGATATAGCATTTTTAAACATTTTCCAAAGATTATTTCCACAAGCTTCCCTCGTAGCAGGCTCCCATATGTCACTAAGGGATATCCTTGATAAGCAGTTTGGCCTGATGAGAATGGGGTATCAATTGACAAGTTCATTCCTCGGATACCACTCTAATTTGCACCCAATCCAACGACTAACAGAAAACCAATATCTCACTATAAAGAAACTTGATACCGGTATAAAAAGCATACATTATTCAGAAGGATTTTTCTTTATATCGTTGTAACTACAATCGAAAATATTCAAAAAATCAGAACCAAAGACAGGATAAAATAGAAATTAGATTGAGTAACTACAAGGTTCACTGTGGAATTTCCTTGTAATTGTGGCCCTGTCAATAGTTTTCGTATCAGGTGGGTCGACAAGATTCATCCAATTACCGGGTTGAGTCGATTGAAAAACTCCAAAAAGCTAACCAACCAGGTTAATAAATTAGTCTTTAAATACTTTTAATTGCATATACATTTATAACGACTATATAAAAACATGTATATGTGGGGGCATCCATGTGTTTAGAACTTCCCAAACTGCTTCAATGGTACCGCTTGGTGTGAAATTTGTGGAACAAGTGCCCAATTGTGGGCCTTAAAGTGGGCCAAACTCCCACAACAATATTTTCTCCCTCTTCAACCAATGGATGCAGCAAATTAGAAAAGAAAAAAAAAACATTAGTATCAACTCCCAGAGTTCATACTGTTCCCACATAAGAATCTCAACTTCCCAAGCTAAATGAAGAACAAAAAAAAACAATTACGGTTGTGGGCCAGCTTAAACAACCTTTCTCCTCTAACAATGAGAATTATTTTCATAAACCATGACATACATTAAATCTTCAAATTTGTATTGCTATTGTAAAAGAATATTAAATTTCCAAGCTGTTGTGCCCTTTGATATGCATTGTTATGTCACTCTCTATTAGCTTAAGCTTTTAGAGCAAGTGGTTGTCAACACGATATCAAAGCGGGAGGTCGACTGTTTGAATCCCGGGGGTTGTGTTGCAGCTTGGTGCCCTGTATTCTCCCATGGAGGGTGTTGTGTCACTTGTGTGTATGTTCCCATAGGGCAGCTTTAATATACATTGTTACATCATTCTCTATTAGTTTAAGCTTTTACAGCAAGTGGTTGTCAACACAAGCTCAATGGCTATTCCAAGTACACTTTCCTTTGATAAGCCACTATGGGAACTTACAATTTCGGTTCAATAATTCACTAATATTCTGTACATGAAAAAAATGTTTCAGGGTTTCACGTCATTGATGTGCATATGTAAAACGCTTGGGTTTTTTTCACTTTATCTCTTGCCAATTAACAATTCCTTTGATGGGTGCTAGTGAGTTGATAGAATGATTATAGATTTTTGTTAAGGATTTTGTTTCTTTAAGTACAACTCAAGGAATCTAATTATTGATTCCGCCAATTATCACATCAAAACTTTCTAGACTACAAATTTCTAGCAAAACAAAAATATTTTTCGTAGTTCATATAAAGAACAAGATAATGGGCATATAGGGAATACTGCCAGATGTGCACTTAAGATGATGGATGTGTATGCCAAAATGAAAGACAAGCAATTAGTTTGCATGCACATGTATGTGTGCTCCAATCTTGCAAAACTACACCTTGAGAAAGGAAATAGGTAACTTAACTTGCACTAACCTCAAGTAAGGCTCTGACACTTTACTAGCACTGTCAATGTCAAATGATGTTTCCTGCATGGAAGGAATAAATCCAGTCCATATGAGCAATTTCCTTAAAAGCCTCCCACGGGGTCCAAGCACTGATGATAGAAGACCTTCATAGCGAGGGACTGCCCTTTGTGCAGCAAGCCAAATAGGAAGGTCACTGTCTGATAATTGGTCAACTACCGGTTGGTCGTTAAGTGAACTTTCAATGTGAAAATGTGTCTCCAGTGGCATATCTAGTTCTTTAAGCCAACGCCTAGCTCTCTCAAGCCAATTCTCCATTTCTTGGAACTGACTAGTACTTTTCAGAGCCTGTTGAAAGGTGACAAAGAAGATAAACAGTTACACTATAAACTAAATAGAAAAACACCCAGTATCACTAGTATAACACCTATCATCCCACTAATTTACCATCAGGGAAATTAAATAACACATGTTTTGCGGAAAAAAAAAGTCAGCCAAAGTCTGAGAAGATAAAGCCTAGTTAAAACAAATTAGTCAATGATTAAAAAAGTAGCATAACATAAATTATTCCATGGATCATCGTGAAAATTTATTTGTGCTACTGATTTATATCATTAACTGGCTTCCATGGCTTTTCCCACTTTGGTAGCTGCCCTATTGGCATGGGTCATGAGGTCCTACAGAAAGCATATGACTGATAGCACCTCCAGGGCTCAAACCTGCAACCCCTGCCTCCTAAGGGAGGAACATTGACGTTTAAAACCAGCCATTCTAGCACAGATGGATATCATGGTAGTTTTCACAAAAGACCTGAACATATTTATACTGACTGTAATATTTTATGGAGTGCAAAATCTGACTTCATTCATAATCCGAGGATGCAGGTGGAGGTGGGTGGGGTGCCATGATCTTCTTGAGAAATTATGGCTTGTTTCTCGGGATACAATTTGAGTTATATGTAGTTTCTCTAATTATCTTTACCATTGTTGTCTTAGCTCCTATAATTTATTCTCTTCTTTTCTTTTCCTACAATCTCTTTGCACCTTTCTTCAATTATCTCATATCACCATTGGCACTTGTTGAACATTGAATGCTAAAAACCAATAGAGATTGAACAATCAATATAAAAAAAGCTGTTCCTGGTGAATGTCCTCATGGAAACAATCATATGTTGGGATCTAACAGGTCTTTCTTCGGAATCTTAAGTACATTGTCTGACCTTCTGAAAAACTGTCACTGCTGGTTCATAGCCACAGGCCCACAATGCTACACGACATTACCCCTATGGTGACTGACAAAATTTGCATCCAAATGACCAGTATCTGGGGCATGTATAGTTGTTTGGGTTCTATTTCAAACAGCTTTTGCAACAATGATTGTATTGCTGGGGGAGAAATCAGTACTTATTAATTATGTGCTTTACAAGTGACAAATCCAATAGTCAGTCTATGTCAATCCAACTAGAGTAAAATTTGGGTCAGTGCAAATTCAATTGGGTGGGAAGGGGCGGTGGTGTTGTTGATATGAACAGGCTGGATTCCTGAAGGGTGGGCCCTGATCATCAGCATAGGATCATTTTCACACACGCATGCATCTGTGTGCGTACAAGCAAAATAAACATCAGATGCAGATAATGAATGTGAATGCCTAAAATACCAAAAGCTTCATAAACAAGTCAATTGACCTCATTTATCCACTTGCCAACGTTTTTTATTGGTCTTGATATAATGAAGAAAATCCCTTGCAGAAGTCTCGATTGTAAATAATCCAACTTTTCAACAATTAGTAATCCCTTCTGCCTCTCTGTAGCATATCCTCGCCTGCATGATGAGAGAAATTACATGGGAGAGTAGAGAGTAGCTAACATTGAGAAAAATCTCAGTATAGGTGAAATTATAATCTAAGAGCCAAAGGGAAAAAAAGGTAGGAAATGCAAATCACATGTCTAAATTGAATTTTGAGGTCTTAGCATTACATTATCAATCTAAGCTTTTCATGTAATAAGCATTCTCATAGAGTTCCATACTTGCTCCTGTCACTTTTAAAGTACTTACACCAAGGTTTTAAAAATTGGACTCAAGAAGCATATTGGCCCTCCTCGAGTAATGTCAACTCAGCTGAGTCAAATGAGATCCGGAACAATCACACCCCATAGCATCAAAAGAACTTAAATTTGTGATAAGAAAATGATGTCTTATGAATCTAGAGTTTAAACACAAGTTTTAATTATTAAGAATAAATTTTTAGTAAAAGATAGTTGAATTTGTTTTTCACCGAGTCGAATGAACAATGCCTCCATTTTTTGAATGCTTAAATCTTCCACAAACTGTGGTTACAACTTCTTATGATCTTCCAAATTAGTGCAAAGGGAAGCCAAACACCTCCCACTTATTCTCACAACATGAAAATGAGGGAAAAAAATCTGTTTTGGCCTTTTCCCCATAAAAAAATAGTTGGTGGTGACTAGACTGTGAGTCAACTCAATAGGGGCCGAGTCCGACTTGTTCGCACTTAACCGAATTAACCATGTGCTAGAGTTTAAGACACATGTTTTAATTATTAAGAATGGACATCATGCCCAAAGCTCATCTTTTATGTTGTAATCTAGAGATAGATATAAGAGCTTTCTGTTGTAATCTTATTAGCTTTATTCTTATCTTGTAAGCTTCCTTTCCCTTTTGTAAATATATAAAGGAACCAGACGTGTGATATAATAGACAATTACAGAAACTTTCTCTCTTGTTGTATGGTTTATATCCCTAAAGAACTTTCCAGATTAGACATGGACTTGTAAATTCAGATCCGTCCTCTCTTCTGCAACTCTGATCTTCCCCAGCATCTAATCAAAGGTTACGAGGCTCAGATAATTCAAAGCATAGTTCAGTTTTCATCTCTTCTGATTATAAGAGTCCATGTCAAATCAAACGTATGCATGCAAGAAAATTTTGTTCTCTAAAATGCAAAAATTTACATGCCCCCCCTCTCTCTCCATTTATTTTTCTTTTTTGTTCTTTTTTTTTTTTTTACTTTGAGCACCAAAAAGACTTGCCCTATCTCCACCCCACTAGTTGGAATAAGATCCTGACAAGAATTCTAGTCTAGATGTTGGGGTTTTGGGGATAGCATTTGCAAATCCCATGTTTCTTCCCAAGCATTTCAAAACTCCAGCCACATGAAAGGTCCCAAATAACCTTTGGGAATTCAGGAATTCCACCCTCTTTGCATTTTGGTGGAATTTTTGGATGCTCAAGTCCAAGGAAGCATCCAAGGAATTCCACCATGTCTGGGAATTCCTCAGATAGGAATTCCTTGAATTCCGGAAAAGAAACAGCCCTTTAGGATTTACAAGATTCATTTGTTCATTCATTCGTCTTGATCCCAAACCGCTAAAGTTCATAATTGAACTGCTATCTCCTCTCATTCAATATGATGATATGATCAAATGATCAGAGGGGGCTTGAACAAAGTCAAAACTCATGTCTAAGATCCATGGGAATCATGCCGGTGAAATCACAAATATAAAAATTTAAGAATATTAAGCTTGCCTCTATTTGGTAATTTAGTGGAAAATCGAGATCCTTGATACATATACATGGTCAGATTAGCATTTTCTAGATTCTTTTCATTGTAACATGACTAGAACCCCTCATGAAGTATAGAAACATGGAGAAATTACTTTTGTTCAAAGAGGTCTGTCTGACCGTCTGAGATCCAGAGTAAGCAATGATAGTGAAGGAGTAAAACAAATTGCCCATACCCTAGTTAGACAAAGCAGGTCAAAGATCAGATATTTATCAGGGACTAGTTCCATCTTATTAACATTTATTTACTTCGATTAAATCAAATTTCCATTAATAATGATACTAAAAAAAGGAAATGTTAACTTCTAAATAGCAAGTTCCAAACACAAGTTATATACCTCTATTCCAACTGCCACTAAGTTACAAGCAAAGAATTTACATTTAAATTTGTTAAGTTGGCCCACGACCCATGAAGGGATCCAGCCCAATTCACAATACATCTGCTCCTCATCACCTTCATCTGGCTGCGTGCTCCAAAATCCATTGGCTTCGAGGTATGCTCTCTGACATTGGATTTCCCGCAGAAGGAGCTACCCCCCTCTATGCAGATAATACAAGTGCAATTCGGATTACTGAAAATCCAATTTTTCATGAACTCACTAAACACATCGAGGTTGATTGTCACTTCATACGTGATGAGTTTAAGCGTGATGTCATCCGCCTTCCGCATGTCTCCACTGAGCTTCAAATTGCTGATATTCTTACTAAAGGTCTTCCCCGACCACGCCATCAATTATTGGTTGGCAAATTGATGCTCGTTGATTCTCCCGCATCAATTTTAGTGGGGGGGGGGGGGTTGTTAAGTTGGCCCACGACGCATGAAGGGATCCAGCCCAATTCATATACATCACGTGGATTGCTTGGGTTAATTGATACAGTTGTACATAGTGTGTATATTCTATTTTAGTCATTGCTTCCATAACTTAGAATTGTAATTGATATACTTGCCTTGATTAAGCATGTAATAGTTATATATTGAGGAGGGATCTCCAAAGAAAAGGATACTGAATAATAATACAATCTGAGTATTATACTCTTTCAAGGTCTGCAATCGTGAGTTTGTCAAAATTACCTCTTACACACGTTTTTTTTAGCTATTTAACAATCTACCATCACAACAACAACAACAAAAAGAAAAAAAGAAAAGGAAAAAAGAAAGAAACTGAGGGAGAAAGCTTTTATAACTTATAAGCATTCATACGGAATAAATCATACTACAGGAAATAAAAAGACAAGACACCCTTCATGGCTCAAGAACATGGAGATCATTTTAATAGTCACCTGAATATGATTGCATTTGACTCGGACGCTTTTTTCCAGTCGACATATATCGGCAACGTTAAAATGTAATCAGTGTTCAAAGCGGATGTTAGCAGCAGATCCTGAGCAGATAGTTCTTCAAACTGAGCATCACGTAGAAGTTTCAAGAAAGCACGTTGGAAACGTGCCGCAGCAGCAACTCTACATGAAATGCCCAAGTTAAGGAAATTCAAGACAAATAATAAAGATGAAAGTGTAACAAAGATGAAGAATAGTACTGCATACAAAATAACGAACAAAAGCACAATACACGCTAAATCTTCCTTTGCAGAATTGGATAATCCAGAGATCGAAAACAAAAGGTCAACCAAAGATGTGATAAACAGAACGATGGCTGACAAATGGCTATTGTATCTTCAAATTCATAGAGAACCAAAACTGTGCACTTATCTGTTGTTAATGACCTGAACTTGAACTTGTTTCAAAAAGCTTCATGGTCAATGATGATTGATGACTATATCCACATATATAATGAAATTTTGTTACCAATTACAAAATTAACCCCAAAAGAATTTCAGTGAACTTGGGCTCTAAAGCATATGATACTGATAATTATACTTCGCATTGAAGCATAGTGAATCGTGGTTGAGACTAAAAGTTAGTTTTAGATTTTCTTTTCATAGGGTTTATACATCATTTTTGGAAGATTATTGAGGATGCCCATAATGAATCATTGATGAGTGTTTTACTATCGCGAAATTTTCTCATTAATGGTGTTTCCTCCACTTGGGAGGCCCCTTGATTGGTAATATAGACCTTTTGTTGTCCTTAAATCATTCCTCCAAATATTCCCCTTGACTTGTGCTTGGTTGTGGGTCCAAATTAACATTTCATGGATTCAATTGATTACCAATGCATCAATAGCTCTCTAAAAAGGAAAATAACCTATATAGCTTTAGAACAGTGCACTAGGTCATCTTTAATAAACTAAGACACTAAAGAATATGGTGTGGCATTAGTCTAGCCTCAGTAAATAGTGAAACCCAGAAAAAAAAAAAAAAAAATTTAATCACAGTGTCTGCAACAAACCTTGACCCCCCAGCAGAATTCCTTTTGGAGTTTCTGAAATTTAAACCCAATAAGAAACTCAGGTCCAGGGCATAATTGAACGGCAATGATTTATCATTCTCTTCCTTCTCCGGCATATTCTGTTCCATATCCTCACTACCTAAAGATTCATTCTTGGGATAAGGGCTGCTGGTTGGACCCAACAACTTCTTCGGATGTAGTTGTAGGATGTGAAGTTATATTGCACTTGGATTCCGCCAATTGAGTGAGGGAATAGTCGATTCGCATCTCCTCAAGAATGACCTTGTGTTCAGCATGAATAATGGAGTCCAAACACCTGACATTCAAAAAGAAAAGAAATTTGTTCTAGTAGTATTGACATTACATTTAGAAATAATGAGACATTGAAAACAACTGAAGTTCCAAAATCCAATTTGGTTCCCGTATCAAAGAAATGTCAGCTGATTTGAGATTTATATTATTATATAGCCCCTCATTTGAGAGGGGGAAAAAAGGAAAGAAAGGAGGATTTGCAGTTGGAATTCCAGTGGTTTGGATTGTCACACTGTAGATCAGTGAAAATCTTCCATGCTTGAAGAATTCATGGAATGGGTTTTGGTTGCTGAGTAGAAGACATCAAAGCCAAACATCATATCTATGTTCTGATTAAGCAAACACAAAGGGCCTGTTAGTTTGCATTAAACTACATAGGAATTGAATTACTAGGATGATGGCTGGGTACTCATTTTTTTTATTCTATTTCCTAAAACGTAAACCTGATTGAATAAAAAAAAAAAGAGTTTTTGATGCACATTTTAGGAAATTCAGCTTTGATCTTTACTTTTAACCACTCGTGAAATGAACTACTACGTATTCAATTCCTATGTATTCTCCATCTAGATGGGAAAAAGGCCAACAGCAGACTTACATAGAAACACGGAGAAATTCATCAACGCTTTCCTGCGACTCGAACATAGATAAAATGCCTTTGAGGAGATCTGCCTTGGAAACAGAGATATATCTCTGCCTCGGCACGTGAATTCCAGAAATCCGCTTCTGCTCGTCAAAGGCATTCTCATCTGGAGGACCGAAACCATCGTATGGAGGAGATTGTTCGTTCTTGGATGGAGATTCTACGGTTGTTAGGATAGGGATTTGGGAAGATTCGTCGATCTTCGGCTGCGATTGGAAGCTCAGAGCGCGAGGGATTGGGGAAGAAGTGGTGCGATGGGGGAAGAGAGAGGGATTTGAAATGGAGAATTTGATTAGGGTAGAGGATGATGCTAGGGTTTGGGCGGAGAAGAAGAACATGACTGAGACGAGCGAGAGAGAGACACCACTGGCACTGAGTGAGTGAAGCGTAACTGTTTCGCGGGGGCGGGAGCGGGAGCTTATCGTCCTCTCAGTAAGTCATACTAAGTAACGGTTGACAGCGTTTTATCGCGCGAGCTTAGCCTGGCTGGGGCCAAGGTTCTTCTCATTGGGCTCATTTATATCAATTAATATATACAAAGAAATTCATGGAGCCCACTGACGAGAGGAATGGAGAGATCCATTTGGACAGCCCCCAGAAAATCAATAAAAAAATGGGTAAATTTCATGCCCTTAAACTCTCGATCTGTGACCCCAAAATTTAACGATTTTATACTAAAAATTAATTTAAGCCTCAGTTCAACGATCCAGTATATTTGAATGGTGCAAACCCATAGGATTCACTGTAATTCAGAGGAGGCCCCTATGTGTGGATGGTTTAAATTGGTGATAAGTGAGCCCAACATGCTACCTTGTGTATGTAGGAAATCATTTGATATATTATATGATTATAGTCGCTTAGATGCATTTGCCATATCATGCCAACTCGTAAGGCTTTGTATCAGAAAGGTCACAGGTCCGCGGCCAATCGCATGGGAATCTAGAACCAGAGAATAAACGGCACAGTCTTAGGCAGAGAGGAGCCAGAAATTGACAAGAATTAAGGGCCAATTTGTTTCGTGAAATTGAATTCTCAGGAATTCTAACATCTGTTTTCTTACAAGTGGTTAAAAATTGAAGATAAAGATTTCCATATCCATTAATGGCCATCTAATAGTCTTGCCTCAATTGAAAATTAAATTCAGGGGCGAAAAAAATGCAAACCCAGCCGTCGCACCAGTAAATAAAATCCTAGGATGATTTTTTTATAAAATAATGGTAATTTTTATTGTAAAACCACCAGGATACAATAACACGAGCATAAAAGACTTATACACAAGAATAACCTCCCAATGAGAGGACCATAGGACCCTTTGTTTGGCTAAGGAGTCTACCAACCTATTAGCCAATCTAATTACATGAGAAAAAACTATAAAAAGAGAAGGCCTAAATGCTAATGACTGGTTCATAACAGGATTATATAGTAATACTAATTCTGGTCTATTTGCCTATCTTGAATTGTCCAACTAGATAGTTCACCTTAAGGCTTCTCTTGAGTTTAACCACCAAGAATGTAGGTGGTGGGTGGGTCTTCTGGTCATTGCATGCGGGGTCTACCTGGCCAGTGATCTATTAGCATTTCAAGGGGATCCGCCAGGTACACGGTCATGTAGGTGTTGTTCAGTATGCTCGAACTATATAACTCCTTGGTTAGGTCTATCAGAAGTAAACAGAAACGTAACTGCACATTATTAGAACATCAGTAGAATGCCATTACACGGGAAAACAAAATTCGGTGACTCATCTTTGCAGTACCACCCATCCTTTGTGGGTCCCAACAGATGATCAATATGGATCCCTTGATGATCGAAACCAATTCTGTGGAATGTTGGCCTAAAAAGAAACACCATGTTATTTGCTTAGGATTGTATATATTAATTCTTCACTGAATTAAAGAACTTATAAGTTCATACATTTTGCAAGTGCCAAAGATGGATCATAATTATTAAAAAGAGAAAGAAGAATTACATTGTGTCAACAAAACAACATGAGCGAAAAAGCACAGGAGGTATGAAATGTTTTCAAGGTGGTGAGAGCCTGAACAGAGTCAGAGACTTCACACGTTCATGTACATGGCTGTGTCACAAGTGTGTAGCATGCTGCAGAAGGAGAACTACCACACCATTCTATGGGCTCACTCATCTCAGTATGCTGCTGTGCATCAACCAGTAAATATTCAACAACTCAGGTCCCGATGTGCATATATCCTGTTTACATGCTAGCAAAAGCTTAAACACAGATCCTCATCATATGAGAGGTTGCGCTTTGGTGAACACAAACACGCCTCCGCCTCCAACAGCTCGACCCAGAAGCATATCACGATCCAAGTATGAAAGGTAATACAACCCTCCAGGCACTCTCCTGAGAACAATTCGCTTTCACTCAGATCAGTTAAACTACAAGAAGATGCCCAAAAACATATAGATGTCACATAATCTTACCTCTCTGGGCTTCTGAGAGGAACTTGTGCTCTGAAGTTTCGGATGAACTGCAAGATCTGCTCTACCAAAGGAACATCATTACAAAGTACACATTAAAATTGAGAATGGGTTGCAGCTTTAACTCCAGCTTACCCAAAAGATTAAAAAGAGCAGTAAATAGGGACACCTTCGTTACTAAAACAGAAATGACTAATGCTACTGTTGAAGACAAGTTGATACCAATTATGCTCAACCACCTATTGGCTTGGCTCAGTCAAGTTGACCAAGTCAAAAAACTATATACATGGTAAGAACACAATCAGTATGTTATGAACCTGATACAGCAACAGATACAGTAAATAAAAAACTCAAACAAGAGTAGAGTTCTCAAACAGGACGATCTTTTGTCAGCTTACCTGTAGATTCAGAAATGTACGGGGCAATATTGCTGGAGCTATCAAGGCTTGCAACTGTTCACTGATCTTGATATTTTCAACAGCAACCTACAAGAACAGATTTAAATCGGATTAGTCACTGATCTTGATGTTTTCAACAGCAACCTACAAGAACAGATTTAAATCAGATTAGCACAGATGCAGGAGGAAGGATTGCATTACTGCCAAAATTTCTGACTCAACATAAAACTTCTTATCCTATATCACCATGAAATATCACTCCTAAGAAAACTTCTGATCAAGTAGAATTATGCCCCTCTTAAGATTGGCCATGTCAAGCGATTTTCATTCAACTATTTTATTTTTCATATTTCAGACGTGCCTTCTATACATGATCAACGTGACGATGGCTAGAAATTTAATTGGATTAATATTTTTGTAAGTCATAAAACAAGGCGAGACAGGCATTTCGAGTGCTTCAGTGGTAAAGGTGGGCTCGATTGATGGATTTATATTGAGGGCACAAAGACTGAGAGCCCACACTCAGAGAATCCAGACTCTTGTGCTAAGAGCCTAAGATAGCGGGAACATTCATTACAGTTACCAACTCTCAAGAGAAGTTCTCTTTTAGTAATGCAATGTAACTCTTCTCCCCATCTCTCTCTCCCACCTACTTTGTTCCCCTCTCTCCATTCATTTTTTCCTTGTCATCTGTCCATCTCGGTCTCTCACCACTCCATCTTGATTTCCATGTTAAAAAAAATGAATGTCAACTGAATGGCAACCAGACTAATTTTTCATCCCTAGTGCAAATAAGCTGAATGGGGTCCAAGCTTTTTGATCAATGAAGATCTAGTCTCCAGAAAACTACTTCATCGAAGGGCCTGCTCTCTCTTGTGTTCAAACCAATTGACCAGTAAAGGCCTTTTTTCCAATTTTCCATTAGAATTTTTGGGGGTTTTACAAATAAAGCCTTCTGTTTTTAGGAATTTTGATCTTTGAGGCTTCTACAATTTGTAGGGTGATTTAGGGCTCTTGCAAATCCAACGATTATGCATACTTCAACTTCTTTTGTATCTAAGCTTTGAGCAATTGCTTGCAGATCTTGATTACCTTGCAACAAGTTGAATATTGTATTTTTCATTTAAGATCTGAACAAATTTGGGTTGATTGGGCCGTACTTGGTTTACAGGTTTGGTAGCTGGGTTAGGATTCAGTGAAGGGCACGGGTTCCATTGGGCCAAAGGCATATGTGCACAGGTCGGGCTCAGGTACACCCCAGGCCTGAACCTGACATAGGCAAGCACCATGCTTGCCTATGTGCATGAAAGTATGGAGGGTGAGGGCATGGAAAGATCTAGTCAACCCCTAGGGCTGTGCAAAAAAAAATCAGTCGCATTGAGCTGTCACCATATGTGTGTATGTATATTTCTGCATGTGATTTCCTAGTACGCAAGAAATAACAATGTAATGTCAGAAGCAACAAATGACCCAGTGATGATGAGAAATGCCTCAACACAAGGCAAGGCACGCTAAGGTATAAAAACAATGCACTGAGTTCAGGCGTGCATATAAGCTCTTAACTAATTGAAACGACAAGAGGTCCTATAAAACAGGAGTCGTCGGAAAAATGAAACTTCCAATTAATGTAGAGCTTATACATTATGATGAAACTGACCTCTTCAAAGCGAAGGTATATATTACGCTTAGAAACAACGGAAAAGTTTGCAGAAACAAGCAAGGTTGCTCCTTCCTGTTCCTGTAAAAGACAAGTTCCAAGAGTTCATCATGCAGAAGAATAAATAGAAGCATCTGTAATTACAAAAACAATCCAGCAGTAGTCTTTCAGAAGTGAGAACAGTTATTAGAACTATACAAATTTTACTGGTTCTTGCCCAATTTTATTCCAGAACAGGGGAAAAGCCTCTCCACATAGCTACATATATTCTACATTTTTGTTTTAGCAGTATCTATGTACTAATGATATCCAATGCTCTTAAGTAATACATTTTTTGTCATTTTTGTCTTGTGCAACTATGGAATGAAAAATTAATATCATAAACATTATTGACCATTGTGGGTTTTCCAAGATGCTACAAGTCCAAAACCTTGTATCCATCCCAAGTTATATACAATTACCAAATTTGGCAACTGGTGACCAATTCGGTAAAATACATCAACTGAAGTGAATTGTGAACAGATTCATATATGCTTAGGATGATTACTGGTAACACGCTATAATCATATACTAAAAACAACGAGAATGATTTCCACTTCATCTAATAAAAAGATAGTCATGACAACAATTTCGGAGACGGGATTAAAAATTCTACCTCTAATACTGAGGGAATGCTCCAGCGAACTACATTACGCACAATTCCTCCATCCGATCGATCCCTGCATTCGAATTTTTGATAAATTTGACCCACCTGCACAAACTCAATCAAAAGAAGCAAGCATATAATCATCATCAAAGCTACAAAAAAAAATTCTTTTTTGGGGGGGAATTCAAAGTGGTAGGAGTGGGACCTGAAAGAAGAAGGGAAGCCTTGCAGCAGACTCGAAAAGGATAAGAACGTCGGAAGCAGAGGTATAATGCAGACGCCAAGTCCCATCCAACTTCACCAGGTCGATGGACGAACCCGCATCGTAGCCTTCCACGCGCACCTGTGCCATTTCTCTTTCTTTTACTTCATTTCTACCCTCAAATTACTTTACTTTTACTTACCAAATGAAGTAAAGAATAATAATGAAGGATGATGATATGGATAGGAGGGGAAGAGGAGACCAGTGCTTCTTCAATGGCTGCGCGCTGATCTGCGGTTGCGACGAGGCCACGTTGCGTGTCTTGTGCGACTCGCAGTAGATCATGCTTGCTTTTCTCCAATTCGACCGCCTAAAATACTCTCAAATAAGAGTAGAAAGAAGAATAAATAAATAATTAGAAGAGAGAGAGATGAGAGAGAATGAGAGGGGGGTTTGATTGAATTGTGGCGTGAGAAAGAAGGGGAGAGAGAGAGAGAGGGATTGATTACTCGATCGGATAGGGCTGCTACTTGGGCAACACAGCGGAAGGAGTTGGAAGATGTTCGTCTTGTCTGTAGAATGGGATTTGGTTTTGTACGGTTATAACAGCCATTGGAGACTGTTTGGATTGGAAACGCAGATTGTGAAAATGCCAACGCCATTGCGATTTAGAGGAAAGAGACTCTCTGTAGTCCCTCGTCCCTTAGTCCCAGCCCTCACCCCTCTTTCTTTCTTTTTTTTTCACTTTTGCCTGCTGGTAGACCCAGGATTGGGTGCGTGCGGTTTCATACTTTCATTACCACAGTAATAAAGTAACTAGCGTAAAAACATCATGGGTATTGGTACGCAGGAAGAGGTAGAATTATAAGCATGTTAAAAATCGGAAGGATGAGAATTTATAACTGGGGGAAATATATTGGTGAGAATGGGAGAAGGAGTATATTAGTAGTTATAAAAATAAATTTTTAGTCAAATTTGAATTCAAAACCTTCTAGCTTAATATATTATAATTGAATTTTGTAGGAAACGCTAACGAGCCTATGATTTTCACTCATTTGGGTGAAGCTAAAAAATAAATTTTATATGAGTTTTCGAGGTGGACCCAAGTGGCCAAGTCTGATGAATGACTGCCCCCAATTACTATATGTAAAATACAAGGATAGAATTTAATATTCAGAGTAGAAGAGAGCCTAGGGATGTCGGCTTTGTTCTCACCACTGGCTGGGATTGGAATTTGGATTACCTTTCGTTTCTACGTAGAAAAAGATATATCACCTTTGAGTTCAGCTAATAATGGCTTGGCAATCAATTTGCTATTTAAAAATAAGAACATAAAGTTTGAATCCCGCCCCCTATGGGCCCTAGGGAGGAGCCGAATAAATCTCATGTGACCTAGTGTGGTAGCGTACTTTTGAACACTAAATCTCCGGGAATATACCGTGATCCTATGCCACCTGCTGTTCAGCTGTTAGGACCATTATATAAGGTAACGGGTGACTGATGCATGAGTTCAAATCTTATCTACAGCAAAAGCCAAGAGAAAATTTTCAGGTCCCGATTCAAGAGGATCAAGACGTCTAAAGGGCTCTTTGTTTGCTGAACTAGAAACTAATTGACGGCACCCACGTTATACATCTCTTACCATTTACCATCCGATCCACGAACTATAGGTATGATACTCGATTATATTGAACATCACAAAATCAGTTGAAGCACTTCCCATACATCATGCAATGATTACAGTCAATATGTAATTACAGTAGATTTTGATGCCATTATTCTAGAGCTGTCCAAGCCTACTAGACCCGATTAATTGCTCAGAAGGTTTGGAGTGAAATTTCAATCCCTAATTTCTCATAAAGAGCTGGCGTGGTATGTATAATCTACAAAATCTTTCCTCACTGATCGTGAGTGGACCAATCACAGTCCGTCATGTCACCATGGGCATCCCTGCCCGAATGTATGGCAAGCTGCTTGCGATGACGTGGCGAATCATGATAGGTCCACTCACGGTCACGGTGGGATAAATCCTCATAGGATCTGGACTCAGGACTCCTAATCTACATCATAGATGGCATAGTCATACGCAATGGAATTTGTCCATTCCAACCTACCATAAAGAATTCATCCTTATGAACACAAACTTTCAGTGATTCACGCTAACCCGTCTGATGAGATCGTGGAAGGTGGATGATTGGTTACAAAATCCACCCACGAATGTCTGGCTTAGGATTTCACATCTCAATGTAGCTGAGAAAATTTATTTTGTTGTTCAAAATCTGCAAAATTGAGAAATTTTGGGGGACTTGAAAATCGTCAAAATGAGGATTTTCATTGGTCCCATTCCTCGGGGATTAATAATTTCCAAACATTGTTTTTCCACACTGTGAAACGCAAAAAAACAAAAAATCTCTTCCCCAAGTATCCTTGTTGCCTAACGCAACACAGCAGAATCATAATTTACAAGACCCCCTAATTTTGAAGTGATTGTTTGACCGGTGTACCCAATTCACATAAGTAACCCAAATGATGCGGACCACACCACATTTGACTAATTTGACCTTCACTCACCATTGACTTGAATCTCAAAAATAAAATCATAATTGAAATAATCATTACCCTAACACCATTGATTGAATCTCAAAGAAAAAGCTTATACTTAAAAAATCATTAACCTTAAGACTGTTAAATTAAGGATTAAGATAATCTAAGGGGGCTATCCATGATGGGTCTGCATCTAAGTGACCCCATCCCCATGAGATTAGACCGCCTATAAACAGTATGGAGTTGGGGCCATAAGTAAAAATTCCTGGTTACTATATCAGCAGAGAGAAGTAGCAATTTGTTGCCGTGAATCACACCCACCAATCCATCAGAAAACCCATGTATTCATCCAAGTCAATGCTCATCACTCATCACACTCCCATGAATGCAGGGTGGTTGCCAATATAGCATCAGCTGGATCCAAAAATGGCCAACCCACGCTCAACAAGTCAATGGAATTAGAAAGAAGCACACACATACACACACTGAAGAAAAGGATAATAACTTCCTAATCGTCTGCACTTGGACGGGACCGGTATATATTATAAAAAGAGAGAGAGGATAGGACTGGGTTTGTCAAGAACACATCATTTTCCCACATAGTCAGTCGCAATAGGAACAGAAGTTCATTACTAGACAGTAGACATGCTCATAGTTCAGCACAGGGAAACACCGACAAGGTACTCTCTTCCCCCACAAGGTATAGGGCCCCACGAATTAAAAACAAAATAAAGAAAATAAAAGATATACTCTCATTCATTGAATGTACAAATGCACACAGAAGCTATGATATCCAATCCAGAAACTTGAACATCACGCTTAGAAATATCCTATTTACCAAGTTCATTATTTTACTCAATTCTTTTGGCTTACTCACTTTTCAACATTAAAAATGTTACAAAAGCGCAAATGATAATTTCACGAATTCATAAATGAAAAAATTAGCTGTCCTAGATTTACATAAGTGCAGACTCATGTCCACAATCCCATATCCACAATCCCGTATCCAAGTCAGTATGTATGGACATCATAGCAGAATACACAAACAATATTACAAGAGCTTGAGAGAGGATATCCAGAGAAAACAGATTGAATATACTGCCTGCCTATTATACAAAGGATGGATGTACATGAAAATAAAAGATTGGATTCAGTAAGTTACATATGTTGAAATATTCAAATATCATAAAATACCCCATTACAAAACTTAGATGTCACCCAACTCCATGAATGGATGCATCAATGAAAGCACTAAAGTTAAAAGACAGAGCATTACAAAATTTAGAGGTCTCCCAACTATAGTGATGTATTCATCAACTACCCCACCAATAAGCAAGGGAAGGCTATGTCAACGCTGCTGCTTTGCTTTATCTTCAAGTCACTATATGATTGCCCGGAGACCAAACGTCACTACAAAAAGAAATGCATATAATCAGCACCTTCCAGCATTAAATATCATATAACAATATGAATACAAGTAATCCACTGCAACAGTATTTTCATATCTCCTGAATGGGGACACGGCCACAGTTCCTGCAAAATAACATGAATTCAGGAACCCATGTCAACAGAACTGGAATTAGAAACATAGGCCAGGAGAACTGCAACCTAGTAGTAGGAGCCTAGGAGGTGAACAAATGAATGGAAAAAAAAAAGATAAGATTACACCAGAACTACCCATAATCATGAGCCTTCATTCGAACTGGGAAAACCTGCAATTCATGTAATGGGACTTTGATAGATCACACGGGAAACATAATAGAAAATACTACAATATCAATTTAAGATGAAATCTAGAAGGACAGTCCACTACAACTAAAATTACATCAACTAATAGTCTGCAATTCGTTTCTCGGATAGGCCCTTCACATAAACAACAATCACCAGGATGAGTAGAGGCTAAAAAAGACTTGCCTTTTCACATTTTACAGACTAAATAGAAATTATCAGCATTTGCATACTTCTACAAACAAAACTAGAAATTATCTGCTTGAGGATGGAGGTTTTTGCACCTCACAATTGCCAAAGAACATTCTTTCGTCATAAGATAATCCAAATAAAACCAACAGAAGAACAAAAAACTAGTCATAAAAATATAGATTAGAAATAACACAGAAACAAAAGCCAATTTCCCATAATTGCCCCGATTCCTGAAAAACTCCTCTCAGGAGCCCTTTCTCTGCAAATTGAAGTCTTAAGAATAGTCAAGAAGTTACAGGAGCAGCTTCATTTATATAAGCAAGACTTAATATAATCTTTAAATGTTTTCCTACAGTCAGGACTCAGAACCACCACACATGGTTACTTTTCCAAATCTCCATAATAAGCGAGTTATTTAACTGTCTCTAGACCCAAACCAAAAAAAAAAGAAAAAAAAGGATAAGATCATCCCAATTAGCTCTAACTCATATCCATGCCATCTCCAACTTGGCTGCAGATTGGAGCGACCGCACAGAAAGACCTCTCAAAAGGAGAAGGATGCAGCTGAGCATCACGCCTGCTGCGCTTAAAAGCGCAGCTGTCAGGGCTCTCCCCTTCGAGCTTCCTCCGGATCCCTCTCACTGCTTGCTCTTCTGCTGTTGTGAGGGGGAAAACCTGCCCACTAACTCTGCAAAGAGAGCTATGGTTATCGTAAATAATTCTCTGGTCACAGTTTTTATCACAAATATGGGTCGTTCCTGTTAGTTTGCAGAAATAAATGTTCGCGCACACATGCTCGTTTTGGCACCTTCTGTCACATTTGTGACTAGGGATCACCCCATCCCGGCTGAGAATACTCGACAAAAATATAACGTTTGTTGGTTCGGCATTCATAGATTTCCCAAATACCTCCATCGCTTCTATTGATCAGCAACTCTTAACGTTGGCTCGATTTCTTACTCACAAGAAAGCCTCTTGTTCTGCAGTCCAAAAACGGAGAAAGGGAAGTCAAGCGATGGAAAAAAAGTTTCAAAAATAGGATAGATGGATGAAATTGGAACAAGCGAAAACCTCTATTCAGCAACAAAGTCTGAGATAGAGAGTGAGAGAGTGTTCACTCACATATGAGGCATTGAATTGAAAGAATAATAATAAACAAATCCATATGGCATAGATAAAATGATAGATCGACAAAAGCCTGTGAACAGATATCTATCTAACCAGAAAAAAAAAACATGATAGAAGAAGAGGAAGAAAACTCACATATTTTCACAGAAATAAAGACTTCAAGCAACGGATGCCGAGGACAAAGAGGATCTGCTGCTCTCGCTTCTCAACAACCCCTTCCTCTCGTGAAGGAAGAAAAATGCAGTATGTGGATTGGGATATTTATAGATTAAAAAAAGAGGGTCGGAGACACGGAGTCAAGTCGTGAAAAGTAGATGAAATGAAGGTGAGATTCGCGGAAATGAAAGTGAAATTCGCGGAAATGGGGGATCCTGATCAGCTTTTCTTGACTTTTCTCTTTCACGTGAGAAAAAGAGAGAGAGAGCGAGAGCGAGAGCGAGGGTAAAGCAGTGGGATTCGTGTGACGCGTCGAACGAACTATAGCAGATAGAAACGTTCTTCGGAAAGCGAAAGCAATGCATACGGAGAAAAAAGGGCAGACTTGAGTCCTACGGAATCCGCGTAATACACGTTGCAGGAAATAGATCTACAGTTTGGACTTTGGATCCACTATGCAAAAGTGAATGTTTTAAGAAAAAGAAACTTTAAACATAGTTACCCATGTGTAAAACATCAGTTGATCAAAGGGCCCTAATCCTTATAATTTAATGGCCTTGCATCATGTAAATTTGATTTTAATTAAATTAAAAAGTAAATAATGATAAAATGAGGGTCAAATTAGAATCAATGCCTTTTTTTTTCTCTTTTTTTCCTCGCTTTTTTTTTTCAACTGGATGAGTGGTATTGTATTGCGTGCCTAACTAACGGTACAATGGATTGACTTATGTCGTCCCTGGAAAGTGAAGTGCCTATACGCACTAAGCTACGAGTGGTTCAGCAGAATCAATTTAAGGGTGAACATCATAGTGTCATCTAGAGTTGGACGGTAGAGAATTGCTTAATGGCAATAAGTTCAACGAATATTGAGACCAAACTACAATCAAATGAATTGTTTTGTTAAATGAACATATTTTTATTTTCTATTCATGCATCTATTATATCAGAGTTGGGTTATTAAAAAAAAAAAAGTAAGTCATTTTTTCTACTGCTGTTCGGCAAAGATTTCACATCATTGATGCCGGTCAGAGGTTTTATTGACCATTATTAAAACACAAAATTAGAAGTCAGATGATTAATAGTCATGCATACTATCATACTGAGGACACAAGATTAAGAATCATTTAGAATTAACTAATCTAACACCTATTTTACATTAGCCACTTCCTGTAAAT
The DNA here is from genome assembly GCA_012931725.1 of Litsea cubeba. Taxonomy (NCBI): domain Eukaryota; kingdom Viridiplantae; phylum Streptophyta; class Magnoliopsida; order Laurales; family Lauraceae; genus Litsea; species Litsea cubeba. Next base: position 70,119,805 of record CM022951.1, on the reverse strand, counting down.
AAAGGTTTTTTAGTTTTTTTCTCTAAATCCACGTACACACCGGACAAATTTGAGACGTGTTTCAAACACAAGATATGAGGGAGGAAACTTATGTCTTATGCCACTCCACCAACTCTCGGGAGGGTATGGTACTTGCTAAATGCTCAATAATGCTTCTTTATTTTATTATTTTTATTATTTTTATATAGGTAGCTCCCTATCAATTTAATAGCTTCACACATGCACGTAAAGAATAAGGCACCTAACGCATCAAAATACCTTGAACTTCATAAAATTAAGGGCTGAAATTCTTTTAATTCAGATTTATATTGAGATCTCTCATGTCCTACATCCTAACTTCAAGATATATCTATCTTCTACCCTCTTTAATTAGCATGTGTCTGAATGGGTCCAGGTGTGGGGGGACCCTTCTAACTTTGATCTATTTCAAATATGGACCCCAAGGTTTTGATGCTATCCATTGACCATGTGCACCTTACACTTTCGATGCTCCCCATTTGTCATCACTCATTAAATGTAGCTAACCAAAATACATTCATGATAATTCCTCTCCTCCAAGACGTCTTTGTACAGATTAATAGTATAGTCCTGATAGTCAAATTTCTGCCTAGAGTTTCTCTGAAATTGCAAATCCTCCAGGAACTTTTGGAGTTGATTGCAATGTGGCGTATAGGGACATTGAAAACGGAGGTCAGTGGAGACGTGTCTCCATCGTGGTGGTCAGACTTTAGACAAACCTTTCTAATTCCAAAATCACTCCATTGCATTGTGTAAAACCAATGAGAAAGAGGTAAAGGTCAATGAAATCTTTTGGTAGAATTTTAAACAGAGATGAGAAACTGCTCTGGATAAATATTCACCGTAGAAAACATTCATACTCCCTTTTCATCTTAAGTCTAGGTCAATCTAAATAAAATCACAGGTCAAGCACATGTATTATAAAATAAGTGTTAAGAAAGAGACGTACCTATGGAAAAGTGGCAAGTGAGACGTCCCTCATTTCACTTATCCGTTTCGAAATTTCAGCGAAATTTTCTGAAATTATATTTTCAAAAAAAATATAACATAATATATATACATATATATATAAAAAAAAAATAAAAAATATAGATTTAATCCATTATAGTAAGTTTTTTGGAGTTACATTTTGAAAAAAATATAAGAAATACAAAATATATATGTGTAAAAAAAGTAAAAAAAAAAATTTTGATTATGTATAATACCATTTCGGCCGAAAAGTCACATTTAGACCGAAATCTTGAATTTCGGCCGAGGTTGACCAAAATTCTAACTGAAAAGTTTTGGCAGAAATTTCGTTTCGGCCACTTGACCGAAATGAAAATTTTGGCCAATTTGGCCGAAACGGTATGAAATTAATAACTATGAGTTAGTTACATGCCGGTGATACACCAATCTAACTTAGTGCAGAAAAAGGATTACACAAAAATGATTCATAAGATTCGTTACCAATGTAAAGAGGTTCATACCCGTCAATCCACTGATAGCTCAGTGGTGAAGCCAAAAGTCCTCCCTCTCCATTACACAAATCCCTCGTTGTCGTTGTGTTGGTTAGGGACATGGATGCATTTGTTCATTATGAATTTATTTTATGTGTAATATTTATGTATGTAAATAAGTGCAAACAAATAGTCCCTTGAAATTGCCATTACTGAAGCAACTACAAGTATATCTGCCAAAGGCATATTGACCTAATATTTTGTAAACGACTAGCAACTTGTAATGGAACCGATATTTAAAATGGCTAGATTTTCAAGTCCTTTAATTTATTAAAAGAAGTCCTTTCATATTTGTATGTTAATGGGTACAAAGAACTATATGGCATGTCTGTTTTAATTGATAATTATAATATGGAGAACTCTGCCCCAACCCATTTTTGGGGATTATTAGTATATTAAAGTATTTTTATGTAATGCTGCAAACTAAAAGCTAATTGGTTTATACAACAAAATACTTAAAAAAAAAACCAAAATTAAAGAGAGTTGACTCATATCATGACCATAAGCTGATTTATGAAAAAAGTCCTCTTTCTTTCTGGTATTCACATTATCAAAAAGTTTTGAACTCTTGTGATGTCCACCTATGATCAATCATCAATCTCAGATTCTGACTTGCTCACAAACATCTGCACAGGGACCTACATTCAACTTAATTCTTCGCACATCTAACCATTTTCCACCTTTGATTAATTTTTACCAAAGAAGGTAACGAAAAGACACCTTCGATTAAATTGAAATAGAAAAAGTGTACTCGGGAAACCATTAAAATCATCTTAGACATGGTAATGGGTGCCTGGCCAATCGGGAAAGAACAATACAATCATCTCAATACTGGCATTCATTTCCATCTAGGTGGGCTTCACACAAAAGGGGACGGGTATTCCTCCGGAAATTGGATGGGTTATCATAGGGTTGTATTCACAATAAATTTGTGATGCTTCTTGGTTCTAGATCCACAGTCATGTCTATTACCTGCTTTTTATGGATCAATTGGTTAGATTTTAAAACTACGCTGTGATGGTTATACAAGGATAATCCAAATCATTGAAGTGATTTTTGAAACTTGGTACCTTTTCATATAATTTTTTTCTAAGCTCTTAATTCTAACTTTTATCTCAATTTACTTTACAAATAAATTACCCAAACGGACATATATCACAAGAGGGTATGATATCATCTTGATTGACTCATTATAATATATTAAAGTTGAAGATTTTAAATTCAATTTTGACCAACTTATTTTAAAATTTGACTCTTTTTATTGAGCCGTAATGGTAAAAAAACTAAAAATGTATATATATTAGGAGATTTAATCCCATGACCTCTTGTTTTTTTTTTCTTTTAAATAAAAAACATAATCACTACCATGGTTCAAAATCTTGGCCGATACCGGTACGTATCGGCCGATACGTACCGGTATCGGCCGACACCGAACCGATATCTCGCTGAGATATCGGTATCGGCGATACCGAGTGAAATATCGCCAAAATATCGCGATATATCGGCCGATATTTTCAAAATATCGGCCGTGACGATATCTCGGCCGATATTTTGAAAATATCGGCCGATCTCCTTTTTTTTTTTTTTTTCGGGGGCGCTGCCCCCTGGACCCCCGCGAGCTGACCGATCAGCTCGACCCCCACCGGGGGATACCCCCGGACCCCCTCTGCGAAGCGCATGTTTTAGATAAGTGGCAATCAAAATTCAAGAAGACAAAATGATCTACTTGACCATGATAGCTAGGACTCTTTTGTTAATTATCTTTTTTTTTTTTTTTTTTGTGCTTGGATGTCTATTATTATCATAAACTACTAGATATGATATTAAACCTATTTAATTATGTTTGGAATGACATAGTAGTAAAGATTGTGTAATATGCTAATTCATGAACCAAAAGGCTTTATATTGAGTTAGATTCGATGTTACTCACTTATTTTTCCCTAAATCTAGTAATTTAAAGTGTAGAGCTAAATTTTTTTATTTCCAAAATTTGGGGCTTTTCTTGAAATCAATTACATTTTTTCGCATTAGTGTTCAAATGCATTGATAATGTGTTAGTTTAAAATAGATCTATACTTTTGAAACAAAAAAGTATGAGTTTTTGCCAAAAATTGTGGTTGCATTATGTCAGATTTATGATATTTCACCTTATTGATCATGGGCATCAATAATGGTTGCATTATATAAAATACTGGAGAATAAAGCGAACAACGATACAGACATGACTCATAACTTAAGGTGACCGAGATTTTGATTTATTGTTGTTACTAATGGAAAAAAAATATTGTTTTCCAACATTTTCTAATATTCTGGATTTTTTGAATATTTTTGCGGATTTTTTTGGATTAAAAAAAAATTCACACCGCGACGACCGCGACGGACCGATATCCGCGACGTATCGGTTTTTCGGCCCGGCCGATACCGCGACCGATACAGAGATTTTAAACCATGATCACTACACTGCAGAATATTTTTATATAATTACTTGTCAAAGTAATGTAAAAAATAGTTAAATAAAATGAGAACCCTAGCAATGTTGGTATTGCCCATGCTAGATCGTGCTAGTATAATCATTACAAGGGAGTTCAATTCACTTTTCTGAGCACACTTGTTCTGCATCACTTTTAATAAGAGTGAGTCTCATTATCTGATCAAAAAGTCTACGGGGACCGAAAATCGGTCCCTGAAAAAGTGACTGAATGCCTCTTGTCCATTGGATCAAGAGAAATTTCCATTGGATCAAGGGCTTTTCTTTGATCCAATGGACAAGAGCCTTTCAGTCCCTTTTTCAGGGACCGATTTTCGGTCCCTGTAGCAGGGCTCCTATCTGATTGAGCACGATAATGGGATCAAGGCACAAACAGGGAGGGATGGCTAAGTTTTTTCTAATTCTTTATTATTATTTTTTTGCTCAATCCCGAAATACCCCTCAAAACTACTTGTAACTACGAAAATACCCTCAACTTGTAATTACGAAAAGACTCTCGGCTCTTTCTGAACGCCATTGCAAACCCTCTCGTCTCCCGTCTCTCGTCTCCTTATCTGGCGTCTCTCTCTCGCGATCAACGCCTCTAGCAGCTGATACCATTCTCCCTCTCGCAATCTGCTGCTTATTAGGGTTTTGCATCTTCTTCTTTATAGGTATTGACACAAATTACTTTGCATTTTGAAACAATCAATGTGATTCTGGGTGTGTGATGTGATAGAAAAAAGAAGAAACATTGATCTCTAACAGAAATTTCCATTTCAAACAAGAGGCCTACTTATGAATTATTGACATCAATCGGGTTGAAGAAACTTCTGAGTTTCGATATTTTGATAATCTAAAGTCACATGTCCTAGGGTTGTTACCTAGAGGGCTAGGGTATCCGATTTAAAAAGCTCTGGGTATAACATGTTAAACCCGATTGATAATCGGATCCAAGTTCATAATTTGAAATTGGGGCTGATTAACAATTGATTTGGCTTCTCATAGGTAGATATTGAAGGTTGTGATTTGTTATCCATTGTAACCTTTTGAGGACTACCTATACTTATCAATACACATGAGTCTGGTTTCCAATAAGCTAACATGCTAGCATATAAGTAGATGGGATGTGCTTGGGTGTTGATGATGAACCAGCGAGTGTACATTCAAAGTTAATGGTGTAACGAAATTTATTGCATAATCCTCAAAGCACAAGTAAAAACTTCACAACCTTCACAACCTATATCTATCTATCTATCTATCTGAAGTTGAGCAATGAGCAGAAAAGAATCCTGCTCAGTGGGCCTTGTGTCCGCTTTCGGACAAATAAAAAAGATATGAGAGCATGAATCTTAGCTTGATTGAACAACACAGCTAACCATTGGATTTTACATGAAGTAGGAGAGCATGGTTGGGTTTAAAAATAGATACATGGTGATGGAGGTGTTTTTAGATGCAAACAGAGACTTGGACAAGGCTGATCCTATCATTATTACCCAATACAACGTGACAAGAGCAATCAATGACAGCATTTTAGTGAACTTTGGAGAATGTGGTCTTGGTTCTTCTCTTGGATCATTCCAAGGTAGGTATGGTTTTATAATCCTACATTACTTTTAGCAATGAGGAAATCACTTTCTCCATTCCCCTATCAATCAATTACATGACACTTGTGTTCAGGATAAGCATGTCATCCCAGCCTTGAGTTGAGAATTTGAGCCATTGGTAGGAAATCCAGACTGTTGATCTGCTGTGCCACACTGTAGAAAAAGGATGGTTAGGGAATAGTGATTGATGTTTTTACTGATCATGTGTTTGACTTTCTTTCATGTTGAATCTTGACCCCTGGTACATTATTTTTAGGCTCTTAGCTTTTCTTTTTCTTTTTTTCCAACTTTCAGTCTAAATGGTTAGGAGTCTCCCTAATTGGCAATTTTTTGGGCTTGACCTCTCCTCTCTAAGTCCCATACTCCCATGAGATGAACAGTTTGGGTCACCAAACCATAGGCCTCATTTTATACAAGTAAATGCCAAAATATATCATTCATATCCTGGGATCAAGTATCACACAATTCATTTCTTTTTTATTCTTTCGTAAAAAGTGCCTATTGTTTTTATTTATGTGATTTGTGGTTTTTGAAGTTTCAAAGTTTCGACTCATGTTGTAGTTAAGTACGTGAATCCCATTACAAAGGTGTGCGTTATCAGAGCTTCACGAGAGGAGCACCAAAAAGTTTGGTCTGCAATCACCATGGTCAGGAGTATTGTAAATTGTCCAGTGATATTTAACTTACTGGATCTGAGTGGTGAGTCAACTGCTTAGAAGAGAAATTACTGCTTATGTTTTATTGTCTGATGAAACATGCTTTATGATTGATCTCAATAGAGCCCACAAGTAAGAGATTTGGTACTTGGAGTTTTCGCTCCGCCTTTTCACAATGAGGGAAAAACCTTTTATGTCCATATCATAACAGTGTCCATATCATAACAATGTCATCATATTAATTGCAAATGCAACACATTGTATCTGTGACATATAAGATATTGGACCAAACAATCTTGTCAAGTGCTCCTCTTTCCTCTCCAAAATCACTTTCCAAATATGGAGTTAAATTTTGCATGTCATAGGCCAAACATTCGTATAATGTGCTTCTTATATATCTTATCAAAAACCACTTTACAGATATTATGGCCATTGGTTTATGAAATTGTTATGAACACAGTTTGGTTATTTTGCTAAACAGGTGCAGACACCTGTGACTGTTATTTCTGAATTTTGAAGCTGATACTAGTGTGTAAAAAATCCCATAAACTACTTTGAACCTGATTTTTATTTGTGGGCCTTGCATTTGGACCTCATCATGCTTGGGTTAAAATGCTTTGGAACAGTTTATTCTGCTGTGTTCGGGTTAGCGGAATTCAGGGAGTACATTTGATGGTACCCCCCCAACACACACCACACTTGGTAGATACTGGTCATGGTTGGATCAGAAAGGTTGGAAAATTGTATCGTACCTGATGCCATTTCCAACTCCAGTTCCTCCCCAACTGCTTGGCAAGATTGATTGTCATTGTTTTTGCCAAAATACTCAAACCACTTGCACTTGGGGCCACATTTAAAGACTCCATTAAGTGGTTGGTTTGTAAGTTGTGAAAATTCAGCAGAACCTCATTCCTTTGCAAGCCAGTATCATGTCCACACTACCATGATTAGAGATGACAATTCCCTGACCAGCGAACCTGACCCTAACCCAACCTGGCAATTCAAGTTTTCTGTTGACATTCTGACCTTATTAATATGGGTTGGCTATGGGCTGAGTAGATGCCCTACCTGTTATTAAGGTTCAGGTTGAGATTTTGATCCCGATTAATAATGGGCCATGTTTGGGTGGAGCCTATACATGTTACCCTCATAGCTCAACCTGATCCGAACCCTACGTGATCTGACCCGTTGCCAACCCTAACCATAATGTTTATTTACACTTTGAATGGCTGACATTTGGTGCTTAGTTTGATTGGATTGCATCAATAGCATTTGAAGCTCTTATTTTTTTTCTTTTTCTCATTTGGTTTAATTTATGGAGTACTATCAAGACTACGTTGTCTCATTTCTTTGTATTAGGAAGCATCAGAGCCTGTAAAACTGCGGCCTTGAAGTGTGATGAAGCAAAGTTTGAACAGTACAAGCTTATGGTTGGAGATCGTGTTACGCCTGAGGTTACTAAGCAGGTGCAAAATTGCTTAGAAAAAATCAAATTACTGGAGCACTGACTTCAAGAATTTTCAAGGTGAAGACGACTGTAAAGCTCTCAAGAATGAGGTTTTCTGAAACGCAGAGAAACTGAGGCAAAGACGGTCACATTATTTTTGGTACCTGTGTCAGTTCTTGGAAGATGGTATTTTGTTTTGCATTTTCCCTCCTCCTCTCTCTCTTCTCAATTTTGTGTATGTAACTTTTCAGTTTTTGTTCCTTCTCAAGGTTTGAATTCAGTGATCCCTATTTATCATTTAAATTCAGAATTTGTTTTAATCTCAAGTGCATTTGGATGTGCTCCAAATCAATATCTGTTTGAACGTTTTGGCTGAACAGATGGTATCTGATCCTTGTGCCATTGTGGTGGCATAGAAAAGGGAAAACATGCCAGAGGTTACTGCATTTTGCACTTTTCCCCTTTTCCCCTCCAAATCATCGTCATTGACGAGTACATAAATTGGGACTAAAGTATGAAAATTAGTATGGTATATAGTGTACGCTGTGAATGCCTGAAGCAGATAACCATCTGTTCTACTAAATCATTCGAAGTTTTAATGGGTCCAAGTAGAAGCGTAAGACTTAAAATGATTGGAACTGGAATTTCTTATCGGTTGGTGAGAATTGGAAAGCAGGCTATTGAAATTTGAAGAACATTTTAGTAAGAAATCTCTACCCACTGCCCTGTGAAACAATGGGTTTTTGTTTATAAATCTATCATCTTTTTTTTTTTTTTTTTGTTGCAATAACTTAATATTGATTGCAAATTTCATATTTGTGAATGGTCTTGTGGGTCTCGCCTTTCCAATTAGCAGGATTAGGAGGGATGGAAAGGTCTTATCAGGAATCAGGGTTAGGCAAAAATCAGCTCTATCAGATGATCCTAACCCTTGATTTAAGGGTCCCAATGTTTAATGAATACATAATATTTTTGTAGATTGCACATAGTTTCTATAACTTATTCCTTTTTTCTTCTTTAAATTGTTATTAGTTACTGGTTCTGTTTTAATAGGGAGACACTAGTCCTGCTTATTAAAAAGGTAAAACCCTTGTGCTAAACACACCTATGATTGGCAACTGACCTAATTACCACCTCCACACTTGTTTTTACAGTTGTAGTTGGGTCAAATCTGGTCTAAATTGTCTCATGTAACCCATTTGAATTAATCATGCTACAACCAGGGAATGCTCGGTGGGGCTCATTAGCCCCGTAAAATTAAAAGGAATGATTGTGGATTAGCCATTTAGTATAACTCAATTCCTTTACATTTTCTTATCATCTGATTTAAGAGATGGTTGGAGCTGTTAGTCTACTTTTATCTGTCAAATTTGAAGTTCTAGACGATCATGTCAACTTCTAGATTTCATGGTTGAGAATGTCAGATACGCCCGTTTTTGTTTAATGGTTAATCCACTTTCTCCCCTTTGGTTCGTAAGTTCAAGAGCCCCATGAAGGCGGGTACAATTTGTCACTCATTCTTGCTAACTCAGGTTTACTGCTGTTCTTTTTTATGAGGATAGTTAGAGGAGGTTGAAGATCAAAGGTACAGAGGAGACTACCAAGGCCTCAAGGATGGCTAAAATGGAGGTATTTTGGTGGTTCCGTCTATAGAATGGGTCCATATTGGACGAGGACCTGAACATGATTTAGCCTCTATATCTGCATGCAGGCCTAAATCTGATGGAGTCAACTGGTCTACCCGACTCAGAATCAGTATAGTATTAAAAACATGTTACAAGATTCAATGTGAGATCAAACCTGGGAGTCGGGACCTTTCAGATTCAGTCCAAGTGCTACCATCTTGATACATGCCATTCAATTTGGCTGTGCAAAATAATGCAAATACTTGCATTGATTTTTTTTAATAAGGAATGCGCCTACACACATTATGCATGTCCTGACAAGCCAGAAATACTAATACATTAATTATCAATTTAAACTTTATATGAAATCAGTAGATCTTATCAGAGAATTCGGCTCTAGATAGATCATAATGGAGAAACAAAATTCGTGTAGCCGATCTGAATATAGTTTAGACAAGGTTTTGATGATGATGATGATGATGAACGGGTGTTAGAGTCTCTAATGAGTCCCAGCTCCCTTGTCTGGGTTATAAAAAAAGGAAAAAGGGAGGATTTGGAATCTTCTGCTATCGGAAATTGGAGGTCCATTCACATCCTACCTACAACCCTTTTATCACATGTTGTGATCCAAAGGATGTGGTATGCTGAAATGAATGATATTCTCTAGAAAGATGCCTAAAGTTGGTTACTGGCGAGGTTGTCAATCTCTAGTCAACACACATTGAAATGAAGTTTTAGAACATTATAGGAACTCATTTGCGAATCTGGTGCACTCACAACTAGCCAAGGTGCCTTAATGCAAACCCTTAATGTTATTATCAGTCATTTTAATGCATGTCCTAGATAAAGAAACCACCATATATTGTCCCCACAATTTAAGTGATTCATTTAACGTGCACATAATGCTTTCTGCGTAGCAATTGTTCCCATGCTTTGCAACTGGCAACAGCCCTTCCTTATTCAGGTCTTTGGAAAGCAATGGGTAGTACAAGTGTCATGAGTCCCATGACATGAGCCCTTTTAGGTGGGATATAAGGAAAGGACTCTTTGATATGACATTGCCATAGTGGCCCAAGTCATAAATAAAAACCGACCCTTCTTCAAGGACTGCACCGTGGTGCTCACCACAGGCATTTTCCAAAAGGAGTGACGTTTCTGCTACAGGTATACATCAGCAATGGAAAGAAAATATCTTGATTTGGTTTTGGTTCCTATGGGGCTTGCATTGATGTTGGGGTACCATGTGTGGCTCTGTTACCGTATTGTGAAGCATCCAACAAAGACTCTGATTGGCACAAACTCCATCAGCCGATGGAAATGGGTTCGAGCGATGATGGAGGTTAGTGCATGTCCATCATCATTTTCATTCATCCATGATCCTTCTTTCACTTGCATTGTGAAATGGGATTCGTTCACTTCCCATGTTTGGTTCGGATTTTGAAACATTGGATTCTGTTTGGAGAGATTTTATATGATAAGATGTTATAATGATGGGCACTTGACACGCTCAAGAAATGCTGTATCTGGTTCTTTTAGAACTTTGATTGATTGATAATATATTTGTGATGAATTTTTTGTGATTGGGAAAGAGAGAATGATTGGCACTTGACACGCTCAGCGGCTTAAGAAATGCTGTATCTGGTTCTTTTAGAACATTGATTGATTGATACTATATTTGTGATGAATTCTTTGTGATTGGAAAAAAGATATTTGCATGGGTAGGGTTCTTTTAGATAAAGTGTCATGTCCCTTTGGTTTATTAAACATTGATTTTTTTTTTATTTGGTTTGAATGATCAGAGTCAGACTGGTTGTTCATTCCAGTCGAGACCATGGCAGCAGCATGCTATCATAATTGTATAATAGATGAGAATAAAAACTGAAATTTAGAAACAGAGAGGATTGAGAAAATGAAAATTGGAAAACTAGGAAAATTAGAAAAACTACGACGCCATTGCTTTCTTGGTACTGAATTCTTAGGAACCCATTGCAGAGGAGGTTTTGTGGAAGTGGTGTTTGAGAACCGGGGTGGAGGGTGTAAGGGCTTCTGTAAGATTTGGTTTTCTAGCTAGGGCAATGGGTGGGTAGTCCTTTCTTGTCAAAAGAGAGATTATTTGAGGGTCCTTTTATGATCTTTACCTTTAATCGTTCAACGTCAGCCCTCTTCAATGGCTATGTTTTGCTTTGAATTCCTTGAAATTCAATTTAGATTAAACATCGATTTGAGTTAAAGTGACATCTGCAACTTCACATGTACCCCATAGAAGTATTTTAAATTTTACACATTTCATATAAATTCACAAAAGAATCCTAGAGTTAGAAAATACAATAGCACAAATAGCATGTAGTTTCTTTTCACAATATTTAGTTTTTTTTTCTTTTTTTTTTTATTTGATCGATAACAATACCTTATATTGAAAGAGGAGAATACAAGAAGAAAAGAAAAAAAAAGGGAGAAGGAAACATAAGGTACAAGAGTAATGTACTTGTCAGCTCTAAATTGTAAATATGTGTTTAATTCTGTTTGAGACTGACAGTTAATGAAATTAAATTCAATTTATCTAATTTTTTATGATTGATTGGTTCTTACAGTTCACACGGTTCATTCCAGGAACATTGAGTACCTGAACCAGTTCACACGGTTCATTCCAGGAACATTGAGTACCTGTTTTGATCAAACCAAATTAGAACAAGAGTGGTTTTGTTTCAACCAAATTGAGCTGGTCAGCTTGGTCTTTTGGGAAAAGAATTTACTGGACCACAGTTATCAAGAAATTTGTTTATGAGTTTATCCTTGTAAATACCAGATGCCTATTGTCCGTTGCTTTCCATTTACTCATTTGTTTCACACTTTTATATAAATGCTAGAACAAATCTTACAAAAACGAGGCATTTCAAGCATTCTTTTCCCAGCATCTGTTTCTTATTCTGGCAACTGTCTATAGGACTCCCCAAAGAATGGCGTCCTGGCGGTGCAGACTCTTCGAAACAACATAATGGCATCGACACTAATGGCATCCACGGCTATCATGCTTAGCTCTGTGATCTCTGTGCTGATGATGACTAGCGGCGGTGTCGAAGGACATGTATTTGTGTATGGTGACACCAGCAAGTTGGGGTTTTCGATCAAGTTCTTCTCCATCTTGGCATGCTTCTTGGTGGCTTTCCTGATGAACGTACAATCCATCCGGTACTACAGCCATGCAAGCATCCTTATCAATGTGCCCCTAAAAGATAACAAGCCAAATCTCACAATAGACTACGTGGGAAGGACGGTAAATCGAGGGAGTTACTTCTGGTCGCTTGGCTTGCGTGCTTTCTACTTCTCTTTCCCTCTTTTTCTGTGGGTTTTTGGTCCCATACCCATGTTTCTATGTTGTCTTGTGCTGGTGTTCCTGCTCTATTTCATCGATGTGTCATTTGATTGTGAGGTGAGAAGTTATGAGGGGGATGAAGAAGTAGGAATGAAGACGGGCTAACGTGCCTGAGGCTGATGAAATTCAACCCAAGTTGAATTGAGTTGTGAACTTGTGGGGTCTCTTCTCGTACCACCTGCCCACATGTTATTACTATGTTAGGATATCTTCTTAAGGGTAGTTTGCAGCACATTTACCTTTGTTTTTACTAGTCATGATATTATAATTTCTACTGTTAGTTGTTGCTTTTGTGTTGTTGATTCATGAGAGTATCCCCACTCTTTACTTCAGATATATGGCAAGTGCCCTCAACTTTTGATACACAAGTAGATGGTAGTCATTTGTAATTGTAGGTGTAAGACAATGACTGAGATAAGGCCAAGTTTGGAAGATTCCCATTGAATTACTAAGAGCCTGTTTGACAAGAAATCAGAGATTTTTTTTGGTGGAAGAATCTCAAAATCCTCTAATCAATGTATATTTAAATTTTGTTGGGAGAGAGATTTTGTTGCCTTTTTCAACTTGTCTATTGTTACTGCTGTGGCAGCCATCCCCAGCAGAGCGGATTCTACAGGGGCAATCAGAGTATTGGAGCAGCTGTGTATTGGCAAGTTGGTAGACACAACACGTGACGGCTTTCTCACTACCATCATCCGTTGATTGCTCATTTTATTGATTGCATCGACCGTAAAGGATTACGACATGGTAGACGATGAGGGAACCACCACAACACCACAATTCCATCAGATACTCTCTGTAGTAAATGAGAACTATGGAAATTGGATCTGGGTGAGCAAACTCTATCTGAAACCAGAATTAGCATAAACTACTCTTTATATGTTTCTTGTATTCACAAGAGGGATCTTTATGGGTGTCTGGCAGTTATTATAGGTGGTAAGAAAATCGTAACTTATTATTAGGTTTATTAGGTAGGCCCATGAGGAATTACATGACACCTTCCATGGAACATAGATTATAGAAAAGGTACTCTTGAGCATTGAGTTTGTGCATGTTCAGCCCATGGTCCCATTATCCTTACTTCTTTTTTTATGGGATCCACTTTCGATCCACCCCTGCCCTTTTCTTCAAGGTTGGCAGAGTAGGTTTGGCTATTGGCAAGTTCCTCATCTACCTTTACTGGAACTAACCTTTTAACAACATTGCCCAGTGTCAGCAAGGTTAAGGAATCCTTTAAAACATGAGAAATGCAAAAGAAAATTGTTGATTCTGAATTTACAAAAAATACAAAACCCAACATTATTAAGCTAGATGCACACAACTTGAGCATTTCGGCCTGTAATTTCATCATGTAGTCAAGCTCCTTCATTAGCACAAGGGAGAGACGTCTCTACTCCTTCAAGCTCCATTAGTCGAGATCAACTGTGTCCAAATCCGCTTCTGAAAACCTTCGAGAGTCGCCCAATGCTGCATTTGACACACCAATCTGAGAAACTAGATCTGTGGTAGCCTTGGGCTCTCCATTAGAACTGGGAGCATCTGGTTTTGGCTCAGAAAGATCCACTAATGGCTCCTTGCTTCCGACATTCTTTTTGTTCTGCAGTGTTAAATTACAAGAACATAAATCACCTTTTATGTATTGATCACTGTTTGTCCCTAAAATGACTGGGAAAGCAAGGGAGAATGTGATACTCAGCATGCAGATATTGAGTTCGTACAACTTGTATCCCTTTGATATATGTGCTTCTATTTTTTTTTTTTTTTCCATGGAGAGTAGGGGTATGTTTGTGTATTGTCTGCGAAAACTGATTTTGTGGACTTACATTTTTCTGCAGGGAAAAGAAATTTTCCTACCCCACAAAATGCTTCAAAACTAAGGTGAAACACATTCTTGTTTTGAAGGAGGTTGGGGTTGAAAAGATTAGGATTGCATTAAATCTGCCGGACTTTACTTTGTTATAACAACTAATTTACAAGTACTTATCCTGAGGGTCTCCCCATTGTGCCTTGTGGATATATCATGCTTTAAAGTTGTACCAGAATCGGTACTCTCTTGACATGGGTCATAGGATTTATCATAGTGGAGCCCATGTGTGCCCCACAGGCCAACCCCTAACAGTCAGCAGCCTCGCTCCTTGATTGATTTTCACATGCATAGTATCTTCAACCACGAGCATGTAGGGTGTCTGTTCGCCCATGAATGGATCTTTTCTGAATATTGCCCAGATTGGATGATACTAGCCATCCAATATTCGGCATTTTTATTGTTGTTATTGATTTTAATTCTTAGTGGCCATCAATTGATTGGGTTAGTGAGTGTCCATCGGGAAGATCAGATCGATGGTCCGATCTCTCTGTTCGAGAGACTCCAGGCCATGATGAAATGTTTAGGAATATTACTCTAGGCCCTAGGCCCTAGGGGGTGTGGTCATGAAACAGATACAGCTGCCCATTAGATAAACAAGACTGGACTGGATCAGAACTGATTCCTTCTACTACTCAGTGAAGGCAAGTGGGCTTACTTCTATTGTGGGATTGCTACCGGCGTCTATCTTAGGCACCTGCTCAGAGCTGGCCGGATTCTCTTGGGGCAGTACCTCAGGATCGGCTTCTTTGGGTTTGCTCGCGCAACTACCCATCGAGTCTAAGGAAATTTGTGCGAATGGCAGGTGCAGAGATCTCGGGAATCTCTTATACAAGAGGTTCCCAGAATCATTATTTTTTTACCGGAGCACGAGATGAAGAGGCGAGGAAAGAGATGGATGGAAATGGCTCCAAATCTTAAAGAGAAACTAATGGTCAAGAAGAGTTTTAGGAGGATCTTGTGATTTTGGCCTCTAAGGTGTTCTGACCGTTGGGGGTTGGTGGTTGTCTGGAGTAAAAAGCGCGGGTATGTTTTGGGTTCTTTTGAAAAGCCTTTATGAACAAAGGAGCCTTTTTTTTTTTTTTCTTTCTTTTGAGGTAACAAAGGAGCCTAGTTAGGGATGTACATGGGTGCCCGAGTTTTTTATTTTAATGACTTTCCTAACTTCTTTGACCCAATAGAACTAATCTTTCCAACCCAGGCAAATGCACATCCAATACATCTAAAATAATTTCAAATACAAGATATGAGAAAAAATAAAATGCAAAAAAACAAACACACACAAGATTTGGGTGCGGGATTTGGTCCCTAAAGTTAAAAATAGAAAAAAAGAAAAAAGGATGGCACTGAATCCTCTACACCCAAGCTTTTAAAATAATATATGCTAGGTCCTATATGCAGGGATTTGGTTTCCGAGTTTCTCCGGGATCAAAAAATAAGCTCCATATCTGCATTTTCCGGAATAGAAAATCTTGATTACTCAAATGCTTGGATACCCATTTACAACTTTAGTTAATGATCCAAAATTATTTCTTTGTTACGTGACAAACTTTTGGTATCTCTTTAAAATATTACATGCAGAAAAGTTTGGAGTTCAGGCTAATAATATACAAGGGACCTTTGGCATCTTCTCAACACAATTAAATGACATCAATTTGACAGTCAAAGTAGAAAATATGAAATTGGTTGAGATAACTGCAGCATCCAACATTAAATGAATCTGCATAATTATTGGAGATAGTCAAGTAGACTACCATAAAGGAGTGGATATATGTCAATAATGTACCTTTGTAACAAGTTCAGTTACTGTTTCAATTGTCAACTGCGTAAAATTTCTTCCTTAATTTTTTCATTCTAAAAAAATAATTAAGAGAGTACATTAGCTGACATAAAATTTTACAAGTTTGGCCATTTAAGATTGGATGAAACAACATCTCCTTGTTTCTAAGAAACAGGGGATCCGGGCTCATTAGGATTATTGGGGTTGATTAATTTTCTTACAAGCATTTTTAATTGTAATCACTGTATTTGCAGGTATAATCAAGCATTTTAAAGGCTATAAAGAGATCTCACAATGAGGTACACCAAATATGATCTCTTTTATACAATGGAACAGTTCCTATAAGTTAGATAGATACATCCCAAAGCACTAGATCTGCTACATGTGTTATTCAAGTGTGATTTTGATTTATCTTGTTTATCATGTGGTGGACTTTTCGTTCATGGGCATGTACAAGACGACAAGTCATTGCGTCATTGATTCCGCATCATCTGGCAGGTCTGACTCTGAGTAATGGCCACAGGCCCACACACCAACCCATTCCCATGTCTTTAAATTTGCTGAAAAAATAAATCTCACTTATCCAAGAAGTGCTCAGAATCTCCAAAATGGCCTCTTTAAAACCATATTCACTTTCTTTGCTTATTTTCACTGTTTCAATCTTCTCTACTTCTGCAAATGCCCAACAACACTCTACTCTTCCTCTCCGTTTTGGGCAAAACGGCCAGTTCAAGATCTTGCAGGTAGCAGACATGCACTACGCCGACGGAAAAACAACACCTTGCGAGGACGTGTTTCCAGATCAGTTCGCTACTTGCTCTGATCTCAACACCACTGCCTTCCTCGAACGAGTCATCCAAGCAGAGAAACCAGATCTGGTCGTCTTCACAGGTATCAGTCATGCTCTCATCTTTTTGTTTGTGTACCCGTTTTTTTTCAGGAAATAGCAAGGATTGGGCAACTGCACAATGCTATAGGAAAATTCATGTTTGGTGTTATGGCATGAAAAGGCGCAAACTTTTACTAAATTTTTCGCATTCTTTGGAAAATAAATTTCTATTGGTCAAAAAACAAGAAAATTTTCCAATTTTCCGCGACACGTCTGATTAGTGATTTTGAAGCTCTCTCTCTCTTTCTTTTGTGTGCAGGTGACAACATCTTCGCGGCAGACTCGACGGATGCTGCAAAATCATTGGATGCGGCTTTTGCACCTGTGGTGCGGTGGGGGATCCCATGGGCGGCCGTTCTTGGAAACCACGACCAGGAATCGGCACTGTCGAGGGAAGGGGTGATGCAGCATATTGTCCAGATGGAAGGTACGGTTTCTCAATTCAATCCAACGGCCAGAGGAGAAGAGATGGACGGGTATGGGAACTACAACGTGGAGGTCATGGGAGCCGATGGATCAAGGATGCACAAAAAATCCCTTTTAAATTTGTATTTTTTAGACAGTGGGGATTACTCGATTGTACCGTCCGTTTCCTACTATGATTGGATCAAGCCATCTCAGCTGCTTTGGTTTCAGCAAACTTCAACTAAGCTTCAGGTATGTAACAGTTTAAATTTAATTCAAAACAGGTTAGATCAAGGCCATTTTCATACTTAAAAAAAAAAAAAACACATCTAAGATGTCATCAAGTGAGGGCATTTGAGAAAAATCTAGATGCCCTTTGGAAAGTTTACTTATTCTATGCATTTGATTAAAAAAGTAAAGTTTGAATGTGTTAGACCGTCTGACAGTTTTTGTGGGCATTTGATTTAAAGAAATGAATGCCTAAAATAGGGGGACATTTTATTGCTTTTAGGACAATTTTGTAAATATATATACTTTTTTATGATATGTTGAGTTTGTTCATATAATTTTATTTAATTATGATGTTTGGAAAGCTTTTACTATATTACAACTTTATCTATATAACTTTTATTATATAATGAGTTTTTCTTTTCTAATTGAATCGGACATACCCAATCATCTATTTGTAAAAGGGTTTAGTTGAAACTTTTCTATTTCAAACAAATTGATTTGCATTAGGTCTATTTCAAATAGATACTACTACTTATCAAACAAACTCTTTGCCTTTTGTATCAAGCAGTGGTTCTTATTGAAAATGATCATTGAAAGGAAAGGTAGTTGATTTTGATTATAAGAAACATAGGTGCTATTTGTTACAGATAAAGATCACAGCTTATAATTTTGTTTTACTTTGTTTTTGTACTTTTGTTGTAATGTTTAGGTTTTTTGTTTATTTGTTGTTACTTCTATGTCCATCCTTCTTTTTTACACTTAATATAATCCCTTTGCATAAAAAAAAAAAAAAGAGGAAAGAATATTCAGTCCCAAGTTGTAGATTAATTGGTTTAAGGACAGTTATGTGTGGAGTAGTGCTTATTCAAAGTATAGAAGAAAAGGGGAAAATAAAACTTCATGCATAATTTTACAAATAACCACTTGTAACTTAGAAAAATTAATCAATAAACCACCTCAAATTCCATCCTTTAATTTACAGTCATTGCAACTGTTTTGGTTGCAGAGAGAATATAAAAGTGATCTAGATGGTCAAAGAGAAGCCACTCCAGGGCTAGTATACTTCCACATACCATTGCCCGAGTATGCAAGCTTGGACTCGTCTAACTACACAGGGGTCAAACAGGAAGCAGGCATAAGCTCTGCTGATGTGAACTCAGGCTTCTTTGCAACGTTGGTGGAAGCAGGAGACGTGAAAGCTGTCTTCACAGGCCATGATCACCTCAATGACTTCTGTGGCGACGTCTCAGGCATTCAACTCTGTTATGCAGGTGGATTTGGGTACCATGCCTATGGCAAGGCCGGCTGGCCTAGGAGAGCGAGAGTCGTATTGGCTTCTCTTAAGAAATCCAAGGAAGAGGGAGGATGGGGAGTGCTTGAATCAATCAAAACTTGGAAGCGTTTGGATGATGAACACCTCTCCACCATCCATGTTCAGACCCTCTGGACCAACACTACTTGAGCAACTACTGGCAAAATAGAGGCCTGTCTAAACTGCTCCTACTATTGTTAAATAGATTTCACAACTCATCACTTGCACTATGTTGGTGTTTGCATTTGTGAAAGCTGAACAGATCCTATTGAACTTCGTATTACTCAAGTGTTTAGATCTTGGATGCATGCATCGTAGCGTCTTTATGCTGGAGTTAGAATCCAGGCATGTGATGTGAAAATGCCATTTACATATATAAACTTATGGAAGTGAATGTTGCATATGTAAAATTTACACATGTAAAATATAATATACTATATTTTTGAAAGGATGAATTTTTGAACGGTTTTGAACGGTTTTGAACTACATACGAATGATCTTCACATATCTCAAAATCTATAAATATTTAAGGGGAGATGCTCCTATGAGAGCATCTCTCACCTTACTATGAGAGATAAGGTGGGGTCCTCACATCCATATCCAATGCCAACAACTTAAATGTGAGGGCCCCCACCTTATCTCTCATAGTAAGGTGAGAGATGCTCTCATAGGAGCATCTCCCATATTTAAGACATTAAACTGATTACTTTGGGGTTTAATGGGCCAATAAATAATTTGAACAATTTGAATTTATTTTTTTATGCAAACAGGCGAGATCAGAGATGAAACCACAATTGATTCTGAATTCATCTATGAAGATTCAGATCCGAACCCAAATCTGAATGTGAAACGGAATCGATATGGTGTATTTGGGCCCAACTTAGAGCTTAAAAAGGGATCCGGTTCTGAAAATATATTTGAAATAAGATGTGGACTGAATTACCATAACTGGATTAAAGAGCTTCAACATAAAGATTTTATATATACAAGCGTGCGCTATTAAATGATATATGATTAAAGATAAGTGGGCTCTCAAATATGAAGATAACTCAAATTAAGTTATATAAGCTCTTAAAACCTATATAATATACATGTTTAATATGTGATTGTAGTCGCTTTG
Source organism: Litsea cubeba (assembly GCA_012931725.1). NCBI lineage: Eukaryota > Viridiplantae > Streptophyta > Magnoliopsida > Laurales > Lauraceae > Litsea > Litsea cubeba. The sequence continues at coordinate 70,099,512 of CM022951.1, read as the reverse complement.
GATTTGGATCTTGAGGTTTGAAACATACACGGATTCAAGCCTGAATCTAAATATACTGGGTTTTGTATGCATGGATCTAAATTTGAATCCAAATATCTCTAGTATCTAAAAAATAGGTCCTATACTAGCTTAATTCAAAACTGAAGATTTGAATACATAGATAATCAAATTTCCATTTGCAATCCTAGTGAAGGATCTAAGATGGATAGTGATACATATATGAGACCTTGACTTCACTAAGATTTAAATTACTAGGGTACTTATAGCTGGGCATTATTTTTCCATCTTTTCTTAATTCAATTCTCATTAAAAGAAGGTTAACAACTGATCATTTTTAGATATTCACTTTTGATTATCCATTTTTGACCCTTTTTAGAAAGTGCCTTAAAATCTCTAAAAATACCCTCAAGCAACAAAAAGTTATTGAATATTAAAATAGCCTTACCTGAGCTAAGAAAGGCCACTTGTTCCTCTATGATCAATCTAAGTACTTATTCTTATTACCCTAACTTTCTGAATTAAAACTGATTCAACATGACCCATGTAGGCCCTTCAATTTATCCTAAGAACTCTGATATTCCTCCAACTTTATCCCATGAATAGAACAAAGACAACTCTTGAGTCCTTTGAAATAATATACCAAGTCTCTTTTCATTGGTGTGGGTGGGGACACAGGCTGGATTGTTTTCCAAAACAACCAATGACAGCATGCAGGTGGGCCCATGCAAAGTCTATATGAATATTATGAAATATGGTCGGTCGTAACGGTCTGGAACACTCCGTCAACCTCCCTAACAAGAAACGGAAAAGTGGTTTGAAACAAAACCACCTAAAATCGAGAATTCCAAACCCTCTCTTTGCAATCTGCCTTCCTTTCTTCCTGAGACAACAAAACCCTAGCTGGGGAAAAGGGTTTAGGGTTATCTCCCCTTCCCTTTCTCTTGGTTAGGTTAGGGTTTCTGCGATCTTCCTTCGTTACAGCAACAATGCCCTCTCTCTTTCTCCTCCTCTTCATTGCCATCTCCCTCTGCTCTGCATCGGTCCGATCGGAATCTGATCCCTCGGCCATCAGACTGCCGTCCAATGGGGGCGCCGACGATCTCTGCGCCGGATCGGCTCCCGCTTCTTGCCCTGTTAGCTGCTTCCGCCCTCATCCCGTCTGTGGCGTCGACGGCGTCACCTACTGGTGCGGATGCGCCGACGCCATCTGCTCCGGCGCTCGCGTCGCCAAATTGGGGTTCTGCGAGGTCGGTAATGGCGGCAACGGGCTTGTTTCCGGTCAGGCGCTGCTCTTGGTGCACATTGTCTGGCTCATCGTGTTAGGGTTCTCTGTTCTCTTTGGCCTTTTCTGATATGGTTGGTGATTGGGTACATTTCCTGATTCTTCGATTCTTTTACTGTAATCTGTGTGTGTGCATTCTTGTATGAAAAAGAGGGATTTCTGCGGATTTTACTTTTTTTTTCCTCTCTATTTTGGAAATAAAGTGATTTGACTCATTTGTGGTATTTTGGATTAGATGGAGAATTCAGATTGTAAATGTTGAGATTGTCTAGAATTTTATGTTTGATGCCAAAATTCTGTTCTTTGGGCTCTTCTCATGGGCTGAATTTGGTGTTTCTTGTTTTTGGCATGTGCTGATAGGTTTTTGTCTTACAATCCTAGGCAAAGAAACAGAATTTTGAGGTTGATATGGAGGAAATATAAAAACCCTTCAAAAGCAATGCGGACAGGGGTGCTTTTCAGCTGTTTTAGTAAGGATTGAAATGTAGTGGGGCTAAATTTCAGGCATTAAATGGTTGAAGTTTGTCTCACATCTGTTTTCATCCCAGTTCCAGTTTTATCTGCTGCCAGTAACAATAGTGATTTTGATAGGTATATACATTCTTTGGTAATATTGCAGCAAAGTAGATATGGGGTGGCATGGAAATAAGCCCTTTAGAAGTTGGAGGCTCCAGTTATACAATTCATATGGCAAGGGGAATAAAAAATTAAAAATTAAGGTCCTCTCTTGCTATTTGATGTTTGGTAGCAGAGGAAATATGTTCATGGTTTTAAGAATTCTACCTGGAAAAATATATCTCCAAAATGCACGAGAACAGTTTCTCTATGCTCAAAATGGTAGGGATCCAAACATAGCTTATTTCTTCTTCCATAGTTTCAGTTACCTTATGCAACCTTGCTAAACTTTTGCATTAGTTCCAAAGGAACTCCTGTCCATTGTTATTAATGACAATTTTGTTCTATCAATATTCCAATAAACACATACAACTGCACATGAGGCAGTGGTTGCCCGATACTTAGCAATGTGCAGATGTGTTTTTCTTTTATAGGCCTAAAGATCAATTATTTCCCTCTCAAATTGCATGGCTGAAATGATCTTCCAAGAATCTTGAACTATCAAGTATTATGGCAATGGTGTATACAAATCTTCAAACATCCAATCCCCAGGTTCTCCTTGCTCTTCATGATGTGACATTGATTGTACAACGAGAGATTACCCTATTCCAATAATGTGGTACTCTTCACCTAGAAAATAATTGCTACCATTACCTTCTCTTTCTAATCACTTCCTGTTATACATGTCATATTGCTGTAACATCTCTCTCTAAAATCTTCATCTCTTGTGATTTCTTTCCCTTGTAGATGAAATAGTTTAGTGTAATTCTTTTTCCCTCCTTTAGGAACATGTGTAGTTCGGAGAATCTATCTTCTCAATATTGAAGCAAATCATGTACAATGTTGTACCTTTTAGACCTGATCATTATTTGACTGAATCGATTTGTTCCAACCAAAACTATTGATCCGTTATAACCAAAAGGTTATTATCACCCAGTTGCCCAGTATTTGCTTTCTCTTTGGTCTGTTTTCTATTTTGTCTTTTATATTACCTTGGTCACTTACTTGATAAGTTCTGGCGTATGAGTATGACACTCAGATACTTCTAAATCGGCTGTATATCAGTATTGTATCTGATACTTTTATATCTGAAGTTAATCTCTAGGATATACATGCTGTTTCTGGGCATTATAGCATGTTATACAGGAGTACAACACCCATTTTGATGGGTCCGGTGACATAGGACCTATCAACTATCATTATTACATGCATATATAAGTTATACCTTTCATGATTTGATTTTTTGAGCTCCTTTAGCTGCATGCATTATGATGCTGGGCATGACATGAAGGATCCACTTGAACAATGTGGCACCTGCATTTTATGCCAAAGGTCCAAGAGTCAAGGGGGACTCATCTACTAGCTTTTAGTTTCAGTCCATGTGGAAAATTATTTCCCTCTACTAAAAAATGCTTTTTGTAGCATTTTGTTTGTTCGCTTTTTTAGAGTATGAACCTTGGTTTAATATTGTAGTCTGTTATATCTTGTTTGGTTCTCAAAGGCCTAGATTAGGTATAGGATTTTAATTCAGAAAGTGAAGCCAAAACTGCATGTGGGGCTTTCACCCATTACATCTCAGAAGGTTGGTCAACTGCTTCATTAAAAATTATCATGAAACTTTAGGTTTTGCCATTTGAGGCTCTTCTTCCTATTGGTTGATTGGCATGGTGCAAGGCATGGGGCCTGTTATCTTCCTGTTGCCTGCTATTTCCTTCAGTTGTGAAATTGTGCATGATATTTTTCATAATATTACCTTCGATACTTGTATTTGATCATGTTTTGCATGAGGAATTGGGATCTTTTTGCGAGTTTGTTGCATCGTTGCTACATGATTGAAGCCCAAACCGGGTCATAGTATAGAATTTTGCTTCCCTCAGTTGGTCCCCAGTACCTCTTACCCTCATTCATTCTCAAGCACCAAGTCTAAAGATGGATGATGAATAAAGAAAAAGTAATTATGCATACTGAAGATCATTTATTATAGCTTTTGATTTATTAATCCTCAAATCATTAGTTTGCACATTTAAAGTGTTTCAATTAATTAATCTGAACATATACACTTACAATAGACAAAGTGCCCAAGACTAACTGAACAAGGAAGATCCATTTTCATTTTCCAGTTTAAATATGTTTAAACTTCTATCTTTTTATCTTATAATGAATCCATGAATGTGATGTCTCTCACTGTGAAGAGCCTATCTTATCATCTTACAAATGAATCCTCGAAAATAAGGTGTCTCACTGTGAAGAGGGCCCTCTTTTTTACATCTTGAGAAGTACGCTAAGTCAAATAAATTAAGGCAATTTTCTCTTCTAAGCCTATTAATTAATGTGACTTGGGCACACCTTCCATATCAACTGAGTGTCTAATCTGACTTTTTGTCAAGTTGTTGGGCCTTATTAGTGACTTAATGAGTTGCCTAACCTCTACTATGGTGATAGACCTTGTCAAGTTGTTGGGTGTTATTAAGGCTGGTAGTAGGAAGGATGTATCACCTCCCATAATTCCCTGCTATCAACTAGGCCCTTTTTATTAATGAATTTAGTTAGGAGGATGTTGGTAGCTGTCTGATCAACAAAATTGTTGGAGGATTCATTGCCTTTGATCAGACATTTGCTTTATGAATGCACAGAATTCTGACTGGCTACATTATACATTTATACATTTGTAGGACATTCAATGGATGGTTATCATAGAATTATGGACAGTTAGCTGCTCATGTGATGCCTTACTAGTTCACTATAACCCAGATGATTTGCACAATGTAATTTTACAAAACTTATTTTTTAAGGTAGATATGTTGCCTCATAGGCAAGCTTTTTCAAATTTTATTTCAAAATCAACACCAATGTCTGAACCTTGATTTTGTCCATGACAAGGGGGTAGCCTTACCACTGCACAAACAACAGTGTGTTGACGATCATACTACACTTAATTATTTATTCTTTAGTTAAAGAGAGAGTGTGTTAAGACATGGTAGCCATCTGATACAATGCATGTTTAATTAAAAGGCTACTGATGGAGAAGTAGTTTTTAGGAGATTTTTTATCCACGGGTCTCTCTTATCTTTTCTACCAAAAAAAAAAAAGCTCTCATATTTTGTTTGAGCATTGTTCTCAGCACCACATTACTGAACGAAGACTTTGTTAAAAAAGCCAAAAAAATAAAGAAAAAACGTTTGTTGTAGAAATGGAGAGATTGAACAGTCCTAGAAACCTGAACTGAGCTGGACCTTTTTGCAGCGCAGGTTAGGGCCGTGCAGCGCTGGTTAGGGTCGGGCCTGACTTCTTTAGATGGATAACTAATCAGTTGGCTCTTGCCCATTTATCGGAAGGCCCATGGCCTGGATCTGGACCTTCATTTTGGTTGACCCATTTGCAACCATAGAGAAAAATGGATCCCTTGTGCATGACAGAGTTTTTTTTTTTCCATTTATATATAATAGAAAATCATCCAAACGGGCTTGCCATTCTTAAGAAAATTGTGGGGTCACCAAGATTGAAGAATATATACATGTACATTTACATACATGTGCACGGCTCTTTTCTAAATTCCATGCATATTTGGTTCAATGGGCCTGGAGTCCAAGGCCCGAGTGGAGTCTGATAAGGGACCTAGCTCGGCCTGTTGCCAAGTCCTCAAACATATATTCCAGACTATTTTATCAAGAAAAAGTCTATGTGGACGGAATTTTGGAATCAGTCTTTGGACCGATCCCAAGGTTCCCATCCAATATTTGAATGGGAACCTTGGAATATTGGATGGGAATCTTGAGATGGGTCCAAAGACCGTCCCAAAATTCCATTCATGTAGCAGGGCTGTTTTATCAATGTTGCTGGCTCCACAGCCATGGTGGTGGCCAGTGTGTTATTGCATCACAAGTTGATGGGAAATATTCGCTGTGCATTTGGTAGCTGAGTCTGAGAGACCACGTCCAGTCACAAATGTCTAAATTGCTCTTCTTCATTCATCTCTCCATGTTTGGCTTGGGGGTTTTCTATTAGGCCTTTACACCAGATGGCAGCATCTCCCTGCTTCTCACTCTTCACTGGCTTTCAGAGAGAGACAGGAAACTACCCCCTCTATTATTATTATTACTGGTGCATTTGCCCCTGACGCATGCCATGATGAAATAAATAATATATGTTAACATAAAATTTAAAGGAAAATATAAGTAAAATTATCTAATCGAATCACCTAATAAATGATATTGAAAGAACTACTCAATTACATAAAGTAACGAGTCAAAGAAAATGAAAAAAGTTGAAGAATAATAATAATTTTTTATTTTATTTTATTTTATAAATGGTAACTGAAACTTCTTAATTAATTAAAAGAAGGTTAAAAAAAAAAGGAAAACAAAAAGGAAGAGATAAAAAGGAACATAAAAGAAAGATAAAACACAAAAAGAGAAAAGAGCAGACCTTTGTACCCCTATCAAAGCAAACTATAAGATAATATCCTCCCAAGGAGACATCCTCTCAATCTCCTATTTAGCTAAAGCATCAGCGAAGTAGTTGGCTGATCAAAGCTCATGGCGGAAGCGAACATTGAATGAAAAATAAATATAAATAATATAATATATAATGAAAGATAAAATATATAAAAAGAATAATTATTTTAAATGGTTGATGGTAACCAATAAAAAGAGTGAATTAATTTACAAAAGCTGTTCGTGCTTGGGCGACTGGATCTATTACTTAGTCCAGCGTCCTGATTTTTTGAAATTTATTTCATATTATATATATATAATATAATATAAATCATTGACCAGAGAGAGAGAGAGGAAACGACCCCATCTATTATTATTATATCGTATATATGGAACCTGTGAGTACCTGTGAGTAGTGACTGATTCTGGGAGGCAGCAGGGCCAAAGTACAAACTCCAGTAAGAAGAAGGGCAGGCAAAATCGCAGTGGTCTGTGTGCATCATCTCAAAGGTACTTATTACTATTATTCATCCATGCCCTTCATTTCCTCTCTTCTCTAAAAACAAAACAAGAGAAGAGATGGATGCATATTCATTTGGGAAGAGGGCGATCTTCCATCTTTATATAATTAGTGCCTAATGAGTAATGACACATGAAGTTAAAAACTAAAATAAAAAAAAAAAAAAAAAAAGACCTCATAGTATGAAATGAACTGAAATGATGATTTCTCTCTCTCTCTCTCTCGTTATTTATTTTTGGTGGTAAGGTCTTTTCCGATTCACACGATGAATTGACACTCCACTATTTTTGCGTACGCAGATAGATTAGGTTAGATTACATCATCAGTTGTGTGTATTGTGTGTGGGTGTGGGGATTTCACTTAATAAACTTGCTTCATCTCTAAAAGTCCTTTAATGCTTTTTTCTCCTTCATTGGATCGTGGAGAAAATTTGAATACGCGAGCTGGATTGAGCAATCACATGAAGAAAAGAAAAGGGGGAACAAAGAAATTCGTCATGATTCTAACTAAGTTGTATTCAATGGCTTCCTCACCAATTGCGTCAGCATTCAATCCATCTGATTCTGTCTTGTCTTCAGGAAGAAGACGAGTTCAGGAGGACAAAATTGATTTAGGTCTGTGGGAGTTGTTTTTGTATTTTTCCGGGATTCCAAATTCCTACCCTTATTTCTCAGTTTCAATTATTGTGCATATCCATTCGTGTTTTAAGCAGTCTAGCTAGGCCCATATCTCCTGTATGGCCAGTACTGCCATAAGATTTATTTATTCTTATGATGAAACATTTCGGGTTTGTTTGTTTGTTTGTTTAGGGCCTGTTTGTTTGCTTATAAAATACATTGCAATTGAATACATTGGAATTCACGGTGAAAGGAGCTTCACCCAAGAATTATTAAAGAGGTGAGGGTTGAAGGATATAAGGTGGAGATATTGATAAACCTTGATTTTCTTAAGGTATTGAATTACTACAGTGATAGTGATAGCTGGGTATTCATTTTCTATATTTCCTTGATTCAATTTCCATTAGAGGGGAGGTTAGTTATGGTCATTTTTGGATATTTACCTTTGGTTCTTCATTTTTTACTACTACAGAAATGCAATCCTAGGTATTCAATTGCATGAATGAACAGGGCATTAATTTATATTCAATTACAAGTTGGATATAGGTTATCAACTTCTTTTTATTGAGTCGTCAAAGTTTTTTTAATTTTTATATTTTTATGTAGGCGTGTTCCATTCCTCTAAAACCTGAACCTCTTAAAAAGGTCAAGGCATCAGCCATATATCGATATGTTTGTCTGCTTTGAATTTTAAGTGAACATGTCGTGCTCATGTTTACTAATTTGTTTGAATGATCAAAAGACATTTTTTAGCTAGCCGTAATATGATATGAAGTGTGACTTATGTGCCGCACAGGTCTAAAAGGAATGTATACTTTCTAACTGATGTGCGATAGCTGAAACAATTCTAAAATTCAGTATTGTCTTCATTAACTTTGCATTGGTTGGAATCTCGTGGTCAGACATAGTAACAATGAGTACACAAGGTGCAATTGAAAATTGCCTGGGATGGGCTGCAAGGGATGCATCTGGAGTTCTCTCACCCTACCAATTCAGCCGTAGGTATGAATGAACTAATTGCTTTCCTTGTTATGATTTTGTTTCTTTGGTTAGTAATCATTTTATGCAACTAGTTATTAGGTGAATCTATAGAAAGGGCCAGCCTCAAGATCACAATGTGAAACTGTTTACAATTGGTTTTAACGATTGAAATATCATTACTGGACCCTATATTTACCCAACTAAATGATGTTATTTATCGGCTGTATTGGCAAAATATCATGTTCACCATAAGAAACTGAAAATTGTCTATAAGACACTGGAATTCGTGTTTTCTTATTTTCATTAGCTGGCAATAGGTTAATAATTACTCATTACCTTTTAAGAGATGCGTTTTACTGTTTTTCTATTGTATAAAGGTCGATAAGGAATTGTGTCTAGAATGGAGGAAAAGAGCATCATCCAAAGCCTTGGGAAATGTGGCTATCCATTTTGCTTATCACAGATTGTATGTCAAGTCAGTCACTATTAATCTTTTGTTGCCTAAATTGATGTTTGATATGTGTGTTCCAATCATTTTGGACAATCCCTTTGCTCACCATGGATTATAAACCCACATGTTTGATGGTCCACACTGGTGATTATCATGACATTGGTCTTCAATCAAGGTGATTTTCGTAAGACTTGAGTCATCTAATCGGTGATACTTGAGATTCAACTGATCATGGGGCTCACATGATTGAAAGTCCAACTTGACTGTTGGGTTTATGTCTTGTATTCCGGGTTTACCGGATTGGTTCATTTGGTTAGCCAATGACCGGGCTTAGGGTCAAGGGTATTTTGGTCTTTGTACTGGGGCTTTCTTAGGGAATAAGAAAACGTAGATTCTATATACGTGTAATCTATAACCCTAGACCTAAGGTGGTGAATAGTAAAGAGTGAGTTCTCTTTTAGCTGTGGACGTAGGCACTCTGCCGAACCACGTAAATCTCTCGTGTGATTTTCTCTCTTCTTGTGTGTGGCTCGATTGTTGATTGCAGGTACTCGCGCTTCCGTACGCACGCGTACAACATTCACGATTGGCAAATACTCATGTTATAAAAACACCATCAGCACCTGTCCCCTTTCCAATATTTATCATCAGCTAATAATGAGGTTGGTTCAGTTGTTAAGTGGACTTGCCTGATGAGCGCCTGTGATTCAGTGCAAGAAGGCCATGCTACAGTAGCAATTATCTGGGGCATGTTGGTTTATCAGTCCAATAGTGAATGCTGAAAGGAGAAATCAAAATACTGCAGTATTGGTGATACACATATACAGCCAGTTATATAGCCTTTATAGACTAAACTTGTGAGCTGTGATGGTAATCTGAAATTTAGTCGTATTGGTGGCACACACATGATTTAATATTCAAAAGGAGTATTCCTTCACAGTTTGAAATTAACTCTGTATTGACTTATTCAATGCAATATTTTAAAAGATAACGTATATCAATATCCCTTGAGGACCCCTCTACAAACTGGTATGAATTGTCATTTGTCACCCAATATGACCTTGATTGGGTCTCAAGGCTGTTGCATGGCTCCATTTTGGAGGGTATTCTTTTTATTTTTATCTATTTATTTTTTTGGGCATGTGTAACCATTAATAATTGAAGTCATGTAGTTTTAATATTTAGGTTTTTTTTTTTTTTATCCATGTTGTGTGAAAAAGGTGAAGATTTACCTTTGTTTTTGTTCCCATAATGCTTTACCTATAATCTTTTACCTGCATGCAATTCTTATTGTTCATGTGGCTTCACTACATAGAGCAGAAAATTAAGAATTAAGAATTAAAGAGAAGAGGGGAAAACTATATCTATTATTCTTTTTTGCCTCATTTGTTTGATGTGGTTGTATTTTCATCCCTAGAGGTTTTCCTCCCTCTAGGTTCTCTTGATTTGTGTTCTTCCCATTTGGTTTTATTATGGTTTTGCGGATTAGAATGAGGTTTCTTGCTCCTATTCACTGTTTCTCTAGTGTTGGCTTTGCATTAAAGTATGCAGGAAACAACAGTGCCTTCTATGATTATTTACTGACTGGAATGAGAAAAATCATACAGGGTTCTTCAACCTGATGACATTTCCCTGAAAATAACACACTGTGGAGTTTGCTATGCGGATGTCATTTGGACAAGGAATGGACATGGTGACTCAAAGTACCCATTGGTACCTGGGTATGTACCCTAAAAGGGTACTTGTTATAAATCGTGAATTACTGGGTTTCATTTTTTACGATTCAAATCTCGTCCTTTCATCTCTCTAATTGATTTATTTATTGATCAGGCATGAGATTGTTGGCGTTGTCAAAGAGGTTGGTTCCAACATTAACCGCTTCAAAATTGGTGACCATGTTGGTGTTGGAACATATGTCAACTCATGCAGAGATTGTGAGTATTGTAATGATAGACAAGAAGGTTATTGCGAAAAGGGTTCAACCTTCACTTTCAATGCTCTTGATGTGGATGGCACAATAACAAAGGGAGGATATTCTGATCACATTGTAGTTCATGATAGGCAAGTTATTTCTGTTTCCACGCCCAATTTGCATTCAGTTTTTTGTTTTTTCATACTTGAGTTCCCTCATCACTACATTACTATTATTGTGTTTAATGGTTACATCATCAACATCACCACCATCATTGTTATTGTTATTATTATAATTATGAAAAGAATAGAAATGTCTGGATCTTGTCCTCTTTTTTCAAATATTTAACTATGATAACAGTTATCTATCTCCTGTAGAAACACATCTTAAATTCAATGGATCAGGTGTGTATCTTCAATAAAAAAAATTGATGTTCTAAACATGGTTCTAAAGCTAAAAGTAGTTTTCCATGGATGTAATCTGTGACCGAAGTGGTTGTTGTATACATTTTTCATCCCTACCAAGTTTTAGTTATTTATTTATTGCAATCTTCCATGACATATGGTGGTTGATATATTTTGCAAAGACTTCACTTTGGTGGTTTGAGCATTCACTTTTCCTGCTTTTTGCCTATATTATATATGTAAAGCAATTTGAGAATCCTATTATTCAAACAGGATCTAGTGATGACAAAAGAATTGAGTCTTGGAATCAATATACTGGGAGTATCCTGAGGTTTTTTGTATTTGTAAATTTATTTATTTTTCTTTTTAATTGGTGATAATTAGTGTTTACCTAAAAGGAGACAACCTCATACAACAATCAACAAGAAAGAAAAGCAGGGGTATAAGAGCATTATACCCCACCAATGATGATTACTTAAGTCACCCAAGGAAAAACTCTGTCCATTCCAAGCATCTGCCATATTATTGGCTGACCTGACGTCATGATGGAAAAACCACATCCAAAGAAGAGAACTCCTTAATCTCATTCAAATGTAATTGTAATCTCCATGAACTTGCTCCATGTTGTGAAACCCATGCCATCACATTTACTGAATCACTCTTCACAATCAGTTTACCTTGGAAAGAACCTGAAAAGATTCGAAGAGCTTCTAACATAGCCACTACCTCAGCGGCTCAGCCTCATTGGACTCCTTGGAGCCTTCATGCTTGGAGAACATTAGCAAAATTTTACCCTTATGGTTGCATAACACTTCTCCAACAGAAGGTGGCCTCTGTTTACCTATAGCTGTTCCGTCTACATTAAACTTTAAAGTGCCATTAGAAGGAGACCAATGAATTAATTTCCTCTCCTTTCTCAACCAGCACACCATCCAAGTTTTCCAATTGAATAAAATGTCATTCATGTTAAAGATGGAAAACTCCTTTCTAATTAAAGTCCACTTTGCAATCACCACCGAAATAAGGGAATCACCCAAAGACGAAGGACCCCTAAAAATCTTCTCTTTCCTTTCACTCCAAATTGTCCATAGAATCGAAAAGAAATAATTTTACAAAGGACCCCTAAAATACTCAATACTCAATACTCTAGGGCCCTATATGAAATTTTCATGGTCTTCGATGTTGTTGCATTGATACAATTCACCATGGGTCCCATTATTGATGTCATAATGAATGTATAATCTAGAAACTTTATAAGTTTCTAAAACTGTTTCTTGTGGTTCTTTGAATTTGACACTTGATTGATGTCAATGTCAGATTCCGTTAATTGTACCCTTAGCTCTTGCAACTTATAGCTTCAGTATCCTTTTCGTATAGCTTGCAGACCAATAAATATAATTAACCATGTCAAGTTGCTGAGTCTTGAGTAATTAATCTTGTGGATGATCTGTTTTGAATTGACAATGATTTACCATCACAAAAATTTTGTATCCAATTTGCTGCTGCATATTTAATGTTGTACTTGAGACTGAAAAACATGATGTGATTCCTGAAGTGTCAAATCTCATTAGTTCCAACACACAGGTACTGTTATAAGATACCCAGTGGCTACCCGCTAGCTTCAGCAGCCCCCTTGCTGTGTGCAGGAATTACAGTGTTTACACCCATGATGCGCCATAAGATGAACCAACCAGGTAAATCTCTCGGAGTTATTGGGCTTGGCGGGCTTGGCCATATGGCTGTGAAGTTTGGAAAGGCTTTTGGCTTAAATGTGACAGTGTTGAGCACTAGTGAATCCAAGAAAGAAGAGGCCATAAAAATCTTGGGAGCTGACAATTTTGTGGTCTCATCTGATAAGCAGCAGATGGAGGTAATGTATTCAGAAAACCATTGTGTTCAGGAATGTTTTGAGCTGGTTTGCAATTGTTAACTTCCATTCTGCAGTATATTCTTCATGACTGCATGTTAAAGCGCATATTAAAGTTAATGACGATTCTAACTACTGGTAAACCTTTATTTAGAAAATATGCAAGCTGGTTTTCGTTTAGGAATGCATCCCAGATTTCTAATTTTTCTCAATATGTAATGACGACTTCAGTTGCTTTCTTGGTGTGGTGCCATCTCTATTTTTCGTGCAGGGTTTGACAAAGTCCCTGGACTTTATAATAGACACTGCATCGGGCGATCACCCATTTGATCCATATGTGTCACTGCTAAAGAACGGCGGGGTTCTGGCCTTAGTGGGATTTCCAAGTGAAATTAAACTGAGTCCTGCAAGCCTCAATATTGGTAAATTTGTCTACCAACTTCAGTTGCATATAGCAGAGCATGTTGTTTGTTAGTAAGTTGTAACCTTGTTTGGTTATTCGTTAATGGCTCTTGCAGGAAGGAAAACCATTTCAGGGAGTATAACAGGTGGTACCACAGAGACACAGGAAATGCTCGACTTCTGTGCTGCTCATAAAATATACCCGGAGATTGAAGTAACTGATATTCAGTACATAAATGAAGCTCTGGAGAGGCTAGTGAAGAAGGATGTGAAGTACCGCTTTGTGATTGACATTGAGAACTCTCTGAAGTGATGATAGTCGCTGTGAGAACTCTCTGAAGTGATGATAGTCGCTGTGATACTATGCAGGAAATGGTACTTGTAGGAGCACTTCTATCTGAGTGTGTCTGATATGATAAAGAAACTGGTAGTGTTAATCTGTTTCTAATTAGTCAGCGATTTTCGTCTTCTATCCTTTTGTTTCTGACTTTGCTTACAGAACTGCTTTTTCTTTTCTTTTCTTATTTTATTCATCATCGTCGTCCTTATCATCATTGTCATTATTACTATTGTGGTTTGTTGAAGCACTTCTACCATAAACAAAATTCCTTTGTCACCTATTGAACAATGCTGATCCAAGAGTAGGATGGTGCCACTGCCAGGCGGGCCCCTCTTAAAATAAGGCGTGTGTATGAGTTCTTTATTGCACATTAATAAAATATTTATTATTATTATTATTATGAAATTATTGTTGTTGTAGGCGTGGCTAGTCTTATCCATTTATTATGTATTAATCGGGTTCAAAATGATAACTCTTGCATTTTGGAAGTAAAAGTGGTTCAACCCAAGCTCTAAATCACCTGGTTTGAGTTGTGAATCCGGTTAGCGGGGACAACATCCAATGAGGCTAGTTCAGTCGGTGTTAGCATTGGCAGGTCTGAGTAGCGACGATGGGGTCCAACCAAAGTCCAGCCTTGAAGTGAAAGGATCCACTCAAACCCTGAGGAGGCTCAGTTAGGTTGGTGGCTGGGCCAGAAATCACTACCGTCGAATTGCTACCCAGAATTCCAGATACTTAGCATGGTTGTTTCTTTATCGGTTGCCAAAGGAGGTCAGGATTTGATTGGTTAGTAAATACTAAATAGTAAGGCCTCCCAGGTGTTCATGGGCCTGGCTGAGGCATTCGTGGCCCGCCTCATTTTAATACAGGGCCAACAAGGGCCTAAAGTTCCTGACCTGAGCCTACCCTGCCTCAATCATGTCAGGCCCAACCCTGTGCATTTAGTCAATTGTGCCAGGCCAGGCCGGGCTTCCTGTCACACATTTGGGCTCAGTATCACTTCCGTGAACAAGTTTCACTATCAGCTATACTATTCAAGCCACGACTCTGCGCCTTAGGAAGTTGAGAGGTCTTGTGTTTGTTGACACTTATCTTCATAGGTCACCCTCCCATAGTTTTACTAGGTGCATGCATGTAGATAGGAGGATTTGCATGTGCCCCTAGGGATTAGTTCTAGTTTAGAATCGAGTGTCCCAAAGGCTCTAGAATCGAGTGTCCCTCAGGGCCCAAGGTCCCTGGGCCGGGCTGGCCTGGAGATACCTGGATTAGCATAAAAAATAAAAAACCATTTGAGCCGGGTTGGGCTTTGGGCATTCCATCACTTTATCCAAGTCCAGCCCAAATATTAAACAGGCCCAAGATTAAAATCCAGCCTGCTCAAGTACAGAATCCCACGGCCTAAACAGGCCCAAAGGAAGCTGACGTGCCAATGAATACTATTATATCCTAGAATTGCATTTTCTGTAATGATTTTCTGTCAGTTGTTTTTTTTATAAAAAAAAAAAAGAAAAAGAAAAACCCACTTCATCACATTTTTCTCATCAATTAGAAGATACTAACGGCCAGCCATATAATTCCATATCCTCTGTTCTCCATGGATTAGATGTAATAAGTGATATTATACACTTAAGAAGAAGGGCACCGTTTCAGGTTGATATCCGTCATTAGCCTTCCATTTTTAGAGGCCACTGATTTATGCCCAACACTATCTGATTGACCTCATCTCTACTTGGCGAGTATCCATGACCCAACTTATCATTGTCAGACCTAGTCCTGCTCAGCAAAAGTTCCCTGGCAGTGATTGCTGGAACCATGGAAACTTGACTAGAAGAGGGGTGAGAACCACCATTAGCTGTTTTGAGTGTCGATCCGGTCGTGCCCATCATTCCCCAAGTTCTCCCATGTTGATCAACCAACAATATGGACTTACGGCCACTCTCCATGCTAATGGTGTCCCCCACCAGACATCACACAGAAATCTATCAAGGTACAAAGGGGTCCAAAATCAAAATGACGGCTAAATAGAGGAAACCCCCACCTTGTCAGGACAACCCACGCAATCTTGGTCAAATATATCACATTAAAATTAATTAACAAAAGCTGAATTCAATGTCTTTTATCTGTTACTATGTCATCTTTTTAAAGTCTTGAGCTTGGGAAAATACATGACCCGAAGCTTGAATCATTTACTGTAACAACTCATCTCCAGATATATTTCTTTTTTGATAAAACCTCCGAGATATTTCTTACTGTAGGCTCCTGAGAGAGCGAAGCACGGTTGTGGGACATGGGGTTTGTGATTTGAGTCTCTCCTTTAAGGGGAAAATAGAAATAAGAAAAAATAAAAACAAGGTAGCAGTAGCTTCAAACAAACAGTTTTTTAGTACCTGAACATCAGGAAGAGGAGAAAACCTTGATTGCAGGAGTGATAAACATTATCATAACTGGAAAAAAATAGGATGGCCACATGCAGGGTATCACAATTTCTTATGTACCAACTAAAATTAAGTAACTTAGACTACCTCCAGGCTCCAGAAATTGTGTTCAAAACACCTTTCCCAAAAAACAAAAAAAAAAACATTGGCATATTGATCCCTGCACCATCTTTCAGACAATTTTTTTTAACTAATTAAGGTTCAGGATGTTAATTAAGAAAAATATCATTAAACAAAGGACAAAAAGAAGCTTTGAATATAGGTTTGCCTGACATACATGAAAAGAACAACTCCAATTCCAGGTAGAACTAAATAAACATGGAAACTAGAATCAGCCTCCCACAAGATATTAGTACACACGTAGCTGAAAAAAGTTACCTTCACAATTTATGTAGGCTCCAAAATTCAACAGCATCATCAATATTAAAATACATCTTGGCTTCTGTGTATAGAAATAGTGGACATGAGTCTCAACGACTTCCAGTCCCTGCACAACCAAATTTATTTGCCTATGAAGCGATGGACCAACTTACAAAATGGAAAGAGAAAGTAAAAGAAGTACAACACACACACACACACACACACACTTGATACTTGATACAAAAAAAAGGCTTCGAATTTGAATGTGGGATATCTCTTTCAGATAAATAAGGTTTGATGCCTTTATTAAGGCAACTTGTTCAAACATATAGGCTACATACTGCATTTTGGCAATAAAGTGAAGTATCCAATAAAATATAACACGATACATTGCTTATTTTGAAGTATCCGGGTATCAGAACAAGTAGAAAATAATTTTGGCATAAACAAAATGGAAGGAAGAACATCTCTCACAGAGAGAATTTCAAGCTTGCAAAGCAAGACCCCACAGTTTATGAAGAACATCCTACAGATAAAAATACGGAATGGAAGAAGAAAAGTTGCATTGCAAAGGAAAAGAAAAGGATGACTGGTACCACACTTTTACACATTTTGGAGTACCAACATTCACCATGGATGCCATATTCAGTGTCTTTAAGTAGACCAGCAACCAGCCAATTTTAATGGAGAGTTCAGTCGAGTTGATCCCATCACTAGGTTGACTGAGGTAGACCCATGATATTATCACGATGTCATAAATAATAAATAGAAAGTACATAACATTAAATTGTTGAATATAAAATCATCATAATCATAGAATCCATATCCTATCAATCTGATTTGGAAATCCTCAGTTTTGTGGATTTACAGACGATACCTGTATAAAAACCAACTGGTAATACAGCTTGCATCCACTATATGCTAAAGGGTTAGCACAGTTTAGAAATAATGCTTTCACAGGACAAAAGAACTTGAAGGTTTAAAGCCATTAGAACATCCAATCATATAAATTAGCAAAATTAGAAAATCGCATTCCTCACAGTAATCACTTTCGAATCAAATCTCCAAAGCAGCATGTCATAGCAACCCAGCATTCATGATAGTAATATTCTCAATGCTAACGATAGAATTCAGCATGTTTAATGATTTTACAAACACATGATCATTTAATACACCAACACAAGCCAGCAATTTTTTGAAAAATAGAAACTTCACATATAACAGAATGATGTGCTATTAGAACATCAATTTGTTTTTAAGTCAGACATAGAAACCAAACGTTTGGGGACTACAAAATCAGAACAAAACTAGATATGGTATAATAAAAAGTAACAGGTGCTTCAATCTACCTCAGTACAAGCTTTTGAACATGTTCTCTAAGGGCGCCAAGTTGCAGAGGCAACAATTGCAAAAGAATCAATATCCAAGATAACTAGGATCTCCAATATACTCTGCAATCTGCTCTAAACGCACATTGAGCAACGCGTGGGTATCTGCATCCCGAACCACCCCTGTCTCTCTCTCCTTGTCACTCTCCACCAGGTTCCCGAAAACCCCTTTATGCTTCCCATACAATACAAGAACAGGGCCTCCACACTTTGGAATCGCCGTTTCAAGAATCTCCTGATCCACCCCTTGGATGAGCTCCTTGTTTTCATCCATTGAGATGTCACAGGTAGTAGGGCCAACGACATCCATAACCACACCCTTCTTCAAGTACAGCTTTCCTCCTCTGAAACCTTTGTTAATAATTCTAACCCTAATATGACTGGTCAGCCAAGAAGCGGGTGATCGCACTTCTTCCCTGCGGCGGCTACTACCATTTCTATTACTCGACTGAGACTCCCTTCTATCACGTTCCCCTTCCTCAACTCTCCTTTTCTTTTTATCCTTACTTCCATCCTCCTTGTCATCATCTCTCTTTTCTCTATAACCCCTGCTCGCAGAGTTCTTTCTATCATCTTTCCCACGGCTCTTTGTTTCCTGCAGTTTCCTCAAGAATAACACTTCTTCGAAGGAACCCACCTCTCCAACCTGGTTCAAACCAACCCTAACATCCTCCCCACTCTTCAACAGCTTCAAAACAACACTCCCAGATCCAGAATCACTATCCGATTTCTCCACCACCTTACCCTTCAATCCAGAATGCCGACCATCAATAACCCTCACAACTTTCCCAACAAACACCCCCCTCAGCTCCCTTGGCACGAGTTTCTCGTCGATTCCGACGACGTGCCGGGTCCTCCCATCAGGGCCTACTGGAGCGACGAGCGGCGGATCCGACCGACGCCCACCGCCCTGCTTCTGCTTCTGCTTCATGTCCGGGAGATCAGGAACAAACCCTAGCCCTTCCTTGTTGGCCCGCCGCAGATACTGCGGCACCTGCACGTCCTCCTTGGGGTTGCGCCCAATCCCCTGCCCCTCCGACCACCCGTACCCGGCGAGAACGGCAGCGCCGAAGGCCTCGACGGGGATGTCCTTGAATTCTTCGAATCCGCGGTCGTCGGGGAGATTGTTCAGACCTTCCCGGAGCTTCTGCAGAGACACCTCCTCGAGGGAAGATGGAGGGCCTGAATCGGAGGGTTTCCGGTCTCCGTTCTCCTTGGCTCTGATAGTGAGGCCGTAGGAGATGTTGGCGGTCGGATCGGGGGCGGAAGAGGGGTTCTCGATCTCGAATTGGAGGGCTGCCTTTTCGGATTGGAGGGAGGAGAGATCGAGGTTTTGCATCTTCTTCTTCGTGCCCGTGTGGAGATTAAATGTGTTTCCTTTGGGAGGGACTATAATTTGGGGATTTAGGGTTAGGGTTTTGGAGGCGTCGAACTCGGTGACGTATTGTGGTTGGGCCTGGGGTTCGTGTTCGTTTTCATGATGGAATTCGGTGAGGAATTGGGGTTGGGATCGGGCTTCGTGTTCGTGTTCGTGATGGGATTTAGGGTTTGGTTTGGAAGATGGGGGTTTGGGTTTGGGTTTGGGTTTGGGTTTGGTTTTTGAAGAAGAGAGGGAGAAAGAGAAGGAGAGTTTATCCGACTTGCTCATGGTTTGAGATTGATCGAAAGAAAGATTGAAAGATCAACGGATGCCAGAGCCTATACAAGGAAGAAGGGGCACTTCTGCTTGCGCTATGAGATTGATCGAAAGAAAGATTGAAAGATCGACGGATGCTAGAGCCTATACAAGGAAGAAGGGGCACTTCTGCTTGCGCTGTGTAAACTTTAAAACAAGGGATTTTTACCAAAAAAGTGCCCCTATACACAAATACGTCGGATTTAATCAGAAATACACGAAAATGACCATTTTGGTGTTCGTACAGTGATTTTTTTTACTCTTTTACCCTCCTTTTATCGAACGATATCGTTTTCAATCCCACCCTTTTACCCTAAAACCATCGAAAGATTTTCTGCTCCTTTCTTCCTCCTTCCTTCTCCCTGCATTGCGGCTCTAGCTCTCTCGTTCCCTCTCCCTCTCCGATCACTACTCTCTGTTTCCCTCTCCACTCGATGCCTGGATCAAGCTTAGACTTTAAAATTTGGGCTCAGGGTCGAGCTTGGCAATATGGGTTCCATCTCGAACTCAGGCCAACCCACATTCATCTCCCATCATCTTTTCTCTCTGGGGTTGGTATTACAAGTAGTCAGAGAGAGAGCAAAGCTCTAAAAAATCTCTTCGCATCCATCTAGATCCAAGCCCTAGCCCTAATTCTCACTGCAGAGATCGGCATCTGAATAGCAAAAATCCAATATGGAAGAATCGATGGGCATGGGAGACTCTGGCTCGTGGGCGTGAGCTATCGTGCAGATCTCACCCTACACTTTCTCCGCCATTGGAATCGCCATCTCAATTGGCGTATCGGTCTTGGGAGCCGCTTGATTTGAATTCATTCTATCCAATCTTTTCTTTTGGATTTCGGGTTCTGAGAATTTTTTTTTCTCTTTGTAACATCATCCGGGGTATTTTTATAATGGGAAGCAGTCTGATTGGTGCTGCAATCAAAGCCCCTCGCATCACTTCCAAGAATCTCATCAGGTCTGCAATTTTTCCTCTTCAACTGAAAAGATCTAATGATATTTTCATTTATTTTGTGCCACTTTTCTTTCGAATAATTGGATCAGTTTTAAAGACGAGGATCTTGTTTGGTTATAGCATCATCTTAGCTCTTCTTTTTTTTTAGTTCTATGTCTCTGTAAATGTGGGGTAGATGAAATATAGAATGTTGAATCGGAACCTCATATGTGAATTGCAGCTGGATCTGATTTCACATATATTTTTTTTCAATCTTTGGGTGAAAAAGATAACTCAAAAGACGTGAGAATATCACTATGATATGAGCAATACATAGGCCAATTGTGATTCATGAGAGGTGTTTCTGATATGAAGGTCAAACATGATGAGAGTGACCCTCAGAGTGCAGATTTATGGATGGTTGGAGCTTTCAAACCTGTTTTTTATTTTATTTTATTGGAGAGCCAGGATGGTCAGTTAAAGAGTTGGGAACACAGCCTTTTAAACTCCGCACCTTATGCGAGGCAAAGGATGAGTCATTTGGTAGTGCAATCCAAGCACATCCACTTTATGGAACGTTTATAGACCAACCCAAAGTTTCACTAGAAACCATTGAGGAATCTTGACGAGAGCATGTAGCAAAGTAGGAAGGCTCTCATTGTTTCAATGAGAAGGTCGCACATTCGAGGCATGTTGGCTATAAAGAAAGCATTCTATAAATTTTGAGAGCTTATTTGTGGTTGAAGGCTGTATTCACGAGTCAAATGGTTTTTGAAGATCAAATGCTTGGATTATTCGAACCTTTTTTACGAGCCATGTATTGCAACTATGACAAGTTTAGAGGAAGTTGTTGCCCATTCTCTAATAGGCTACAATAGACTTTCATGCTTTGAGTCTTTTGGATGTTTTAGGTTATTTAGTGTGCCAGTTTAGTAAGTGGATGATTTGGCCGATACTTCAATAGATTCTGGGGAAACTTCGATATGTTTCTCTGCATTTCAAACTTGGTTAGATGTAAAACATGGAATCCTAAAAATTAGAATGGAGGGTCTGAAAATATGGTTGAAGTTGAACCCCTGATTAGATGTAAATTGGCTTCTTTTAGTAGTGCTTAAACTGGAACCAATACTAGGGAACTCGTGACCCAAGTGTAGAATATGCGAGCGGCAAACCATACCTATTCGGAAAATGCATTTCTGAATCAAATCCGTGAGCCTTTCTCATTTTTATGCACCCCATTATAAAGTCATTGTCATATTTATTATTGGAGATAAAAAATGGCGAAGAACCTATAAGTAATTGTAACGATATCGTTATCAGAAAATTTTAAAAACTAGATTTTGAGTGACTGTTATCGAGCTACTTATACTGATGTCATCCATGACATGCGCGACGGAAACCAATAGCAGAAGTGTGGATATGATAATTTGAGATTTTCAACAAGGCATGGATTCTTCTACTCTTGAATCATGCTTTTCATCTCCACCACTTGATGACTGCATACTTCCACTGTTGCCAGAATCCATGGCTTTCGATCTAAGAAAGAAAAGCGAAAGAGAGGGAGACAAGAAGAAAGAGGAAGAGAGACTCTCACTTACAACAACATGAAAGAGAATCCTGTAATACAACCCACATGTCTTTTGCAACTGCCATCATAAGAAAGAACCCATATCTTTAAAGTTGTGATCTACCCACAAACTTTCTGATAGTGACTCTTTGTAAACTATATGAAGTAAAAAGAAGTGATTGATCTGTCATCTGTGAGATGGAGTATGTGGTAAGCAAGGATCAGTTGTTTTCTACAAAAGGGAGCATTCCCATATTTGCCTCCTGTTCGTGTTTGGAGTTAATTTGGGGCACAAGCCCACAGCAGTAACAATAAGGTAATCAAGTTGAAATAATTAATAAAAGAAGTTTATTTAACCAATAACCTCATTTTCAAATATTAGCGACATAGATGGTAGTTGCAAACTTGTACTATCTCTTGGAGAGTTCTAATTGAGTAATGAATTAATAAAAAAAGAGTCAACTAAGTCTGGATTACTTACTGTTATTATGCTGTCCAGCCCCAACTTGGTTTAACTCTAATCAGTCTCCCCCTCATACTCAATACCATCTGTGAATTATACAACCTAAACTAACCATTGGATTGAACCGCAAAAAAATTGTACAGTCATAAAACCTTCCAAGTTAGAGGCCTTCAAAAATCAATAAATATAGGGATATCTGATGGGGGCTGATTTTCTTGCGCAACACTAGTCACCTTTCCAATCCCCTACCCACAATGATTGCCATGCTTCCAGGTGGGTGAGAAATGCCTTAATTTTTTTTTTTTAGATTGGATTATGCCTAATCTATTGTTAATTTTTTGTTCAAACTTGAGAGAGATATCCTTGTTGGGTTTCCTTCTTATATGATTGAAACCTTGGGATATGAAGAGATTCCTTCCTAATTATTTGGTTTCCGATAAAATAGTGAAGGCATTTCTCACCATCTTTCCTGATTTTTAGAGGCAGGTTTCACTTTGCTGAAAAAATTGAGAAAGAGAATCCTCTCTGGGTCTAGTTATATTTGAGCAATCAAAAACACAAATAGACTGATAACCCAAATTTCGTTTGTGAGAAAGAAATTACAGAAAGAATACTTTTGGGGTTTGAAAAATTGGGTTAAACTTTCCATCTTTGTTTTTAGAGAGATCCTTGGTGGGTTTATATGTATATGTTGTTGGAATCTTGAGATAGGAAAAAAAAGAGGTTCCATCTGAGAATTCATTTAGAAAAGTGAAGGCCTTTCTAAGGTTTTCCATAGAACCTGCAGTAGTTCTCTCTCCCATCTATCAATTTCATATATTGGGCAAAAATGAAAAATAAGATCTACCCCGATCTCTTCTCTGATTTGGGGAGAAATTTGCCCAATCTCGCTAAAGCAGCGAATCGCAGTGAGTCCTCATCTCTATTCTTTCTTTTCTTTTCATTGTTTTTTTTCCTTCTTCCTTAGGTCTGCAATCCTCTCTCTGCAGTCTTTGCAACCCTATCTCTGCTGACGGATTTTTAAACCACGTCAGGTATGACTGTTTTTTATTTATGTAACTGTAGGTTGTAAATTTGTTTGTATGACTGCAGATTTCTTTAATTTATTTTTTGTATATGTTGCGCATGCTGTGATCGTGGTGGTGTGATTGTGGCAATGGATAGATGGAGGGGTTTTTTTTTACGGTTTCAGTGGTGGCTTTTTTTAAATGTTAGAAGATCAACTGGTGTAGACCAATTGGTGGGTTTGAACCATTTGATGAGTCTACATTGATAGACCCAATTAATTGGTGATTTTGAAAATTTTGTGGTGGTTTAACATGTTGCCAACTACCAAGATCTGATTCCATATGTCATGTAAAAAACACTTGCACTTCTCATGGATTACATTAGCCAATGCCTAATACACTTTTAAGCATTGTGCATCAACCTTCTACAGTGTGATAACTCCAGTTACAAGTGTAGCTCCAGTTAAAAGTCTTGCAACATATCAAGTCTCGTCCGCATTGTTTAGTATTTGTGTTGTCACTTTATGAGATAACTGATTATAACAAATTTGGAAACTATATGATAAGAATGGGCCTAGGAACTTGAACCACAATATGATAGAAATGGGCAGATATTCCAATTTTTTTTCTTGATCGGATTGCAGGCCGAGTGTGGTGGATTGTTGAATGGGTTGTTTGACTTGGAAGTTGGGTTCAGTCTGAATGAGTTTTGAAGGTTGGATTGGAGATTGGTGTAGGTTGGTGTTGAAGTTTGAGTCCTAATAAAGAAAGACTCCTAAATAAATAGAGTTTCAATCCACTCGTGTAATGTTTCCTTGGGTTAGGTTGGATTTTCACCTAGTGATGGTAGGAAATTATTAGAGCTTAATTCTCTTCAAAAAGGCAGCATCCAGAGAGGTATCTTCTAATATTCATTTTTTTTATGTTTTTTTCTTTTCATTTTTACATCTTCATATGGTATGACCAGCTTGATTGTTTACATCCTCACCTCAGTGGTAAGAGGCGTCAGTTGTCACCTGACTGCCCAGTGTTCAAATCCTCATTACCGTCCTTTAGAGTTTTCAGTCTCACTGTCCTTGGGATTTGAACTCTCCAGTCATTTTGGTGACATTTTATGACCTTCAATCTTTTGGGACACAAAAACTAATGTTGGCTTTTTTTTGTCTTAATCCTATGAAAATGACTCATTTAGCCCATAAATTCCTATTTCAACATATTAGAAAGGTATCATTAATTTCAGGTCATTTGGATGTCATTTTGGGACTTTTCGCTTTTTAGCCTACTTTGGCCGGTTCCAACTTATTTGACCCAGAAGCCTATCTATTGTACCTCACTTGCGACATAACGTCATTAAACTCATATGAGGCCTCCCTTTAGATTTTAATTTCAGGCTTGATGTGCATATTACTTTGGGTTGTTTTGTGTTTAAAATGGGTTGAAACGGGGGCGATGGGGCCCCTGAATGGTGGTGGGAATGTTGTTTGGGCTGATTTAGTGTTTGATTTATTAGGAATCAGGACCAAATCTGAAGCTATTTTCGTGAATTTTTTTTTGGAGACTACCATTTACTTCAAACTTGAATGTGAGTCATTGTTGTACGCTTTGCTGGACTATGTTAGAAGGATGGGGGATTTTATATTGGTTTGATAAGATTAGCATAAATGATGGTGGTTGTCGTGAAGCTGTGGAGGTGAAAGTTGCATCCAATAAAATTGTTGGATTTTTATTACTTTCTATCTAGTATATGCCCTGTAATGTTGTTGGTTTAGGATTTTGAGGATAGTTGGGAAATGGGGTTTTCCCATGGTTCCTTGATAGATAATTGGAATGTGACTTTTTTTTTTTTGTTGATGGTCATTCAGACCTCTTTGAAATTTAATTTTGACTATCATCCTGTGTCTTTATGTAACACCGATATATGTAACACTTATAATTTCCAATACATAGTTTCTATCGATTTGCACTTTTTTTGGTTAGTATCTCTCTTTCCAATAAACAATCTCTCTCTTGATTTACACCTTTTGGGTTAGCATAAATTCCTGAATCTATAAATCCCCCCCCCCCCCCCCCCAAAAAAAAAAAAAAAAAAAAAAAAAAACCCACTCTGTCATTTCAGGTATACATTTGTAATAGTTAATCAATAATTTTAATGAATCATTATAATCCATCATCTAATGTGTACTTCTCCTGCCATGTATTTTGCAGATATTTACATTATAGACATGGAGTGATGGTGCATGGGAAAGAGTATCCCATGGAGAAAAAGGATCTTGCGTGATGGGTTGAGACTAGATGTTGCCATATACATGGGTGATTTGTATGAGAATGGTTGCCGCTGCACATGGAATGTTGTCATGTAGAAAGGGTGGTTTGTGTTTGGATGTAATGGGATTGAATGCATTGTAAAGACATGTTGGGATGTTAGTGTTGGAATGTAATGATGTTATAATGATGTTGGGATGTTGGAATGCTACATTTGTAATTGAAACTTGCACTAAAAAATGTTTTCCTAGATGAAAGCAGTTGAATGTTGAAATGGTGGGTGGTGGAATGACAAAATTTTTTCCTGGATATTGGATGGTGGAATGGTGGTTTTTTCCCAAGGTGTCAATCTAAATGAGTATTTTGTGAAATCTGAATTTGTGATCTTATTAATTTTTCTGGAATTCAAATGATTATGAATTCTTATAATAATTGTGACATGTTTTAAATGATGGACCTATTTGAATGAATGTCCACACTGCATTGGAGTTTCAGATGTGTCCAAAGAATACGTTACCATTTTGTATTTGAGTTTCAACAAAAAGGGTGCTTTTTGACTTTTGCATCCAGCCACTGAAATTGAAACAAAAATGGAGGGCCATGATTGAGCTCTCTCATATAGTTGGTGAGAGTGTCTCTCACGTAACACCTCCCTTTTTATTATAATACTTTTTTCTTTAAAATTAACGATAAACCGAATCAATTCATAGATCCCATAAGTAAGGTTAAGAATAGCAACAAACATAAGAAAAAACATTTTGGCATTGCAGATGGGATGATCTATAGATGGTTTTTAGGGTGGAAAATCTTTTGAAACTTGAATTCCTACTCATACGAACTTGAATTTTGTACCCGACATTATTTTTTGATAACGATATCGTTACTATCTTTTATAGTTTCTTCATCCATTTTTTGTGTCCAACAAGAAAATAATAGTGACTTTATATTGAGATGCATAAACAATAAGAAAGGCTCACGATTTCACTCAAAATCTAGTTTTCAAAAAATTTCTGATAGCGATATCGTTACAATTATTTATTGGTTCTTCGCCCATTTTTTGTCTCCAAGAACAAAATGAATCAGACTTTATAATGTGGTGCATAAACAATGAGAAAGGCTCACAGATTTGGCTCAAAAATACATTTTCCTAATAGGTGAAGTGAAGGTTCGAACCCTCAAAATGAGGGTTCGAACCTTCGGACTTTCTGGAATTTGGCCCAGGAAGGCAGTGAAGTGAAGGTTCGAACCCTCAAGATGAGGGTTCGAACCTTTGGACTGTCTGGAATTTGGCCCAGGAAGGCAGTGAAGTGAAGGTTCGAACCCTCATCTTGAGGGTTCGAACCTTCACTTCCTTGCGGTCCTAGGCCAAATTCCAGAGAGTATGAAGGTTCGAACCCTCGTTTTAAGGGTTCGAACCTTCACTTCACTGCCTTCCTGGGCCAAATTCCAGAGAGTCTGAAGGTTCGAACCCTCATTTTGAGGGTTGGAACCTTCACTTCATCTATTAGAAAAATGCATTTCTGAGCCAAATCTGTGAGCCTTTCTCATTGTTTATGCACCCCATTATAAAGTCCGATTCATTTTGTTATTGGAGACAAAAAATGGGCGAAGATCCAATAAATAATTGTAACGATATCGCTATCAGAAATTTCTTGAAAACTAGATTTTGAGTGAAATCGTGAGTCTTTCTTACTGTTTATGCATCTCAATATAAAGTCACTATTATTTTCTTGTTGGACACAAAAAATGGATGAAGAAACTATAAAATATGGTAACGATATCGTTATCAAAAAACAATGTCGGGTACAAAATTCAAGTTCGTATGAGTAGGAATTCAAGTTCTAAAAGATTTCCCACCCTAAAAACCATCTATAGATCATCCCATCTGCAATGCCAAAATATTTTTTCTTATGTTTGTTGTTATTCTTAACCTTACTTATGGGATCTATGAATTGATTCGGTTGGGTTCATCGTTAATGTTGCACTGCTAAAATGTTTTTATGTTTGTTGCACCCATCGGCAATGGAAGCTTGATGGCTCCAAGATAAAAGATTGTCGTTGACACCTAACTCAAGCCTTGAAAGAGTCATTTGAAACCTGACGTCATCTATTGAAGGAATTAGAGAAGCCTTTGAGGCACAAAACCGACTTATGCGTGCACATATCAAAAGCGGAAATTTAAGAAATATGTAATTGAAGGTTATATGTCATGTATTGGTGATCACTTGCTGTATTTTAGTTTACATATCATTCTGGGCGTAAATGATATTGTGAATGAACCTGTGTTTATGTAGTTTAGAACATGAACATCCAGTGTAATATCCTGTGATCAGCTGGGTGAATGAAACATTTGTCACACACATGACAAATTTCAGGCTTCCTTACAAAACCCGTCTTCTTTGAATGTGTTAGAAAATGCAAATTTGAAGAGTTAGGTTTGATTGAACTTCTTGGTATTAATTCTTGGTTACTTGTAAATAGAGAAACATAATTCATATATAGTCATTTAGCCATTTAGCAGATCTGAACCCACTTGGTTGAAAAAGTACGCGACTGCAAAACTAACCAAACGCAATTGTTTCCGTCCAAAAAAATGCAAATTTAGAGTGCGCCATATGGTCTTTGAAACCCCAAAATCTCAACCAAAAAATCCATCGGGAAGTGGACTAATCAGCCCCCTAAACAGGGGTACTCGGATATGTTTTCAAGAAAACAGCAGATCTGAACCCACTTGGTTGAAAGAGTGCGTGACTGCAAAACTAACCAAACGCGATTGTTTCCATACTAAAAAATACAGATTTAGAGTGTGCCATATGGTCTTTGAAACCCCAAAATTTCAACCAGAAACTCCATCGGGAAGTGTACTAACCTGCCCCATAAACAGGGGTACTCGGACATGTTTTCAAGAAAACAGCAAATTTGAACCCACTTGGTTGAAAAAGTGCGTGACTGCAAAACTAACCAAACGCGATTGTTTCTATCCAAAAAAATGCAGATCTAGAGTGTGCCATATGGTCTTTGAAACCTTAAAATTTCAAACAGAAACTCCATCGGGAAGTGGACTAACTAGCCCCCCTAAACAGGGGTACTCGGACATGTTTTCAAGAAAACAGCAGATATGAACCCACTTGGTTGAAAAAGTGCGCGACTGTAAAACTAACCAAACGCGATTGTTTCCATCCAAAAAAATACAGATTTAGAATGGACCATATGGTCTTTGAAACCCCCAAATTTCAACCAGAAACTCCATCGGGAAGTGGACTAGCAGGGGTACTCGGCAAGCTAAAAAAAAAGTGTTGGCGAATCCCAAAGGTTCGAACCCTTACAGTAAGGGTTCGAACCTTTGCTTCGTAACCTTTCTGGGCCAAATCCCAGAGACCACTAAGGTTCGAACCCTTACAGTAAGGGTTCGAACCTTCACTTCGTTGGTCTCCTGGGCCAAATCCCAGAGAGCATTAAGGTTTGAACCTTTGCACACAGGGTTCGAACCCTCACTTCTTTGCCATCCAAATTTTTTGAAAATATAATTTTGGGTGAAATTCGTGAGTCTTTCTCATTATTTATACTTCTCATTATAAATTCATTGCCATTTTGTCGTTCCACACAAAAAATGTACCAAGAACCTATAATTAACAGTAATGATTTCATTCTCAAAAAATGATGAAAATAAAATTCTGAATGAGATTCGTTAGTATTTCTCCTTGTTTATGGTTCTCACTATAAAGTCATTGTCGTTTGGTTGTTCGACACAAAAAATGATGAAGAATCTACAAATAATGGTAACGATATCGTTACCAATATTTATAGTATATTCATTGTTTTTTTGTGACAGACAACCAAATTACAATGCCTTTATACTGAGAAGCATAAACAAGGACACAACCAAACGGTATTATTCCCTTTCAAATTACTCTCTCCTTCAAAAATTTAGAAAAGACATCTCTTGTTAATGTTATTGATATGAGTAACAATTGGGTCACTTCTCTTATAGAACATTCAGAGGTTTTTATGTATGACCATTGACTGGCCGTTAATTTTTTTCCCCCAACCAGACAGGAGGGGAATGGACAATGTGGTTTATAAGTCAACCGGATTTCTCTTTTTTGGAGTTGTGGCACAAAAAGTAAACCTACACAATGTGAAGAAAATAAAGAACTGAGATTTTCCATATCAACGTGATATGAAACTTCCATTGGAGCAGTTAAATGCAACCAAAGTTAACTGCAAGTATCAGTTACATTCAATCATATAAATGTAAGGTTATAAATTGATCATATATAGGCCGGGTGGTCATACAGGCCATGAGGTTCCATGGTAAAGACCAAGAACCTAGATCATGATCCAATATAATCTGGATTGTTACCCATTTGTTACATTGATTGCAAATCAAGACTAATTTGGACCATGAAGGCCTGGATGACATCATTGTTGTGTTTATGGATGAAGTTGAACAGAAGGAAAAATGAAATTCAAGAGGGCATATGAGTTGAACATATTTGAAAGAACTTTGAGTGGCATCCAACCCTATCAATGCGAAACATGAGAAAATAAGACCATCACAATGAGTTTATGAGTTCAAGTAGGAAGATTCATAATCTAAGTGCATTATACAATTTAGAGTTTTGAGGGTTCAAACCTTCGGGCTCTCTGGAATTTGGCCCAGGAAGTGCAAAAAACATGGGTTCGAACCCTCTTTGTCTCTGGAATTTGGCACAGGGAGGTTTGAAATTGAAGGTTCGAACCCTTACAACGAGGGTTCGAACCTGTCTTTGTCTCTGGAATTTGGCCCAGGGAGGTTTGAAATTGAAGGTTCGAACCCTCGTTGTGAGGGCTCGAACCTTCTTTGTCTCTGGAATTTGGCCCTATGAGGTAGTAACTTGAAGGTTCGAACATTGGAAAAAAAACACTTAAGGCAATAACCTGGTGTGCAAGGCATGGAATATGTCACATTTGCAAATGGCAATCAACTCAAGAACATTTTCCTAATCTTAATGTTGTAGCTAGCCCATAATGCTGCTAGATTCGATAGCAGGTCTGTGAAGGCTATGGTATAGACTTGTCCTTTCAATAAAATGGCTATGGTATAAACCTGAAACCTATATTCCATTCCCCTCATTCCATTTCATCTTGTAATGTAAAAACTTGTAACATTGGTCAACAGTCCATTATGTTCTATTTCTACAACATTCATTTTCATACACACAACAATTGGATACAAAGTGTTATATCCAGTCCAACATACAAAGTGAAATCATGAGTCTTTCTTATTATTTATACATCTCAATATGAAGAAACTATGAATGATGGTAACGATATCGTTATTGGAATATAACCTCCATGAGCCTTTTTCTTGGTTTATGTATCTCAATATATAGTCAGGGCCAATCTCATTGCTGAACGGGAAAAAGTGGAATAAAAAATTCTAAAGAATTGTAACGATATCGTTATAAAAAAAAATTAGAAACCACTAATCTCTGTAACACAATTGCTCCACAAATATCAATTTCAGTACAAGGCATTGAAAACTGATTTGGGATAAAGAACAAAACCAGAACAGGCTTTTCTACATGACAAATGGGTTGGAAACATGGAGTTGAAGAGGGTAAATTCAAATGGCCTTTATTTCATTTCAAATTGTTAGATAATATGCTTACAAAATTATGGAATGTTTGGAACACAATAATTATTCTAGCACACAAAGGTCATACACCCTTTACAAGTAGATTGGCTTCAAACAGAGAGCAATCCCTCCCTCATACAAAGTATACCCGATAAGGACCGCTTGATCTGCTTCCATATGTCAGCTTCAACATTTCAAATCTGAACAACAATGTGGACAAGTTGAAGTTATATCTCATCCAAAAAAAGAGGAAAATGATGATTCCTCCTCTTGGAGGTGGATCTCTACATGTCTGTCTATTATGACCACGCTTCTTGCAATGGAAGCATGTTACTTGTTACTTCATTGTCCTCTGTAATTAGTATCCATAACTTAACCATTAGAAGTGACATCAGCCGGTACAATGATAATCCTGCCAAAGCCAGTTCAAGAATCAAAATTGGCAAAGATGCAAACTAAAAGATAGAAAAAGATAATCAGTTGCAGCATAAGTACCACAAATATGAAGCTCTAATCAACTGTGTTGATTGAATGCAAGGAGGAAATGTTATATTTCAATGTGACAACACAATTTTTACAATAAGGTAAGGATTAAGACACAAAATTAAGCCATATGATCACATTGAATACAAACTACACTATTTACATGAAAAAAGATTTAAGAATGACAACCATTTATATTTCTAGGAACAAATACACTTAAGCAAAGATGAAAAACTTCATAACCATGGTCATGCCCTACCACTTACTTTACTGTATGTTTTTTGTGGATAAGAGATGTTTCCTTCAAAAAGAGAAGTTTCCTTGAATCGGCCTGCATCACCTTTGTGAAATTCTTGATAGGGGACAGCAAATGTGATTGTTGTTGGTTAACAACAAACCTGATTGTTGTTTCTTCCGAAGCTAGTGGAAGAGACATCTTCCATTGAGACTGTCAATTTAGAATTGAAAAGTTCACTGTGGGATTGTGACAAGGCCTAGGATCATCACTACTTGCTCTAATTGAAATTTCTCCCTCAAAAGACCTTTTTTTAATCAATATTCTTCTTCTAGCCTCATTCCAACCTTTTGACTTCTTGATAGTTTTTGCCAAAAAACATTTTATGAAATGTTTCTTGCATCCGATTCCATTCTAGCAACTAATAGTGCTAGTAGTGAAAATGCATACAAAAAGTGAACATCAACAGCACATCTGACCACCTTAAGAAGCAATGAAGCATCCAATTGAAAACCAAAACTGAGAAAACATGAGCTGATCAGTATACCTCAGAGCTGAAAAAACCCCAACCATGTGTGCAAGTCATTCGTCTACAACTATAAAGAAATTCCTCCAAGTCAAAAAGAACGTTGCAAGGGAACATCAATTCGGATCAAGACAACTGCCATCCATCAGTACTACCGAAGCCAAATAAACTCAACTAGGCAACCAACGAGTTCATCTTGACTCTGATTATTTAAGCACACACACATTGAACTTATAATTCAAACAAGTTATTTTGTTATGTGTGATTATTATTCTAAGTTGAGATTAAAATTGGGCAAATAAAATTAAAAGTGGCATTAGAATTCCTTTTGTCCTATTCACCCCCCCCTCTAGGACTTATTCATTGAACCTAGTTACACTTTCAGGGTTCATCGTTAATGCCGCACTGCTAAAATGTTTTTATGTTTGCAATCCCCATAATGTCTTTGTAATTTTGTACTGTAATGCTCCACCTTTTTTTACTAATCTGAAAGCCTAAAATTATGTATCACCCAAGCCAAGCGTCTCAAAAGTTTTAAGTGAGTTTTGGCAAAAAAAAATCATGTTTTGGACAAGTAAAGGTGAGAAGGCAAGAGCTTGTGTCTTCAGACCATGCATCATACAAGCTTGAAACCTTTAAGAGCCATAGGCAAGTGGGTTTTGGCGTAAAAACCATATTTTTGACAAGTGCACGTGGAAAGTCCTAAACTTGTGAATTTTTCATATTTAACCAATTCTTCTCACAACTCATGTCCAAAAAATCCATAACCAAGCGAATATTGGCCTAAAACCTGGATTTTGGACAAGTCTAGGTCTAAACCTTGAACATACAAATTTTGGACTGCAAACCACGCATCATAGAAGCTTAGGCTAGAATGGCCACACGCAAATGAATTTTGGCTTACAAACCATATTTTGAACTAGTTGAGGAAAACAAACCCATGAACTTTTGGTTTTTTGTCTCAAACCAAGCATCACACATTGTCTCAAACCAAGCATCACACAATCTTAGTATAGAAAGGTCATAAACAAGGTAGTGGAATTTACAAAAATCCAAATCAAAAACAAAAAGATACGAGAAAACGCAGAAATTTTTATTATTTAATTCAATTTCTCTCATTTGTATTACATGGAATCGAATGCTTTGGCCTTTGTGGGTGCAAGTTACAGGGATTTGTGGGTTAGTGCTTAGGTGACCTCAGACTGAGTGAATTTACAAAAGAAAACATAAAACTGAAAACTAACTGCAAATTACAGGGGTACGTAATAGCCGATTGCTACAATTGTAGTCGGTTAGTGCTTGGAACAGACTAAATTCTCTCCTTCTTTCTTCCTGAAATGGTTGCCAATGGTCTTGAATTCCCTCTCCCTGTGATTTTGCATGGTTTATCCCAGTAGTTTTTTATATGAGATTTGATTTTGGCCAATTAGGCATCTTTGAGATCATCACTTATTTTACAATGCTCGATGCTCAGTCGCCTTCTCTTCTTTGCAACGTGTCCGCCTTCTCTTCAATGCCCAGATGGTCAATGTAAATCTGATGCAACGACAAAACACCCATATCAAGAAAACTAATAACATGAAGAGAAACCACCTGACTTCATCCATTAAATCAAGCTGAAATAAGGAAGATGGTGATAACAGGGGAAGAAGGAAGAGCAAAGAAATGATCTCAATTGAATCTTAAGTTTCAACAAGGAAGAAAAAACACCCATCAACTAAAACTATGCCTATGTAATAAAACAACATCTGAAACAACGATTGGAGAGAATGCTCCAACACTTTCCTAGTTTTCATTGAACTAAATAAACATTTGCAAGACTGCATTCTTGCCCAAATCAGGAAAATAAATTTGACTTAAAAAATAGTTGCAAGTACTCGTTGGGTACAAAAAACATTTAACTTAGTAAACATTTGCAAGTTCTGCATTTAGATACATTTAACCCAACTCTAGTAAACAATTTCAACTTAATAAACATTTGCTAGGACTAAATAAAGTCTCCATATCCAACTCACAGTTTTGTGGATGCCCGGCTGTCCATTTTTTTTTACCTTAGCCTTCTTATGAAAAGGAATTGTATAAAACTGCAACTCATCATACATGTCTGAATAGTTGAGATTGAGGGTATATGCAGGAATTTACAATTAATGCAGTAATTTACAAGTTACAACTTTAAACAATTTACCTTCCTAACTGATGCCCAAAAGAAAGCTAAAATGTCAGTGAAAATTATAGTTGCTTAGACGGAGTACAATAAACAGACCCAACATAGAGTGTTGGAGTTATGTAGCTCCACAATTTCAAGTTATTGCAGTATGAAGTTTCACAGCATGGGGTTCTGAAGCATGAAGTTTGTTGAAAAGAGAGATGGTATGGGTTGCAACTAGTTCCATACAAAATATTTTCACATCCTCAATGGAATTTTCAGCAAAAATATTGCCATCTTCAAAACAGAATCTTTTAACACCTGTACCTCAAATTTCCACAGCTGTGACCTGCAAGCTCTAACTCAAACAGTATAAAAAAAATCAACTTGGAGCATGTGTCTCATCACATGTAACCTGTACCTGAATAATTAATGAATGATACTTAGACCATACATCTCATTAAATGTCCATAGTAAACATGAGAAATCCACATTAAGTATAAAAAAATATAAGAAAGTACTTGCCTTTAAAAAAAAAAACATTTAAGTAGAAAAATTATTCAGCCTTAATATCCATTCAACATGCAAGCAACTTTAAACATAAGAATACATCAAATCTCAATACCACACATACATTCCACCAATACATCAAATCCCAACACCACCATTACGTTCCCCCAAAACATCAAGCCTCAATACCACCAATACATTCCACTAGTACACGATGAATGCAAAACAACTATTTCACACAGCACATAGTATAATCCACATGAAAAGAAACCACTGCAAATCACAAGCATTAAAATATGTTACATGTCCAAAATCTCAGTGCTCCTTTATACTTCCTTTCAACTCCGACCCTACACATACAAAACATTATCAAAACCAAGACATGCCATTGTGTATACTAAACATTAAAATCAATGTATAG
The DNA here is from genome assembly GCA_012931725.1 of Litsea cubeba. Taxonomy (NCBI): domain Eukaryota; kingdom Viridiplantae; phylum Streptophyta; class Magnoliopsida; order Laurales; family Lauraceae; genus Litsea; species Litsea cubeba. The sequence continues at coordinate 70,063,654 of CM022951.1, read as the reverse complement.
GATAGTTATTACCATTGATGTTAAAATAAGATCAAGTATTTGAACAGAACATTATTCTTTCTACTAAAGCTACACCATGAACAATTTAGCATTTGTTTGAACAGAATTATGAGGTAGGCATTCTAGTACAGAAATGACAACTAAAGCTAGCCATCTTTCTCTATATGAGGTTAGAATTTCTAGTCCAATTAAATCCCCTTAAAAAAAATTTAAGATAAATATGCAGAGTGAGACTTATGGATTTGAGAAGGAAAATTGGAGGATGGCATGCAATGGACTGGAGGTTCTATCTACATGCAAATAAAAATAGAGTTGTTGAAAGAGGATAGTCTATAAACACTAATGGTACCAAATATTTGGTGGGAAGCATATATAATATCATTAGAATGAGTTATGAACAAACCAGTCTGCCACTGCACCACCAGATTTCACACTCAAGCTTTTGGTAGTAAACATGTGAATTTCAGCACCATCACTCTAGATTTTAATGCAGAAAGACCCCAACCACAACATCCAGTTATAAAGATGCAAGTAATTGATAGGTATGTACATTTATGGGAAAAAAATTGATAAGGTATGTACAAACAAATGAGAAAAGGGCAAAGAAATCAAGGCTTGCTAGTGTAATAACCCTAGAAATATCCAAAATATAAATCTAGTATTATAAGCAGCAATATGTAAGATATAACCAAGCAACAGAACCGATTCCTCTGAGAGCATGATCTTTTACTGAATGATATAGAAGGCCAAATATTGTCAACCAAAAATGAGTGAATGCACAGACGGTTCTGTTGGTTATCTTAGACGCTGACACAAATCAAATATCTGTTTTCTTTGGGGGAAAAAATCAGGTTATGGAATGTTTCCTCAAGTATTTTATGACTTCACCAATATCTGAAGCGAAAATGAGCATACTTTTTTTTTATTCCAATTAAAATGAATTAGTGAATAGCCAACTATGTCTTCTGGAGTCACAAGAAACTGCGGAGGTGGCGATTGATTCCTGAAAGTTGAGAACGAATTGCAATACTGTCTAAGTAAAGAGTCAGTTGTTTTTCTGTGAACTTCTAAGTCCTAATAATTATATCTATGAAAGAGTCAGTTGTTTTTCTGTGAACTTCTAAGTCCTAATAATTATATCTATGAATCAAAGATTTGGAAGATAATAATTATATCTATGAAGCAAAGATTTGGGAGACATTTAGCACGTGGTTTTCTGTTGTGAGCCCATCAATAATTTAGAAGATGTTAGATAGACTTTAGTGGAACAAAGTGTAATCACTTTCTATTTTTTCAATATTTTATATTATCCTTGGTGTATATGAAGACTACGATTTCGTAAGAACAAGAAAGTCTAGTAATCATTCACTAAGGAGGTGAAATGGGTGAATTTGAACTTCTGGAAGTACAATATCAAATATATGATCGGAGTTCAATGAAAAGCAGATGATGTCCAAGGATAATGTGTTTGGGGAATTTCATTAGTCGCTCCTCAATTATGCATTATCATTTATATATCAATTCTACATTTAGCTGTCTCATTATTGATTCCTTTCACTCCCATTTACGTTTCATTCACAATTAAAGAAAACATTTTATGAATGAGATAATAAAAGGTCAGATTTGTGACTTAGGACCTCATTATATATATAATGAGTTTTCTCCATCAACAGTTTTCTTGATTGATCAGAGACTCCTATCTTCACAATATTGCAAACTTAGATTTTCTGCAAAAGCTAGTTTGCAGATTGGTGTGTGCAAACTGCCCTTAAAGTTATGACGACTCACATGTGATATGGCAGGTGTGATCAGGTGGAGATGGAACTATAAATTGGAGGTTGGGGTAAAAAGCAATCTATGAGTGAGAAAACAGCTGATGACAGAACAGATAATTGCAGTGGCTGTGGCAAGGCCATGAAGGCTCTATGTGGAATAGATATTGGACGTGGAAGGCAGGTGTGATCAGGCAGCAATGGAACTGTAAATTGGAGGTTGGATTGGCCAATTTGTAAGGTGGGCTAGCTTTGTTACAATGATAATTAAGAAGTCTTGTAAAAAATGATAATTTCCCACCATATACATAAAGTGCATTTGATATAATCAAAGAGATAGACAAGATCAATGAAAGAATTCATCTCAACACAAATCTAGTCTGATGACAACCTCCTTCCTCCTGTGATAACCAAAGATCCTATTATCCTAACAAATACAAAGACAGTTCCATTACAAAGGGAAGCAGAGAACCAAAAACAAGGTCTCCAAACGTATTAAAAAAAATCAAATGTTGTTAACAAATTGAAGTGGTAAGTATCAAAGTTCTTGTCCATATCAGGTAAACATGTATTAGCACATAAAAAGAAAGAAGCAAAAACAAGTTGACAAAGTTAAAGCATTGAAATTGATGCCAATACACTCACCATCTCCCTTGAGAACAAGAGGAGAAGCTTCTTTGGAGAAGAAACGTGCTGGAACAGCATGGTGGTGTTGTAGAAACAAAATAAACTATGAAACCAGAAGCATCAAAATAAACATAATTAGGCAAGCAGGCAACATGAAAAGAACAATCTAAAAAGAAATTGAGCAATGTGAGTACAAATACATACAGACACTAGTAACAATAAAAACAATAAGCATTCAGATAATGAAAGTACCAGTGACAAGATCACAGATATAACTCATGTTTCTATCACTTGTATCAGATTCTCTTGTTTGGTGATGCAAAACAGTTTCCACACTGGAATGTGTTTCTACTTCTTATGTAAGACTGCAGAACATGGCTCTCAACCTTTTGGTCCCAGTCTTCTTTCCCCAAAAGCTATCAAATTTAAACTTAACATATCATTCTACCATGGAAGTCAATCCCATAATATATTCAAGAAATAATGGACCCCATATAAATCAAACCCCAATATATTTAGGCATTCACCCTCTGAGAATCGATTGCTATATACTAACTGATGAAATCTCAATCCAAACGACATCAAATCAGAGATTGATAGGTCTTTTTTCAGATCGGGCATTTCCACAAACACATATAATACGAATAAGAACAGAAAGAAAGATGCATTTCTTTCATTTTGAAATCGATAACCTGTTTGGATCTGGATCGGTTTAAAAGACGAGAAGGAATCGCCGCCATCTTTCTCTGAAACTGTTCCACATCAAAGCAGAGGCAATATAGAACTGGGACCACGAACGTTTCTTTCCTCTTTTCGCTCTCTGTAGTAACTTCATTTACATTCCAAATCTTATTTACCTATTTTTCTTTATATTCCACTTATGCTAGCGAGATCGCTGGTGTTGTCTAGATTTCCAACACTGGGATTTGGATAAACAATGGATCCCACCCCTAAAACACACAATTTTTAAAAGGGAACAAACACAGAGCTAATCCGATCTGAAAGAAGGAAGAAACACCCTCCCAAAAAAACACAAAAATAGAGAATCCTTGTCCCTGCTATTCCATCCCAACACCCCAATTTTCTCAAATACCCACTTCATGAGTTCCCCAAAAATCGTGACTCGGCTTTACCCCCACATGGAAATTTCAGATCCAACCCAATCCCAACAGAGATGCAGAACTACTTAAATGCGTGTAAATCAAAGAAAGGGGGAAGAAGATAACAGCATAAGCCGTTGAAAAAACAAAGAAAAACACTAAAACAACCAAGACCCAGATGTGAAATCGTGTCAATGAACCTAGAAAATAAATTCAGATGAGAAAAGAAGCTCACGGGATCGCTTGCAACGAGGCGAGACATCCGATCAGAGACTTTGAAAGCGTGCCGAGAACCGGCCCAAATGATTTTCATGCCTTCCACATCGAATTGGGCTTTGTTCCTTTCATGTGCAAGGTGATCTACTTTCTCCATTGCCGGCTTCTTCTTCTTCTTCTTCAAAATCCACCGAAGAAAATAACGTGAATTGACCTGATCTTTCTCTTCCTACATGTAATGTAGATGACGATGTCGTTCGAAATAAGGAGGGTAAATGTGTCAAAAATCACCGTACGAACACTAAAATAGTCATTTTGGTGTATTTCACACTAAAACTGTATAATACGTGTTTACGGACACTTTTTTGGTAAAAATCCCATGTGAAAAGTCCAGTGATTGAAATAAGGGATTTTTACCAAAAAAGTATCTGTATATTCGTATTATACGAATTTAACTACAAATACATTCAAATGTCCATTTTAGTGTTCGTACCTTAATTTTGGACGGTTTTACCCCTCCTGTATCGAACGACATCGTTTTTTATTTTCAGAGTCCCTTCTTCTTCGTAACGAGAAAGAAAGAAAGGAGAGTTTGTTTTGTTTTTGGAGTGTGAAGCCCTAAATCCCTCTTTCTTTCTCTCCTCTCTCTGCTCCAACTCCAGCTTCTCCCTCCAGGCCATGGATTCCAGCTACGTCGCCATCCTCCTCCGATCCGACTGCTTCGAGCACTTCCACTGCAATCGCACCCTCTCCATGGGCATGAACCTTAACCATGTGTCCAAGCTCATCAAATGTGTCAGCAACGACGACATCATCGACGACGCCGACACCATCACCTTCATTTTCGAAAGCCCCCGTCCCGTTGGTACTCCATCTCCTCCATCTTCTTGCATTGCTTTGTGTTTTGTTTGGATGTTTGATTTCTTGAATCATCAGAGCTTTCTTGAAATTTTAACATACAAGTTGTGAAAATTTGTATGTTTTGTCTATGTTACTGTCAGATTTGATTTGGATCATATGGTAAAGCCTATTGGACATATGTTCTGTTATCTAGCTGTGTTATCTTTCTGAAATTGTTCGTTTTTCATGGATTCATTGACCTTTTCATTAATTAGTATGTTGTTTTGAATTATTTTTTCCCCTCTTTGGATATGTTTTAGTCTTTACTTTGCAGAAATTTGGTGGTTAGGGACTCTGTCTTTGAATTGCTGATCGTTTACCATCTCTGTTGTTCTTTTAAATCCCATATACAGAATCAGCAGTCTAGATTGTTTCACTCACATAATTCCTCATAAGTATATTAAACTACTTAGCAAATTGAACTGTGAATTTTATGAGGGAACTCGTTTTGAATTGACATTAGTACTATGCCAGAAACATGTTTCCTGTCAAACAAAAATAGCTTGTGAATGCCACAGTAGTTTAAATGATGATTTGATGGCTAAATTTAAATCCTATCAAGTAAATAAAATATTTGCAAGAAATATGCAAATTTTACTGGAAAGTGAAAACTGCTTCAGTATTTGTGTTTTAAATATGGCAATGGTTTGGAATATTGTATGGTGTCCATGTACAAGTGTCATTTGCTATTGCTTTTTACCCCTTTCCATATCACCTGTAGTACTTTGGAAAGCCCCCATCCGTACTCTCTCTCTCTCTCATCCATCTTCTTTCATTGCTTTGTGTTTTGTTTTGATGTTTGATTTCTTGAATCATCAGAGCTTTCTTGGAATTTAAGCGGAAAGTTGTGAAAATTTGTATGTTTTGTTGTTTTTTCAAGGTGTGGGAGATTAGAGTGTGAGAACTTGTGAAACCTATGGAGTTGTATTGCCCTGATCTGAGGATTTGTGGATTGGAGGTTTTGTTGAACAACACTACAAGAAATTGCACTTTTCCCGGCGTTTTTCCCCGGCGCAATAAGAAAACGCCGGGAAAAGTATAACTTTTGCCGGCGAAATACGATTTTGCGCCGGGAAAAGTATAGTTTTACCGGCGACATTTATTCGCCGGCAAAAGTTATACTTTTCACGGCGTTTTTTTTATTTTCGCCGGAAAATATCCATTTGTCCCGGCGGTTTTTTTATTTCGCCGGAAAATGTCCCATTTTTCCCGGCGTTTTTATTTTTCGCCGGCAAAGGTTACATAATTTCCCAGTTTTCCGGCGTTTTTCTTTTTCGCCAGCAAAGGTTACATAATTTTCCCCAAGGCGCCGAATGCCCTTTTCCTTTCGCGCCTTGATTTGGGACTCCCCCTCTAATATATATGTCCCATTTTATTTCGCTCTTCCCTCTCACGCTCTCTCCCTCTATGGCCCATCCCTCTCTTGCTCATTCCCATCCTCATTCCCATCCCTCTCTTCCTCTTCCCGGAATCTCTCTCTCAGGCAGCGCCCACCCCCCTTCAACAGGTTCTCTCTGCTCCATCGCCAGACCCATCTCGACCCTCCCATCATCTTCTCCTCTCCATCGCCGGACTGTGCGTCGATTCGACTCCACGCCATCGCCCAGGTGCGTTCTTAGCCAGCGATCCCTCAGCGATCCCTTGTTCCTCCAGCATTTATGGTCCCCTCTAAGATTCTATTTGTCACCGATTGCTCAAAGGTATGCTTTTTCGGATGGTCCCCTCCACGATTTTTCTATTTTTTTTTTGTCATGTTCTGGTTGTGTGCTTTGTGCCCTTGCCATCCCTCATACTGAACATCTACTTTCCATATCATTTATTGCATTCTAAGACGGATTTGCATTCAACATATAGTGGCATAGAGCAACTTAACACAGAATGCTAGTGGCTGAGACCTTCCCAGCATAATGTGACATGAGAACACATGCCAAATGGAAGCAGAGAATGAGAAGTTGGTTCCGGATCTTGTGTCTCTCTCTCTCTCTCTCACTATGGAATAAATACCAAATCAACCTGACATAGCCATATTTAATTACAGAAAGAACTGCTGCCATAGTTTTCTCCCAAAAATGTTCAAAACCCAAACTAAATGTAGTCTTTAACAACTATGACAAATCAGTAGAATATCTCTATGAGCATAGGTAAAAACTGTCAAACAAAAAATTAATTGGTGCTCTCACTATCAATCATCAGTCAAAAACCAATATCCACATCTCTAGTCTATGTGACAAGAATTTTTTACTTTGTTACATAAAAATTCATCGCTGTTCCTTGTATCGGTACTGGTTTTGTCCATGCCTACTTCTTACTTTTCTCATTGGCACATGAGTTCTGATTCAAGCTATTGGAGACGGCAGAAGTAGCTATTTCTCCATATGCTATTGCGCTTGTTTCTTGTGAAATCATGGAGGCATTTTTGAAGGTGGATTTTAGTTTTTTATGTGAGACAGGGTGTTAAGCTTTGGAGTTGCTTGCATAAGAGGTTGCAGGAAATGGATGTAATCTGGTTGGGTCTCTAGCTAGTCTGGACTTAGACTAGCACTTTAGGGGGTTGAACGTGACTCCAGATAACATTTATTTGGACCTACACAAACCCAAATCTGGGCCCTGACCATATACTTAATCCAATTTCATTCTGGAGTATAATATTCGAATGGAACACCACCCCTGAAAGTTGTGGCATGTACTGCCTTGTTTTGATCATTCTTGCTAGTTATGATGCCTGGTTATGGTTGAATAGAGGATTTTTGCTTTTTTGAATATTTTCTTGACCCTTTAATAAAGGCTGAAATTAAGGCGTAGAGGAGTTTGTTCATACTCCTAATCAAATGGGAGGGCTTAACAGAGATGGTATATTGTACCATTTGCTTTGATTATTCAAATATGTGCTCAAGCCTTTGTGAATTAATCTTTTTATTTAAGTGTTGACTTTCCTGCACAACATTCACGAATTTGACTTGTAAAAGCGGATATTTGAAGTGTAGTTTATGTTTAATTACTATTCTAGGTTTTTACCCTTTTTTAAAAAAGAAAATCTGTTTTCATTTTTTTTTCTTTATCGCATCTTTTCTAGAACAAAATTCCTGAATGGTTTGAACACCAGACTGTTTCATTTTAGTGCTAAATTGGAATGGTCTTCAGATTGGAATTAACAACTTTTTCTCAGGTCTGAAACAAGGTAAGAAGGCTAGAATCAAAGTTCTAATCCAATTTCTTATGCTAAGGTCGACAGATCATTGTGAACTAATTCTTGGTTGGGTAGAATCTAAGGAACAGTAGCCACAAAAGAGTCTTAATGTCTTATATGGGTTGTATGCGGGAAAGATTGACCTGCAAGCCACTAATGTACAACTGCATGGGATAGCTTATTCCCACTTGATGGGTTAGCTGATTAGCTATTTGTTTCATTGCCTATCCACATTGGATCTGTTAGAATTGAACCCAATCAAGTGGGAATTTTGTGAATGTTGTTACATAAAAATTCATCTCTGTTCAAGCTATTAGCTGAACACTCCCAATTCAACAACAGAACCCAATCCTACTAACCCCAGGCCTGAGCTGGGGTTATGTGGATCCAACCAAAAACCAGCCCCTTGCTACCACTAAAAGGTTTTGAGCTCTCATTATACCCCTCCCAGTAGGAATTAACTAACTTCAAGAAGTTAGAAAAATGATAGATTTTAAGCTTCATGAAGAAATTCAGAGAGCCTTGAGAAGTCATTTAGAAATAAACCAACTTGTGAATTTCTCAATGTTTCCCCTGAAAAAGTGATAGGAGAAAAATTGTGATCCAGGAAGGTCCAATTAGGAACACACTAAACAGTCCTGTTATGGTAAATGCAACAGAAGCTCATCTGGCCTCACTCTAAAGTCAAGGTCAATTTAGAGTCAGCCTCCAATATCAGGAGGCAATAAAAATGAATGCAGGACTCAAGGCATTGCATTTTCATATGTCATCACTAACAAAAACATCAACTTATAGAGAAGAGATTAGATGAAGTAGGAGACTTAAATCTAATCCAAGTGCTAATTCAAACCTATTCAAATCATAATTCATACTTATTTAATTATAATTTAAGCTTAATAATATCTTCACACAACTAATAGCTACTTGCAATCTCATCGTCCTTTCACCAAAGGATCATGCGATCAGTCACATTAAATACAAATCCTGATCTCAGTTGATATCTGCTTTAGTGAATTCGCCGAAGCTGGTGGCCCACTATCAGATCTAGCATGATATATTCCAAAAGCATATGATTAGGATCACGCTTCGATGAATATGCGGACGAGAGATTAAAAGAAAAGAATTATGATTACCGTACAAGTGAAAAGAGGTAGGACCATAACCTGCTACATTTTCATAGATCTAACTGTACACATTTTCATTAACACAAACATCAATTCATAGAGTATAGTAGGAAACTAAATCTAATGCAAACTCTATTTCATACCTATCTAAAACTTAATTTAAACAGCATTTAAATTCAAATTTAAACTTAAAGACATCTTAGCAAATCTCATGCAAATCACACCTTACAATCTAACAGGAATTAGAAAATCTTCATTACATTATTAATTTCAAGAACAAATACTTGAAAGTTGACTGCTTTTATGGGTATGTGATACACTTACTTAAAGAAAAAAAATCTGATACACTTACTTAAAGGAAAGAAGTGGCATTGGGTTCAGGGGGTGCTGCTTGGAGGGAGGGTGTAGTGGAGGAAGGAGTTGGCAGCAGCGTGCAGGGGATGTGGCAGGTAAGAGAAGAGAAGAAAAGAAAGGAAAAGAAAGAGAAAGGAAGAATGAGGATATTGCTTGGATTGCAATATATCTGCTAGTTTCGGATCCTTTTCAATGTTCTTCATTTTATTTAACAAGTGGCTGTAGCACAGTGGGCAAGTGCTCATTGTTGCAACTATGAGATTGCGTGTGCTTAAAAACTTCTTTATTTTCTTTGATTGTTCTACCTAGACCAAATTAGCAGGTTTTTTGTGAATGCATTTAATCTGCATTGTATTCCTTCTTGCAGGATCCTGGAAAGTCTTTATTCTGGAAGTGTCTTCATCTAGGACTATCAGTCTCAGGTAAGGAATGCTTATATAAATATTGACTTTATATAATTGTTAGAAGACAACGCGCACTTAATATTGATTTCTCCGAACTTAGTGAAAAACGTAGTGAAAGGCATGATTTATCAGAATGCTAAATTTTGGTCATTTTCTCCCAAATGAAACAAAATTTTTGACTATTTATATGGATTTTCTCCCAAAGCCATGACTTCTTTTAACTGTGCACAGACTTTTCTAAAAGACCATTATAGATCATCTTGCAAATTTGTTTCCTCTGGGACTCGGAAGTTCACTTTGTTGTTGAACATCCAACTTTCCTCATGATGCATTTTGTGGCATATAACTGATTGACAATATGTTCTTATTATCCCAGACTATGGCAAAGTCTTTTGAAGTTACTGAGTTACCAGGTACTTACTTTAATTGAAATAATTATTTTTATTCTTGTCAAATTAGGAAGAGAAACATAGAAGTTGTTCTTGTATTTTCGTCTTTTGTCTTGTATTTTATTCTTGTCAAATGAGGGGAGGCTGTACAAGGGGATGTGGTAGGGAGATGAATTAAAAGCAGAGAAGTTCCCACATTTTTTGGAGAGGCAGAATTCATATGTTTCAAAGTCTATCCTTGGATCAATCTATGATACGGTGAATTCATCTAAATTGAAAGATTTGTCATCAGAGGGTGAGGATTTATTCTTTTCATTATTACACCATGTGTGCCTTCTACCAAACTCTGTTGTTGACTTGTTCCTGATGTTAAATTTTTTTGGCATGTAGAGATATATCAGCTGCCTTGCTTCAGTGAAGAAGTACCAGCCGCTTATTTGAAGAAATGGGAGCCTCATTATGATGAGTACCGGGCTGAGATGTGCAATGCCATGTCGATTAATGATGAATCCAAGAACATAGTAACCAAACGAATATACAAGAAATATAAGCAGGTAACTCCAGAAGATGTGAACCATTAATCCAGAGTTGTGAGTTCCATATGAAAAATGGTTTTATTTTAAATAAACATCGAATTTGTGGTGAGGCATTTGTGGTGAAAAATGATCAGCAGGGTGTGTGCAGGTGGTGCAGGGTGAGTGCAGGTGGTGCAGGGTGTGTGTAGGTGGTGCGAACCATTAATCTAATTGACCACCCTATTATGGATGGAAGGTAGGATCTCATAGGATGATACTACCCCAACCATCTGATTTTGCCCTTGACAAAAGGCATCTTTCGCCGGGAAAAGTTAGGGTTTTCCCGACGATAAGTTATCTCACTTTATCTTAGGGGTGAAGAAGATCCCCTCATTCCAATGGTGAATATCACTTTGATCTGAGAAACATAGTCAGGCCACTGGACCCTATAGTGTGGTGTTTCTCTTTCATAAAAGCTACAAATAGAAAGTGCTACTATCTGTTAATAAGAAAAATGCTAACAATAGAAAAGAATAATAGAAAATTGGGATTCTTTCAGTAATACTCAATTTGATCTACATTTCATTGTAATGAGAATCTCTCAGAATTTTAAGCATAATATGAAACATAATCAATTATTATTAATTCAATCGTTAATCCTCCGCAAATATATGATAGTAGCCATGTTTTTAAGGATTCAAAACTAACATCAAATCTTGATGCAATAAATAAAATGAAAGATTCTTTTTAATTTTGATTATGTTATTTGCTTCAACTAGAAAAGATCTCTCATTCTGTTTCATGTTTGATGAATGTGTATTCAGTTTGGCGTTCAGAATATTGCTGTTATTGTAACTCACTATGATTTTGGGAGAAATTATATGTTTAATGTTGTGGTTTCAGGATTGTTGAAAGTGTGCCCACTGCAAGTCTGAGGATAGCAACATGTGTGACCTCCTCAGGATAAACACAGATCGTGGCGTGATGATCAGTGATGGGCAATCAAGGTTCTCCATCAAATCCTTATCCTTTATGTTGGTATCTGGATTTTAATTATATCATAGAAAGTTTCTGCCAAAGAAATGGTCAAATTTATCTCATTCATCATGATAACAACTTCTTTTATGCTTATGGTGAATAAATATGTCCAAGCACGGTTCACTATTCAGTCATGGACAGTCGAACACCACCTATTTCTCCTCTTAAGTATCATTTCATTAATTGAATAGGAATACACATTGATAAATCTATCTTAATGATTTCTTAGAAACCACCCTCCCAGACTAGACTTTATCTGGTTTTCATTAGAACTCTAAAATGTTCTTTTGTTTATTTCTATCAAAGCATTGCTTAACTTCTCATCACAAGTTGTGACCCTAAACAAATGTGTACCAGATCTCCAAAATCAACAAATGAGATTCAGTTGTTGATGCTATTGAGTTTTAAGCAAAATTGAGCAACCAGCCTAAGAATAATGCAACCTATGTTTCAGACTGTTATAACGCGAGGTACCAAACATATGATAATTAAATTTCATACCATGTAAAATTTGAAGGAAAAAAATGCAGCACTTTTCTTGTAGTCTGTGTTTCTTATTAACTTTGATGATTCAAGACTCCCATTGTGTGGAACACACTTAATGGTTTTCTCCCTTAATCTTGATTCATGCCAATTTAATATTTATGATTTTACTACCTTTGAACTAAACTTGCATTGTGAATTGGTCTTATTTTTGCAAGTGTTATCTTATTATAAGTCCATTGTTGGTTACCTGTAGTGTGGAGTAAATCCTTTAGATTGGTATGGAAGCTTGCTTCTTCCCTTCTCTTTCATCTTTCCTTCCTTTACATGATATGCTTTCACACTATGCACTATTTTCAGAAATATTCATGGCTGCTTTAATGATTCTGAATGCATTTGTGGGGTACACTAATGATGAATTGAACCCCACTCTTATGATCTCTTGAATTTTTACTCATCCCACACTGACCATCTAACTGTTACTTATGGTTGGATTGAAATATTGACTTTTACAGCTCAAAATGGTGTGATTCTGAAAGTCTTGATTGATTTCTGAATGATGCAGAGCTGTAATGTGTTTTCAAGGTTATGTGAAACAAAAATGTTATGTGAAAAGTTCATAAAAAATTGTGGCTATCCAATTTGGTGGGTTTGAAGAGATGGGTTCTTTGGGTGGAGAAGTTGTGAAGAAGAATGCAATGTGGCTGTATCCAAAGGTTTTGGGTTTCAATCCTTCTAAGAGATGGGGTCATTCTGCCTGCTACTCAAATGGGGTAGTGTATGTTTCCAAGTTCTTTGAATCATTTTTGCAAGACTCATGTTAATTGAGCTGTAAGTTGGGAAGTTTGGGTTGTGTTGGTTCTTTTCATTTCTCATTCTTTATTTTTGTTGATGCTCAGCATCCATAAAGTCATGTCAATATGTAACTAGTCCAAGGTATTTTTTAAACTTTAGTATGGTGTTAATGCTTTCTATGATGGAAACTGATGATTAGTCTGGGATTCACTGATGATTAGGTAGGTTTAGTAAAGGGGGAGTTGCATTGGTTTGGTGGAGTTTTTATAGCATTTTACATAGGTTTTGGTGGTGATTCTGCCGACCCAACTTTTTCACTTATGCAATCAGATTTAGCAAATGGACCTTAGTTTCTTAATTTGCTCAATGTACCTCTTGTTGAAAGTCATTGTTTCCTTCTTTTTGAACTACATATTACTTATCTTCTGGTGTGGGATTCATGCTTTCAAGTCATGTTACTAATGATAAAACAGTGAGAGTAAGACTTTGGTTTCCTTTCATTTGGTCTTGGTTCACTGTTTTCAATTTCCTTCTTTTTTTTTCCGTCTCGTGTGTTTTTTTCCCTACTTTTCACTGATTTTTTTAACCCTATCACCCAAGACCTCACTTATTTTTTTAAGCTACTGGATGAAGTAAAGGCCATGAAATGAAAGCTTACATATGGGCGAGCATCTTGATGTGGCAAGCACCCTAAGACCTCCCCCACATGGCTCAAACAACCCATTAGTAGCAGGGAACCACACCCTCTGTTTCTTCTGCAGTAGTCTGGTAGTTTCCAAGAGATAGAGAGAAACAGAGAGATGGATCCACCTAGTTCTCAGCAGATGTCTAGCTACACAGAAGATGCATGGGATAAGGCTATCGATGAATGGTATCCACTGAATTTTTTCTAGCTTTTCTTTCCCATCTTTAACTTTTTCTTTTTATTTGTGGATTTGTAATGTTTGCATTGTATTTTTGGTGCAGCTGCTCCATTTGCTATGATTGTAGTGAGAATTGCTTTGATAATGGTTTTGATGACCATAAATGTTTGCTACAAGCTTTCTTGCAACTTAAATGAATTCCTCATCAAAATAACATATCTTTCTTGTATATCATAGATTTTGTTTAAGGCAAATGACCTGTTTCTATTATTTGAGTTTTTTAAGTAGTATGCTCTTACTTACACAGTACACTTTGTTGTGTGTTTGTGTTTGGTTGACAGTCAATTGGCCTATTGATTGGGATGGAAGATGTATCACCTGAAAAGCATTCGGAGTACCTTTCTGCATTGCTCACTCCTCTCTGTCAACAGGTATGTATTATGTTCCCAATCTAGAATATTTTTATTTTGTTTTGTTTTGCGAACTTGCTTTGACTGGACTGTGTCCACTGACAGTAGCAATTGCTACAACTAGTCTGAATCATCTATACTCAATGTAGGTTGGGATGTTGCTTTTAAATGACAAAGTGCATAGTTTGGAGGAATCATCTGCAAAAGTAGCAAATATCCAGCAAGTGATCATGGCTATCAATGCACTCAGCAAGGTTTTTCTATGGGAGTGCAGAAGTGGAGTGCTTTTGGTAAAAGGTTTTTGCCATAACCTGTTATTTCAATTTTTTAGAGGTAGTTATCAATGTAAGGAGCTTTTGGTAAGTTTTGGAAATCTGATCTGTGGGCTTGAGGATTATCCACAACGGCTTATTAATGTTTGACAGTATATATGGATGGAGGCTTTGTTATTGGAGATGGGTGAGTCATGTTGTGTATCTGTCGAGTAGGGTTGCATGTTTGGTTTGAATTAAGTGCCTATATGTCTATGAAATATGATATGGAATACTTTTTCTGTGACATCTATAGCCTTGGAGTATTGTTGTTGCATATCATGCCGGCAACAAAAACCACACTATTTATGATTTTGACAGATCATTAAATCTCCTTAGATATGTGAGTAGCTAAAGAAATTTACTTTTAACTTGTTTAATTATTCTAAATACTTTAGTTTTGTACACAATTTTCCCATGAATTATGATGTGAATTGAATCAATATGATCATTGAGCTGATGGATCCATCATTAGGCAATTAATCTATCGCATTTGAACTTAGAAGGGATGTTCATCTGGCTCTCCTTTGTGTTCAAGAAAGCCCATCATACTGATTGCACCGTTTTCTTTGCTTTTCTTTTGTTCTCAGTATAGAACCACATCTTGTGATTCCCCTTTCATGACATTAAGAGGCTTCTTGCTCTCGCCTCTCACAGAGATAATGCAGGTTTTGTTTGATGCCCCTCCATCCACTTTTTCCGTAAATGAATTGTATCCCATCTACATGCATATGGAAAGACCCACACCAATTTGATATTGAGTTCTAAAAATCCACCCTCTTGATCTGTTTTGTTCATTTGCAATTTGCATGATACTCTTGGACCGGTTATCTAAGGGTCTTTTTGGATGATGAGAAGAAGTTGATTAATTGATGGAGAAATGGAGAAAGTTGTCCTCTGTTCAAATCTGTACCATGGAAAATTTGTTAGCGAATCTAGGTTTGGTTGATTTGCAATTTTCTAGTGGTAGATGTCTGTTTTGCATAATCTTTTTTAGCCATTTGTGGGTCTATTTTCTTCTTACTTTTTGATATTTTTTTTTTCCTTTGATGATATAATTTCGACAAGCAATTCAATCAGTAACCTGTTATTGGGAATGGATATGTTGTTATTGGTTTTTATGATACACTGTCATAGTTTAACTGATTATGACATTGTGTTCAGTTTCTGTTAAGTTAGCTTTGATCATTTTGTGGTTTTTGGGGTCTAAGAGATCTTTTATTAGGACTTGATTGTGTATTTCACTGTCAGGTACTTGGATCAGCTGGGCATGGCATCAAAATATGATACCAAGACTTATTGCAGACAAAGCTTAGTTGGAGGAAACTATGGTCTTCTCAACACTACCACATTCAAACCAAATCCTGAATGAGCAATTTAAAGTGACATGTACCTTATTAAAGTGACATATACTTCTATTCTTATGAATACAATCTAAAGATGGTTTAATTATGGATTGCATGAAATTAAAATCTGTATCATTTGAATTGATTGGTTTATGAGCAATATCTATGGCTTCACTTAAATGAGTGCTTTATGGTAAGGAAGGTTGGGAGAAATCGAGCCGGTACACAATTACTAAGACAACATGCAAGATGTGTTCCATTTTTCATGTTCAAGAGCTAAATTACAGTGTTAATATAATCGAAGTCATTGCCATTTGGTTGTTTGACAAAAAAAATGGATGAGAAACCTATAAATAATGGTAACTATATTGTTATAAATTTTTTTTGAAAATACAATTCTGGGTGAAATTCGTGAGTCTTTCTCATTGTTTACATATCTCATTATAAAGTCATTGCCAGTTGGCCGTTGCACACAAAAAATGGACCAAGAACCTATAAATAATAGTAACGATTTCGTTATAAAAAAATTATGAAAATAAATTTCTGGATGAGATTCGTTAGTCTTTCTCCTTGTTTATGCTTCTCAATATAAAGTCATTGTCATTTGGTTGTTCAACACAAAAAATGGATGAAGAATCTATAAGTAATGGTAACGATATCGTTACCAATATTTATAGTATATTCGTCGGTTTTTTGTGACAGACAACCAAATTACAATGCCTTTATACTGAGAAGCATAAACAAGGACACAAGCCCATTTTATGAGATCCTACATGAAAAAAAATTGCAATTCTAGATAAGTTTCTAAAAATTTGATGTATGCTATAAAATTCTAAGTGTGAAAACTATTGTGGACAGACCTGTTTTCATTGGTCTGTACGACTGGCTTACATTAAGGGTTCGAACCTTCACTTCGTTGGTCTCCTGGGCCAAATTCGTTATGCTTTCTCAATATTCATGCATCTCAGTTTATAGACATTGCGAATTGGATGTTAGACACAAAAAATGGGCGCAAAAGCTATAAAAAGGTGCTAGATAGACCAAAGGTTCGTATCAACCAACCCCTTACATAATAGTAGCAACTCATTATAAAGTCATTGTCATTTGGAGCCTTTCTCATTGTTTATGCACCCCATTATAAAATCATTGTCATGATAAACGAGCTCACATCTCTCACAAACCATAAAAAAACATGACTAGGAAACAAAAGAAAAGGGGATAAATCAGTATAGTAAGGTAAAATCATAGGCCTAACATGATATGAACTTGAATTCCTACTCATCCAAACTTGAATTTTGTGCTTGACATTGTTTTTTTATAACGATATCGTTACCATCATTTATAATTTCTTCATCCATTTTTTGTGTCAAATAAGAAAATAATGGTGACTTTATATTGAGATGCATAAACAATAAGAAGGACTCACGATTTCACTCAAAATCTAGTTTTAAAAAATTCTCTGATAACGATATCGTTACAATTATTTATATGTTTTTCGCCCGTTTTTCGTCTCCAACAACAAAATGACAATGACTTTATAATGGGGTGCATAAACAATGAGAAAGGCTCACGTATTTGGCTCGGAAATGCACTTTCCATACTTGTTCAGTTATTTGACACCACTTAGCTGCAACTGTTCGATACCTACGCATTGAACCAGCTCTTTTTGCCTAGACAACATTTAAACCATGATGAAATCAAAATAGTCTCATGCTCCCATTGTTCAGTTCTGATAAATAATCATCAAACATTTAAATAATGTTTCTCAAATTAGCTCTCTTTTGCCATCTTTAATTGTCCTTATTAGGGATGCTTAAAGAGATTTCAAGTAGGAAGATTCATAATCTAAGTGCATTGTACAATATGCTAAGCTCAGATTCATACTTGTAAAGGGTGTATTCATTAACGATTAACACTTTAACTTAATATCAGAAGTCAAGTATCATAAAAAATAATTTGGATCCTATCTCTACATGATAAACGAGCTCACATCTCTCACCAACTATAAAAAACATGACTAGGAAACAAAAGGAAAGGGGATAAATCAGCGTAGTAAGGTAAAATCATAGGCCTAACATTATATGAACTTGAATTCCTACTCATACGAACTTGAATTTGTGCCCGACATTATTTTTTGATAACGATATCGCTACCATCATTTATAATTTCTTCATCCATTTTTTGTGTCCAACAAGAAAATAATGGTGACTTTATATTGAGATGCATAAACAATAAGAAAGACTCACGATTTCATTCAAAATCTAGTTTTCAAAAATTTTCTAATAACGATATCGTTACAATTATTTATAGGTTCTTCGCCCATATTTTGTCTCCAACATTAAAATGACAATGACTTTATAATGGGGTTCATAAACAGGGGGAAAGGCTCACGGATTTGGCTCAGAAATGCATTTTTCTAATAGGTATAGTTTGAACCGTCGGGCTCCCTGGAATTTGGTCCATGAAGGCAGTCAAGTGAAGGTTCGAACCCTAACAATGAGGGTTCGAACCTTCAGGCTCTCTGAAATTTGGCACATTGAGGTAGTAACTTGAAGGTTCCAATATTTATGGGTCTCCATAGTTCTATTGAAGCATAGAGGTTCCTCATTCCAATGCTATATACAATATGAACAATTAGAACATTCAAAACATAGTAGAAAATGGACATATACATTCATTACTATATACACTTCTATAAGGATTTCTTAGACTCTCCCCAATTAGAAGATACTTTAGTAGTATAGAATCAGTTTGGACAAAAACTCTATTTCATGAACCCACTTGGTTGAAAAAGTGCGCAAGTGCAAAACTATCCAAACGAGATTGTTTCCTTCCAAAAAAATGTAGATTTAGAGTGTACCATATGGTCTTTTAAACCCCAAAATTTCAGCCAGAAACTGCATCGGGAAGTGGACTAACCAGCCCCCTAAACAGGGGTACTCGGACATGTTTTCAAGAAAACAGCAGATCTGAACCCACTTGGTTGAAAAAGTGCGCGACTGTAAAACTAACCAAACGCGATTGTTTCCATCCAAAGAAATGAAAATTTAGAGTGTCCCATATCATGGTCTTTGAAACCCCAGAATTTCAACCAGAAACACAATTAGGAAGTGGACTAACCAGCCCCCTAAACAGGGGTACTCGGACATGTTTTCAAGAAAATAGCAGATCTGAACCCACCTGGTTGAAAAAGTGCGCAAGTGAAAAACTAACCAAACGCGATTGTTTCCGTCCAAAAAAATGCAGATTTAGAGTGTGCCATATGGTCTTTGAAACCCCAAAATATCAGCCAGAAACTCCATCCGGAAGTGGACTAACCAACCCCCAAAACAGGGGTACTCGGACATGTTTTAAAAAAAAAAAAAAGTGCTGGCGAGTCCCAAAGGTTCGAACCCTTACAGTAAGTGTTCTTCAGTAAGGGTTCGAACCTTTGGGATTCGCCAACACTTTTTTTTTTTTTGAAAACATGTCCGAGTACCCCTGTTTAGGGGGCTGGTTAGTCCACTTCCCGATGGAGTTTCTAGTTGAAATTCTAGGGTTTCAAAGACCATATGGCACACTCTAAATCTGCTTTTTTTTTTTGGACGGAAACAATAGCGTTTGGTTAGTTTTGCACTCGCGCACTTTTTCAACCAAGTGGGTTCAGATCTGCTGTTTTCTTGAAAACATGTCCGAGTACCCCTGTTTAGGGTTCGAACCTTTATGATTCTCAATATAAAGTCACTGTCATCTGGTTGTTCGACACAAAAAATGGATGAAGAATCTATAAATAATGGTAACGATATCGTTATCAAAAAATTTTGAAAACTAGATTTTGAGTGAAATCGTGAGTCTTTCTTATTGTTTATGCATCTCAATATAAAGTCACCATTATTTTCTTATTGGACACAAAAAATGGATGTAGAAACTATATAGGGGTTTTGACCATACAGGGTATAAAATATCCTGTATTTCTTGAAATGGTGTTGACAAAAAGTATATCCCAAATATGGGTATCGTACAAAGATTCTCTTTTTTTTTTTCCACTTTTACCCTTTTTGTGCGATATCGCAAATATTTGCGATATCGCATAAACTAAAGAGTCATTATATAGCTGCTCGTTTTCCCTCCCTTTTTTCCCTCCGTTTGCAGCAAAAAGTAAGCCGTTTTTCCTCATTGTTTTTTCATATCTTTTGTTCATCTAATACAATCAAATAAAAAAAATTAAGAATAAATTTCAAAGTATCTCCATGACCATAAGTTTTTGGTGTCTCAATGCCCAACCATTTTTAACATAACATCTGACAGAGTATATGAAAAACTCCAAACATGTCCAAATATTGTGTAAAAAGAATCGTTTGAATGCCTTTGGAGAATGAAAGAGCGATTGCTACAGCAAATACATTTTTAGGACGTTTCATATCTTTTGTTTCATCTAATATAATCAAACAAAAAAATTAAGAATAAATTCCAAAGTATCTCCATGACCATAAGTTTTTGGTGTCTCAATGCCCAACTATTTTTAACATAACATTTGACAGAGTATACAAAAAATTCCAAACATGTCCAAATATTATGTAAGAAGAATCATCTAAATGCCTTTGGAGAAATGAAAGAGCGATTGCTTCATCCTTTTGAGAACCTCCTATAAAGATGAAGACAGCCACAAGAAAATAATGAGGGAAAACGACTTACTTTTTGCTGCAAACGGAGGAAAAAAAGGGAGGGAAAACGAGTAGCTTATATAATAACTCTTCAGTTTATGCGATATCGCAAATATTTGCGATATCGCACAAAAAGGGTAAAAGTGGAAAAAAAAAAGGCTCTCAGTATGATACCCATATTTGGGATATACTTTTGGTCAACACCATTTCAAGGAATACAGGGTATTTTATACCCTGTACGGTCAAAACCCCAACTATATATTTTGGTAACGATATCGTTATCAAAAAACAATATTGGGCACAAAATTCAAGTTCGTATGAGTAGGAACTCAAGTTCTACAAGATCCCCCCCATCCCCCCCCCCCCCCCCCTCTAAAAACAATCTATAGATCATCCTATCTGCAATTATTGAAGATTTTGGTTCTTTACCATGTTCACCGTGTGAAGATTCAGGCGCTTGCACTTATTGCCAGTTTTCAGTTCCTAAAGCAGATTCAGTTAGTTTCTCTTTTAACTGATCATATCTAGCACAATTTAGGAATGGAAATAATCATATCATAGCCCCCGTCACATCTATCCAAAATAAAACATCAATCCATCCATCAAATTACATTGAGAAGAAAAAGTCAATCCATAACCATCCATCCTCCATTTCAATTCAACTGAATAATCTGTAACATGTAAAAAGAAAAGGCAAAAAACAAGTCCCATTCATTCAACAACCAATTACATAAAAACATTCTTAAAACCCAACTTGGCAGGAAAAAAATAAAAAACACATTCAGATTCCATAAATAAAAGATAGGAGAATCATGCAAAGAGTTGACAAGTTCTGTCTTTTTTGTTGGAAGAGGCCCTCCAATAAATGAATCTTAGCCCATTCTCTATCTTTACTTCCACGACAAAATTTCCTCTCTTCTTTCCTTCTTCCTATCCTTGCTTTAGTGCTTCCCAGAATCCCTCAACTTCTCCTTGTATTTTAAATGATTGACCCTTTAATTGATTTTTGAGAAGTCTCCTGACATTTTCATCTGGTAAGGGTACATATATTCTATTCACCTGGATATGACAACAAACAAGTATAGTTAAAATTAGTTGGTGCAGTACAACAGATTAACAAGCAAAAAATAAAATAGCGAATGGGGTATAGCATTAATCACATTTGAAGACACCAGAATATGCAAAATAAATTCTAACAGCTAACCATGGTGCCTGATTCAATACTCATGTCCATGCTTGGAAGGTAATAGTTAAGGCTTCTCCTCATTATAAAAACCAAATGCGACCTTCAATTAGGGCCTCTCTATTTGCAAGGTATGCCTGAGAATTCATTAAGGATGGGTATACAAAGTCCTTTATAGCTGTCCCATCCTGAGTTAGCAAATTCCCAAGCATTCTGTAAGCCGAATTTGAAGAAATCTACAAGCCAAAAGGGGTAATCCAGCCAAATGCTAAGAGAACAGCAACTGAACACTGTAAAATGTTCCCAACATATGACATTCCTCCAACCAATCAGAAACTCATGAAGTCGTGTGGAATTCCATATGTTGGGAATTTCTTACAGCAGTGTGTGTTGCATCACAACATCTGAAATTTCATATTCTATTAGTGAAATTCCAAATATTTTGATTTGTGAATTATCACTTTTGGCCTTTAACCAAAACCCAGCTTTGAATGGACTAAGTTTTACTTGAGCATTTAGGAATCGTGCTAGGGGCCAGTATAAAGAGATTTTATTTATACCCTCCTCCCAGCAGAAATTCTCAAACAAGCAGGTCCTTGCTTTGAATGAGTCAATAGATAGATATTACACAACAATATAACAGTAAGGAAATGAATAAAAGCAGGGAAATGTTACTTCATTGAAATGTCAATTGAAATGTGGCTACCCCTAAGTAGGTTCTCCCTGAAAACAGGGTCTTGGTTTCACCACACCTCCAAATATGGATAAATCATTACTAGCAAATGGGCATAAAGGGAAGTTACAAAGGGTTAAAAAAACATAAAATAACTTATTACAAGTGTTTGCACTTCTGCTACAACACTAATTTCGAGGGTTTAATCAGTTGATTTATTTAGTTGAAAATAATAATCAGAGAACAAACTGGTAAAGATATACAAGTGCTAAGAAGACCGTATGCATCATATGAATGTTCAACTCCAACTAGCTTCACCCTGTAATAACACGAACTTAAGACAAAAACACGAAATACAATTCAAAAATTCAAGGTGACAAAGGTAGAAAATATTATTTTAGGGAAAATAATGTTATGTACAAAATGTTTATTCGGCAGCACTATAAATTGCAAAGCAAATTCCAAAAAGGCTAAATTAAGGCACCTTCCCAGCCATTTTCTCAAAGTACTATAAACAAATGAATCCTTGGAAACAAAAATAGTAGATAAATTTCATTAGAAAGAAAAATAGGTAAATACAAACCAAAGAAATAGGAATAGAAGAGAAATAATGCCTCAGTTAGATCCATTGATGTCATGTGAAGTGTGGCTACACCAAGTAGGTTCTCCCTAAAAACAGGGTCTTGGTTTCACCACACCTCCAAATATGGATAAATCAACATGGGAAGATAAAAAAAAAAACACTCAAGTACAAGAGGTAATAAAATAGGAAAAATCACAAAACAATGAAATGGTAAAAGAAATTTATTTAAAAGATCCATTAGAGTTATAGGAGTTATATGAATGTTAACTCCAACTAGCTTCAACTTAATAACAGGGACTAGAACTTGAAGCCTGTATACATATGAACATCAGAAATGAAGCCAACACAACAATACCAAGATTTGATAGTCCGAAGCTGATGCTAGTTTAGAGAGGCCCAGCTGGAGAATAACTAACCAGCTGCAGCTCCCAATTCTAAAGCAAACCTAATGGCTAAAAAGTTTAGCACCCGAATCCAATAAGACACGCTCCCAGCCATGCTCTCAAAAAATAATATAAACTGAATAAATCCATAGAAACTAAAATAATTAATAGTGATTTCATTTATTTAAAATGACAATGGACAAATACAAAACGACTAAGAATTAATGCCTCAGACAGATCCATTAATGTCATGTGAAATGTGGCTACCCCGAGTAGGTTCTCCCTGAAAACAAGGTCTTGGGTTCACTACACCTCCAAAACTAAGATAAATCATCAGTGGCAAATAAAACCAAATGAATTAGAAGTTACAAAAAAAAATACAGATCAACCAAACCCACAAACCTAAAAGACTTAGTTGAAAAACATAATCATCAAACAAGTGATATTACAAACAAACTAATTCTTAATAATTTGGAAACTCCACATGATCATAAGGAATTAGCAACTCTCAAGTACCTTCTCCTGTAAAAGCAGGAAATTAAAGAACAAATGTCCCATTATTAGGAAAAAAGCCACTCCTTCCAATACCAAGAAATGCTCATTAGATAAGATCAAAATAAATTTTTATCCTGGGAAGAAGAAACTAACTTATATAAAGTTATTGGAACTATAAATGGAAGAACTATTCACAACAATGGTATGGCTCAGAGATATATATAAGCTTATCTCTATCAAGAATTTTCTGAAGCAGAACTGGCATTTGAAGCTTTAGTAAATCATCACTGCCAAAATAACATTTCTTTACATGGTAGGATTTACACACAGATTAAAAAAAGAACAGAGTTTTCAAATGGGCCTTTTCTACTGATTTGTTATGAGCACATTAGCTCAAAAAGCCAATCCATATCAGAAACAATGGTTTTCGTATGAAAATATCTATTCATACAAAGGACCAAATAAAAAAGATAATGGGAATTTTGAGGAAGATAGAAATGCAAATATGAAATCAAGATAGAGAAACACTAGCATTGGCTCATATTAAGGAATTCAACCATTTAGTTATTTTATGCTTCACAGATTACTCTCAGAAGCGCGGATGACTTATAATCATCGCCAAAAAACATCACCCTTGGATCTTGCACTTTGATCCATGAAAGAAGTTTTTAAAAAGAAAAGAAAACAGGAAAAGGTGAAGATTTTAGAGGGTACCTTCAGATCGTATGGGTTTCTTTGGGTTTTTCAGTTTTAGCTATGGCAGACGATTTTAGAGGCAAAGCTATTGAAAGAAAGCAAAAGCCTCCACGTGAACCCTGCCTTACTTCAGTATCTGCCTCCATGACTGAGCTCTTTCGGTACCTTATTCTTCCGAAAGAACTAATGGTGAGGAGAGGCAAAACCCTCAAATACAAGAGCAACAAACAGAAACAAACCCAAGAACTAAAGGTGAGGAGAGGCAAAACCCTCAAATACAAGGGCAACAAACAGAAACAAACCCAAACATGAGAAAAAAGAGCAAAAACAGGAATAGAAGATTAGAGATCGAGAGAATCCATCGATTGTAGCCATTGCTTTGACACAGATCAGCCACGAGAAAAATATCGAATGCTAAACTGCAAGTAGAAAGATGAACAACATACCTGACGATCCAATCGATGATGTCTTTCTCTCTCTAAACAGATTTAGGAAGTTATTCGACCTTCAAATAGGCAGGATGAGGGCAAGAGAGAGGAGAAAGCAGAGGAGAAAGAGAGAAAAGGCGAGAGAGGAGAAAGTTGGCGAAGAGAAGAACAAAATCATTCGATTGAGGTGCTAGGCTTAATTCCATGACGATGTCGTTCGCACAGCAGGGGTAAAAGCGTCTAAAGATGCTGTACAAACACCAAAATAGATATATTGATGTATTTCTGTTTAAAATGGGCGTATACCTATTTTACAACACTTTTTTGGTAAAAACCTAAGTAAAAATCCCAAGATACAATGTACATGACTAGTCATGAAAGGTTCGTAAAATGTGTATAATACTGCACTATATATGAATCAACTATGGTTGGGCCCCATAAAAGTCATTTCACCATCGTTTCTCATAGGGTCACTGAGCTATAATATTATACTAATAAAACGTGCCCTTGCTAATGTGAAAGTTATGATAGAAATGATTAATTAACAAAATTTAAGATAAAAGTTAATGATTTAGAATTTTTTAAATATATTACTTAAATGGATTAACTAGGACATCATGTAAAATGAAAAGTTTTCAAATTTAATTACAACAACCATGATAAAGAAATTAATGGAAAAAAAAAAACTCTACCAATGACCTTCATCATCAGTTCTTCAAGGACAAGAAAGCTAAGGACACAAACATTTTCATCTTATGTAGAAGAAGACAAGCATGTTTACAAATGCATAGTTATATGTAATTATATCAGTGAGCAATTATATTGTTGCATGAAAAGAGAAAAGTAGGTGCTGGTGTGAGATAAAAAGGGAAGAGTTGGTTAGTGGAGAGAGAAAATAAAATATTTAAAATAAAGTAGTATAACCGCCAGTCAAAATTCTAACCGTCGAGCAAAATCGATTCAAAAACCTTCTGGCTTAATATATTATGATAGACAATTTCTCGAAAAACTCCCCTCTAGTTTTTGCCCCTTCTCTGTCTTCATTGGCCCACTTATGATCAATCTGACCCCTTTTTTAAGGATAAGAAAGAGTCCTGCTATTGGCACACAAAATTTATCTTTTCCCACACAATTCCTCTCCACACACATTACTAAAATTAAAAAATGAAAGTATTTCTTTCCACACACATCAAAACTTCCTAAACTGCCCTTATCTTCATTCTCCTTTTTCTTCTTCCCACACACATCTGCATCCTATTCTTCCCACACACAAACCAAAAGTTTTATCTCCACCGACGGTATCATCCATTTTCCGGCGATTCTCCGGCGTGCCACCGGCGTTCCTATTCCTCTAGACATTCTTCTCTTCCAAAGGTAAATGGATCCTTCCAGCATTACCATTTCTTCTTCTTTCCTATCTATTCTTTACCATTTTTTCCATTTTAGATTACCTTCTTTTCCATGAAAACTTATTATTAGGATAGATTTTCATTCAATGTAAGTTTTGACAAACAATGTTACTGTTTTTTTATGTTTTTGGGTTGCATTTGATCCACCATCGTCGCGGTTTTAGGTTCAGAAATCGTGACTGTTCGCCTCTGGTTGACCGAACGGGCTACAAATGTTCGGACACTAACGTCGGAACAAATTGGTTTTGTTCGAAAACTTATGTCCGAACATATCAATTTTGTTCAGAAATAAAGTTCTGAACAAAAGTAATATGTTCGGACACTCAGGTCCGTACATATAGAGATCTAGCAGTCAAATAAAATTTTTTTCTTTCGTATTTCAGAAATGGACCGGCCAAGCTCTTCTAGGGTGCGACCTACTGCTTCAAATAGGAAGCGACGTCAGATATTGTAGAAGAGGTTGTGGAAGACCCAGAGGTATCTGAGGAAGAAGAAGAACAACAATAAGAGATGGAAGGGCAACCAGCCCCGGGGCCACAAGATAGGTCATTATTGACCAGCTTTGATACACATACAGCTGGGTACATTTGGATTCGACAGGTGTGTTTCACTTGTTTCATATAAAAGTTTTATTCATTTGTTAATTTATTTAATAATGTATTAATGGTTGAATGCAGGATCGAGGACCACTGAAATGTCTAAGTCATTGGCAGAAAGTGCCTTTGTGGCAACTGAACGAGTCTGACAGGTTTAGAGATTTAGTCTCGAGGTCCGGATTAGCTCCCTTAGTGACTGCATCTTACCGCTTCGTCAATAAGATTACTGTATCTGGTTTTGTGGAAAGGTAGCAACCTGAGACTAACACCTTTCATATGCTTTTTGGTGAGATGACCATCACCTTAGATGATGTTGCATCTATCCTAGGCATCCCAGTGATTGGGCGGACTGTTTATTATAATGAAAGAATGTCATATGAAGAAGCTCAAGCACTCCATGTTGATGCACTAGGAGTAGAACCGGTAGAAGCACATGACGAGCTGATACAAGTGCGGGGCCAATCAGTTAGATTGGAGTGGTTACGGGAAAGGTTTGCCAGTGTGTCTGACGATGATGAGAACGAGATGATAGACTATGCAGTAAGAGCTTACCTCCTGTACTTATTGGGTTGTACGTTTTTTACTGACAAGAGTGGCACACGGGTGCCGATCATTTTCCTTACGAAACTCGTGGATGTAAAGGCCATACGTTCATATGCATGGGGTGCTGCTGCACTAGCATACTTATACAGGCAGTTGGGGTTAGCAACCAGGCATGAAGTGAAACAAATAGCCGGTTATTTGATTCTACTAGAAGCTTGGGTGTACGAACACTTCGAATGTTTGGCTTCGACTCCAAACTTACTCTATAAATCCATTCAGCCCCGGGTCCATCGATGGGTTCCTCGTAGAGAGTCTGCACCTTTACAAAGCATACGAGAGAGAATTGATGCCATGAGTACTGACCAGGTAATTAACTTGACGTTTCTTTTAAAGAGTGTATCGGATTAAGTTTTTATTTTCTATTATATACTTTCATATCTTACGATTGGATTCACTACTTTCAGGTGACTTGAGACTCATATCGTCATGTTAGACAATATCACCCTTTCAATGAAGTTGCATGCTACTGTGGGTGCATCAAATGCATGGATGTTGTTGAGGCTTATCACCCAGATAGGGTGCTCAGACAGTTTGGGAGAGTTCAGACGATTCCTCCACTGCCATTAGCCCCTATTCGTGCTACCAGTTCAGAGTTCAGACGATTCGTCCACTGCCCGTGACTATCAAATCGCGTATCAATATATCAATCAAGTTTGGGAGGGATGGCCTAATCACCTGCTATCTGCATTGAATCGTAGTCAACCAGTTAGACGTCTTGCAGATTGCGTTCCCGGGTATATGAATTGGTATGCACGAGTATCGTGGAGGATATTACAGCACCCAAACTTTCATTCTAATTTCGCGCCCCGTCCCGAAGAAAATGAGCCAAGCGATAGCGGTATGATTGACTATCAGCAGCGTAATTTGGATGCATTAATCATTCTTGATGAAGTGACAGGAAGAGGTGAAGACCATTGGGTTGAAGACCGGCGGGGACTATATACCCATGTGAATCAGTTGGCACATGTGTTACGGGGAGTTTCAATTGAGGATGCTCAAAGAACCTTTCGACATCCCCACATGAGTTCACAAACTTACAGTCGCACTACGACTAGGAGGGGAAGGGACAGTTGAAGAAATGTAAGGAGTTGTTATAATTAACCAAAAACAATTAACCATTGTAATATATTTTTTTTCAAGTACTTACATGGTTGTTTTAAGACGATGTTTTTTTATAATTTGAATATGGATGTACTTGTTGACAACTGTGTTTTAGTTAGTTGATGTAATCTTTGATTACTTTGGACTGTGCTTGATTTGTTATGCACAGGATGAAATCTTTTCAGTGTATACTGTCAAAGTAGGATAATTGAACCTCCGTTCGGAAACACAGTGCCGAACAAAACCATAGTGTTTTGAACTTCAGTGCCGAACAGTAAGGCTAATGTTCGGACACTCAGTACCGAACATTGTAGACATGTTCAACACTGTGTATCCGAACAGTGTTACAGTTACGAGATTAACTAATATAAATGAGTTTGCATTCAATTTAATATACACCCAACCACATTCAACATAAAGGAGCTTGTTTTAATAGAATGCAAAAATAAAACATTTTCAACTTCATTAAATGATTAAAAAACATTCCAATATAGAAACATCAAGGAATGAACATTAAAATTTAATTACATTCAATCCAAATCAATTGTCTCAGCTATTGATACGTCTGGAGTTACGAGCTCTTTGAATTGAACAATCCGATCCCTATATGGAGTCTCCCAACCATCCGCACAAGGATAATGAAACTGTCTCTACTTATTTGCAATAGGCGGAGTTGGATGACCAGGTATTAAAAACAATTGTACAAAATGATTCCCATTAACAAAACCTAGTGTTCTCTCGTTCCGAGAAGGCATCGGCACTGGCACAGATCGCAAAGGAAGGAAAGTCAGGCATTGTTCTATGCTCAAATGATATAACACCAAATTATAACGTGATTCTATGAGATGTCCCATGTCAGGCATAGTCATCCAATAGTCCATCAATGGGTTGTCATCCATGCATGATAATGTTTCAACCAATTCCTCAACTCTGTCCTCCACCCCATATAATTGTCTGTAGCGGTCTACATGTGCAAGCAGCTCTTGTAATAAAACACTTCTGACTTGTCTCCATTCATCCTCGGCTAGGCCAACCAATCCAGCGATTGCACTGAAGCCACAATTACCATCAGCTGCAACATCATTTACAACTTTAATATAAGGTCTCAACCCCACGGGAAATGAGAACACATAATTATTGATGTTCTTTGACCTCGTACGAATCGCCCTTATCTTTTCGTTTCTCTTTGGTTTGAATCCCATTTGTCCTTTATTTTTAACACTTTCACTGCAACTGATTTAGGAGAGTAGCTATCCTGTGCAGAAGGTACCAACTCAAAAGCGCTTGGATCTCGTCGAGTTAAGGTGTCAACTTTCATACTTGGTCTACCTCTTTTCTTGATATTACTTCGGGTTCTATCAAATGAGTGATGTCTGGCATAGATAGCTCCCGTATCTTCTTTAGAAGTTGCAATTTTCTCGTGGAATCATACTCATTGAACCATTTTTCAAGTAACTCCAAATCCGCCTTGCAATCCAAACCCATAGAAGAACTCGTCATCGATGAGGCAGTTGGCAACATATCGAGCTTACACCAATGCTGATGTACACAGCTTAGAGGAATAGGCTGCCATTGACTTATATATTCTGCAATCTCGTGCGCACAGGGCAATCCATGTGTGCGTCGAATAATACAACCACACACACTGGCGTCAATTCCAACTAGGTTAGCTCTCTTGGTTTCTGTTAAGATTTTCTCAAGTGCATTTTTAGAGACATTACCACGAAGCTCTTTGCATTCTGCCGGCTTGAAATTATGTTGCACAACTATCTTACTTTTCTCAAACGAAGCTTTGATACTGGTATGCTGCAACTCAAGCAAATTGTGGATTTTAGACCAAACTGCTTCAAAATTTCCTTGGCTTGATCCAATCTGTCTCTTGAGCTGTGCATGTGAACTCTCGACCCTGCTTAGGATTATTAAGAGGTTAGTCGTATTAATTAATAAGCATAAATCAAATAAAGTAATTTTTTTAAAATTTACCTGTTCGAGGTAGTTTTCCCAAAATGGACACAATTGTCTGTCCATGCGGAGACAAATCTCTCCTTGTAAGCACCCAACCAACTACCTTTCACGTAATTGAGTGCATCAGGGTACGTGCTGAATTCATTATTTAGCTTACTGAGTTGTTCACCAAACTCATCTTCTGTGGATGAAGACACCAACATATTCCAACTCATAATAAACCTGTCCCATTTTTCTTTCGTTTCGAACAACTTCTTGCATCTCGCCAATACGATTCTATTAATGTGCCATTTGCATAAAAAATGAGTAGCACCAGGGAATATTCTGATAATGGCGTTCATGAGTGACAATTCTTTATCCATCACAATGACATCAGGAAGAATACCATCGCCAATAATAGAACGCAATACACCTAGTGCCCATGCATAATTTTCTTCACGTTCAGCATGAAAGTATGCAAAGTATACAAAAAAAGTCATGCCTGTAGATGTGACTCCAACAATCTCCAAAAGAGGCATGCGATAACGATTGATCTTGTAAGTACAGTCCATTATCAAGACATGTGGAAATGTACGCAACAAATCTAAACTTTTTGGGTGCGTCCAAATTAAGTCAGTTACAATCTCGCCATCCTCACAATTCTTATGCCATTCAATGTAATCATTCTCTGCCAACTTACCAAGTAGTTGTTGCATCTGACTTCTTCCACCCCACTCATTAACTTTATATCTGTAGCGTGCATTGTATATTGTTTTCATTGTGGTTACGTTTAATTCACTTCTTTGTTTCAACGTAACCAAAATTTCTTTTGGTGTAACCATGCTCTTCGACATATCAACCAGCAACTTTGTTTCCTCCTCTGATAATCTTCCTACAAATGAATGCCCTTCTAAATATTCCGCGGCCGAATGGTTATGCACACCACATATGACCTCCAAATCATTTGAGTCTAACTTTTTACCCTTTAGTGCGAAAGGACATCCACATTTCTTTGAACCGGTTTGTTTGATCCTTTTTCGCTTTTGGCACTCTTTTTGTTTATATTGTCCACTTCTCTCGCAAACAATGAGTACTCTAGCTTTGACACCCACTCGAGCAGTAGTTGAAACATTTATCACAATGACAAATCCGTTTTTCCTTCCTACTCCACGAGCCCAACTGATCAACGAATCGCGACTGTGAAATATCTATAATAAATAAACAAATTTAATAAGAATTTAATAATAAATAAATGTAATTTGAGTAATAAATTCACAGTTGGTCTTACCTCTTGAGTTATAAACTCACTGGTAAAATCCATGACAAAGTCCAATCCAACCTAACTTTCTTGCGTAGAGACCTGTATAATGTATAAATTAATATCACTGTCTGGATATTTACTTCCGAACATATAGTATATGTACGGACTCTCAGGACCGAACATATGCTATATGTTCAGATGTATAAGACCGAACATATACCATATGTTCGGATGTATATGTCCGAACATATGTCATATGTTCGGTCTAATACTTCCGAACATATGCTATATGTTCCGTTCTGAAATACCGTACATATCGGGAGGTTGCAAGTTTCAGGCGAGATAAAAAACTTACAAAAGATACAAAAATGAAAAAAAAAATACCAATGAAACATACCTTTCCACTACTGCTTTGATTAAAAGGCACCATTTGATTGTTGTTTTCTTCCATCTCTTCCTTCATTGCACAATCAAATGGAGGAATGTGAATGAAAGATGAGTTGCCAAGGAAGATGAAGGAAGTGGAGAGTGAGATAGGCTGCCCAGAAAAAGAAAATGCAAGAATATGAGGGAAGATGAGTTGCCCAAGGAAGATGGAGGAAGTGGAGAGTGAGGTTAGGGAAGAAAAATGGAGATTATGTGTGAAAAGAAAATCTGATTTGAGTTTTTGTGGGATAATGGCTATTTTAGTCATTTCATAAAGGGGTAAAAATGTAATAAGAAAAAAGAAAAAATCCTTGTGTTTGAAAAGAAAATTTTTGTGTGCCAATAGCAGCACTCATAAGAAAACCTCTTTACATGAACTAAAGTGTATTCTTAAACTACCCTTTTTTGTCCCTAGGGATGGAAGATGCCAAGTCATCCCAAAGACGGTGATTGGTCCGAGCTTCTAGGCTTTGGGGTTGGATAGCAAACGCAAAGCTAAAAGCTATAGAAGAGTATCAAACTCGATTCTTTATTCCGCAGCACGTATTGCCATCTGTGCTGCAACTGATTCAGTAAGCTACGTGTTAAGCATAGATAATTGCATAAGATCCTCCAAACTTACCATGACAATTAGTGGAGGACCTAAGATTTTCGTTTGAGGGGGCGGAAAATGGTCAATTGAAAATGTCAATCATTATTTTGCTATACTTTCACATTATCAATGCCATAGCCTTGGACCCATGCTTGAATAGATCAACGCCTCAGAAGGGCTTGATCGAATCCAAAGAAGGATTCAAGCAATAGGGCACACTCATGACCATAACAAACACCATAATTGAAGAGAAACTCAGAGAAATCTTTAATTGATAATAATCATGAAACACACAGAGTAGGATCGTTTCTCTCCTTTGCTTAGAAGCTAAAGACTTTCCTAAAAAATAGAGAAGACTAAGGGCACGTTTGGTAAACATAGAAGAATCCTCTCTTTAGAGGATTCTCTCCATCTCCAAAGAACCAACACCTCCTCAGGTAGGATTCTTGATGAGAGTTCTAGGTTTGGATGGAGGGAGGATTCCTACAATTTGTAGAATGTATGATCTAATAGTTATAAATGTTTTTTTTAAGTTTCTCATAATCTATGAAAAATCAAGACCTCAACATTCACCTCAAAGTTGTCAATGGTCATCTAGAGACTTTGAACGATTCCGATTGTGCAAAGGGGGTCCACATAAAAAATAAATAAATTTCTAGTATATTGACCTTTTTACAAATATCTCAAGATATAGTAAGGATCAACGGTTGAAATTTAGTCACCTTATCGTGTTTGACCTTCCCGAACTAATGAATGGTTTCGATCTTGATTGTGGCCCCCACATAAACAGTCAGTTTGTTTTGGCACATATATCAAGATATAAGAGGAATCAACGGCTGGAATTTGGTCACCTTACCGTGTTTGACCTTCTCGAACTAATGACCAGTTTCGATCTTGATTGTGGACCCCACATAAACCGAATAACTAGGGAAAATGGATTGATATTCTCCCGTTTTACATAGTGTAAACGGTTAAGACGTTGTGGCACATATCTCGAGAATAAGATGAATCAACGACTGAGATTTGGTGAGGTGGCCGTTTGGGAGTTGTAAAGGTGACTAACGGTTTGGATCTTAATTATGGGACCCAAAATGTATATTTTCAAAGAAAAAACTTATTAATCCCAAATTATAGCCCTATGTACTATAGCGCTACTGTAGCTCCGCCTTCCTTCCCTTCTGTGGATTCAACGCGTCCGCGACGCACATCCTGCATGTATATCGCACGAAGGGGGTGCAAATCCAGGCCAGTTGGCCTAAAGGGACCCGTATAGATATGCCCGCTTTTCGGTTAGGAGTCTTCTATTCTCGAAAAATACACAGAAAATTATTTTCTTCTTCTCTTTATTGTTTCCCCCTAAGCATGGGCTGCGTTGCGACCAGACCTGAATCAAGGAAGGTCGTTGTATCTTGGTGGCGGTTCTGTTGAGAACCTTCGCACCTGGATTTTATCCTAAGGGGCAGAACTCGTCCTAAAGAGAGCGTCATCAGACGTGCATCGGTCACATATCCGCTGCCATTGCTGCTCTTTGACTTCCGCCAACAAATCACAGTTGCAGTCATCGACACTCGGGTACTATTGTTTCAGTTACATTCTTTTTTACAGCAATTACAATTCTATAGCCATTCCAACACACATTGCATGCAACAAATGAGTATCCAAGCTACCAAGTATCAAATTACTTAATCAAGCATCAGTTAAGGACTGGGGTTAGCCGATAAGGGATTGGGAATTAAGATATAGGTTATGTTTCTTTTACAAGTATTTTTTACAGAAATTTCTGCTGTCATAAATTCAATATTTTTTTTATGAAATTTTCAGTAGTCAAACCATTCAGAATTCTCAAATGCAAAAAAATTGGAATTTCAAAATGCAAGACCCTCCAAGAGCATTTCAAAATTATGAAACTTTCTAGAGGTTGTCTAGAATTCCGTAAACCTAACAATCGATGTCGATCTTGTTTTTCTGTTACTGTATTCCCTCTTCATGTCCATAGGTTTTTTTTTTAATTCTATTGTCTCTGCTCTCTTGATTAGGGATTTTTTTGGGTTTTGGATTAAATCAGATGAGGAAGGAGAGGTATTTTTTAAATGGCCGGAAATGGGTGGCATGGCTGAAAAGTGCAGTTGAAATGGGTTTGATCGAAAATGGTTTGAGACGGTGCTAATTTCCAACTTGTTAGAATGGTTTGAGAGAAATGATTCTGGTTTTTTTCTTTTACTTCAGAGACGACTTGGATTTTTAGGTTTTAGGAATTTCCGAACTTGCGTGTTTCACTTACTTGTTCTTTCAGAACCTGCAAGTTTTTGGAATTTCCGAACTTGTGGGTTTCATTTACTTGTTCTTTCAGAACTTGCAAAACTTGCAGGCTAAACCCTTTCTGATTGCAACTGTAGATTCTATAAATCTTACGTTTTGAAATTCTTTGTTTTGATTTCGTATGCTACCATCTTTTGTAATTGGAACTTGAAAGCTCTATTTTGGAAGTGATTCTGAACATTTCATCAATTCAAGCTTACATGTTGAGAAATGTGATGCTATAGTCTCTCCTGTGAGAACTGAATCTTTTGCCATTTAATTATTCGAGGTTTCTATTTTGTTCATGTAAAGTTGTAAACTTCACGGTATTAGGGTTTTCAATATGTTTAGCCTTTTTATTTTCTAATTTATTTATGTTAGTTTGATTTTGTTGTTAAGAATGCACTAGACGAGGAACTTGTGGATGAAGAAATGTGCTTGAGTGATAATGGGCTTGATAGAACTTGTTGAAAGGGTCTTTTTTTTTTTTTTTGGATTTTTAGCATAGGGGATATAAAAGACCATGAATTCTTCAAAATGGTGTTGACCAAACTATATCCAAAATGCGGATACTATACATGGGACCCCAAATTCTTTTTCTAACCATTTTGTGCGATATCGCACAATCTATGCGATATTGCACAAATTATCTGATCTCTCTCTTATATTTCGATCCGTTTTCATACTGAACCTCATTTTTTTCCTACGATCTTCCCATTCTTACTACTTTCTCGATCGTTAAAAAAGGTTCAAAAAAAGAGTATTCTTTCATTCTCTTCATCTAAAGATGATTCATGAGAAGCAGTTTCCCAAAAGCGTACATAAACCACAAAATTTTACAAGGTATTGATATTGTGGATTATGGTTGATATGAACCGGTATCGGCCGGTACCGAGCTGATATCTCGCTGAGATATCGGTATCGGCGATACTGGGTTTCATAACGGGAGAATATCTCGAGATATAGGCCGATATGATCTTCATATCGGCCGTGACGAGATCTCGGCCGATATTTTCAAAATATCGGCCGAGATCCCTTAAAAAGTCCAAAACCCTATATTTTTTCTCATTGTTCATCTTCTTCCCTTCTCCTCTCATATCCATACTCCTTAGAGCAGCAGCCACATATTCACACATCCCTCTTGCAAATTTTCTTCAAGAAAATATTATTTAAGGTAAGAGAAAATCAACTTAAAGCATTTTATTATGTATTTATGTGGTTTTTTTTTTTAAATGAAGCATGGAAATCATGAGAATGTCACATGTGTTGTGTTCTTCACTTAGAACTAAGTTAGATCTATATTCTTTCATGCTAGATCTACTCATACACATGATTTTGTATTTTTTTTTAATTTTTCTGTTTTCGGATTTTTTATTATTTGAATAAAAATATATCATTTTTTTAAAATTTCATCACAAATATGTTCTTTTAATGATTCATGATAATTGTATGGTATGTAAATGATTGATCTACATACTTTCATGCTAGATCTATATTTTAGGATTTTGAAAATGATTTTATTAAATCTTTGTTTTTTCTAAAAATAATTATTGTTACTTGTAAGGGTATTTATGATACCAAATGCTTATTAATAGTGTGTAGATGATAGATCTACATCTACTCATAGTTATAAACATGATTTAGATTTTTATTTTAATTATTTTATTTTTGGATTTTCTAATATTTGAATTATAATATATCATTTTTTGTGGATTTCATCATAAATATGTTCTTTTAATGATTCATGATCATTGTATGGTGTGTAAATGATTGATTTACATACTTTTATGCTAGATCTATATATTTAGGATTTTGAAAATGATTTTATTAAATCTTTATTTTTTCTAAAAATAATTATTGTTAATTGTTAGAGTATTTATGATACCAAATGCTTATTAATAGTGTGTAGATGATAGATCTACATCTACTCATTGTCATAAACATCATTTAGATTTTTATTTTGTTTTTGGATTTTCTAATACTTGAATTATAATATATCATTTTTTGGGGATTTCATCATAAATATGTTCTTTTAATGATTCATGATCATTGTGTGGCATGTAAATGATTGATTTACATACTTTTGTGCTAGATCTATATATTTAGGACTTTGAAAATGATTTTATTAAATCTTTAGTTTTTTCTAAAAATAATTGTTCAAGTGTATTTAATATTTATGATACTTTAACTACCAAAGGCTTAGGACTTTGAAAATGATTTTATTAAATCTATAATTATTGTTAGAGTATTACTATTATATGAATTTCTTATTTTATAGGAACAATGGTGCGTGACATAGATCCGGCATGGAGTCACGGTGAAGCAGTAGGAAGTAAAAGCAAAATAAAATATAATTATTGTGAAAAGGTTCTCAATGGGGGGATTACCCGATTGAAACAACATTTGGCACATGTATCAGGACAGGTGATAAAATGTCCAAAAGTGCCACTAAATGGGAGAGTTGAAATGCAGGGGCTCCTTAAGGCAATTGCACAAAAAAAAAAAAGTAGTACAAGAAAGAAGAAGAACCGAGGAACTTGAAGCATGTAGAAAAGAGGTATTTGGTTCCTCTGATGATGACGATGAAGACCCGGAAATGACAAATGCTAGGAGAGAAAGTGTAAGGTCACTTCAGGAGGAGGAAGAAAGGAGAAGAATGCAATATGAAGCAGTAGCTAGAGGTAGCCAATATGAGCAGGGTGGTTCATCCGGATCGGGGGGAGCGAGTTTGCGTCGGGCATTTAGTTATAAACAACCTCGTCAAGATCCAGACATTGAGGAGATTGAAAGACCTCCTATACAGGCACCTTGTAGGCTAGATGTGGTGGGGCCAACTGACCCATTTGCTTATAGAAAACCAACATCAAAGCAGTCAGGCATCATAAAAGCACTAAAGGGCAAGTTTGGTAAAGCAAGATATAATCTAGTGAGAGCTACTGGGAAGTTTTTTTTTTTATGGAGGCATTCCACCCAACAAGGCATCTTCTCCTTATTTCACCACCATGTTAGATGCAGCTGCAGAACATGGTCCAGGTATAAAGGCACCCACCCCTTATGAGATTGGGCATGTCTGTGTTGAGAAAGAGTACGATGAGTTGTAGGCTTGGGTGAAAACTTTCAAATGTTAGATGCAGCTGCAGAACATGGTCCAGGTATAAAGGCACCCACCCCTTATGAGATTGGGCATGTCTGTGTTGAGAAAGAGTACGATGAGTTGCAGGCTTGGGACTGATGTGCGATGGGTGGACGACCATCACACATCGTCATCTCTTGAATTTTCTAGTCTACTCGTCTGTGGACTGTGGGCATGGTGTTTATCAAATTAGTTGATGCAACTGATTACATCCAAGACACAAAATATATTAATAGATTATTGAATGAGGTGATTGAAGAAATTGGGGCATATTGTATAGTTCAGGTGGTTACCGACAATGCTGCAAATATGAATGCTGCAGGAATTATGCTTATGAAACAAAGGCCAAGGATTTTCTGGTCTCCATGTGCAGCACATATGCTTGAAGATATTGCGAAAGGAAAAGTCATGAAGCAAGTGATTGATAAAGCAGATCACCAATTTTTTTTATCAGTCATATAGACTCATTTCCATGATGAAAACACATACAGACAACCATGAACTACTGCGGCCTGGCATCACTAAATTTGCCACCCATTTTATTGCCATCGAAAGTGTTTACAAGTATAGAGAAGGACTTCTGCAATTAATAAAATCACAAGAGTTCATGAATTCAAAATGGGGAAAGAGGCAAAGTCCTATTACAATAAAAGTATGTAAAACAATTGAGTCCAACAAATTTTGGCCTCATGTGAAGGGTGTTTTGAATGTTTTTAATCCCCTAATAAAGGTTCTTCGATTGGTTGACGGCGATGATAAGCCAACAATGGGCTTCTTACATGAGGCCATGGAGAGATCAAAGCTGGCTATTCAAGTAGATTGTAGATATTACAAAAGGTATTGGAAGATCATCGACGATCGATGGAGACGACAATTGAAATATGATTTACACATTGCTGGTAAGTAAAGTCTATTTCCTTTAATATTTCAATTGTTGTATTCAATTTGGCCTCACTATATTAATTTATCATTGACTAAAATTCATTGGTACTTTTATAGGATACTTTTTTAATCCACAATTTTCGGATGGACGTGTATCTGATGAAATCCGTTTGGGATTAAAAAATATAATTGAAAGACTAGCAGCGAGTACAGATGAAGCAATTTGGGCTACTAATCAGGTAGGCTAATTAAGGGAAAAAGTATAACATTGTAATTTCTCTAATTTATTTTAATATGTTAATGTCTTCATATTAATATATACAATGTACGTGCTAAAAGCTTTGGAACGACGACTGCACGGAGAGCTATCATACAGACCAATCCCGGTATTGATTGTAAATTTGTAATGTCATTTCTATATTATTCATTATTCAATGACTTATTATTATTTTATTGACTCTAATATCATTTCTATTTTTTTTCAGCTGAATAGTGGTTGAATTATGGAGAGAGTGCTCCTGCACTAAGGATGATTGCTATTAAAGTCCTTAGTCAAACAACATCGTCTTCCAATTGTGAAAGAAACTGGAGCACCTTCTCCTTTATCCACACAAGACCAAGAAATAGATTAACAATACTGAAGCTAAATAAATTGGTCTACGTCCACTACAACCTCAAGCTCTAGAGTATAAACAGAAGGAGAAGACAGTTTGAGGATCACCGGGATTATTTTTGTCCAATTAATTTGGACTATATCTTTTCAGAAGAGGATACTGTGTTAGGTCAATGGCTGGAGGAACAAGAAGAACCAGTGTTAGACCAAGACCCAGAGTTAGAGGGGTTGATGGAAAACTTGACTGGGGATAGGCCTGAGCCAGTGAGGGCCTCAGAAAGGTTGGAAGAAATAAACTTGACAATGCAACAGGGGCGTGCACCTCATACAAGTCAGCCAAGGGGACAAGAGGTAAACGAGGAGAGTGAGTCAAGTATTTCTACTTCTTCATCATCACCAAGAATCCTACCTGACTCTCCCGGGGATGAGGGTCATTATAGAGATGATGAGCCTGTCACTTATGAGACGGTTGAGCATTTTCCTACTGCTACCGAGTTAGATCATCGGCGTGGCTATGTCAGATATGCTGGACAGACAGGGAGTAGTAGTGACGCTGCTGGGCAATGAGTGGGGGAAGGTACTCATGGTCATCATAGGGGTTATGTTGGCCAACAAGGTGCCATGTATGGACAGCATATGAATTATTCATATGACCCTAATTGGGTACCCCCTTCACCAACACCGATAATATCTATCGAACAGATATTAATTGAGCAAGGGAGGCTTCCCCCACCACCACATGATCCCCAACGACCTTTATATGCCCCTCATGGCTATTTCATGCCATTTCTGCACAATTACCAAGGACAATCTATAGGGGATCAAGAAAGTTCATCATCTTATCAAGAACAATCTGAATATGGTCATGGGTATAGTAGTGCTGCACAACAGTATGGATCATATCTTTTTAACCAATACCGAAGAAATGATGATGATGATGATATTGAGCCTAGGCGACACTCCACTTGGTATTAGGCTGTCAATCTGTCATACACTCATACTCATCAATCTCTTTTTCTAGTTTCTAATCTCCAGTCCCCTCTAATTTCAAGTAAACCATGAACCTTTTGATGCCCAAGTGCTTTATGATTTATCTATCTCACTATCATGTTTCAGATTTTAATATGTTATTTTCATGGTCATGAATTTCATAACTTATTTGATGATTGAGTTAATATTAAATGATGATTGATATGTTATCTTTATTTTCTTATATTTTACCCTAATAGTTGATCATGAGCATCAATAATGGTTGCATTATATGAAATACTGGAGAGAAAGCGAACAGCGACACAGACCGGACTCATAACTTAAGGTGACCGAGATTTTGATTTATTGTTGTTACTAATGAAAAAAATATTGTTTTCCAGCATTTTTTAATATTCTGGATTTTTTGGATATTTTTGCGAATTTTTTTGGATTAAAAAAAAACACACCGCGACGACCGCGACGGACCGATATCCGCGACGATATCATTTTTCGGCCCGGCCGATACCGCGACCAAGACCGAGATTTTAAACCATATTGTGGATCCATCCCTTGTCCTCGGGGTAAAGTTATCACAACAGGACAATGACCAAATGGAAAAGAAAATGGAAGAACAGTTGTGGAGAAACCTTGAGATACTTTTGAATAAATGAAAAGGTAACGGAGAAACCCTATTGAAAATCTTTTTTAACAATGGAGAAAGTAATAGGAATGAAGAAAGTTGCAGGAAGAAATGGAGGTTTAGGGCCTGTTTGGATGCACAATAAAGTGCAAGATTTTTTTATTTTTAAGAAAGTTTTCTTACCTTTCACTTTGGGCTGTTTGGGTAACTTGAGAATTTAAAATATTATGTCCTTTCCTTCTAAAATATTGAAAGATTCTTTCCTTCACCCCTATGCTATAGGAAAAAATCTTCTAAGAATATCTTATGTGATTTTATGGGTTGTATCTTACGGATTGTGCAATATTCATGTCTCCCGGTCTTCTCTTCCTCTCCTCCTCTTTTCCTCTCCCAGTCTTCTTTGCCTCTCCTTCTTCTCTCATCCCCTCTTTGGATATCACTCCCACAGAGGTATAATAAGGTATGTCATCTCTTCCCTTTTGTTATCTCTATCTTCAATATTTTTCTTTTCCCTTTACAGAAAACTATTCAAATTCATCAGAGATAAAGGGGTCATTTGGGATTGCACTCTGGGGATGTTTCTGCATTCCCAGTCCCACTGGATGTTATTGCCCATTTCCGCTTTTGATTTTGCGAAACTAATCTCAAAATATGACTCGTAGCAACAATCTAAAATATTTGATGCCTAATTTCAATCTGTGGGGGTTTTCAAGAAATGTGTTTTTTTTTTCTTCCATTTGGATTTTTGGGTCTTCTGGTACACGTTGAGATCTTATGGAGAATCTTACTGTAGGTTTTGAAAAATGACGTTTGGGTGATGGGAATTGAGAAATAGCAATTAGATCTATTCTTTTAGATTGTTGCAGGGACATTTGGTTTGATGTTTGGTGGCATTTTGTGGCATATTGATTGTGGGGGCTATTAATTGGAAATATTATGTATTTTCCTGCAAATGAGTTGTTGTTTTGGTCTTGGGTCTTTTGTTTGTCAAAATGCCAATGCAGATATAGATAACAAATCTATCAAATTTATTACTCTAGGAATGTATGTAATTTTAAAGTGGGGTTGAAAGCAGATCGATTAGACCTTTTTATTTGGGAATGCATGTGATTTTGAAGCTAATTTTATTATGATTGGTAAAGTTCTCATACGATAGAATTGCCTAGCTCTTACAGGAATAGCTCTTACAGGAAACAGTTCTAGTTTTATGCTTTTAGGCAAATATCAATGCTATGGATAGCAACCTAATTAAGAATCCAAAGAGGGAGGTGGAATTGGTACAGGGAGAGTGATGTGTTTCTTGGAAATAACACATTCATTATTGTAGTGCATTGACTTGCATTTAAATTTATAGTTCTGATCTTTAAAAATTAGATAAATGATACTGCCTAATGCATGTTTGCATCGTTAAGACCATAGTCGACCATGACCGCTGTTTATTTTGCTTCGATCAAATAATCCCATTTATTTATTAATCAAGATCTTACTTGTATTTTATTAATTAAATATTATCTAGTTGATGCGGGATATGGAAACACTCCTAATTACATTGCCCCATACCGAGGAGTGCGATATCATTTGAGAAATCCTCATATACAACAAATAATGAAATGGAAGCACATCATGCAAACCATCAATGGCATTAGACGTTCAAGAAAGATGGTCACACCATATGCATGTAATTGCATTGTGTTTACTATGTGAATTGCTTTACTTTTGGTATTAAAAATCAGAACTTTAATTGATCAGGTGTCACTTAAAAGATGTCTTCATTGCCTTCCGACTCCAAAGGTGGAAATAGAGCTTCATGGACACCTGCACAAGATGCATTTGTAGTTGATTTTTTAGCAGAACAATGCAGTTTAGGGCGTTTCTCTGACAATGGATTTAAGAAGGAAATATGGCGAAAAGCAACAGAAGAATTAAATAATAAATTTAATGTTTCGGTAACCGTACAACAATTAAAAAGTCATATGGCAGATTTGAAAGCCCGATATAGGATTGTGAAGGCGTTGAGAGAGCAAAGTGGGTTTGGATGGGATGACCTTTTGCAGATTTGCATTGCAGATGAAGATGTGTGGAATCGTTATATTCAGGTATATTAGCATAAAAACATAAATTTAATTAATAAAACTATCCATTTTAACTGAGTTTATTAATAATTAATAGTATTTTTTTTTCACAGGCACACCCAGAAGCAAAAGCTTATAGAAGGACTTCTTTTCCGCTATATGATAATCTTAGCATCATATATGACGGTATAATATTTAATTTATTACATTGCCCAAAATAATATATATATTATGATGATGAGAAATAATTTTGATTATAAACTTATTGTTATAGGTTGTATGGCAGAGGGCAAACGACAAAAGTCAAGTCGGATCCCAATTACACAACCCTGTGTGGAAGAGCAAATTCCCGTTCAGAATTGCGCTACTCCTGCTATATCTCAACCGCCATCTAATGAGCGAGTGGAAGAGTCTGGTTCAAGCTCAGAGAATGTAGTGATAATGACACAAAAAGATAATCGAAGCAAACGTTGTTCTGCAGTACCAAAATCACTAAATCGTAAAAAAAGAAGTCGAACAAGTGCTGGTGAGAGAATAGCTGATGAAATCTCAAGAATGGTGACATCATCCGATCGCTTATGTGCTGTAACTCCACCTACATCAACAAAAGATTCCTATGAAATATGCCTAGAAGAACTAGATGAAGACACTATCATAGAAGCAGTAAAATTTCTTCGAGATCGACAAAATGCAATCGCATTTATGACCCTCAAAGGACCATTGCGATTGCGATGGCTTCATCAAAACTGTGGGGGGCGGCCAGATGCATAAGTCTCTTTAATTTTATAATGGTTTTAATAATCTTTTTTGCATGGTTTATTATGAGATTGATGATGTTAAGAACTTTGTTAGTTACTCTTTTAATAATGCTTCATTGCGTCGTTTAAGTTGGGTTTGAGGATGCTTAAAACATTGTTCATTACTCTTTTAATAATAATTCATTGTGTGACTTCAAATGATACTTTATCAATGCTTGAATTATTTGTTAGTGGTTCTTAATAGAATGTCTTTAATATTGTATTTTTTTTTTTGCAGATATATATTTGATTTTACTATGAAGGATTTCATTTATTAAAACTAAATATTTATTTTATTGCAGAAATTATAAAGAAAAACATAATGTCTAATGATGACATTAATACTCGTCGGAGGGAGCAGGTTAAACTTAATATGCTTACTGTAGCAGCTGTTGCTGGTTGGTACATAGACACTTATCTTGATAAAAAGCCATGTCGTGATTCAGCACTTTCTGGTGCTGCTTATGTAAATGAATTATTATTTGGTCATTTAGAACGTTTTCGACAAGTTTGTCGTATGGAAAGGCCCATATTTATGAAGTTGTGCAATGTTATTCGTAGCAAAAATCTTTTATGTGATACACGAGATATAACTCTCGAAGAACAACTCATAATGTTCCTATTCACGATCGGTCATAATGCTGTCAATCGTCAAGTTCAAGAACGTTTTCAACATTCAGGTGAAAC
The DNA here is from genome assembly GCA_012931725.1 of Litsea cubeba. Taxonomy (NCBI): domain Eukaryota; kingdom Viridiplantae; phylum Streptophyta; class Magnoliopsida; order Laurales; family Lauraceae; genus Litsea; species Litsea cubeba. The sequence continues at coordinate 70,018,713 of CM022951.1, read as the reverse complement.
AATCAGTCGTCATTTCAATGGAGTTCTTCAAGCTATACTTTCTCTTTCAACACAATACATACGTGATCCATCAATCAATGTTCCAATAGAAATTGCAAATGATACGCGTTTTTACCCTTTTTTTAAGGTAAATAATATCCTTTTAATTTAGACAATGTACTTATGATTAGTTTAATGATTCATTTTACGTAATATAGGATTGTATCGGAGCAATTGATGGCACACATATTCCTGTGTTCGTCGAGTCCCATAAGCAAGCACCGTATCGAAATCGACACGGATTATTATCACAAAATGTTATGGCCGCTTGTACTTTTGATTTGAAGTTCATTCATATTCAAGCAGGATGGGAGGGTTCAGCATCAGACGCTGTTGTTTTAAGGGCCGCAGAGAAAGATGGCTTTAAAGTACCACGAGGTATGTCATTTTATTTTGCTTCGATCAAATAATCCCATTTATTTATTAATCAAAATCTTACTTGTATTTCATTAGGTAAATATTATCTAGTTGATGCTGGATATGGAAACACTCCTAATTACATTGCCCCATACCGAGGAGTGCGATATCATTTGAGAGAGTTTGCTCGTGGAAGTATAGGCCCACAAGATGCCAAAGAACTATTCAACCTTCGCCATTCTTCCTTACGGAATGCAATTGAGCGTGTTTTCGGTGTAATAAAAAATCGCTTTCCAATATTGAAGAACACTTCTTCTCATTCATTTGACACGGTTACGGATGTAATAATTGCATGTTGCACCTTACACAATTTCATTCACAGCCACTCTAATGGTGAGGATTGGATATTTGAAGAGTATGACCTTCAATATGAGAATCAGTCTTCTGAACAGGATGATATCAATGAACCAGATGATGATTATAGCACAGATGGGCGACGTCGGGAGGGCAATAGAATGCGAGAAGCAATTGCAAATGCTATGTGGGATGAATACAGCATTCGCACTAGAAGGCTAAGAGATCGGCATGAGCATCAATAAAAATCTTATCATGGATTGTAATTATCGTCTTGATTTCTTTTGTTATGAACTTTGACGGCAAACTATAAATTTGTATATGATTAATTGTTTGACTCTAAAATCTGTGATGTCTTTGTTTTGGCATATATTATGATCTTCAGCAACTGCCAAACAGCTCAGTTTAAAATCTGTTGCATTTTTGAAAAAATGCCAAACAGCGACAATGTTGCAATATTATAATATTACACTATTATATTCTGCAATATTTGATTCTGCTACTATTTAAATCTAAAAATATTATATTCTGCATGTATCCAAACGGGCCCTTAGTGTCTTAGGAGATAGGAACGGAAGAAAATAATGAGGAAAATCGTTATTTTCACCTTCAGTTTGTGCGATATCGCACAATATGGATAGAATTGGAAAAAGAATTTGGAGCCCCATGTTCAATAACCACATTTGGGATATAGTTTTGGTCAACACCATTTTAAGAAATTCATTGTCTTTTATGTCCAGTACGGTCAAAATTCTTTTTTTTTTCTTCTATGAAATGAGTTTGATAGAACTCTTTGATGATGGGTTGCTTTTTATGAAATGTTTTTTTTTATATAGAAAATGGTTGAAATGGGGGTTGGATGATGGATCAACTTGCAACTTACAAACTCAATTGAATGGGTTTGGTTGAGGGATTAGGGGAAAAAAAAAAAGAGAAGAGAAAGGGCGGGACTGATGGTTTTTCTTGGATGAGTTCTTCGATTTTTATTTTTTTTTATGCCATCAGTGGTCTTGGGTGGGAATGGGAGGCTTTATCGGAGGGTCTGTGAGAAAGATAAAATTTTACAAGAGAAGTGATATTGGCACTCCTTTTTTTTATGGAGGCACTCATTTTCCTTCACAAAATTTTGGAGTGCCAATATCAATTACCTTTTACAAATGGGAAAATAAGATGGCAAAATAATAAATAGAAAATAAATGTGTTACAAATAATAAGGATCTGAATATAAATATACTCTATCGCTCTCTCTTTTGCTAGTGAATCCACCACAAAAGTGGTTGACCACAAGTTTTTGTGACGCACTTTGTCATTGAGTGAGACCAATATATTTACAAAACAGTATATTCATAACCATTTTTAGCCTTGTATATGTATACAGATAATGCATAAACATGTAAATTTTCACTTAAAATTCAAGTAGCTATGAAATATTGTATTTGTGGGATTCAGGTTGCATGAAATTCTCAGGAAAGAATTTTGGCATGAAAGAAACAGGAAATTCAGGAATGAGAAAATTCAGCAGCATTTCAGAATTTCAGCATCTCAAATTCTACAAATTCCAACAGACATGAATTTTATAAATTCCTACAAAGAAACAGGCCCATAGGATTTAAGGGTTTAGGATCGATTTTGGGCTTTCGTGTGTGTGTGTGTGAGTGAGTGAGAGAGAGAGAGAGAGAGAGAGAGAGAGAGAGAAGGGGGGCATAGCAACCATAATATGGGCTTTTTGCTATGAGTCTGGGGGCAAGCTTCGATTTGGGGTTCTTCTAAGAGCGAGGTTTTCATTGTTTTGGGACCAATGGGTTTTGAAAACAGGGGCGATGGGTTGTCTGGCCCATAACCCTCATGGGCTTCTCTCCTATCCAATGTGGGCGGACGCCCCCAGGGCCCAATACATGGGTTCACCCCTGATGGCAACCTATCTCCACTCAACACCCAAATGATCCACAATGGTGGTCATTGTTCCAACTGCAAAGTGGAAGAAAGGCCCACATCCAAAGTGGTGGAAGGGGAGTGGTGAAAGCCGCCACCCCCACCCACACACAGAGAAAGGCCCACATCCAAAGTGGTGAAAGCATCCCCCCCAACTACTAATCCGAATTTGACGCAAATTTGACAATTTTCTTTTGGTAAGTGTAACCACAAAAGTTTTCACCGCATAAAAAACTATTAAACTTTCAAGCCCTCAAATAAAGGCAGGAATCATTTCATTGAATTGAAATTGGGCCCACCCTAAATTCAAGCCTAGATATATCCATCACCCAAACTTTCTTGATTGTCATGTTTCCAAGTGGCCCCCATAGTATGGGCCAAGCAGGCATTTTACTGTGTCTAATATTAACTCATACATAATATGTATCAGAAATATTCACCTAACAAACCATTACATAAATATTTACCTAAAAGTCCTCATATAAGATTATATGCAGACTGACCTATGGGGCCCACCTATGATGAACCGTTGCCCCACATTCACTACCTCCTAATCAGCACCTACTCCGATTTGACACTAATCTGATCCATTCTCATTATTGGACAGAATCCCAAAAAACTGTATAGTCGTAGTCGTCGTTGTCGTCGTCGTCATTAACGGATACTTATCCCAATATATGGGGTTGACTTAATAAGTTCTCTCAAACTTCATCACTTATAAAATAAAAATCAAGTTAAGACCAAAAAAAACTTGTAGGTATAATGCAAACAATGCTTCTCTCTCTCTCTCTCTCTCTCTCTCTCTCTCAATACACACACATATATTGAGTTCTGCACACAACACTTTTAAAACACCCCCTTCTTCGACCCTATTTTATTAGGGTAAGGGGCCCACTTGTAATCAATCCAATCCTTTCACACCTGCCTATCATTAATCTAACCCCCATGAATTAGCACTCACCATAATTTGAAACTAATGTGAATGATACTCTACTCATTGTTGGATTAAATTCAATATATATAACTCAAGAAACCATTTTAGGCCCCTAAATCAGTGGTTGTGAGGATCTCATTGAGATGGCTTTTTACAAGTCATTTTCAAAATTAGACATTTCCATCACACTATCCTCCATGATTGACATGTATCCAAGTGGGTCAATTAAAGGGGAATAGATTTTTATATCTCACTCAAGTCGTGAGAGGTACCTGTCAACAAAAAAAAAAATCCCATATGTGTGAAAAACTAAGATATTCTCTTTGCCAAGTATATGAAACATGATAATGGATCCCCTTTGCGAAATTTTTGTTCCTCCATCAATCCTTTTCAACTCCATGCTCTCAGTTACTTCACAGAGTGACATATCTTTCCTCACTAATTCAATTGAGGTAATGAATGGCTTCCCCCTTCTCCAAGTACCTTTCGCTAATAGCACTTTGATTCGTATCTAACTGATAATTCTTGGCCTACTTCACTAGTGCCTAAACCATCCCAAAACAAGATTATTTGATTTCTTTTTCACTTGAAGTTCTCCATAGATTTCCTCCAATATTATCGTTTCTAGTACTTTCTTTTTCCCATTTTTTGAATGGTAATACACTATTTGGAGTTATTTGGAGGTATTTATGTTTGGGATCCCAAGTTCCATAGAGATCTCAATGAACATGAGATGTAAGTTGTTAGCTAATCTTTTCTTGCTTCTTCAGGAGGTTCACAGTTTGGAAGAGGTTAATGATTATCATATACGAGATCTGGATAAGAATGACCACCCTCTTTCTCTACAAAGTAACATGTGTTCCTCACGAATTCACCAAAGGTCTTTATGACCTTCCTCTTCTCCTAGTACCATCTACTAGTAACACTTTGGTTTGTGTCAAGGGATAGATTTTGACCTTCTGTATCTGCACTTGTATCTATGTCTAAACTATATCAATCAATATTATTCGATTTCTTCTCAATACTACTTCTCCCTAGATTTCCTCTAATATACTAATTTCTGATTCTACCACTTCTAGTAACTTTGCATCCTTCTAAGCATGCTTATCTTGACCACATAACTTAGTTTCTTCACATTTCTCCATAACATTAATCTCCATGCATCCCTAATTGTTGTCTTGTAAAAGTGTCCCATTAAGTGATACTCAACGATCATCCGGATTTGGAAACGGGTTTCTTCTCGGGGCTGTTTGGGAGTCTACTTGCATAGTGAAGCTAAGTAAAGAGTCAAATCAAGAGAGAAGAAAAGAAGATGGGTCAAAAGTGAAATTGCTAAATGACAAAAAGTTACTCTTCCCCAAGATATAGTTTTTTGTCATTTATTGTCATGACTCATGAGAGAGCAGCTTTATGTCTATTTTGGTAAAAAAAAAAAAAAAGAAATATTTTTTGTCATTTAATAATTTCACTTTTGACCCCGTCTTCTTTTCTTTTCTCTTGATTTAAACCTTCACTATAAAAGCAATTTTACCAAACAGCCCTAAAGATTTCCAATACATGCTACACTAGAGGTACAGCATTTGTGAAGTAGAAATGAAAACAGTTTACTTTAATCCATGAAAGATGATCCATAAGGTCCTGTTTGACAATAAGTCAGTAGTGATCAACACATAGTTGTCAATTCCATTTGGTAGGCTGCTTGCTTTCCCTCAACTAGGAAGTTTCAACATTTCAGCAGTTCTGGCATTCCATTTCGAAAAAGATGGATTGCCACATTGGGAAGACTGAAAATATTTAAAAAGAAGAAGGAAATTACGAAAAAGTTAAGCTAACATGAAAATTACATAACATCATTCTGCATGTTCCACACTAAAAAACATTTCTTTTATTGGTAACAAATTTTTTCACTTAAAGTGCAAAAAAGACGACATAAAATGACCACTGTTAGCACATGGTTGATCAACCAAAAAAGTGCATTTGAATAAGGAAAAGAAGAAGAATGATTCATCAAAATTTAAAGTTCAAACCCTACACAACGATAGACTAAGGCGGCAGGGTTTTGAAGCATTGGTTTGGATGGGTAGAATTGGGGTTGAGTGAGAAAAATTCTCCAAAATCCCTAAAAATCTTCTCTTCTAAGCCCTTCTATTCAATTGGGAGGATACAAAGTCCAAACGTCCCCATATGAAAAAAAGGAAAGAAAGAAAAATGAAAATACCATATTTTCTGTGGTTTGACTGAAACAGTAAGTTTAACTCAGAATGACCAAAATTACAAACCAAAGTTGTCAATTTCGTTTTGAGCCTGTTTCAGTTTGGGTCCAGACTGGATATCCCGTGCATCGGCCATTGGCTTATTTATTGTTTGGCATAGTGTTAAACTGGGAATACACAATAGAAAGCACATAAAAAATGCTTGGAAATATAAAAAAAAATTTTGAAGAGGATAACCCAAAGACTGCATGAGAAAATAAAAGGTACTAGTCCTCTGACTGCCATTCATTCAAGCCCTCAAAGTAGATGAATAGCATGACAAGAAAATGCATCACGAAAGAACTTGTGTTCACAAATAATCAATAATAAACAAGAGTGACAACAATAATCAGCAACAGGTGTAATCCAACACAAGCTGTGTTATACATCAATTTTTCCACATAGACCAATGACAAATTTTGATGAAAGTAAAAGACTTTACCAAAAAAAAAAAAAAAAACTGACCACTTTAATTAAGTTCTCTAGAGGCTGCTCCATAGTACTCAACTTTCCAGATAAGTTTGAAGGTACATTACCCATATTTCCATCCAAACTAGTAAACTCTGCAAGCAAGGGAGAGGCCGAGATCCCAGGTGTCCCAATGGAAAGAGATTGAGCTTGAGTTGGTCCATGGGCAGCTTGTTGGTGTCCAGTATTTCCAGCATTTGGGGTAGATGATATAACAGAAGACTGTTTCTCTGAGTCCCCTGGTATGGGAGATGGAGCTGCAGGAGTGTAAGGAGAGGTTCCAATTAAGGGAGAGTTGGCAAGAGGTGTTCCAACTTTTGAGGGACCTGTATGCATTCTTCTGGTCGATCTGTGGGGCTGAATGCTGAGAAAGCTGAGGTGATGCAGCTTGAAGGAGCTGAGGAGAAGAAACAGAGAAAGCAGAACCAGTCTTTAGTTGTTGCTGGTAGGTTGTTTGGCGCTGGCCTGCATGGTGGGGTTGTGGAAACAGTTCAGATTTTATACCAGCTACCAGGCCTGACCATTAACTCATTCACTTCGTTAACCTGATGGAGCTGTGGTATTTGTTGGGCCTGTAACTGCTTTTGTTGTTGATATAGTTGTTGCTGCTGGAACTGCTGTTGCATTTGTGGTTGCTGTTGCCGCTGAAACACCTGCTGCTTATGTTGTCGCTGAATAAATTGGAACAAATGGCATTGTTGTTGTTGGCATTGCTGCTTCAACTGCTGTAGTTGATGCTCCTTTTACTGTAGCTTCAGATGCTGTTGGAGCTTACTAGAATTCAGTGGAAGGGAATTAACACTAGGCTGTAATTGATTCATGGTGCTATGTGACAAGGTGCCAGTGTTAGTCTTCTGGGGAGCATTAATTGTGTTCTGCTGCAGGGAACCAAGAGCACCCTGTGGCAATGAACGGAGAGTGTGACCCAGTGTGGACTTTAGAATTGGTTTGGAGTGAATTAATCATGTTCTGTTGTGTAGCCGGAACCCCCATATAAATTGATAATGGCATTAATCCACATTCAAAGCTTGATACAGCAGTTGATTGCGTGGATGCCATTGAATCTTGCATACTCATCGGTTGCATAGGGTTTGCTTGATTTTCTTGCTGCTGCAGCTGATGGATTTGAGACTATGGCTGCTGCATTAACAAGTGTGGTTGACCAACAGACTGTTGAAGCTGTTGATGCCCTGGCTGCTGTGAAGCTGCAGGTTTTGTGCACCCGTTCTTGGCGAGATAATTAATAATCTGCTTCTCAAGTTGAGGCAACTTCTCCTTGTATGTAGGTAAAATACTGCTTTAGGGAAACAGTAAGAACGATATCATGCGATCTAAAGAGATCTTAAAAGATTTAAGTTTTTCAATTGCACCTGTCTGCTTTGGATGTTGTGGGAGAGCCTCAAGCTGTCAACGGAAAAGGAGCAAGGACATCGACAAAGTTATTTAAAAGAAAAGAAGAAGAAGAAAATAAAATAACTATAAGAAGAAGAACAAAAGAAAATAACTATCATATTGGCGTGGATGATTAATCAAGGAGCAAGGACATCTGACTGCTTTGGGTGTTGTGTGGGAAATTATTTTCCAAAATCTTAAACTAAGTTGTTGGATCTAAATAATTTATAATGTTTGATGAACTCAGAGAAGAATACAATGCAAGCTATAACCACAAGTTCTTTTCAAGACGACAATGCATACAAGTAGTCCACCTTTCAGTGGTCCAGTTCAATCTGGTGGGAATGAACCAAACTAGTTCAATCTGGTGTAATCCTTTCCATCTAAATATTGGCAGGAAGATGATTAATTGAGTAAACATGCATCTCAATTCATACATTAAGAACTGTGGGATAGCCCCACGGGAAAGGACATCCCACCTAAGTGACAGGGATCGACCCCTGGCAATGGTGGAGCATGGAGTGAAAATGTCCAGGGGCAGAGCATGGATGAAAAAAAATAATCGAGCAGATAACTATGGTGGAAGTAATGGAGCACCCCAAAGATGACCCCTAGGCTGATAGATTAGGCTAGTTTAGGTTTAGGACAGTTTACAATTCCTCCCATGTAAAAGCAAAAAAAAAAATTATAAGATTACATGGCTTGGATTTTTTAATGGAAGAAATTTTCATCCAGCATCATCCTCAGTGGAAACAACCGATAAATGTTCTGGTTTATTTAGAGGTAGGCTGCGTCCATAGGAAATGTTGCTCAAATGAAAAGGCCACAAAAATATACCTGCTGGCATCTCATAGTGATCTTCTGGTGTAGTTCAGTCAGCTCAGGCAAGTATAATTCCTTCATAGATTTAATCTACAACAAACACATAGTTTCCAAAATAAGCATAAATGCTTTACTGCCTTTACAAACAATTAAATAAGTTGTCGCCCACATCCACAAGCATATAATTGATGATATCATCACAATAACAGTCACTGAAAAAAAAATCTTTACTTTCAAGTATTAATTTTACATAATTTGTAAAACCAGTATTGGTCTCCATCCATCCAAGTAAGTTCTCACTTGCAGATGGATTCTCCCTAGTTTTATATAGCAATGTTTTATTTAAGAGTCCAATCAAAATACTTACCAACTTATCACATGTCTTTTTTCTAATAGCTATTGGTTAAAGATAATTTGGACTTTATAGTGATAATCCTTCAACTTTTAGCAAATATATGTTCTCCACTTGTTAAATTTAGACAAATGGAACTGCCTTTGGGAAACCAATAAACCATTGCACGGATGTAAGCCACATCGTATCAGTCATTTCAGTCAGCCAAAGCCCTCCGTGGCCACAATTTTGAACCATGCATAAGTCCCAAAAAATTCTTGTAAATCATTGTGTTGAAGTAAGATTGACTGAAACATGGCCAAATTGTGTTCGTCCAATCCAACTGTGTATTACTGGAGTGAAATTTCTTTTAGTTAGGCAGCAAGAAATCAGCCATCTATTGGATAGTTCAGACCATGGAGATGTAAGCTCCAATGGCCTGAAAAAGTTAATTTATTAATAAACTAATAGTACTTGGTGTTTTAATTCCTATTATAGGCAACAGGTGGTGGGACAACTTGAACAGCCTAGATATTTGAAAGGTGCACGTACACGAATTTGTTTTGAACTTACTCAACCACATGATGTGATTAACCTTGCATAGTCATGATATTGATACCTTCAAGACTACTAAACTTTGGCTTATCCCCTCCACACCTGATGATGTCATGCATCCAAGGATGCCTTACAGTGGTGCTTAACTTGTTAAATAAGCAGCACGAACATCTCTCTCAAAAATCATACACATGCACTTTGGGCCCACATTCCAAGAATCCGAACCATTCAAAAGTTGAATTAGCCCACTCTTTCCCGTATGGACCAAGTTCCAGCTCAAACATCACAACTAGATTGGGCATGTCATGCAAGATTAAATCCCACAACTAATGAGTTTTCTTTAGAAGACTACAAATCTTTTGTACAAAAGGGGCCACTTTGTGCACATCCAAACCGTCACCCAAATTTTATCTATGCTATGAGAAAATAATGGTCTTCTACTAATCAAAGAAAAATTTTGTTAAATGATGGATAAACCAACTACGTATAACCTATGATGCCCGGATACTTCAAAATAAGCGACGTACCGTTTCGTATCGTAACCGATATACTCTACATATAACCTATGATGCCCGGATACTTCAAAATAAGCGACGTATCGTTTCGTATCGTAACTAATATACTTCACATGTTATGTTTAAAATCTGTGTCCCTCCCACAACCATGGCATGTCCCTGCTGTATCCATGCCATATCGGGGCATTATAGCATATAACATCAGAGGTTTGGGACACAATAATGTGGGCCCTATTAGTTGGAAGAATCATGATTCATTATCTGAACCACAACTAAGTATAATCTCTAGTTCATTTTTAGCTCATCGGTACTACCTTCTTTTGGAAGAAGCGTTTTGGAGCAAATGTAACATCACATTTTTAACACATTATAACCCAATAATTATTAAGAAATCTGAGTCTGAATGAAATAAATGCGGTTGCAGACTTCACTTGCCATACTAGTGCAAAAGAGGAGCTAGTAAAACACTATCATTGCAACATCAGAGGCAAACAAGATAACATACTTTGTTGAGATCACAAACCAGTTGCATGATGCAACCAAAGATTTGTTGTCAAATAAACCCTTGATATTTGGTAGACAAAATATGGTGGAGACCAGATGGTAATAGAGATGGATTTGCATATTCAACACTCCAAAACCATAGCCACAATGAAAAAGAAAAGAACAAAAGAAAGAAGTGCCTGTGATTCACTGGTACCTCAGTTGGGTAGGCACCTCCCTACCAAAGGAACAACCAGCGATCAATCCCTGGCTGGCTGTAGCGGTGATGGTGAGGGACTTGGGTGAGTGTGTTGAGTGGATGTGTGAATACTTACCTAAGCAAAAAAAAAAATGTAAAAAAAAAAAAAAAGATAGAAAGAAAAAAAGTGCTTGTGATTTGTCCTCAGTGAAAATAAGATAAAATAAAAACCTATCAATTTGATGTTGCCATCATCATAATCATCATAGTCATACGTTATACCATCTAACCAAGGCTTGGCAGATTTCCTATTAAAACTGAAAATTATCATCTACCATGTTAATTATATGGCAAGGAAAAAAATGTTATTGAGTATATAGCACAATAGAAAATGTAATCAGCCATATAAAGAGGTATTGATAAAATATTAAAAGGAAATGCCATCAACTAATATTCCCACCTGTAGCTCAGCTGGTTTCGGACATGGGTTTTTGTGTTCGAATCCTAAATGTAGCAATATATAAATGACCAAAAACACGATAGACTACCTTTTGATAGATCTCCTCTTGCAAATCAGTAGCACCTGGATGTCCGGCCTGAGCTGTGGAATTCAGTGAGGCTGGAAAGAGGCAAGAACATTAATTGGCAAATAGACAAGTGCATCAACCAGATATCTGTCTTTTATAAGACAAAGAAGAAATTATGGAGCTAGTCCATGCGGGGCTCAAAATAGGCACCTAGCAGTACAAGGAGAGATCTTTCATCTGAGGTAAGAAGAAGAGGTGGGTGGGTTCAGGGGTATCATAAGTGGGCTAAGAAGTGAGCCAAACAGAGTTGTCTCTCTATCAGTGATGTTGTTCAGTAGATCAAGATGGTTTGTGTGTGTCCAGTCTAGCCACACACATATACTCTACCAACTTTTTTAGAAAGGAATGGAAACCCTCCTATCCACATGCAAAGTGCCTGTCTTTTAAATTTTAATAATTAGAAAAGGGCAACCTGTATATTATTTGACAATCACGAGATCCCTCTATAATTCATATTTGCAAATATCCTCCATTGAAAGTCTTGACATTCACAAAAAAAAAAAAAAAATAATAATAATAATAATAATAATAATAATATAAAAATAAAATAAAATTTGTTGCACAAATGTGTTACTTGATGAAATTGTTGCATCAATTACCCTATCAAAGAAATTAATGGATCCTAGGTTATAGCTCAGCTAGTGATGGACATAGGCCTGAATGTCATACTGATTTCGAATCCTCTATGTAGCCAATAAATAAATAAATTTGCCCATTACATCGTTATTTGTTCTTGAATTCAGGTTGGGCAGATTTGGGCTCTGAAGGCCTCAACTCAAGCTCAAGAAGAATTTCCCAACACAACCGAACTAGGTAAAAACAGATCGGAGTAGGAAAATTGGGTTCGATTGGGCCAACCCAAGCTGTAATCCTAAAACTATGTTTATGTGATACAAGAATCAGCAGGGCTAAAACATCATGGATGCATTTGTGCAACAAGAGAATTTCACGATAGAAAGAAGAGACTAGAGAGTTAATTATCAACTCTGATAATTTATCAAAGGTCAAAGTCTACAGTTGTTTAATTGGAATTTGTCATTGGATCTCCCCTGCCATCTTAATGTAGATGTCATCTTAAGAGAGATAAATATGGTTTCAATTTAATGGTAAGGATGCAAATGGACCTCCCAATACCCAGTTACCTGAAGGTTCCCACCCAAGAAATTATAGGTATGGACCCTCTTTCTGGACATAAATGTCGATCGAGTCTGTGTCCAGATCCAGTTGGGTCCACAACCAAATATACGGTTACCCAAACATTATTAAATACATATTATTATTGTATAATAGAGTCTCGAGTGCATGTGGAAGAACTGGAAGAGGCTTCACTTCTACCTGAATGATGGGTTTGATTCCTTGGATGAGATATTCAGTTCTGGAGTCAGGTCCATTGGAGTCTGGCCCACGTCCAGGTATAAACATTTAATCTGGTTGAGTCCATGAGTCCAACCGGAACCCAACTCGCTTACATCCCTATTTAAAGGGATGGATTTTTTTTCAACATACCAAGGGCTATTCATAATAGCTCATGCTGTAACTCTATTTATCAATCATGCAAGACTGGGAATTTTCAATGATCATATATAGCAAAAACTTTCGCGTAGCATGCTTACAAAGTACCCACAATCATATAAAAAACCACCATGGTGAATAACCTTCTTCATGAGTTAGTTTCCATGTTCCTCACAGACATGTGAAATATCTTGTAATGCTTTTTAATCAGCATCCAGATAATTTGTGCAAATTTCAGTCAAACTTTTGATAAATAAAAGCACTATCAGAAGTTTAAGTTATTTACAGTAATAAAACTCATGATTAAAAAAATAAAAACAAAAATGCACATGAAACAGAATCCTAATGTCAAATATGAACTTACTCATGTGATGGAATTGTCTGTGGTTGGTCAGAATCAATGAAAGAACAGAATCTGGTGCGCCGTAAGATTTCACACACATCAGAGTTACGTTTCTGTTGATTCCCCATGTTATGACCAGATGTTAGGTGAGAACAAAAAAAGCATAACCATGTTTGGAAGAGATAAATGCTAACAGAAACAGATCCCTACATTATACTGAAAAAAACTCTTCATATAACTAATAGCATCAATACCAAATGTGTTCAATTAGAAATGTGCACAAGTTTTTTTGTGTGTGTTGTGTGTGTGTAGAGATAGATAGATAGATAGATAGATAGATAGATAGATAGATAGATAGATAGATAGAGAGAGAGAGAGAGAGAGAGAGAGAGAGAGAAGATGAAACCTTGTTTCCCATGTAGCCGCTAAGTCCCACTCCAACTGGAGAAACCTTCAAGTTGTTTATGTGCCTCCTCAACCTTTTACGAACCCAAACTGATACATAGATCCCACCATTTGCTTGCTGACAATACGCACATATTTAGCTTAGGTCTTCAAATTGTCTCTATGGACTTCATCTTCACAATGATCCTCCATTTTTACCAAAGAGAAATATTTCTCCTCATCAGATAACTTGTCAGAAATGTCAGAAAGTGAATCGATGACTTCTGGCAGAAATGTCAGAAAGTGAATCGATGGCTTCAGGCTCATCTTGCTGCTCTGCATAAACTGAAACAAGGTTCCCGGATCTGCGGTACGCTCATCTCAATCCATCATTCATTTCAAAATCTTGAGGAGCCAAAATTAGAGGCTTCTCCATCCAACTAAACCCAATTCTTGCAGAACTGCTCCAGACTCTTCTTAACTTTGTGCTAGATGGCAAGAGTTGTGGCGGGGTATCTAATGAATGTTCAGGCCAGTCTAGTTTCCTCTCACCATTGACCCCATAGACGCTCTTAATCTGGAACTTTCTTCCCAAATTGGTTAATTCACCCAAGTCACCTCTTTTGAAGGCACCACCATCGGCAATACCTGCAGGCTCATTGCTCCCAAAATCTACCACGGAAGCGCCTAATTCAACTGCAAGTGTATCGGCAGCAGAAGATGTCCTCAGTACCGGAGAAGGAGGGGCACTATAGCTTTTATATTGTGTTTCTCGTTGCTTAGACTTGTTAAGTGTTCTACGAATGATTGTCTCCCATTTTGGGATTGGCCTGTTATACTCTGCTCCCAAAACATTTCCAGCATTCAGAGGGACTACCTCTTGGAAACTACAAAACGATATCTATGATTAAACTTCAATCATTTTAGCAACCAGATATTCCAGTTGTATAGCATTGCAATCATTGTGAAAAAAAGAGAAGTGCAGTGGCAAATTAAATCCGAACCAGCATCTTAAATAACAGGATTTCCAATTATGAATTGCTACAGCATGATTCCATTTTTATTAATTTTTCATAAAGCCATCAATTAGTTCAAATCCATGGTAATGAGTAGTTTTCATCTAATGTATCATATTAAAATATATACAAGTATGAGATACTGAATGGTCTAAAGGAAAGGAACCAAGATTATGTAGAAAATACCAACATAAGGAATACTTACCCAAGAACATACATGTCTGCTGGTTCTTTCATGCGGAGCCACGCATCAATCTCAAGATCCTCCAAAGGAATTCTTCCCACAACATTCCACGTGCCAACTGTCACCCTGCCAACCATGATTAAATATAAATAACTCATCATGTTTCCTAGAACAATGAACAAGTCTAAAATTAGATATGATCCAAACCTCACATCCTTTAAATTTATGTATTGGGCCTGAAGAGTTTCTGATCATCCCCTCCTATGCCTCGACAGATGACCCTTTGATGGTGTTTCTGGACAGATGAAATGCAGATTCAGACAGAGTAAATATAGATAATCAGAGATTTATGAGGAAATGAGCAAGAGAAATTAATATGGATATTATGTATATGACTGACATGGAGCTTTTCACTCCCAAGTGTTCCAACCATTTGCAGGAATGGTGAAAAAGATATCGAGTGCAACAGTTAAGTGGATGAAGCGAGAATTAATATGAAATTGTTCCTCCATGTTCTTAAGTTTTTGTCAATATTGAGATATAAGTGATGATAATACTATCAGTTCACTATCTGCAACAAGACCAAGGAAATGTTCTCTCAATCTCAGTCAATATGTATTATCTCTCATCAAAACTGATGCAAATGGTCTATAAGGAGGAGATCTAGTACATCATACTTAAATCTCCTCCTCCTTCCTTGGACAAGTGATGTTAAAACACAAATGCTCTACATAACAGCGTAAGGTGTCAACCGTAGCATGCTGCAAGAACATTTCATCTTCAATCTTGTCATCTTAGAGCAAATAGCAAACATAAGATTGATACGGCCTAGAAAAGATAGATGGAACTGTAATAAACCATATACCAACCCAAAAGCTTAAGCTGATAGGTGGAAGGCCCATACAGGTAAATTAAGACATGTCAAACCTATTACTTAGGCGATGTGAGATGTGGGACTTCCCAACACTCCCCCTCACGTGCAGACCCAACAGATTTCATGGACGAGCCTATCATGTAGGCTACACAAGAACAACGGGATCGGAACCCGCTCTGATACCATATAATAAACCATATACCAACCCAAAAGCTTAAGCTGATAGGTGGAAGGCCCATACAGATATATTAAGACATGTCAAGCCTACTACTTAGGCGATGTGGGATGTGAGACTTCCCAACAGGAACTTGATGGAAAACTTTGGATCCCTTGGTCGATCCTCCTCTCTTTTATAATCTCTTTCCGCCTTCAATCAAAGGCAATTATAATCTTCATACATGTAAGGTATACCAATTACAGTCCTATAGTTATGTTACAAAAAGATTTAGTCGACTAATATCTCCTGTGATGGGTCAGTCATGAACTAGGCCTTGTCGGCCAGCTGTTGTTAACAAAGATCAGATAACTATCAGTTGGACCAAAACTTAAAACACTCAAACATGAAATGAGTTCAACGAACCCATCAAGAGATGGAGAAAATGGCTGAATTACTAATTCAAAGTCACCTGAAACTTGAATTGGGGCTGTAGATTGCTTTCCCTACATGCTGCGAGCCTGATTCATTTCTATTTCTTTTGCATCTTCAGACAAGTACACACAAAATCTCAACATAATAAGAATGATATACAAACATAATCCATTAAATCTCCATGACCCAAATTATAAACATTAAAAAAAGCCAATTGGCACAACTCACTATCATACCATCATCCTCACTTTCAGTCTCCGTGTCGACTTCATCTTCACTGAATTCATATACATTAGGCTTGATGTTTAGCCATGTCTTCATCACAATGGAAGGCCAAAAGGGCTGCACCCCACAGACACAAAATGGAAAGCAAGTCCAATTCAACCAATATGCACCCTGAATTCGCAAAAAAACCATAAACAAGTACTAAACACACACTAAATGTACCTCTGCGCACTTTGTTCTCCTCGCTCTCATGATGGTTTGAAGTCAAATTTCCAAAACAATATGTTAAAAGAAAAAAAATGAAAGACCCAGCAAATTACTACTGATATGGAAATCCAATTACACCGCGTCTGGACTGTCTAGTCTAAATAAGACTTGCCAACTGTTTAAAACAGCGCAAAGCAAAGATAGCCAGTAGGCTTCTTTGAAAGCAAATGGAGAAAGAATTAGAAGACAAGAGACAAAAGGATTTGCTAGTAGGACCAAACAAACAGGACAGAAAAATGGTGTAAGGTCAGTAGAACAAGGATCCAAAACACTCCACCTGCATATTTCTATGTGCTCCTCTCAATGTCAGGACTTAAAAAATAAGACCCATGAGATAATTTAAAGACCCAAGACCATAAAACAGTTTTTTTTAAATAAAAAACTAAAAAAGGAGACTTTTTCAATATGAAGAGCCAAATACAAAATGGATGCTACAGCCACTTGCATTGATGAATGCGTATGCGTTGAAAACCGTCCACCCCAATTGACCAAAGGCCAATTCAGCTGGGAATCAGCATGGACATTTTCATTCTTTGGATGGACAGCAGACTTCAACGAATGAAAATTAATAATAAGGGAATGACCAATAATAGCCACCAAAAAAAAAAAAACTGAATTAGAAGTAGGGTATCAGGACCTAGCAGACTTCAGATGGCATAGGATAGGTCCTGAATGGATGTCATTAACAAAGTGCCCTGGATGTTCAATCTCAAGCGCATCAGAGCTAATCATTTTTTCGAAACGACCGGTGACAATTTTTAAAGTTGTTTTGACTGTCTATATTCACAAAAGTACAACCAGCAAAAAGTTTATAGCTTCGAAACAGTCAAACAGTCAAATGAAATCTTTATTATATTCAATTACAATGTTAAAATTGTAAACAGAAAGAATGAAAAATTTTGGGGTTTGCAGAGCATTCTCCATGGTCCCTGCTTCCTCCATCTGCACAGTAGTGAAATTTTTCATCAACAAAACTTAAAATGCTTTGGAAACAAAAGAAGAAAAAAAAGAGCAAACTTACCACATTGCACGGCAGTATTCAGCACGTTGCACAGCAGCATTCAGCATTCTCCCTAGTGATCTTTAGCTGCTGCACAGTTAGAGAAATTTGTTGCCTCAACATGTTGAATATTTTGGAAACAAAAGAAGAAGAAAAAAACAAACAAACATACCATGGGGTAGTGAAGGATAGTCTTCATCCATAAGAAATGCCATCGGATTGGCACCTGGCAGTGTTGACCAGGGCCCCACAAAGTCATCAATCCTCCTCTGACATCTTGGACACTTGTCATCGTTGGTAATGGCTGTCACTTTCATTTTGCATGAGCAGCACAATATCAGATGCCCACATTGCCCTACGTAGAGAGCATTTCTCTCATTACAACTAAAACAGTCACCCTCTCTCACGTCGTCAGCACGGAGCAAGAGAAGAGGTAGTGGTACTTCTTCCTCGGGTTGATTCTGTTTTGTAGAAATTTCATAATTCATTAATATAAACAGCACTCAAAGGTAGATTATAAAACACCACATATAACTTTTCATTTAGGACCGACCTCCTCGACCTCAGCAGCCTCCTCTATGAGCATCTGATTCGTACCTATAGACTGAGGAACTGAATATAGCGTAGCATTCAATAGCTTTCCTCTCCATAATCTTCCCTTGCACTTCTCAATTGCGGCATGTGCTTCAAGCAATTTGCCATATCTAAGATAACCAAGTCCCTTGCATCTCCCAGTCTTATGATCTTTGGAAACATACGTATCAAGTATTTTCCCCGCACTCCAAAATATAGCTTTGAGTTCCATTTTAATAGTACTCTCAGGTAGGTTAGAAACTTCAACCGTATATGTTGTTTTTCTTATAAACTCCAATCGGCTCTACCGAAATAAATAAATAAAAAATCAACAAGAAAATCGTGCCAATCCTCCTAATCTATTTGATTAAGAATAAATCAAGAAATCTGACCTAGATTGTAAAAGATTTCTAAAATTCAAAGCAAAGAGAAAGATCAGGTATCTCATTGATAATATCATGCGAAGAAAAGTAATTTCTTCAAAATCATACAAATCTTCATAAATAACAATAAAATCGTGTTAATCCACCTAATCTCTTTGATTAAGAATAAATCAAGAAATTTGACCTAGATTATAAAAAAAATTCTAAAATTCAATGCAAAGAGAAAGGTCAGGCATCTCATTGATTATATCATGCAAAGAAAAGTAATTTCTTCGAAATCATACAAATCTGCATAGATAATAAGAAAATCGTGCTAATCCTCCTAATCTATTTGATTAAGAATAAATCAAGAAATCTGACCTAGATTGTAAAAAAAAATCTAGAGTTCAAAGTAAAGAGAAAGATCAGGTATCTCATTGATTATATCATGCGAAGAAAAAGAGAGATCGAATTGAAACCCTAATATCTTCAGCTTCTTGAATGTCGTTCTTTGCATTCTTCCCTTCAATGATATTCATGGTCTTCTTTAATTCGACTTCGTTCGTCATGGTAACCTAGAGACTTTTCGTGTTTCGTGTTTCGTGTTTAGAGGAAACGTCTGAAATGGTTTTATAATCCCGCCCAAACTCAAAGTCGGGATTTTTGCATACACCCCACTAAAGTTTCTATTATTTCTTGTTTTAGTATGAGCTTTTTGTATGTACCCCTAAAGTTTGTAGGATTTCTAAATAACCCCCTAAGGTTTTAGTATTTATAAATAAGCCTCTGCCTTCTTTTTTAATACCTTTCATGTCCTTAAAATCAATATTTTTAATAAGAATGGACAGCCACCATGAGATTTATGTAAAGTTTTTATATAAATGACAGCTTACATCCATTAAATAAAAATGAGTAAATTATTATTTACAAAAATAATATTATTTTACCTCGAGTTCCAATGATTTCTCTAAATAATTCTCTCATGCACATGACCAGGGGTGGACCCAAGTATAAAGGCCTTGGACTGAAGCCCCCACCCATATTTGAGAAAAGTTCGGATCCCCCCCTTTAAATCCTAAAAATGAATGCATTTTCTCTTTACATTTGTCCCTTCCCTCAATATCCCCCCCCCCCCCCCCGGAAGCATAATCATGTATTTTAAAACTTTCATCAATCCAATGGTGGGTCATGTATGATTTGGATAAATCATAGCCGGTTATAAGTTAAGGTGTTGATTGTCGTCATGATCAATTTTGATTTAATAAGATGAGCTCTGTATTGGTTTAAAAAAAATAGTTTATGTAGGGTTATTCTCTCCTACTAAGTGCAATTGTTAATATTACATGATTTATAAGAATAAAAAAATTGAGTACAAGCTTTTGAAATTATGCATATAAGGATAAAAGAGATAGACAAAAGTATCATTTTGTTATAAAAACCTATGGTAGTTGGGAGACTATTGATTTTTGTGACATAGAAGGTATTAGAATGAAAATGCAGGAGCCTATTTACAAATACTAAAACCTCAGAGGCCTATTTACAAATCCCACAAACCCTATGGTGGTACATAGAAAAAGATCTTTTAGTATTTGTAAACAGCCCATCCCTTTATATATTTTAATACCTTTCATGTCCTCGAAATCAGTGGCTATATATCCAACCACCAAAAAGTTTTTAGCCCTATGTGCATAAATTCAAAAGCTTGGACTTGTTTTTTTTTTAAAGCTTGTAACATTA
Source organism: Litsea cubeba (assembly GCA_012931725.1). Classification (NCBI taxonomy): domain Eukaryota; kingdom Viridiplantae; phylum Streptophyta; class Magnoliopsida; order Laurales; family Lauraceae; genus Litsea; species Litsea cubeba. Next base: position 69,998,427 of record CM022951.1, on the reverse strand, counting down.
ATAATTACATTTAGTGAGAGAGAATAACCTTATGTAAATCTATTTTATCAATACAGGGTCTATTTCATTAAACTCAAATAGATCATAATGATAATCAACGCCTGTGCTTGTGATTGATTATAATTCATCCAACCCATGCATGACCCACTGTTAGATTGATGAAAGTTTCAACATATATGATTAAGCTTCATATGCATTAAAGAGTTATTAAGACTTGAGATAGACCATTAGGACTTGGGATAAATAATGATATGTTTGTAAATATTAATATACTCATTTTTTTAATGGATGTTAGGGCAAATGTGTCATATTTATAAAAGTTCAATATAAATCTCACGGTGGTTACCCATTCTTAATAGATATATTGATTTTGGGGACACGAAAGGTATTGAAATGAAAATATAGGGGCCTATTTATAAATACTAAAATCACAAGGGCCTATTCACAAATCATAGAAACTTTAGGTGTATATAAAAAAGAAAAAGAAACTCTTAATTGAAAGTTACAGCGCAAATTAAGAAAGGGTCAAGTTAGCCTCCTTGACTTCAGTGAAGGAGTGGAACTCAATATGGGGCCCATCGTTAAATCCGAACCCCACCCTTCATAATTAACTCCCACCATTTATCAAGGAAATAAAAGCAAGAAAAATTGAGAAATTTAGCTAGTGGTCCCTTAATACTGTCCTTTAAGGCTTCTAATCCATAGGAATTTCAATTAAAGCTTATAGTCCATGTACCTAGACTTATTGTAAGCGGAGGTCCTTAAATATGCCAAATCATACATTTGCAAAACTGATTTGCACTTTCAACCGTCTGAATTTATATCACAAATTTAATCCCTAGTTTTAAGCTTCTTAACATGATATTTAATGACTGATTTGCCCATTGTAAACGAATCAAGCTATCTAATAGATTTTATTTTTTAGTTTTAAATCAAGTTTCGAAATTCAAATTGGAAGGAATAGATCAAGTTTCGAAATTCAAATGGGAGGGAACGATTCCAGGTCTTCTACACCAATGTACAATTCGCTGCGGAGGCACTACTTGTAGAAGCTTTCATATATTTTATTTTCAATCATCACATAACCATGCCATTTATATCAACACATCTTGGTGGAGAGGCCCAAGATCTAATCATCGGTTTATTTTTTTCCAACCGATCTTTGTCCCACCTCATTGTTGAGGAGTTTCTGCGCGCAGGAGTTTCTGTTACATTTGTCCCATAAGACATGGGAGAAGAACTGCACCGAGACATATCATAAGTATTGAACTTATCTTTGCCCCGCACGAGATCAGTATTGACTCTTTTTAATGGGTTCGTTCTAGTCATGCACGAGAGTTTTTGTGATCTTCTGTAGTTTTCTTCCTCATGTGGCTACTATATCTCCTTCCTTTTGTTGTGTTGTAAGTTTCTTCGAAAAGATATATAAATTTATCTTAGTTTTTTTCCAAAAGACTTTGTTTAAACTTAGATAAATTTATCTGAACTTCTGGTAAAACTCAGACAAATTTATCTAAGTTTTGCCCAGTCCCACATGCGGATTTACTAGATGATTTATCCTTCTCAGATAAATTTATTTGAGTTTTGCCCAGCCCCACGTGCAGATTTTTTGGATGATTTCTCCTTCTTTGAATTAGTTTCTCCATTTTCTTTCTCTTATACGTCATAATCCTTGATTTGTGTAGTCAAATCATCTTCACGAAATTTACAGGTTTTCCCTAATTTTTTCTCCAAATGAAACTCTTAATGTATCAATTTTCCTTTTTTGTATGATGCATAATGTATTAAGAGGGGCATTCTAGACTTTTTAACTGTTTAAAACTTGAAAATGGACCTTTGCCTCTACGGAAAAAGACAAATGTGGATGGTTTGTAATAAAAACAAAAGTTGAGGGACCTCCGACCAAACACCCCAAAAAAATTACCTCCATCTAGAGAAGGAATGTTGAAGTTTTACCTTTTTGATGGAGTGAACGGTCTGAATAAAAAAAATGGAGCCCACAAATTTAAGAATGCATGTCTAACGGTTTGGAGTTTTTTTTTTTTTTAACTTATCACAAAATTTGATGATCCAATTGTTGAAATTTGGCCCCTTAATTGTTTTATAGGGTTTTGACATATTGGTTCATATTAAACTCTGTTTTTCCAATTTCATGACCTAAATTTAGATAATGTCATTTTTTTAAAAACTTTTTCACCATATCCCATGATATAATGGGATCTATCAATTTTTGTATTATATTTTTTTTTTTTGCAAATAGTAAATAAATTCATTTTTTATAAAACACAAAAATTGACATTTTGTGAAAAGTGAATACACATTTGATCACCATTTCTCAAGTTTTATCACTTGAAAAATAATTTTCCTAAGATGATGCATAAAAGCCATGATATCATGGGATTCAAGGTAAAAATATTAAAAAAAAAAAATGTTGACCAGAACATTACTTGAAATTTGATCATGACTAGTGGAGCCCTGCATGTGCACCAAACACACAATTTTACTAAAAAAATAAAGTTTTCAAAAAACTTAGTATATTTAAAAATAAAATTTCAATAGAAAATGAGTGATTGTAAATTGCAAGGCCCATGTAATGTCCAAATTTGGGGTGCACGGCGGGCGGCTTGGGCGGTTATTGGGCGGTTTAGGCGGTTTTGTTTTACAGCGGTTTGTAAAAAATAGAAACCGTAACTGCCCAAAGTATGGGCGGTTTGGGCGGTTTTTTTAGCGGGCGACTTGGGCGGCATGTTGGGCGGTTTGGTATTTGTACCTATCTCTCTCTTTTTTTATTTCTAATAGAATGTAACTAAAGTTTCAAAATACTTAACATAAATAATAAAAATTAAACATGATTTTTAATAAAAGTCAATAATCAGTAATAAAAAAAAGGGGATTTTACTGGAAAAATCCCAAAATTTAGGCATTTATCCTGCTGGGTCCCAGCCAAATTGTGGACACTAACGAAGTCCGTTAGTGCGTTTTTGTATTTTTTTTGATATCTGGGGTGAGTGACGCAAGCGTCACTAAGCTCTGATTAGAGTGACGCTAGCGTCGTCCATCGCTATACCTATTTAACCCACCCGTCCCCATTTTCACCATTTGTAACTTCTTCTCCTTCTTCAGAACGACGACGGCGCTGCTCCATACTTCTTCCTTCTCTATCATCCATCATCCTTGATCCGATATCGCACATCCACGTGAAGGTATGTCCCTTTAGCCCCGTTTCCGCACAATATTTCCGGATCCTTAAGTGTATTTCGAGTTCTTGATCCGCTGTGTATGGTATAATCCATCATCCTTTCTTTTTTCAAGCATAATGTTTGTTTGGAGTCTCCATTCTTCATTTTGTTTTGTTCTTGTAAGCCATCATGTATTTCTGGTTATATCATTTTCTCTTTCTCACATTGTTTGCTCTCACGCACACTATTTGTTCGATGAAATGGGACAATGTAGGTTTCAACTTATGATTATCGCAAAAGACATACTACCTTCTACCATTTTCATTAGTTAGGAAATTTACACCTCCTCTACGTTCATTGTGCAAAAAAAGAAAATAAAATGGTATTGGAAGCAATACTAAGACTTGACTTCACCTTCAATAGAGAAGGTTATTTGTTCTATCCTAACATTGGCTTTTATTAATCAAGAAAGTAGAGGTTTTTATTTTTTAGATCCATTTTCATCAACGAGATTTGTAAATAAATAAGATAGTTATCTTAACCATTTTTACTAAACATGGAAGAGAAATGGTTTTAATAGGTAAATGAAGGCTTCCATGAGGGAGGAGTTGAGTGTTTTATAATGCAATTATGTTGGAAAGGGACGACAAAGAAAGGGATGCAAGTCAGGGTTTGAGGAATCCAAAATGGAAAGCTTGGTGGGGCTACATACTCCTAGAAGGCCTAAAAGATGCCATTCAACATGCCTTGAGAAACAATTGATAGGATAATCCAGTTTATGTATAGTCTACTTGTAACTACCTCGTAAGTTTTTTTTTTATCTAGATGAATTAATTAAAATGGTTGGCCACCAATAAGGAGTCACACCACTCTCATTCCTTATGACCATAGAAGAGAGAAAAAAGCATTTGATTAGTTAAATGATTAATGTGGAATTCTTAATTGGAAAAGTGAAAAGGTGGGTTTACATGTTCAAATCATGGCTTTGAGTGCCATATCGTTTGACATGGATACGCTAGGCATGTACAAGTATCCGGGTATCATAGTATGGATGGCATTTCTTTAAGTGAAAACGGAGCAAGTCCTAATCTTGCTTTTAGAAGGATGTAAAGGGAGTTTAAATCTCAAATGGCGAACACCTTTCTCGTGACACCTAGAATGAGAAACTAAGAATATGTGGATATCATATTCCCATGGGATTTTACAATAATCATTGAAAAGAAAAATATTTTATGGACATGTTTGGCACAGATACCTGCACACAGAAGACAAAACTAAATATAACAATAATTGATATGTAGTAACAGAGTATCTAACAGAGGCCAAGTACCTGTATTGATTCTTCATCAACAAAATCCAATTTACACCATCCACTACTTTGAATCATTTGCCCTCACTATATAGACCTAGATGAGATGAGATGGTGGTAGAAGATAAGTTTGGATCTTAGGGCAATTTAATAAGATTAAGAAACCACTTAAGAAGAAACCAGTTAAGAACATTGTGGGACTTGATGATAACAATGATAAGCAAAAATGCCCATAACACTATCTATAAGATCTCTGTTTTAGAATTACTCTATTCATAGGTGGTTGGGGGAGGGAACCACAGTGTTGAAACTATTTCACCACAGACATGCTCATTAATATGATAGCATCATTGCCTATTGGTTTATATAGAGGAAATGCTCATGCATCCGGAGTGCATGGCTTACTATGCATACCAGCTGCTTGGCCCCAACTGGGCCCTACAGATCATGGGACAGTGGTGGATGGAAATATCCAAATATGAAGTTTCAGGTCAACCCAATGTTTCTAACCCTTGATACACGGCCTACCAGTGTAATGCTTTTTTTTTCTTATAATAGAAAAAATGACCCTTGATCCAACGGTCTAGTCCACTTGGATTGATGCACCTCTATGGAATCCGTTGGATGGTTCATCAGGATTAGTGATTAAGTGGGCCCTACTGATTGTGTACATCGGATGCACAAGAGCAGATGCCTTTATATTATTTCATTAGACAGAAATGCATGTTAATGGAGATTTACCTTAGTAAGAAGCCCAGATTATGGACCTAAGAATAAGTTTACTAAAATGAGTGTCATGGTTAATCCCACAGAAAATATTATATGGGAACTCATTATCCTTGTATTTTGTTTTGTTTGCTTTTATCTTGCTCTTTCCCAGTCTATGGATTTGATGGACTGTCTCTTTGTACAGTTCATTTTTACAATAAAAACATTGTTAATTCTACAAAAAAAAAAAAAACGATACAAAGGGAAAGCCGAAGTGTAACAGGTTGCTAACAAGAACAATCATAAGCAGTATGAGAGCATTTTGATTAATTCGGTAAATGTTGGTTGCTCCTGATTTGTGGAAAATACTAATTATATTTTATGAGTTTATGTTGAGTAGAATTATACTACTAATTATCGTCTTATTTTTCTAATGATCATAAAATAACTCTTTAGTATATTTCCTGTTTATGAATGTGGCTGATTTTATCCTCTCCTCAACTCATACCTGTATATGCTCACTGTTACATGCCTTTGAACTGAACAGATGGCGAAAGACGTGTCTTCTGATGATGAGGGGGAGTTATTGTATGATCAAGATTAACATGTTTCAAAGGCAATATTAAATGGGGCTGAACTTGGATGTTACAGGTGCATCAATACCAACCCTGACAAGAAGATATGGGTATTGATGGAAAAACAGAAGGAGCATGTGAGGGATGCTGGTCTATCATATTTGTCAGAGATAGACTATATGAGGATAGACCATGCCCTAATATCCGGGTTAGTTGAAAGATTGAGGCCCGAGACTAATACGTTTCACCTACCAACGGGTGAGGCAACGATCACTTTGGAGGACGTTGCTTATATCTATGGACTCCCTATTGATGGTGAACCGGTAACGGGAAGAACCATCAATAATGCATTCGTCCCAGAAATCTGTAAAGAGTTGCTAGGCCGTGCCCCACGCCCGGGAAAAGACACGATCGGACTAACAATAAAATTCAAATGGTTGGAGAAGAATTTCAAGCCCTCCAAGCAGAGGAGTGATATATGCAAGACCAGAGCATATCTATTTTTCCTGGTGTCTGGACAGATCTTTGCAAACTCTTCTGGTGCAAGGGGACCAGCGTGGCAGTTAGAGCTCTTTAGGGAGTTCAAGCCCTATGCATGGGGTCTAGCTTACCTTGCAAGTTTGTACAGAATGCTTTCAAGGGCTACTAGGCTATTAAGAGGTGAAGAGGAGAGTGAAGAGGGAGGGGAAGTTGAGGAGAAAAAAGAAAGTGGTAAACTTACCCTGCTCAAGACCCTAACAGGCCCTTGCCACGGAGATGTGATCCATCAACAGCAATCATTGGCCTAAGGGATGTTGTGAATGACCGAATGCATGGACCAAATGCCCAAAAAAATCTCCTGAACCTGTCGTCGTCTGACGTATCAATATTGGTGATAGTACCCGGGTTCATCAATTTCAACTCCTCACAATACAAAGGGAGGATCTTAAAAGAATCTTCATATGAGCCCCTAACAATGCGCAGTGCAATTTCCCTTGCCATGTGTGCCTTCCTATAAGAAATTGTGACACCAAACTCCATTTGATAGTCATTCATTATTTCCTTTGGCCTAATGTTGTGATTTAACTGCACTTTTTCCAAGATGTACTCTGCAATAAGTTCTGATGACGCTTGACGATGTGCAGTATCCATGGATGGCTTCGAACATTTATGGATTGGGTTGTAAGTCCTAACCTTGAAGCGTGGTCCACTCTCAATCATGGATGCGTGAATGCGCCATGGACAGTCAGTTTCCTTGCAACGTGCAGTGACTTTGAATTGTTGTGTCTTTTAAGTGCTGGAGAGTGAAGTTGTTGTATATTGCAAATTTCGCTATAGTTCTCCTAAAATCATCACGGTTCGGAAATTCGCGCCCAAGCCACATCTCCCGAGATGAATTGTGTTCCAACTCTGTATCAAATTCTTCCGGGACCATGTCATCTTCAAATATAACTTTCCGATTATGGTAGCTTTGTTCTCCAACATTGTACATAGAAGGTCTTTGGCCTCTTGCCTTTGAAAACCCTGCAAGATTGGTTCCCGTGTTCCCAGATTCAACATTGACAAACTCTATTTCATCAGGCATGTTAACTTTCTCAACACGATCAATGAGTACAATACTACTTTCTTTCGCAAATTCATTACTACCAATGTCTTGGACTGCTGAAAAATGAATGTCATTGTCTTCGCATAGATTGACAGTAGGAATTTCATGACTTTCCCTGGAAGGTACTTTGCGCTTATCATTGTGATTGCTCCCAGAAAAATCAATTCGTTTGCCTCGTAAAGAACGCATGTCCATCTCAAATGACCTGCTCAAGATAAACACATAGAAATATTTACATTAGACTACTAGAAATAGTATTAAGCATTATATATAAAATACATAAAAAAAGATCTTATGTACCTTCTAGGTTCTCTTATCTTATTGGAAGAACCATTCGAACTTCTATTGATGTATAGTAATATCCCATTTGTATTGTGTTGTGAAAGTGTTAACATGCACTTGATGTCGCTATCATCCTCTATGGCAGCCAATGAAAACACGTGCCCATTGTGATGAAGATAACGTATGCCTATGTTCTCACAGGTTTCTTCCCACTGTGTAGTTTGAAGAGCTATGTTCATCAATTCGGAGTATGTTATGTCACTTTGAATGGACCTCGTCTTCTGATTTCCGCCTTCGTATACCGGGTGAATCATGTCATATTTAAATTCTCCGTCATAATGAAAAATCACAATCAACTCACCATCCGACATCCTATTTCAGGACAGAAATAATTATTTAGGCATTATTGTTGTACGAACATATACGAAAAATGGGGACAAGCACCTCATTGACCAAAGAAGTGTGATATTTGCAAAGGGCCAAAGACGTAACACAGTGGAGGGGCATCTATGGCCTAGAACAGCTTACAATCCACAATTTTTGAAAGTGTCTAGGGTTACAAACAATATAAAAAACATATGCAAGATTACAAACAATACAAACACTCAGTTTCACACTCCAAAACACAACATACAAGTGTGTGTGATAGTCTCTAACTTCATTGATACCAAAAGTAAATGAAAAGGCATCACAAATGATCGTTATATTCATTTTTTTCCCATGTTACTATGCAAAGATAGACATAAATGCACAAACCTTCAATAATGTACATCAACAGCCACGGAAATGTTAAGAAAATGACGGATTACACTTGAATACACAAAATCACATAAAACTGTCACACATCAGTTGGAGCCAGAGTAGATTTTTTGACTAACATTTGTTCAGAAGAAGAATGTTCACTTTCTAAAATACAACATTCACGTGCGTGACGGTCTTTAACATCATGGACACCAAGAGTAAAAGGAAAAGCAACAAAAAAAAATACATTATCTTCATTTCTTTTCATGTTACCATGCAAAGATATACATAAATGTACAAACCTCTTTCATGGAGATCAACAGCCACAAAAATGGGATCAAAGTGACGGATTACACTCGAAAATAGAAGCCCATAGACCAGTCATGCTTCATTTCTAGCCAAACAAGATTTTTTAAGAGCCATTGGGTAGAAGAAGATTGAAACCAGGGGACGACGCGAGTATTTAAAGGTTGCGCAAAGTGACGATGGCGTCACTCAATATTATATCAAGTGACGCTATCGTCGCTATGAATATCATAGAAAAAAAAAGGAATTTGGCGGGAAGACCCAATTAGTGATGAGAATTGGGCCAGTACTATACCGGGTAAATGCCCATATTTTGGGACTTTTCCGGTAAAAACCCCTAAAAAAAATTTCAACTAATTATATCAATGTAAAATTAAAGTCCAAAGGCATCACCAAAATTAAAAAATACAATCACTTATATAATCTAACGTCCAAAAGTCAAAAACCTAACAAAGAAACATCTAAATTCGAAAATTCAATGTCTAAATTTCAATAAATAAGCCTCCAAATTTAAAAATTCAATTTCCAAATGCTAAAAGAAATTCAAAATCTAAACGTCAAGTTCGTAAAGATCGATATATAATTTGAAGCAATCCTGCAACAACCCAAAAAAAATCATAGTTAGAATAATAATTGATAAAAGATAATAAACATCAATATTTAGTTTAGTGATAAAATTGTAAGGTCGTCAAACTTTCATACAATATAATCTAGAATTGTATTGGATTGCACTAGGATTTGGAGTAGAAGTGTTATCCATAAAGAATAGATGAAGAGGTTTTTTTTTTTTAATAATGAGCGGGCGGGGCGGTTTGAAACCGCCCACTCAAATGTCAAACCGTAACCGCCCGCTCATTAGTACGGATTGAAACTGCCCCGCCCGCCTAAAGGCGGTTTTGACGTATATCCACTTGTAGCGGGGCGGGGCGGGCGGGTTGGCGGGTTACGGTTATTTTTGTGCAGCCCTAGTCCAAATACAGCTGACACTACTTTTTTCCTATACATTTGAAAACGATAAAACAATAATATAGTGAGAAAAATGAGATCTCAAAAGACAATCAATATTGATTTATATAACTTTTTGAGGATATTAATCACATATTTATAGATATTTTATTATGAATGTGTATAAAGAAATTTAAATTTACTTTTTTTAATCTAAGGTCGACTTATGCTAAAGTTGAAGTATAGTCGAAAGCATACTCAAATTGATAACCTGTAGTTTTATAAAAAATAAAAATAAAAACTAAGAACCAGATGAGCTTACTGTTCTAACCAATTACCATGAACATTATATGTTCATTACAAAATCAGACTCTATTAAGGAAAAAAATTAATTATATCCTACTTAAGGACATCAGAATAACAAAATTGAGATGGTAGTTTTAGTCTTAGCTTACAAAGAAGAATAACATCTTACACCGACCGTCAAGAATAATGAAGTAATCCGACTTGTCCTCAAGTGATATGGATCAACAATGGTGGGACTATGATATGAACTCTGACGAGTAAGATTTGCAGAACACCTATTGATCAATATTAATATTTAAAATGTGCTTTGTTTTATTTTATAAGATGGACCACTATTAGGTAAAAAGAGGCAATACCTCTTCGAGAGTCAGCATTTTCTTTTGCTTGATACAAAGTGCTATATTTTAAGAAAATGATAATACAAACTAATCATAGAAGTTCGGTTAAATGGAAGCTTACAAATAGAGATATCCATAGGGGAAAAATACCAAAAAATAAAAAACTAAAAATGCAAATCTGCCAAAGAGAATTGGACCGTCTCTCAAGAAATAATAAGAATGTAACCTATGTATTCTAGATCAACTCTTCTGCTCTGTGTGAGACCCCACCCCTGGTGGGCCCTCAATGTGAATTTGAATACTATATATTAGTTTAAGTATTTTAATTATATTAATTATGGGACTTAGTGAGGGTAGTTATGTATTTTCCAAGGGTTAGTCTAGTAGTGTAATTAGTAGAGTCAATAGGGTGTCTTTTGTTATTCTTAGAGTTAGTTAGTTTGTTAGAGGCCCTAGCTAGAGTTTTGTATTTACCATAGGGGGTTTGCACCAAAGAATCTTCTAGAAGCCCACCTAAAGACCCAAATACCCTTTACCCTAACCCTAATCCTATTTTAACCCTAAGGGCAATCTTGTCCCTAACCCAAAAACCCAACCTATATAAACAAAACCCTCCCCCTGCCCTAACAACTACTGTTCATCTCCTTTTTCCTTTCTCTCAAGTTTCAATCTCTTCTCTCTTCTCCTTCTTCTTCTTCTTCCCCAATTCCCTGCAACGAACCCTCGTCTCCCCCCTCCAATCTCTCTTTTCTCTTCCTCACCCCAGAAATCCCTTAACAGAAAGGCCAGCTGAGATCGACCTGCACCATAAGAGCTACTGTCGAGACCCTGCCTTTTGGTTTCCCTGTGGTTTTCTTTCTTTTCCTTCTACCTTCAATCGATCAAGGCAAGTGCACTATGCTGGTAGTCTAGATTGCATGTTTCCTTCCTTTGATTGCAGTAGAATTCCAATTCGTAATATATTTATTTAGATCGATCCTTGAGCATGTTTGTTTGGTTCCTTTGGCCATTGATGGATGGGATTACCTCATTTGGATGATCAATGGCCGGTTGATGATGGGGGAATGATGTAGGAATGATTTATTTTGCTGCTGTAATGGTCTATGGAGAAGCCCAGGAGAATTGGGTCACAGGAATGAGTTTCCGGAGATGGGTTCTTGTCATCTCGCAGTATTGAGATCGGAATCGAAGAAGGACCACCCTTGGTAGATCAGGACCCTACGTCTATGTGAGGGGCCCTGTGCGATCATGGGGTGCTACTTGATCTGGATTCTGATCAGAGGTGGACCACCATTCCTGTGCTTAATGAAGAGAAGTTGTGTCCTGTCGCAGAACTGGGTTCTGTAACAGAACACAACACTGATAGGAGAGATGGACAGAGTCCAGCGATGGCCGAGCCCCGCACCTGCAGAGCCCAGCGGTTGCCGAGCTCAGCGTTAGCGCAGCTCAGCAACTGCCGAGCTCAGTACTGGCCGGACTCAGCGATGGCTGGATTCAACACTAGCTGAACTCAGAGTTCTGCCGAGCATAATGGTTAGGATGAGATTAGCGTTTAGCCGAGCTAAGTGTCTAGGCCGAGCTCAGTACTCAAAGCCGAGTTCAGTGTTACGGCCGAACTCAGTGTTATGGCCGAACTCAGTGTTTTACTGAGCTCAGCGCCAGATCGGGTTCCGTGCCAGACCGGACTTCGAGCTTAGCCGAACTCAGTGCTTAACCGAGCTGAGAGCTAAACCAACCTCTGTCCTGACAAGCCCAATGCATTTCCCCGAACTCAGCTGGGTGATCCAACTGAGCTAGGCCCTTTGCCGAGCTGAGCTGGGTGGCCGAACTGAGTATCAATTGAGCTCCATTGCTTAGCCGAACTCCAAGATGGATTTCCAAAAAGGCGGGATTTCAACAAAGGAGACTAGAACCTGGGACATTCCCTTCAGCCAGAATTCTTAGTGTGCACGGCCAACTACCCAGGCCAGGGAGTTAGCCGAACTCACAGGAAGTCCTGGCCAAACAGGCTTTGCCTGTAGGGTGTTTTTCCTTCTCTGGTCCCAGTGTGCCGAGCTGACCGCCCAGGCCAGGAGGTCGGTTGAGCACACTGTGTACAGTGACGATCCCCAGATTCTAATTTCTATTGTTGCAATCATATGTAGGGCCCATTGACCATTCAAATAGACTTCCATCACTGTGCCAGCCACCAGTCAATGGTACGGCTCAACCTTGACTCGTGGGGTCCACTAACTAAAGTCCAGGTTATGTAATCTAAGATGATTCGACCTTTATACGTTACCAAATGATGCACACAACTTCTAAGCACCAAACACAATATTCCTTAGCATCTGTGGTTTCACTTAAAGATTGAATTACCTGAGATGGACCTGTATCCGAAAGTGGACCATTTACCTAGGTTAGACTGTTGCTATCTCCCTATGATTCGTGTACTTGGAGATTCATCTCCCTCATACTATGACTATCACTCCATTGTCCTTATTATTGCTCATACCTGTTAATTAAATGGAAAATGGAGGACCTAAACCTAGGAATACGTAGAGCTGACCCGGTAACTTGACTTGGTGGATCATTGACCCGTGTCTGTGGCTAGGCGGGCCCTTTTTATGGCCTAAGTTGGATGTGAATTACCCTAGAACGGAGAGGTTAGATTGTATGGGCGTGTGACCCATTAAGGTTGTAAATGGATCATATGTCATTAAATACGGACTTGTATCTCATATGGACTGTTATAGATCAGGCCATGTATTTGGTGGGCCTTGGTATGGATCCAATGATTGGTATGGATCCAATGATGGGATTGGACTTGGACTATGATCCACAGTTTATATTGAGTACTTGGACCTCTTAGGGACTTTTTGTTAGGACCTTGTTCACGCAAGGCAAAGCCTAGACAGACACAGACCTTTATTGTTTCCGAGTCGGCATAGACATTCACTGAGTTGATTTAAGCTCAGCCAGTTGGACTGATCATCACTGGTAGGAGCTATTGAGATTTGTTGTGTGGCTATCATGATGAGCACTGTTGGGACGGACGGTGTGATGCCGGTTCCGGTCGTTGTGGTTGATGTTGATATTTTGCAGGGTTAGTAATCCCTAGCATTAGCTTAGGATCCCTACCGCGACTGTGTTCAGTATGGGAGGGCCGCGGCATAATATCCCGCGGTGACCAGCTTATGTGGATGTGCCATATTGTGTAGGTTTATTACTGTTATACTTATTATGATTCTACATGGTTATCTTGCACGACTGCATAGCATATGTACCTTTGTTACTCTCTTAACTTTATACATGTCTCTACTCATTTGATGCATACATTCTATATTATCTGCATATTGTGACTTGCCAGATCTTTAGATCTGACCCACTCTTGGTGCTTAGGTCTTGACCCCGAGTTCGAGGGCGATGCGTTCGCACTCGTTGAGGTGCCCGTAGTAGGCGACTACGGATGGGGGCCGGCCGACCATGAGGTCGAGCCGGAAGGTGAAGAGCCGACACTAGCTGCAGGGGTTTGAGTGTTCTTTTGTCTGGGTTTTGAGAGACATTTGTTGTGAGTTGGGTAGTAATGAAAAATATGTAATTAAACTTTGATTTGTTATCTCTATACATTTAGGCTGGACATCAGCCCATCTACATTTGACATATATACGATGATACCTTATGCTTCCGCTATTTTTGTATGGCTTCCGCTATACTATCATGCTTCCGCAATTAACCATTGTTACTATGTTGATGAAAAAGTTTTAAATTGGACCTCACTGCGGACCTACGATCTTGGAAGTTCTCGGATTTTCCGGGAAGTAGCGCGCCAATTTCGGTACTTTGACGATTTTCTCGGTATCCGGAATTGGGGCGTTACAATTTTATGGTATCAGAGCGGGCAAGTCTCTAGGAAATAAAATACACTAGAAACTTTAGGACGTAGTGAGGATCTCAGTGTGGGAGTACGTGTAGGGTCGATGGATCGGGTAGAATCAGTGTAGTCCTAAGTGTTGGACTTAAACTAACCTCATTTCTTTCTCTTGACAGATGTCTAGAGAGGGTTCTCCATCACATATGATACCAGCAGTCGGCAGTTCGCCAGACTTCGAGCAGCGTTTCCAGAGGTTCTTGCAGGCCTTCCTCGTTTCCCAGGAGGCCCAGGCGTCGGCGCAGCAGCAGCAGGCCGAGGATTTTGCTCAATTCCAGACGCAAGTCTTGGACATCATGGACAGAGTGGCTCAGCCAGGCACAGCAGCGGCATCCTTTCGGGAGGCAGACCCGAACGTCATATTTGAGAGGTTCCTCAAAAGGGGACCGCCTGAGTTCACTGGCGCCGATGACCCGCTGGTGGCCGACGAGTGGATTGTGCGGATGGAGAAGATCTTCAAGGTCTTCGAGTGCACCGGTCAGCAGAGAGTGCAGTTAGCCGCTTATATGTTTCGGGGAGTCGCGGAGGACTGGTGGAGGACGATTCAGCGTCATTTCGAGGCGATAGGAGACGAGATCGCTTGGACTGCATTCAGAGCGGACTTCCTTCGGAAGTTCATACCATCTCACGTCAGAGACCGCAAGCTGCGGGAATTTCAGGCGCTGGTGCAAGGCAGCATGACTGTCTACCAGTATGAGGTTCGCTTCACCCAGCTTTCTCGTTTTGCAGAGGCTCTGATCACACCTGAGTCCGAGAGGATCCGTCGGTTCGTCGATGGGCTGAGAGATGATATTCAGTTGAGCATGTCCTGCATCGAGCTGCCCACATATGAGGAGGCTTTGAGGAGAGCTTACTGGGCAGAGGAGCGTCTGCAGCGGATAGAGGCCAGTCAGCAGCAGAGGCGAGTTAGAGCCGCCCTGGTCAGACCGCAGCCTTTGCCCATACAGCAGCAGCCATTCCAGAGACAGAGGCCAGCAGGCCAGGCCAGGCAGCATCAGTATCAGCGGCAGCCTCAGCAGCAGCAGCAGCGTGGGCCCAGAGTATGCTATGACTGTGGGGAGACAGGACACATCTCCAGGTTTTGCCCATTCAGAGGAGGACAGCCTCAGGCCCCGATGCTTCAGCTTCCAGCACCACCGAGAGCACCAGTTCCAGCTCCACCCGTTCAGCAGATTGCACCGGCACCCCAGCCACCTCAGCAGCAGTACCGTGCCCCGCAACAGGCACGTGGACCCCAGCAGCCCAGGGGACAGCACTACCAGAGGGGACGATACCAGAGGCCCCATGGACAGCAGCGACAGCAGCAGAGACCTCAGGCTGTAGGTCAGGCATTTGCACTCACACATGAGGAGGCCGAAGCTGCAGGGAACGTCGTCGAAGGTACTCTTTCTATTTGTGATCAGATTGCTAGAGTATTGTTTGACCCTGGTGCTACACATTCCTATGTGTCTTCTGCTTTTTCATTAGTTCTTGGTGGGGTAGGAGAGGAGTTACCATACACGCTAGTTGTGTCTACGCCCGTGGGCAAGAGGGTAGTGTGTCAGACTTACCACCCCAGATGCCGAGTGCAGATCGGGGAGTGTATTATGTTTGCAGATCTGATCGTGTTACCCATGCATGACTTCGACGTTATCTTGGGGATGGATTGGCTGGCCCGATATCGAGCAGTGATGGATTGCTTCGAGAAGACAGTTAGGCTCACTATCGACGGTTCAGATGCCACGATCGAGTTTGTGGGTGAGAGGAGACCACCCAGCACTAGGTTGATTTCAGCACTGAAGGCAGAGAGGCTAGTGAGATCAGGTTGCGAGGGCTACATCGCATTCATCTCAGAGGACAAGAAGTCCAAGGGAGTCGAGGAAATACCAGTTGTCTGTGAGTTCCCGACGAGATCCCAGGATTGCCTCCAGTCAGAGAGATCGACTTCACCATCGAGCTTGTGCCAGGCACCGCACCGATTTCCAGAGCTCCTTATCGCATGGCTCCAGCAGAGCTGCGAGAGTTGAAGACCCAGTTGCAAGAGTTGATAGACAAGGGCTTCATCAGACCGAGCATGTCACCTTGGGGAGCACCTGTGCTCTTCGTGAAGAAGAAGGATGGATCGATGAGGATGTGCATCGACTACAGGCAGCTGAACCAGGCAACAGTGAAGAACAAGTATCCTCTTCCCCGGATCGACGAGCTTTTCGACCAGCTTCAGGGAGCGCAGTACTTCTCAAAGGTGGACTTGAGATCGGGATACCATCAGCTGCGAGTCAGAGAGCAAGATTTGCAGAAGACAGCGTTTCGTACTCGTTACGGACACTATGAATTCCTTGTGATGCCGTTCGGGTTGACGAATGCGCCGGCAGTGTTCATGGCCTTGATGAACAAGATCTTCGCCCCGTACCTCGACAGCTTTACGGTGGTGTTCATCGACGACGTGTTGGTCTACTCCAAGTCCAGAGAGGAGCACGAGCAGCATTTGAGGACGTCTCTACAGTTGCTACGCGACAACCAGCTGTACGCGAAGCTCAGCAAGTGCGAGTTCTGGTTAGAGCAAGTAGTCTTCCTCGGACATATCATCTCCAAAGACGGCCTAGCAGTGGATCCAGCAAAGATCGAGGCAGTAGTGAACTGGGAGAGACCGAAGAATGTCACAGAAGTTCGGAGTTCCTTGGCTTAGCAGGCTACTACCGCAGATTTGTCAAAAGTTTCTCTTCGATTTCAGCCCCTTTGACCAAGCTGACGAGGAAGGACGTACCGTTCGTATGGACAGATGCATGCGAGGACAGCTTTCAAGAGCTGAAGGAGAGACTGACGTCAGCACCGATCTTATCTTTACCTTCTGGTACAGGCGGTTTCGTTGTCTTCACCGATGCTTCAGGGACCGGTCTTGGTTGTGTTTTGATGCAGGAGGGCAAAGTCATTGCTTATGGATCACGCCAGCTGAAGGAACACGAGAAGAAGTATGCTACTCACGACCTGGAGCTTGCAGCAGTCGTGTTCGCACTGAAGATGTGGCGGCACTACCTCTACGGAGAGAAGTTCGAAGTCCATTCAGATCATCGCAGCTTGCAGTATTTGTTCACTCAGAGTGATCTCAACAACCGTCAGAGGCGCTGGATGGAGTACATCAAGGACTACGACTTCCCTATCAAATACCATCCGGGTAAGGCGAATGTCGTGGCAGACGCTTTGAGCAGGAAGACCGCCCTAGTCAGTTTCCTAGCAGCAGAGGGCGTGTGGACCGATGTCTTCAGTGACTTGGATGTCCAGTTTCAGCCGCTCAGCGACAGAGTTATGCTTGCTACCATGTCCGCATGGGAACCAGAGTTGCTTGGAGAGGTCAAGGACAGTCAACGCAGCGATCCTAAGCTTGTCAGAGTGATCGAGCAGATTGACCAGAGGCCAGAGTTCAGACTGATTGGTGGAGTACTCTACTACCAGGACAGACTGTGTGTACCAGATATCCAGGAGCTGAAGGACCAGATCTTAGCAGATGCACACCACAGCAGATATTCGATTCACCCGGGCAGCACCAAGATGTATAGGAACCTGAGGAGCTACTACTGGTGGAACAACATGAAGAAAGAGATTGCAGGCTATGTGTCCAGATGTCTGACCTGTCAGCAGATCAAAGCCGAGCATCAGAAGCCACCAGGGCTACTTCATCAGCTCGAGATACCTCAGTGGAAGTGGGAACACATCACCATGGACTTCATCGCAGGACTTCCAGCCACTCGGAAACGCAGTGATGGCATTTGGGTGATCGTGGACAGGCTGACCAAGTCAGCTCACTTCTTGCCGGTATCGATGAGAGCGGGACTCGACGTCCTTGCTAAGCTGTATGTGGATAGGATCGTCTCTTTGCACGGAGTTCCAGCTTCGATTGTTTCAGACAGAGATCCACGCTTCACTTCTCACTTCTGGGATAGTCTTCAGCGAGCTTTGGGTACCAAGTTGAGCTTCAGCACAGCCTATCATCCTCAGACAGACGGACAGACAGAGCGCACCAACCAGACCTTGGAGGATATGTTGCGAGCTTGTGTTCTAGACTACAAGGAGAACTGGGAGGATTCCTTGCCACTCTGTGAGTTTGCCTACAACAACAGTTACCACTCGAGCATCAAGATGGCACCGTTCGAGGCATTGTACGGCAGGAAGTGCAAGACCCCAGTCTGTTGGGAGGAAGTTGGTGTCAGGAGCTTCCATGGACCATCTATTGTCGGTGACACCAGTGAGAAGATCCACCAGATAGTGGAGAACCTGAAGGTTAGCCGCAGTCGACAGAAGAGCTACGCAGACAATCGGCGCAGACCACTCGAGTTCCAGAAGGGAGACCGTGTCTTCCTGAAGGTTTCCCCAGCTCGAGGCACCCTCAGATTCGGCGAGAAGGGCAAGTTAGCACGGAGATACGTCGGACCCTTTGAGATCAAGGCCAGGATCGGAGATGTCGCTTACAGACTTCAGCTGCCAACAGAGCTATCAGGTGTGCACGACGTCTTCCATGTCTCGATGTTGAGGAAGTATGTGGAGGATCCTACCCACATTCTGCATCACCAGCCGCTCGACATCCAGCCCGACGCGTCCTACATCGCCAAGCCAGTCGCCGTCATCGACACCAAGGAGAAAGTGCTTCGGGACCGAACCATCCAGTTCGTGAAGGTTCAGTGGGAGCATCACACTCCGGAAGAGGCTACTTGGGAGCTACGAGACCAGGTGGCAAGAGATTATCCACATCTTCTACCGCAGGTATGTCCCTACTTTGTTTTTACATTTGGGGACCAAATGTTTTAAAGGAGGGAGGAATGTGAGACCCCACCCCTGGTGGGCCCTCAATGTGAATTTGAATACTATATATTAGCTTAAGTATTTTAATTATATTAATTATGGGACTTAGTGAGGGTAGTTATGTATTTTCCAAGGGTTAGTCTAGTAGTGTAATTAGTAGAGTCAATAGGGTGTCTTTTGTTATTCTTAGAGTTAGTTAGTTTGTTAGAGGCCCTAGCTAGAGTTTTGTATTTACCATAGGGGGTTTGCACCAAAGAATCTTCTAGAAGCCCACCTAAAGACCCAAATACCCTTTACCCCTAACCCTAATCCTATTTTAACCCTAAGGGCAATCTTGTCCCTAACCCAAAAACCCAACCTATATAAACAAAACCCTCCCCCTGCCCTAACAACTACTGTTCATCTCCTTTTTCCTTTCTCTCAAGTTTCAATCTCTTCTCTCTTCTCCTTCTTCTTCTTCTTCCCCAATTCCCTGCAACGAACCCTCGTCTCCCCCCTCCAATCTCTCTTTTCTCTTCCTCACCCCAGAAATCCCTTAACAGAAGGCCAGCTGAGATCGACCTGCACCATAAGAGCTACTGTCGAGACCCTGCCTTTTGGTTTCCCTGTGGTTTTCTTTCTTTTCCTTCTACCTTCAATCGATCAAGGCAAGTGCACTATGCTGGTAGTCTAGATTGCATGTTTCCTTCCTTTGATTGCAGTAGAATTCCAATTCGTAATATATTTATTTAGATCGATCCTTGAGCATGTTTGTTTGGTTCCTTTGGCCATTGATGGATGGGATTACCTCATTTGGATGATCAATGGCCGGTTGATGATGGGGGAATGATGTAGGAATGATTTATTTTGCTGCTGTAATGGTCTATGGAGAAGCCCAGGAGAATTGGGTCACAGGAATGAGTTTCCGGAGATGGGTTCTTGTCATCTCGCAGTATTGAGATCGGAATCGAAGAAGGACCACCCTTGGTAGATCAGGACCCTACGTCTATGTGAGGGGCCCTGTGCGATCATGGGGTGCTACTTGATCTGGATTCTGATCAGAGGTGGACCACCATTCCTGTGCTTAATGAAGAGAAGTTGTGTCCTGTCGCAGAACTGGGTTCTGTAACAGAACACAACACTGATAGGAGAGATGGACAGAGTCCAGCGATGGCCGAGCCCCGCACCTGCAGAGCCCAGCGGTTGCCGAGCTCAGCGTTAGCGCAGCTCAGCAACTGCCGAGCTCAGTACTGGCCGGACTCAGCGATGGCTGGATTCAACACTAGCTGAACTCAGAGTTCTGCCGAGCATAATGGTTAGGATGAGATTAGCGTTTAGCCGAGCTAAGTGTCTAGGCCGAGCTCAGTACTCAAAGCCGAGTTCAGTGTTACGGCCGAACTCAGTGTTATGGCCGAACTCAGTGTTTTACTGAGCTCAGCGCCAGATCGGGTTCCGTGCCAGACCGGACTTCGAGCTTAGCCGAACTCAGTGCTTAACCGAGCTGAGAGCTAAACCAACCTCTGTCCTGACAAGCCCAATGCATTTCCCCGAACTCAGCTGGGTGATCCAACTGAGCTAGGCCCTTTGCCGAGCTGAGCTGGGTGGCCGAACTGAGTATCAATTGAGCTCCATTGCTTAGCCGAACTCCAAGATGGATTTCCAAAAAGGCGGGATTTCAACAAAGGAGACTAGAACCTGGGACATTCCCTTCAGCCAGAATTCTTAGTGTGCACGGCCAACTACCCAGGCCAGGGAGTTAGCCGAACTCACAGGAAGTCCTGGCCAAACAGGCTTTGCCTGTAGGGTGTTTTTCCTTCTCTGGTCCCAGTGTGCCGAGCTGACCGCCCAGGCCAGGAGGTCGGTTGAGCACACTGTGTACAGTGACGATCCCCAGATTCTAATTTCTATTGTTGCAATCATATGTAGGGCCCATTGACCATTCAAATAGACTTCCATCACTGTGCCAGCCACCAGTCAATGGTACGGCTCAACCTTGACTCGTGGGGTCCACTAACTAAAGTCCAGGTTATGTAATCTAAGATGATTCGACCTTTATACGTTACCAAATGATGCACACAACTTCTAAGCACCAAACACAATATTCCTTAGCATCTGTGGTTTCACTTAAAGATCGAATTACCTGAGATGGACCTGTATCCGAAAGTGGACCATTTACCTAGGTTAGACTGTTGCTATCTCCCTATGATTCGTGTACTTGGAGATTCATCTCCCTCATACTATGACTATCACTCTATTGTCCTTATTATTGCTCATACCTGTTAATTAAATGGAAAATGGAGGACCTAAACCTAGGAATACGTAGAGCTGACCCGGTAACTTGACTTGGTGGATCATTGACCCGTGTCTGTGGCTAGGCGGGCCCTTTTTATGGCCTAAGTTGGATGTGAATTACCCTAGAACGGAGAGGTTAGATTGTATGGGCGTGTGACCCATTAAGGTTGTAAATGGATCATATGTCATTAAATACGGACTTGTATCTCATATGGACTGTTATAGATCAGGCCATGTATTTGGTGGGCCTTGGTATGGATCCAATGATTGGTATGGATCCAATGATGGGATTGGACTTGGACTATGATCCACAGTTTATATTGAGTACTTGGACCTCTTAGGGACTTTTTGTTAGGACCTTGTTCACGCAAGGCAAAGCCTAGACAGACACAGACCTTTATTGTTTCCGAGTCGGCATAGACATTCACTGAGTTGATTTAAGCTCAGCCAGTTGGACTGATCATCACTGGTAGGAGCTATTGAGATTTGTTGTGTGGCTATCATGATGAGCACTGTTGGGACGGACGGTGTGATGCCGGTTCCGGTCGTTGTGGTTGATGTTGATATTTTGCAGGGTTAGTAATCCCTAGCATTAGCTTAGGATCCCTACCGCGACTGTGTTCAGTATGGGAGGGCCGCGGCATAATATCCCGCGGTGACCAGCTTATGTGGATGTGCCATATTGTGTAGGTTTATTACTGTTATACTTATTATGATTCTACATGGTTATCTTGCACGACTGCATAGCATATGTACCTTTGTTACTCTCTTAACTTTATACATGTCTCTACTCATTTGATGCATACATTCTATATTATCTGCATATTGTGACTTGCCAGATCTTTAGATCTGACCCACTCTTGGTGCTTAGGTCTTGACCCCGAGTTCGAGGGCGATGCGTTCGCACTCGTTGAGGTGCCCGTAGTAGGCGACTACGGATGGGGGCCGGCCGACCATGAGGTCGAGCCGGAAGGTGAAGAGCCGACACTAGCTGCAGGGGTTTGAGTGTTCTTTTGTCTGGGTTTTGAGAGACATTTGTTGTGAGTTGGGTAGTAATGAAAAATATGTAATTAAACTTTGATTTGTTATCTCTATACATTTAGGCTGGACATCAGCCCATCTACATTTGACATATATACGATGATACCTTATGCTTCCGCTATTTTTGTATGGCTTCCGCTATACTATCATGCTTCCGCAATTAACCATTGTTACTATGTTGATGAAAAAGTTTTAAATTGGACCTCACTGCGGACCTACGATCTTGGAAGTTCTCGGATTTTCCGGGAAGTAGCGCGCCAATTTCGGTACTTTGACGATTTTCTCGGTATCCGGAATTGGGGCGTTACAATTTTATGGTATCAGAGCGGGCAAGTCTCTAGGAAATAAAATACACTAGAAACTTTAGGACGTAGTGAGGATCTCAGTGTGGGAGTACGTGTAGGGTCGATGGATCGGGTAGAATCAGTGTAGTCCTAAGTGTTGGACTTAAACTAACCTCATTTCTTTCTCTTGACAGATGTCTAGAGAGGGTTCTCCATCACATATGATACCAGCAGTCGGCAGTTCGCCAGACTTCGAGCAGCGTTTCCAGAGGTTCTTGCAGGCCTTCCTCGTTTCCCAGGAGGCCCAGGCGTCGGCGCAGCAGCAGCAGGCCGAGGATTTTGCTCAATTCCAGACGCAAGTCTTTCACTTACTTTAAAGTTAGTAGTAACGCTAGCATAACAAACAGTTTCTATGAGATTCTCGTTTTCCCTTCAAGGAAAGGCATGAAGCTTCATTAAAATATATGAGAAGAAGAAGAAGATAAGAAGCTTGCAATGATGAAAGAAATAAATGTATTAGAAAATGATAAAAGTTTTTCAATTTAAACCTCATGAGTAAGAGCAATAATAAATAAATATATTCATGCCCTTGAAATGCCCTTTTATAATAAAAAAACTTACAAAAGTTGTATCTTAAGAAACTAAAAATTGTACAAAACAACAACAATTTTACGATACTAATCTATAAGACTTACCACTAAATTACATTTATGGAATTATCTTTAAGGGTGTTTGGAAATGAAATATTTTAAGAGATTTTGCTATATATTATAGTAGTTTAGAATGTAATATATTAACATAAAAAATGGTATTTTGATAACTTAGAAAGTATCTTACAATATCTCACTTTATTTCAAAAACCTTCATATTACATTATTCAAAGATATGTTGTATAAAATAATCTTTAAAAAATCTTTTCT
Organism: Litsea cubeba; assembly: GCA_012931725.1. Classification (NCBI taxonomy): domain Eukaryota; kingdom Viridiplantae; phylum Streptophyta; class Magnoliopsida; order Laurales; family Lauraceae; genus Litsea; species Litsea cubeba. The sequence goes on along the minus strand of CM022951.1, from coordinate 69,974,954 downwards.
AAATACGAATGGAGAGTTTGAGAAAAAAATCATTGGAGAGTTCATGGGCAACCATTAATTATAATGGTCCATATAAGTTTTAACATTTACGAGTCTCACTATTATATTGGCCCCACAATGCTTACAAATTTAATGTGGGGCCCTGTAGCCGTATCATGACTACATAGCCCTTGTAAACTATCAATAGTAGGTGGGTCCTACAAATGTCACGCTCGGAGCGTTCATTGTGATTACCAACATTAGGTGGGTCCCATACTACCAAAATAAGCCGGGTCCCATGATTACCAAGATAAAATTGTGTGACTGTAATTGTTACTTTACCATTATTAAATAGGTCCCACTATTTGATAGCTCTCTTAGTGTTAATATAACTACCAACATCAAATGGGTTCCACAATGATTTTTCATAAAAAGCTAGATAGGGTCATTTCTGATAATCACCATTAGATGTATTATAGTATAGTTACCAATGTTTGGTGGACCCACCTTAATTAGACAACATTGCTTAGATCACATGATTTAAATTTAATCTTATATGTTTTTATAATAGATGGGTCCTTCCATGATTATTAACACATGTGATTACTAATTAGTGGGTCATGTGTTGAGTTAATTGATTATATTATATCAATTTCTTATTTGGTACATCATCTTATGACTTTTTTATAAATTGCCAAACACTTCAAAGGTATATTAAAATATGTGAAGTTTGCCAAACACCACAAGTGACAAAATATAATAATATGACACTATTTTATTCTATGATAATGAAATCTTACAATATTTAAACTTGTTGATATTATATAATAAACTTATCCAAACACCCCCTAATATCATAAGATAATCAATATTTAGTAGTAGTTATCACATTATCCAACTTGTGATTATTCTTCCAACAAGGGTATAAATCAAGATCAATACAACTATTATGTCATATTGAAAACTCAATTATCTAACTAAATAAAATACAAACACATGAAGCAAAAGGGAAAAATAATATTTAAATTTTTTTAATGGTAACTTTCATTAAAAGAGAGAAAAAAACAGGGTACACATAAAATGAGTTTAAGTTTGTACATTTCACTTTCATATTTGTGATATTTTGTCAGTTGCTACTTTTTTTCTAAAAGATAAAAGAAAAAACTAAACATAAAGCAATAATGGCATAATGCAAGCGAAGTACCTGTATATATGGGATGTGATTATAAGTTTTGGAGGTCCCTATACATTTTTCAAAGGCCATAATCAATAATATACAACTGAAGGAACATCAAATTACAAATATTTAAGGTTAGTGTACAAAAGATCAAAGGGTTAATATTTAAAAAATAATAACAAAGGGTTACATCCATACAAATAAAATAATCTCATATCTCCTGGAAACCTCCTGGAGCCCTCTTCTTAACTCTCAAATTTCAAATACAAATACCACTCAAGTATTTTTTAATTTCACCAAAAAATAAAAATAAATAAATAAATAGAAACTATTTTCACAACTAGCATTGTTTCAAGTAAAAAAAAAGAAAAGAGAATGTTAATTCTCTCGTGTGTAGTCAATTTGGTATTTGAATTATAACACAACCAACAATTGGCCATCAGCAACAATAACAAAAGTAGGAAGCTAGCTAATATATTTTGTCGCGACTTTTAAATTAATTTTTAAGCTGATGTCGAAGTATTTAAAGTGCCCACAAAATTATAAGTATTGAACACCAAAAGGTGGTAAGTAAAATACACTTGATACTTTTTTTTTAATCCATTATAAAATACACTATTCATTTTTCTTTTTCTTTTTTCATCCCGTCTTAGTTCAAGGTTTATTATTGAAAAAATACGTGGCATTTAAGTTTTCAGAGTTAAAAAGGCAGTACGTACAGTATGAACCACATAATAGTGTAAATAGTGCATAGTTAAAATCTTTTGTTTTTCCCACATTGGCTTAGTTTATTAACCGAGGTGGACAAAATAGTGTCAAGAAAGACTAAAAATACTTTATGAATGATAAAATCTAAAATATTTTTCCTTTGAAATGATTTTTTAATTGCACAATATCTAACAGTTAATTTTACAAAAGACAAAAAAATGAATAAAAATTTAGAAATTAGTGAACAAAATGGTTCAATGAGAATTACGAATGAATGCTTATTGGTTTTATCCCACTCTTGAAGGGTTTGGAGGGTGACGATTGAAGAGGCCTTGGTCTAAAACGTAAGAATTTAACTAACATAAACTAAAATATGAAAAATAAATAAAATAAAATGTTAGATTCTTATTCAAATATGGATTATGTTTTTGGCCTTTTGAATATTAGCACCTGTACTGCTTAAAAAAAAGGGGGCTTCGGCTGGAGGTCCCTTAAAGTATTACTTTGTTGCAAACAGTCCACAAAAAAAAGTCATAAAGTCAAAAGTCCCTCCCACACTTTTTCATACCTAAAATGTCTAATTTACCCTTTCTTTAAATCATAACCCATGATTGGTGGGATATCCCATTAATAATGGTCAACGAACATTTCATTGCCCACGATTAATGGAATTCCCAAATTTTCAAAAAAATTCTAAAACCACACAAATAAATTTCAAAGTAAAGAAAATAAATTTTAAAAAATGAAATAATTTCGAAAAATGCAATAAGTTAAAAAAAGAAATATATACTCAAATAACGCAAATAAATTTAAAAAGATGCAAATAAATTTCAAAATATCCAAATAAATTCAGAAATATAAATAAATTTCAAAAGACTTAAATAAATCTCAAAAGATCCAAAGAAAATTTTAAAAAATACAAATAAATTTAAAATAACGAAAATAACTTTTAAAAAATGCAATAATTTCAAAAAACATAATAAATTTGAAAAGATACAAATAAATTTCAAAAGACGCAAATAAATTTAAAAAACGCATATAGATTTCAAAAAACGTAAATAAATTTTCTAAAAAATTCAGAGAAATTTTGAAAAAACTCAGATAAATTTACCAAAAATACAAAAAAATATGACAGAAAACAGATAAATTTGAACAATACTCGGATAAATTTGATAAACAGTTGGATAAATTTTAACAAAACTCAGATAAATTTTAAAAAAAATTAAGATAAATTTACCAAAAACACAAAGAAATGTGACAGAAAACGGATAAACTTGAACAACACTCAGATAAATATGACAGAAAACAGATAAATTTGAGCAACACTCAGATAAATATGACAGAAAACAGATAAATTTGAATAAAACTCAGATAAATTTGACAAAAACTAAGATAAAGTTTAAAAAATACAAATAAATTTGTTAAAAACTCAAGTATTTTTACCAAAAACTCAGATAGATTATCCCCGCTATTGTTGCGCCACCACCTTACTTGAGGAAGAAGGAAGGCAGTCAGGCTGCAATCTTCACCTCCGATTACAGAAGCCAGAGAAACTCATATAAATTTATAAAAAACTCAGATAAACTTGACAAAAACTCAGATAAAGTTCATAAAAACTCATATAGATTTGTCAAAAATGATATAACAGCTCTGCTGCCTTCATCCTTTAGCGGTGCTACAGTGCAGGAAGACAGCCTTGCTGCCTTGCTCTTTTCTCCGACGATGGTGCGACACCGGGGTGGCAGTAACAGCGACGAATCTGGACTGTGGGCTGGGCTATCGTAGCAGGTCAGGTCAAAACCGACCCGAACAAACCCAAACCTGGCCTGGCCGAAGATCGTCTTCTTTCTTTTGGTTTCTGCAACCAGAAATGGACAGCAGCAAGCCTATTACCTTCTTCCTCGATTCTGTCGATGGCACGACGCGACGTCCGGTGGCGATCCCCCTTCTCCGGCGAGTCGTAGGAACAGCGGTGGCGCAGGAAATCCGGCGATGGCGCAGAAGATTGTCTTCTTCTTCGTTTCGTGTTCTGTAAGTTTGAAACAACAAAGCCATCTTATTTGCAGGTTCTTCGACGTGTTTGATCATTAGGAACCTAAACGTGTCCGGATTCCATTTATTGACTGCTATCTGCACTCCCATTAGCCATTATCCTCATTACCACAACTTCTGATTAGATGGTGATAAACCACTTCATCATGGAAGTGCACTATTTCTCTCTCTCTTCTTCGCCTGTGCATTTGGAAAATAAAAAATATAAAAAACCCATATAGACCTCGATGCATATGAAAGTGTTGGATTGTAGTCCTCCTTGACTTTCATGACGTAAACCATCCTCTTTTCTTCTGCAATTCCGATGCCCTATGCAACTTCGGATTTATGCCAGAATCCGATCAGTGTGGCCCACTTGAGATCGAAGAAAACCCCAATCTAGTCTTCCGAAAAAAAAAACTGATCAAGAGGATTTAATGAGGGATGAAGATTTGCCATTTGTCGAGTATAAATAGGATTTAGGAAGAGGGGAGTTTTAAAATTTGAAAATTCAAAATTTTATGCCTAAAATGGTTGAAAGGGTAATTTAGTCTTGAAAAATGAAATCATGTGGATTGAGGGACCTAAGGCTACAAAAAGTCTAGCTGAGTGGACTAGAGGCCTTAATAAGTTTTTCCTCAGATTGGAAGCTGGATACAATCCACTTGGGGGATCTTTCGCTAATTTTCTCTAAAAAAAATCCCTTCCCTTTCGACTCTATGGAGAAGGAAAACAGATTTTGACAGATAATGGAAAGATTTTTCATCCCTCATAGCATCGTCCTTCTAGTTATTATCTGCTTTGCTTTTTTCAACCAAGACACTTCTGTTTGAGTTTTTCATTTTCGTATCTCACATAACAAAACATATCAATTTTACACTTTAAATGCTATGCACAAATTCATATTCCAAATATAGAGTGAGAGCTAAATACAAAGTTCTACTATAAGGAAACACGAAACATGCACAATTTGGAAGCCTGCAGTTAAGATTCAAGAAATAAAACGGACATATAATTAAAATTATAAGAGCACGAAACCTATCACTGGGCCAAACTTTGGCCCAAACAGGAATGAGGAAGAAAAAACCAACTCTTCATCATCATTTTCTCAACTCTGGTTGCACCCATTTTTCTTATAATGGAGATTGTATTGCAACATTAAAAGAATTGAAGAAGAAGACACAATCAAACGATAATAATTTCAGTAGACAGTACTCACTTACATGTATGAAAACTCTCTCCATTCTAAAAGAAGCTAAGAGTCAATGAATAATATGTTAAAATGCCATGTTCTTCCTTACATAATTACTCACAGAGGGAAAACCTTATACCCACAAAATTCCATGCATTGAAAATCTTATAGTATCTGAATAAGAATAATGTTAAAAGAAAATTGAAAAAAGAAGAGGGAAAAAAACAACATTTGAGATATGGATTTGAGATAGATTCCAATCTTATCCACATTTTCCTTTTATTTTCCCCACCACCTTAAAAATAAAAAAATACTCGATTTATTGGAATGTATTAATACAAAATTTTATTACGTTTAAAATATCAGCATCTACTCAATAAAAGAGATTAAAAAAATTATTAGGATCATGTGTGCCAAGTTTGGTCTAGATCCGGGTTCATTTGGGTATAGTGGGTGGTAATTAGCAATTTTATAGAGAATTTAGGTGGCTTTTTTGTAATTTTAGATTTTTTTAGATTATGGTACCGTTGGATAGATATTTTTAATTCCTAAAGTTTAGTCTTCTAGCTCATCTTGATCCGAATCCTCAAAACCCCTCTAAATCCAAGCCTGACCTAAAGTCTATTTTAGACAAATTAGGAAATTTCCATTATGTCCCCATCTTTATCCATCCGATTCACTCTCTCTTATCTCTTTTATTTCTCTTTCCTTTATCTCATTCTATTTCCTCCCTTACTACATCTTACTCTCTTTTTATTTGGCAGGTGTGTAGTGGAACCATACTACATCTCACTGTCTTTTATAATAGGGTATAGATATAGATATTATAAAAGTGGGCCCAGGTGTGTAGTGAAACTAAATGTTATTTTGTTCTCTTAGATTTTATTTATATTATAAAAGTGGGCCTAGGTGTGTAGTAAAACTAAATGTCATTTTGTTCTCTTTTATAAGAATATAGATTCTATTTCCTCCCTTACTACACCTTACTCTTTTTTTATTGGGCAGGCGTGTAGTGAAACCATACTATATCTTACTCTCTTTTATAATAGGGTATAGATATAGAATTATAAAAGTGGGCCCAGGTGTGCAGTGAAACCAAATGTTATTTTGTTATCTTAGATTTTATATTATAAAAGTGTATGTCATTTTGTTCTCTTTTATAAGAGTATTATATTAGGTGTTAGTGAAACCAAATGTCATTTTGTTCTCTTAGATTTTATATTATAAAAGTTGGCCTGGTGTGTGGTAAAACCAAATGTCATTTTATTTTATTTTTATAAGCCTGAGTGTGTAGTAAAACCAAATGTCATTTTGTTCTCTTTTATAAGCCCAAGTGTGCACTAAAACCAAATGTCATTTTGTTTTCTTTTATAAGAAAATATAGGTAGATGGGTAGAAATAGAGATAGAGGATAGATACATAGATAGAGATAGAGATAGAGAAATTGGAACACCTGAGTTCTTAAGAGGGACTAATATGTCAAAATTCCATTATAATATATTAAGCTAGGAGGTTTTAGATTCAATTTTGACCGTCGGTTATAAATTTGACCAGAAGTTACATCAACTATCCTATTTATCACGGGGAATTCTATATGCACCACCAGTTTTGATGAATACACCCACATTCTGAGCTCACCACAACCATTTTATGTTTAAAACCTATTTGCTGAGCCCACCCACAAAAATACCGAAACTGCCCCACCAGCCCATCGTCTTCTCCTTCTCCATTCCCTCTTCCTAGTTTTTCAAATTCGGCACGGCGGCTAACAGATTGTCATCTCTGCTACATCTTCTCCTCCACTGTTCTCATCACGTTCTTCTTATTCTTCATCTTCTTCTTCTTGTTCAAACAAGGTAAGGTAATCTTCTTCTCCTTCGTTAAAGCTTTCCAATCATCCCACATTCTTTTAGGTTGTAATGTATGCATATTTAGATTGTATTTTCACCTATTTCGATTGTATGTGGATTCCCTAACGCATGATATGGATGGGTGTGACGAACGCCAAATCCTCCCTTCCCAAATGGTTTTCTTCTTCTGGTTCGCGTAGTGCTCGGCAAACCAGAAGCGTGCAGGTTAAATTTGCACGGCATATCGACACCGTGCATTTACTATATGCACGGCCAATGTTAGCCGTGCATATCTTATTTGCACGGTGTCTATATGCCATGCAAATTACATATGCATGGCTAACATTGGCCGTGCATATGTGAATTGCACTGTAATAGTATGCCGTGCAGAACAAATTTACAATGTTAAAATAACAAGTTTTGTTTTTTATTTTGAACAGATTAGAAAATGCCTAGACGACCTGCTCGTCGCGGTGGCAGCTCACTTTCGATAGGTGGACGGGCTAGTTCTTCTAGCGAGCCATCTAGAGTTAGGACGAAGATCGGTGTTGCAAGACCTGCGCGTCGCCGAGGTGTGCACGCTAGTACTTCGACTGCCGGTCGTCAACGACCAAAGGCATCTGAACGAAGACGTAAATTGCGACATGATCCCCTCCCAGATTCGTCAGAGGAGTCAGAGGATGATTCATCTGAGGAGGATTTATCAGAGCATGATTCCTCAGAGGAGGAGGAGGAACAGCCGTCCACTTCTGCTGCAACGGTAGCAAGGGAGGATCATCCATCAGACCAGGATGAACAGCCATCCAGTCCTCCCCCAGCGGCGGCAGGAACGTGAGCCGCTTAAGTGTATCAATCATTGGTGAGGGTTGAAGGATTGGTACATACCTTGGCTCGGGGATGGGGCCGATATCGAAGTTCCTCGGTTTCATGCGATTATAGAAGAGTCTGGATTGGCTGGCCTTAAGTCATTGTCGTACCGATATACTTCCGCCCCTCTTATATCCAGTTTCGTTGAGAGGTGGCAGCCCGAGACAAACACCTTCCACATGCCATTCGGTGAGATGACGATCACCTTAGACGATGTGGGTACTCTCCTCGGCATCCCAGTAACGGGACTGCCTGTCCACGCATCGACCAGTATGGGATTTACCGAGCAGGTAGATTTACTTGAGGCTGGACTAGGCGTGGATAGAGCGACTGCGTCTGCTGACTTCAAGTGGCGCGTGGTGGGGTAGTGAGGATGGCCTGGATCAAGCGAGTGTGCGGTAGTGTGGGTCCTAGGTCGTCTGTTGAGCAGGTAGATTATGCAGTTAGAGGCTATCTTCTGTTTCTGTTAGGCTGTACAATTTTCACCGATAAGTCGTCCACCCGAGTCCCCATTGCGTACCTATCTTTACTGATGGACTTGGGACAAGTCCGTCATTATGCATGGGGTGCTGCCGCGCTTGCGTATCTTTATCGCCAATTGGGGACCGCTACGAGGGCAGATGTGAGACAGATTGCTGGATACTTGACACTCCTCACGGTAAATATGCATACCTCTTTGACTTTAGTTTCCATTTGCCTATCTCTGTACTATTAATTATATATTATTTTTATTCATATAATTAATAAACTCTAACTCTTGCAGTCTTGGGTGTACGAGCACTTCCCATTTGTCCGTCCTCCTGCAGCACGGGGGTTTACGACTGCAATGCCTCATGCGGCTCGCTGGAATCCTGGCCAGGATTCCGGGATTGGAAGGGAAAACGTAAAGTTGTTGCGGGAGAGACTGGACGACTTACATCCTAGTGAGGTGAGCATCCAATAGATTTGTTGCTATTTATTTTAAGTCTTTTCGATGATCTATATTTATTTGTTAGAATATTAATGAGTTGTTTCAATTACTTCTTGACATAGGTGGCTTGGGATCCGTATACCGGTGCCAGGGCTCAGCATCCATTCCAACAGAGTTCTTTCTTCTGTGGTTGCTTGAGAGCAATGGATGTCATTGAACCCTACCACCCACAGAGGGTTCTTCGTCAGTTTGGGTATGTTCAAACCATCCCACCAGCACCGCTCGCGCCCCTTCGTGCGTCTCGAGGATCTACTGCTGGACAATACAAGGTCTCCCACAGATTCCTTGATCAATATTGGGAGTCTTGGGAGGATCATGTATTATCACTAGCACACCGTGGCCATCGAGTACAACATGCATGGGAGTGCTCACCCGACTACATGGAGTGGTTTGTTAGGATTTCACGTCCTCGGGTACAGAACCCCGAACGGCACTCCCATTATCATCCTCATGAGGATCAAGATGACCCGACTCCAAGAGTGGTGAGCCTTTGAAATTTCAATTGTAACATTATGCATCCATTTTAAAAGTTATAATTCTCTTAATTATTAACATGTATAATGATTTCTTACAGATTCGCCGAGCGAGTGATAATCTTCGTGCTACGATTGCACAACCTGGTCAATCTGCTGATTTTTATTACCGGGCAATACAGACCACTCTCGAGATCTTGGATGGCTTGCCGGTGACGTACCGACGACGTACGCGTCCGTGAGGAGAGTTGTTGTTTTTGGATTTTATGATTATGTCATGGGAGTTTGTAATTTATTTTGGAACTTGGCGAATTTTAAGCCACTTTTTTTTACGGCAATTATGTAAATAATCACTTTTACATATAATGATGAATTCAAGGATACTTTTGAGAGGTCTACTATAATGGATGAATTTTTATATTTTAAGAGAACTTATAGTCTATATTTGTGTAAAAGAAAGATTAGGCAAAATGGAATGAAAGGGACATAGGTCTGCACAAATATAAGTAATGTGCATAACACATTATGCACGGCCGTTATGTGCCGTGCATAATATGGTCTGCACGGCCATTATGTGCCGTGCATAACATGGTCTGCACGGCCATTATGTGCCGTGCATAACATGGTCTGCACGGCCATTATGTGCCGTGCATAACAAAGATTGCACAGTATCTGTTAGCCGTGCAGATTCTGATTTGCCATTACATATTGGCGGTGCAGACCATGTTTTACACAACAGAAAAGAATAAATTGAGTTACATCAAATGACAGTCAAATTGTTACATCAAATGACAAGCAAACGATTACATCAAAATGAGTTCCATTATATAATTTATATGGTTACATCAAATGAGAATCGGTTTATATAATCAATCGCTGTCAAGATTAACCGACTCTTGTGTTGCTACACTATTTCCCAAAATTTCTCTGAATTGCTCGATGCGATTTGCATATGGGAGCTGCCATCCATCTGCATCAGGATGATGGTGTCAATGCCAATTTGTTGTAATAGGTGGCATGGGTGCTTCTGGCTTCATGAATACCTGAACGTAATGGTTTCCATTGACGAAACCAATCGCGATGATTTTGTGATCATTTGTTGGAATCAGGGGTGATATCAAAGGCAAGAAAGTCAAGCATTGCTGCAATGAAAGCAGGACCAATACGACTTTATAATACGAAGATATCAAGTGACCCATGTCCGGCATTGTCATCCACCGATCGAATCCTGGATTGTTTTCGAAGTAAGACAACGCGTAGTACAACTCTCCAACCCGGTCATCTCCTCCATAGACCAATGCATAATAATGTTGATGCCTCTGCAATTCAGTGCTCAAGTCCAATCTAACCTGTCTCCAACTGTCCTCGCCCATGCCAAGAAGGTCTGCTATAGATCTGAATCCACAGTTACCATCCGCTGCGACATCCTTAACATTATGGATGTAGGGTCCCAAAGACTGCGGGAGCGATTGCGAAAATGTACATGATCGAGTTCGACGGACACTAATCTTCTCACTCTTATTCTTTACAGATATACTACTTAATATAAGTCGTCCACTCTCTTTCACCTCTACTGCGTATTCGAATGCAGACGGCTCACGAGTCGTAGACCGATCCAACTTATTTTTCTTCAATGATGACCGACCGCGAGTATTCAATTTAATGTCCGGTTCAATCAGAGGTGTACATTCTGGACTAGCTATTTCTCTCAATTTTTTCAGTAGTTGAATTTTTCCAGCCTCATCACTTCCCCGAAATTTCTTATCGATCAAGTCGAACTCAGAAGTTGTGGTCAACTCAGGGGCTTTGTTCATCTTAGTGGGATCTAAATTGAGCTTCCGCCAAAATTGATGTACACATCTTAATGGTATATGAGACCATTCTCTTATACATTATGCAATTTCATGTGCACATGGTAAACCATGGGTCCATCGTACAACGCACCCACATGCATCCGAATCCAAACCAATATCAACAGCTCTTAGCGACTCATTTAATACTATATCCAAAGCACTCCTTGATACAAATCCTCTCAATTCACGGAACAGTGCCGGCTTGAATTTATGTTGCACGGTGTTCAAACTCTTTTCAAAAGAAGCCTTTATTTCAGTAAATAACAACTGAAGCAGGGAATGGATAACCTACCAGGACGAATCAAAACTACAGCTCGATGTACCCAGATGTCTCTTTAATTTTGCGTGTGCACTCTCAGCCCTGTTAGTGGTGTCGTTGCCAAAATGCATATTCTGATCCGTCCAAACAGACACGAATTGTTTCCTTATGCTTATTCAACCACGAGTTCTTCATATAATCAACAGCATGTGGATACCCGTAAAAATTCCGTTCCAAAGCACTTAGAAGTTGAATATAGTCACTTTCAGTTGGAGAGAGTACCAACATGTTCCAACAAGAGATAAAAGCATCCCATCTGTCGTTGGTCTCAAAGAACTTCTTACAGTTTGCCAAGATATTCCTAGATATATGCCACCTGCATAATAAGTTTGCTGCATTCGGATATACAACTTTGATTGCATTCATGAGCGCTAACTCTCTATCTGTGACAATCACACGTGGCATAATGCATCCATCCATTACATCCTTAAGCCTCTCCATGGCCCATCTATAATTGGCCTCCCTCTCTGAATCAAGGTAAACAAAAGCAACGGAGAACGTCAGTTGGGTAGATGTAACACCAACAATCTCAAGCAATGGAAGTCGATATCTATTGGTCTTGTACGTGGAATCCATTATCAAAACTTCTGGAAATGCACGTAATAGCTGAATAGATGACGGATGTGCCCAGAATAAGTCTAAGATTGCATCTGTATCATCATTGCTAGTGTGATACTCAATGTACTTGTTCTTCTCCAAATGCATCATAAGTTGCTGCATCTGTGATCGACCGGCTATCTCTGTCACCCTAAATTTCTGACGAGCATTGTAGATACTCTTCATCGTAGTGGTGTTGTGCACACTCCTCTCCTGCAGTGTTCGAAGGATGTTCTTTGGCTTCACCAGACTCTTAGATATATCAATCAAAACATTAATCTCTTCCGTAGAAAGCCTCCCAGCGAACGAGTGCCCTTCGAGATGTTGTGCGTTTGGATGATTGTGTATCCCACAAACCACTGCTAACATCCAATCATCGTCACTCGGCAACTTTCGACCCTTCAAAGCAAATGGGCAATTACACTTCTTTGTTCCCGTTGCCTTGTTAGGATTCTTCTTTTCGTATATCTTCGATGAAGCCCTGTAACTACCACTTCTCTCACAGGATAAAACTATTCTCGGTTTCCTACCATCTCCACCAGCATCCGAAGTTTTGATTACAATCACCAAGCCATGTTTCTTTCCGACATCCCGTGTCCATTGGATTAGATCATCTCAGCTTCTGAATATCGTTTCAGTGGTGAAGACATTAGTAAAATCAGTGGCGGACGGACGTGTAAATGACCTGGGGCGACCGCCCCAGGTCAAAATCCAAATTCCTCTTTAAATGCTAGTGGGCCTTGGCCCATGCCCCACATCTGATGAAATGTTTGCCCCAGGTCTAAAAGGCAGAACGAAAAAAAATAAATATAGAATCGTCTTTGGCTGTGTCGACCTTCCACATTCTCTCTTCGGCTCTTCCAACCTACCTTCTTCCTTAGAGAAATGAATAGTCATAATTTCAAACAAGAAATATATTAAGTTGATATAGTTAAATATTTTGCTTCTATTTACATGGAATAGATTCTTTCTTTCGTTATTGTTGATGTGAAAATTTTTTAGCATCCTTTAAGTTTAGCCCCACCTAAATGAAAATCCTGGGTCCGCCTCTGAGTAAAATCGAGAGAGCACTGACTTGCACCAGTTGAATCAATCTCCTGAAAATATGATCCCAAAATTATTAGTTTATTAGTGCACGGTTCTGTAGGACCGTGCAAAATCACACTGTACGGCAAATTATAGATGTACATTATTTTTTTGCACGGTTTAATATAATCGTGCAAGTTTATTTTGCACGGTTTATTGTGACCGTGCAAAAAAATATTATACAGTTAAAATGTGCCGTGCAGTGTGATTTTGCACGGTTCTGGAATACCGAGCATATCGCGGAAAAAATGAGTGACGAGCTGGAAACGGAGTTGGAGAATATACCTCCTCTTGGTAGATTGACAGTTGCTTGTCCATGTTGAAAATGCCTGCTTTCAGTAGACAATATGCCCCGGGGAGATGAGTACTTTCAAGGGTTGAAGATTCTGATGAGACTTAAGGATACTTTTAAAAGGTTGAAGAAGATGATGAGGAAAGAGATGAACATCAACGAGCATGAATGAGTGCGAGGGAACGGTTACGAAACAATGGATGAAAGGGAGAATGAAGAAGAAAAAGAGGAGGAATAGGAGATGATAGTAGAGAAACGGCTCCCCCACTGTGAAAGAACGAAAGGAAGAGGAGAGGAGGAGGTTGATGGTAAAGGGCTCGTTCGTCATTTCACTAGAGGGCAATTTGGTAATTAAAAATAAACTTAAAAGTGGGTGTATTCATCAAAACTGGTAGTGCATATAGAATTTCCCATTTATCACTCATAGCTGCCCTCCACTTTTCTTTTCTTTTCTTTCCTTTTGTTTCTTAAAGACTTTGTTTTAATTCAAACTCTATCATTCTCAATGTACTATAATTCTTAAATTTTCATTCTATGATACCAATACTTCGATTATGTAAATACATACTAAGAATTTTTTATGCATAAATATCTAAGTTGCAAATACTTGCAATGTCATGTCTCTGCTCGCACGGGTAATTTTGCTAGTAATAGTATTATGTAGACCTCTTTTCTCCACTTCATTTCCAAACCGTACATGCCTGTAGAGTTTCTCTTTCTCTTCCGAGCAATTTTCGAAGGCCCGCTCCTGGCGGGTTATCTTGGCCGATACGTGAAAAGAACTCCAGCCAAGATCGGGCTATGGAACGGTAACCTAAATTCCTCTCACAACGTCGCATATTGTGGTTTCACTCTCACGATTTTAATTTTATTTCCGCTTCCTTTCATCTCTCAGAAGAAATATCGCTGGAGAACGTCGAGCTCATTCTCGAAGCATTGGACTACCTCCAACTGCCATTTGTTCTAAAGCAAGTTATCCCCATCCCTTTTTTCCCCTTCTTATATTCATATGACGATCATGTGATTCGGTTGTTTGATATCTTAGTTTGGTATGAGCTCATTTTATTACGATAGTAGTTGTTTGTTGTTGTTTCAAGGTCCGTCTAACCTTGTTCACTAATAATTTGGGTGAGGTGATTAGGGCTGAATGGCCTTTGGAGTTTAGAGATTCTCTGAGCATCGTTTCTGGAGTTTAGAGATTCACAATTCCCATGGTTTAATGTTTAAGCGTGTTATGTTTTGTAGTATTTGCATGTGGAACTTTGATGAATGATTATGTGAATGTTAAAATAGAACCTCTCTATATAGATTTTGTTTCTACTTGTTATGCATTTTCTTCGTCTCATTATAAAGATGTGCATGTGTCGTGCTTGGAGATATGATTGATCACATTGTCCTCATTTTGTTGCCATTCTGATAGGACGTGTTGGGAAGCTGAGCATAAAAATTCCATGGAAAAATCTTGATTGGGACCTTATCATAATCTCATTAGAGGATGTCTTCATATGCGCCTGTCAGCGGGATGATGATGAGGGATTTATTACATATTTTTCCAATCAAGTATTATAAGCTACGTGTTTTGGTTTGTTTTGAACTCTGAAAGCTGTTGTCAAATTTTGTGGAAAAATTGTTTGGTCAAAGGAAAAATCTGGGGAACCTAACCAGTTAGTCATTGTTCTTTTATAATAGTGGAGTTTGGATTCTCTTCGAAAGAGAGAAATTTCTGGAAAAAAGGCCAAACTTGCTGGAGCAGAGCTGGCAAAATTATCGAGACGTGTATGCGGCGAGTTACTTAAATTTAGATCTCAGCAATGCAATTGCCTCAGATATTTTTTCATTTTCATGGTTCAATTGATATAATATAAAAATTGCCATTTTTTTTTACATAGATGCTGACTGGTGACTGAAGCACTAGTGTTGTACATGCTTTAAGGTTTAGCAAGATACAGGGGTTAGCGCCATAGTTGGGATCTTAGTATCTGCAAAATAGTTTTGCTTTTTTATTTTTATTTTTTACGCTGACACTTGATGATTAAAACTTCTGACCTGCTTTCTTTTGTGCCAGATAATCAGGCTGGGCAATCCTTTATTTCATACATATCTGCTAAGGTGAACTGCAACTACTTACTGAGATCTTATGAGAATCAGTTCCGCTAAGTCAACCTCCATTTACACCTCCTACGTGCAGTCACACATGATAACTCATGACACTGGTGCAAGATTCAAGGCAGGTATGTTGGTGGGGCTCACCATTGCCTTCTTTGCCAGAAGATCTTGTACTGGGCTCTACTAATGAGTGACTTTGGTTTTGGAAATATTTCAGGAGTGAGTTCATGTGCCTGCAGGTAAGAGGTGCTTGCCTGTATATATATTGGCACACATACACCAGACGTGTTTACTGGAATATTTTTTTGAACGGTTTATGCTTTGGAATATTGCTTCTGTTTAGCAAATGTTTCAAGCCTAGCACTCTCTTGTGGTGTCAAAATTTGTTTTCATCTTTTTAGCTAAGGTTGACGTAGAGTTAGTGTTCTTTGTTTGCTAGTTAACTATCTTTTTGCTGCCGTGCTTGTATTTCCAGATTCTTGATGGCATCCAAGTCTCTATCTGCAATGTCCATATCATTTATATCGACAAGCAGAGTGGTTGTATAAGTTACTCTGATGCGATGATTTTTGCTTGTTTCTCATTTCTATTTACTTGTATGGACTTTGTGCATTATCTTTGCTTGTAGGAAGCATTTTTCATACCAAACCTTCCATGGTAGTTAGCTTTATTGATGATGGAAAATAAGTCACTGGGTGGTTGTTTCAGGGGTTAACACAATGGTTGTTCTTGCGCAGTTCTGCCTTATTCTATATAGCTTACTGATGATATTTTAAGATAATATTGAATAGTGTGGTATACATAGTTGATAATTTCATTTTGTTTCGGATGAAATTCCTAAGATTTTTCTTTTGGCCATTAAACCGAAACAAAAAAACATCCCTAAAAAAATTTCATCCAATTCTTTGGTCCATTTCGGTCCTAAACTGAAATAAAATAATATATATAAGTTTATTTTATTTTTATATTTTTTACATATTTGTTTTTCCAAAATGTAACTCTGAAACTTCGAATCAGCCGAAATATTTCAGTTTGGTGGCCAAGTCTGCAATGAAATTCTAAACTATGGTAGTATACCTTGCATATGTGCAATAACTATACGAGAGAGAGAGAGAGAGAGAGAGAGAGAGAGAGAGAGAGAGAGAGAGAGAGAGAGAGAGAGAGAGAGAGAGAGAGAGAGAGAGAGAGACTTCATATGTCTCACTGTTGAATAATTTATGAGACATCTCCTGTTTGATACTGCAATGTCCTTGTAACATCGTGTGTATTTGTAATGTTTCTGGATTTGGTAATTTCCATTGGATATTCCCTTATTTTATGGTTGCCATTATCTTGAATATGTTGTGCTCCTTCACAATGGAGTCTTTACCATCTAATTTTTTCTGTTACTGGTTGTTATTGTTCCCTGTGAATACTCCAGGCAGAGTTCATATTTGGCTTAAGGTTTTCGAGCCTATCGATAATGACAGACTCCTGTCCAAAGCCGAACTCTTTGGGTGTGTTTAGACTTCTCTTGTTTTGAACATCTGAAATTCGGTTGTCAACTAGTTACTTTATTTTTAATGCCTGGAGTGGTCATGAGTTAAAATCCCTTTAGATACAAAACTTCTTTTTATTTTTTCATGTTTTTTATTTTAGGGTGGCAACAACTAACATGACTACCTCAAGATTGCATTAGCGAGCAGCTTCTACTGTGCCACAGGCTCTTGTCTTGGCTACTGAACTTATTATTCATATGTGTGTTGTATATACATACTAATCTGAATTTCAGGTGACCTATTAAATTATTCTGTTGGTTAGAGCATGGCAGTATGTTTTGACACCAAACATCCTCTATGGGATTTTTGGACTAGAAAACTTGAATTATGGCAAAAAACATAAAGTCTTACTTATTAAGTTTTCTTAATTTATCAAGATTTGTGGGATTGTTGTTAATTTTTGTTCATAATTCCTATAGAATTGTACATAATGGGTAGACTCTTCTTGATTTCTTCCTGCTTAGTCATGCTGAGTTGCTGACAGAGTAATTTAATCTACTTCTCAGTAAATTCTGGATTTTATGTTTTGTCTTTTTAGTTTTCTCATGCAAATTCTGCTGCTGGTGACAATTCGGATTTCGGATAACGGTTATACTTTGTTGCCTGAATTTTCTTACTCCATATCCCATGTTTTTTTTTTTCTGTAGGATTAATGGCCTTTCTTCCTTAGTATATTTCTGTAAGTCCAACGCTTGTGGTACTTAAGAACAAGCGTATTTCTTTAAGTCCACGCTTGTGGTACTCAAGACAAGTGTTCTAATTTTTATTTTGAAATGGTACTTGATAATTTATATCAACATAGCTAAAATAGCAACAAACCCGACAAGCGGACTTACCCAAATGCGTCACCCCAAATACAAAGCCCACCATCACCCTGAAACAACTCCGGAAAATAAATCACTTAACTAGGCATTGTAAAGACTAAAAGAACCTGTGATCCATAACAGTGTAAGATGTTAGGTTCTTAGGAGCCTAGGAACTAGAATAGTGGGTTGGTTTTGCTAGTACTCTAGGAGAGTAGGGAGGACAAGTTGGGGTTTTTAACTCACCTGGGCTTGTCTTAATTTGCATAGGTAAGAGCCTCTGAAGTCCGAAATCCTTGTGGGCTTTAGTGATTGATTGTATTTTGTGGTATCGTTCTATTTGGAAAGTAGTTGCTTATGCCTTTGAAAATGCATTACATCTCATATCAGCCTTTGTGTTTGCTAATTTTTCTTCCGGACCTGCTTCAAAATTCTGTGCATACGTAAGAGAATTATGTGTATTCACTCTGACTTGAATGAAATGGAAGAATGAAGTACTTTTTTTTTTTTTTTGGAAATGGTAATCAATATCTATTAGAGAACCAAGAAAGAATACAAGTTTAGAGATGTTAGGGCTCACCTGGGGTCTTAATGTTTATATTTGCGGTAAGCCTCCAAAGTCCTTGTGGGCTTTAGGGATTGATTGGATTTTGTGATATCGTTCTACTTGGAAAGTAATTACTTATGCCTTTGAGGATGCGTTACTTACACCTTATATCAGCCTATTTGTCTGCTCATTTTTCTTCCGTCCTGCTGTGCATACGCAAGAGGATTATGTGTATTCACTTTGACTTGAATGAAATAGAAGAATGAAGTACTTTTTTTTTTTGGGAAATGGTAATCAATATCTTATTAGAGAACCAAGAAAGAATACAAGTTTAGCGACGGTAAGAGCATATGGCCCGGTTTTTTAATGGATTTTGTTACCGAATCTAGGCCTCCCTACCCTTACAAGTTCTATTAAGAAAATTGGATGAATCAAGAAAAGGGGTGATCACGATGTGCCTGAAATAAGTACCAAAATAGATCCCCAAAATTTTATAATAAAGGGGTTAACATTAAAATGGATTTAAATCATGTTATCATGGTCCATTTGTATCAAATAATGGACAAATTCATTGCCAACTGACTCATGAAACCTGAAAATAGTTGACTGTGTCAGAGTTGCTAGCCAGTAATCCCAAAACCAATTGGGTGATAGGAAACCTGCACAAACAACTACTTAACACCCCCCCTCGGGCGGGACACCGCCCGGAAAGCACACGCCCGCACAATACTATAACGCGGCATGGGGCCTTTTGCCCTGCGCATTTGCGCCCGGATCGAAGCACACGCCTGCACAAGACTATAGCGCGGCATGGGGCCTTTTTGCCTTCGCATTTTGCGCCCGCACAAACAACACAACACGGCATGGGGCATTTTTGCCCTGCGTGGTTTCGAACTCGAGACCTCAAGCTCTGATACCATGTCAAAGTTGCTAGCCAGTAATCCCAAAACCAATTGGGTGATAGGAAACTGCACAAACAACCACTTAACAGACTGCAGTTCCTTGGGTTTGACCCAGCTAAACCAGGCTCAAACTGATCGTTCAGGCCCAGTAACCATACCATCCAAGTGGTGGTCCCACAGATGCCTACAGTGGTCCACAAAACCCTAAATTAAATGTTGACCAAATGTAAAAGCCTCCAATGATTCTTTCCCTTTAGGTCCTTCTGATTTGTTTTCCTTCAGTATGTGATTAGATTGGAAATCTTCTAGTGGAAGATAATTATGATTGAGATAGCTTTCCAAGAGTGCAAGTAGCCCCAAAGCTTCTAAAATTTTGGACGTTCAAGACCTCCCAAAAATCCAGCCTCCCTCTTTGTTACGTTCTTGATTTGTTTGCGTTCCCTACTTTTAACTTAAGCCTCTATTAGGATGATAAAGATTCTTTATTGTGAAGGATTAGATTAGCAAGTGAAGGGATCCAAGAGATCTACTGCATATCGAATTGCAGGCTACATGGAACACAATCATGTTTCTGGATGCTATCAATTAATGACAACATTAATCTCCAAGCTCCTTTGCGATCTCCCACCTACTTAATTGCCTCTTTAACTCCATACATCGGTGTAAGTAACATCCACTACCAATGCTAATCTTCCAAAGACATTTCCAGGAAGGTGCCACCTCCACATTGTATTTGCCCAGGATTTAGTCATCACTCAAAAGGTCAAATCTTTGATCTACAACGCGTTATCGGTTGTTTTAAATGACGTTTGGTGTCTCTTTTATTTTAGTTTATTTATTTTTAAAATTTGTTTCATATAAATGAGTTTTGGTCCTCTCCAGTGCTTCCTCTGTATCATAATTTATGATGGGCACAAATTATTTCCATTTTTCTTGTTTATTCTGCTTTCTTTAATATTTCTTCTTCCACATATTAGGTTACCATACCTATTTATTATTTTGTGTTGTTTTGTAATCAATACTGGAGATCTTGTTTTCAACCTCTCTTTTGGAGTAGTACAGTGAAAGGACAAAGTTTACTTCCATTTGATTTATCAGTTCTCATTGCATGCCTTTTATATCTGCGTTTACACAGCTCTCCTCTTTGTTTTTTTTTTTTAGTCCCTCAAGACACACACTCTCTCTCCATTTAGAATTTATTTTTGAAAATGCTTAATTTTGCAGATCATCTAGTGGTGGAAGTTTAGAGGAAGCCAAGTTTAACAAGACTGGAGATTTGAGTTTAGGAATTTACTGTAACTCATTGGAAGAGGCTTCTAATTCTTTTGGTGTGGAGGATGAGTCTTCCCATTTTATGATTCGAGATTTGGCTCCAATAGTGTTGATTATATACTGGATCCAGTTGATGTGGTTCTTTCTTTGGTGGTATGTAAACAGTTCTACTGAATCTTTTATCTACTCCTTCCTTGCATGCAGGGCCCATATCATCATTCTAAAGCAGTCAATGTTGTCATTAACTTGCCTTTACTTCCCATTAAAAAAAATTAACTGTCTTTATTTCTTAAACAATATGCTTGGCCTTGCCTATATTGGTTCATTTTAGGATGCAACTGATTGGGTTCGTTATGGGATCACAGGGATAAGAGGGGGTTTAGATGGGGCCAATATCATGGGGGGATAAGAGGGTGAAAGATATGCACTGATCAAAGGTGAGCTCAAGCAGGCCCCTGCAGTCCGCTTGCAGGAGAAAATTCCTCTCCATAGTGACAATAACACCTTGTGATATTTTCATAGTAGAACACACACACACACAAATAACCTTTGTATTAGAAATAGTAACTGTAGAAAAATGACAGTTTTCTTTAGCTGGCAAGTTGTATTAATTTCCTGAATTGTGTCCATCTACTACTAGTTATGGTTATCTAGAGCGAAGCTTGTTTTCCGTGTAGGTAAACAAATCTGGAAAGCTTGAGCTGGGTGCTCCACAGTATAAATTGTTACTGCAGAACTGACCACTTTGGTAACTTCTGTTGGGAAACAAAGGCATTTTTTCATGTTAGATTGCCTTTCTCGAGTTTTCTTTTCCATTCTCAAAATTTTATTGAGCAACTAATCAACCTTCTATGATGCAAGGTCGTTTTATTGAATGAGATTCAGCTGCTACGTATCCTGATTCTTTTGGATTACTTATCCACGTGTGCACTCAGGGAAAAGTAAGATTATTTTGAGTATTTTTTTTCTGCCTATTTCCTTTGCATTTTTTCATAACTATTTTATTTGGCTGCATTGTATGAGGTGCTTAAACTTGTAGATTTTTGATCTGTTGTAATGGCCTTGATGTTACAGATATGGACGATTTCGACCCTGGCACAATCCTTTATCAAGGAAACTTGATGGTTGGCAAAGAATGTGGTGGCACTATGCATAATAATCTGTCTGTCTGATGTTCGTAGGAAATTAAGAAAGACTCCTTGGAGCAACTTCGGGCGATGATTGTAAGATAATTCATGGACTGTACCAATAGGTTCATTGACATGCACATGCATCTTTTTTAGTTTTTATAGACATGCCTTTTTTTGTTTTTGTCACTGGGATTGAATCCTATTTCATTATGGGTTTCCTTATGAGTTGGATAACTGCGTGTCTGTAACATACAGCGTCTTGTATAATGATTCTGAAATTTATGTGTTTGCATTACACAAGTTCCTTCTGGAGCTTTGACGTTTTGAAGGCTGAAGCTTTTTCTCTTCTTCTTTATTTTCCTTTTTTTTTGCAATCTTCATACTTTTTTTTTTTTTTTTTGTGGAATTGTAATATTTTCTTATGGATGTGCTATATTAGATTTGAATATGATTCTAAATGTTGAACACATTGTACTGTAAGTGACATAAAGGCTGCTTTTCCAACCATTCTGATAAACTAGTGATACTATTACTAATCTAGCATTTTCTTCTTAGCAGAAGGAAAACTTCTGAATTTATTCACTGCAGTCTTCATCTCTTCTTATGCTTAATAAATGGAAAATTCCATATGAAGGTGATGGCATTTTTTGGTTTTGAGTCTGGCCCCATACATACGGTCTCCGTGAGGGTTATTTTAGTAAATGAATTTTTGAAAAGCACTTGTTAAACAAGCTCAAGATAGATGGGGATGGAGAAACATAATTCGTGTAGCCAATCCCAACATAGTTGGGTCAATGCTTTTATGATGCTGATGACGACGACGACTTGTCAAACATGTGTTTTTCTCGAGGACTCCACTTTTCTGGTCTATTTCTTGGAAATTTGCTCTCTAAACATTGTTTGTTGGCAAATTGTCTGTTTGGTGTAATTGCTTTTGCTTTTGAATTTCTAATGCATTTTGTTTTGCTGAGTATGAGTTGCTGTTTGAGAACCCGTCGCAGAGTCATTGAGGGAATAGAGTTTTGTGAATTGTAAGTCTTAGGAAGATGCTCATCTCTACAAATTTATTGGTAATTTGAAAGAAATGGGAGGATTTTATCGGAAAAATCCCCTTAGACTTGGTGAAGACAAAAAAGGTCCTCAAATTTCCATATCGACCAAAAGGCCCTGAACTGGATATCCTCGCTTGTCGTTTCTTCTTATTTTTATTGTTTTGCTGAGAAGGGATATCGCTCACCTGTATGAGCAGGGATATCCCCGCTAATTTCTTCTACTTCACCTATATACATGAGCGGGATATCCCCGTTCAGGACCTTTTTGGTCTTTACAAAGACTAAAGGGTCTCTCCGGTAAAATCCTTAAAGAAATGAGCACTTGAATCTTTGAACATTAAGGTAAACTTAATAAATTAAAAAAAAAAACGAATCCGTTAAAAAAATTGAAGGTATGTTACAATCCTTAAATTTTATTAATTATTTTTATGAAACATGACTCAAATCTGCAACGTCATGGTTGTGGGCACTGAGCAGTGAGCACCTTCCAACTATGCTACTGGCTCGTCATATTGTTCTATTTTCTTGGGTTCCTAGTATTATTGAATTTAGTGCTAAAACTTATCAGTTTAGGAAGAGGCTCGAGAAACTCCATCTAGAACCGTCAAAATAAAATTTTTGATTGTTCCGTGGGCTATTGGAACTATCTTGTCCGCAGTGGAAAGATGCATACTTCTGAAAGTCTATGGCTCTAAACAAGGGCACTAAAATGGAAGCGGAGATGGGAATGTTATTACTTGTTTCTATAATTATTATGTTTGCATATGTTACTTCTTATATTTCCTTTAAAAAAAATGTAGAAAATGTAGTGTCTTTAAAATAATATCCAAGTGTTCTTGTAGATTACTTTGGCCTTCTATGTCAATCTTGATGTTTGGATATTTTTACAGGTTATGCATGATGCCACTGTTTATGCTGCACCTTTTGTTCTTATTTTTTGAATTTTAATTTCTTCTTGCAAGTGCAGAAGTTACCGGCGGAAATATGTGAGCTTGTACAAGAGAAAACTTGAGCTCCTCCACCAAGAACAGGTGAACTCTATGTTTTTATTGTCTGGGATTTTCCCCCCTCGTATGGTCCCTGCCTTTTGCCTAATTTATCCGAAACCATTGTGGTATGGGAATTATAATTTTGTTAAAAAATTAGCCTTTGTAGTCAAAATCAATTTAACTATGGTTATAAATCTTTACGAACGTACTAAACTAGAGAAAAATGACAAAAATGCTCCTCTATGTTCTGTCTCCAAACATGCCAAATGCTGGACAAACAAACATGAGTTCAAATAAATCCATTTCATTTATTTTCCTTTAAAGTGAGGTAACCATTGCAATGGATAGAGAATTTGACATGATTTTAACATTTTCTTTTTCTTCTCTTTCCTCCCTTGCATTGGTTAATGGGAAGAGAAAGGAAATAAAAAAGAACAAAATGGAAAGGGAGAGATAGAACAAAACCTTGTGCCCAGATTGCTGGAATAATACTGCAGGAAAATGCCACCTGAAAGAGGAGAGCAGGATAGGGAGGGATGGGAGAGCAAGGATGGATTTAAGAGATGCAGTGTGGAGGGATTAGTGTTTGGTTGTTCCTTTTGGGTCTACAAACTGTATTTGCATATAGCATACATGTATAGATAGTAGATACATGGTTGTTATAACACAACAGTCTGAAATGCCTTCAAGCAATGCATGAGACTTAAGCCCGAAATTGACCTGACCAACTTTGGATGTGCTTCAAGCAAACCCATGCCTAGTGCCTGACCTATATGGCTAAACCTGAAAATGAGGGTTTTGTTTTGTATGTTATTGTGGGTCATGCCATGCGGTTTCGCATTTGAAACGCCCCGAGTTGCATCCATGATGGCCTAGATAATTGGTGCGGCAATTTTATGTGACTTTCATTTTTTTTTGACTAAATTGTTAATTTCGTACTAATTTATAACTATACTTAATTAATTTTGAACCAAGAGAACGGATTTTAAGAATTATAGAAGCTTAGGGACTAAAAATAATGCCAAGACTGTCTGACTTCTGGATTGGGGGTTACACTTCTGGATGATTAGGCCAAAGGATAGGGAGTATCATTTTTTTTTTGAAAATTTTTTGCTGTAATTAAACTTGATCTTTTGTTATTGACACTAAATTATTATTTGTAACCTGGATTCTATTGAATCTAACTCATTAACCTTGGAGCACATTCTTTTCTTTTCTTTTTGGATGGTATTTCGAGCACATTCTTGGGCATCTCATTTCCAAGTTAGATGTTTCGCTGTTTTTTAGCGGTTGCACCTTATTTTTGCATTATCTGCTTGCTTGTCCTTCATACAGCATAAAAGTCCATATTTGGGAAATTATTTATTTGCATCTGGTTTTATGTGACACCTTGTTTTTGTTGGGTGTTTTTCCTTTGATTGTTGTGTATCACAAGGCTTCAAAGCTCGGACTTGCGGCGATTTGGTCACTCGAGTTGAACCAGCCTTGTCGGATGAGTTGCAGGCTCAAACCCAAAAAGTCAAAAATATTGAAAATTATTTAAATATGAATTTAGTATTTTAAGAAACATGTGTTCTACTTGTTCAAAATGAATTTACATAGTAGTAGGTGTTGCATGATACTTTCACCCAGTCCAATGAATAGTACCTTATCTATGTGTTGCCCAACCACTTACTCTAAAAGCTTAAGTTGATAGAGAAAGGTGTAACAATGTTTATCAAAGGGCACTAAACTGACGCAGTCTGGTAAGCAGTAATCCCAATTGATGTTGAACCCACAATACCCCGATCTTCAATGAATAGGAATCAAACATCAATCAAGGTGAACAAGAATCAAACATCAATCACCACTGGTCGCGAAATCCACCAAAGAGATCTTCATTCCAATGGGACTTGCTCAACAAAGGGAGAAGAAATAAAGAATTGCAAACGGGCAATTTTATTTGAATAATAAAAAAAGGCCACTTTGTATCATCCTTGCATTGATATATAAAGCTTAAACATTGAACTCTAATGAAATCCTAGCCAACCGTCAAGATCTTTAAGAATAATGAAGATCCTAAAGAATAGGAAAAAGCAAAATAAAGAAAGAAAGATATTAAGCTCTTGGATGTCCTTCTTTGGGTGGGCATGGGCCGCACTTGATGGCTTGAGATAATCTAACCATTCTTGCTAATGGAAATAACCTAGTAGGAAACTTCTGAATGCACAGTCGTATGGATCTTCTTGCACAATTGTAGGGTCTCAAGATCATCTTTGATATGCTAGCAATTTATCCTCCTTATTCATAGCAACTTATTACCATCTCAAGCTACTAAAATATAGGTAAATACTGATAAACAAGGAAAACCGAATCAGGTACAAAGTTTGGGCATATTCATTGCACGAGCTGTGCTTTAGAGACTATAGCCCCCCCCCCCCCCGGTGGTTATGTGGGATCAACCGGTTGTTGAAATCTGGCCGTTAAATCTAGGTGACTTGGGCTGCTTCCTGCCTTTGTTGGATTGGACATGGCCTGGGTCCATATTCAATGTGTCCAAACCTCCCGACTTTACTGTCCACAATTTTAGGCCTGCTTGATGTACATGTGCTTAGAATAACTTGATCATTGATTCAAATGGGTTAAGATTGACTCTATTTGATCCCCCAATTAATTCAGAAGGACGACAATTAATTTTGATATTTATATTGAACCCATCTTGACCATCCAATTTCCCATGCAAAGTTAGATTTGAATCATTTTCTTGATTGGGCCTTGATTGAGATGGATTCAAAAATCCTTGTGATCGATCAAATTGATCCAAATAAGCAAGGGCCCAATCAATCTCATTATCTATTGAATGTAGGCCATATGCTCCTGCATAAAAAATCCTCCCACATGTGCGGCCTTCGCATGGGAACATACTCACAACAAACCCCCCCCCCCCCCCGGGAGAATGCATGGCACCACGGCACAACACTACTCCCGGGATTCAAACACTTGACTTCCCGCTTTATTACCATGTTGAAAACCACTTACTCTAAAAGCTTACGTTGATCGAGAATGGCACAACAATGTATATCAAAGGGCACAACACTATGAATATGGCAAAAGGACCCTGAAAACCTCCAACATCTTCTCACTAAAAGTAAAATAGGTTAAAAAAGTGGGTAGTTTTGGGCCCATTTCCCTCGTTGGACCGGGGTGATGCAGACTGTTACTCAAACAGCAAGGGGCCGAGTCTGAGCCCGTCCTGACTGGGGGTTAATTTTTTAAAAGCATGGTATGTGATGTTTTGTACAATACACATACATACATGCTTTTCATGGTTTCATGTAATTATGTTTAGGACACAAACATTTCTGTTTTCTTTCTCTTGTATTTTATATATTCGTGAAAAGATTTCTATAGGCACTAGGCAAGATCAAGGCTGCCAGTGAGATGCAAAATACAGTAATAAAGTAATTCTTGTTTATTCAGTGGACGTATATACTTATCATATCCCATGATTTGATACTTCAATTATGGGGGAAAACAATGGTATTTTCTGTACTCACTTTTATCTTTTTTAATTGTACATCGTTAGCCTGTGGATGAAGATATTCTTCAGGAGCTAGAGCAGATGGAGAGGGAATCTGAAATAGAAGATATCTTGAGCTATATATCTATTGCAGAACACCAGTTGCAGGTAATTCAGAGAACCATATTCTTGGTATTTTAACTATGTTGATGTGTTGGTTTGATTTTGTGAACTCTGATCAGATTGTTTGCTCCATTTAAGATATTAGTAGCAGAAGAAATGAATTGAAAAGTTCAGCTATTCTAGTTCTTGGGAAAAGGAAGTACCAGATAGCGTTATGCATAAATGAAAATGAAAAAAGAGCTACTGTGAGTGCTAGGCATAGGAAGTACTTGACAGCTATATGCATAAATTGATATGGATGATGATGCTTTGATGGACTACATGGATGGATTGGTGTTAGATACATGACCTATTGGAACCAAACCTAGAATTTTGAGGGGCCAACTCATGCAGAGGGAGGGAGGGGCGCATTTGACATCCCTGAATCTTGTATACATTTCGTATGTGGCAGTAAAAAATACCATTATAATGTATGTATGATGAGCCAAGCTAAGCAAGCCAAACTCTTCTTCTTCTTTTTAATTTTTTTTTTTTTGAAATCTGGAAAATGGGCTTGCCTCAAGCTTGAGCTTATAAATGAGCTCGAGCCGAGCCGAGCTGATCTGAAAAGTTCACAAGCGCTAGCTCTGCTTGATAGACCCTATTTCAAGCAGTCTTTTTTCCTTTACTTTATTGTGGACTGTACTCTTAGTACTACTATCCTGGACACGATATTATCTTATCACTTTGTTTTGGACTGTATTCTTGGTACTTCTGTGGTCTTTGAGTTTCAAAGGAAAAAAAAATGCATTTGGGTTTCATATTTCTGTGTTTGTCATCCATCTGCAGGAGTTTCTATCGAATTCCTTGTCTTCCAATACAGCAATGAATGATTCTGATACAAATAAAAGCAGCAAAATGATGAGCTGTCAGCCGGTGAACCATGAGGATGGTTAAACTGGCTGTCCCTTGGCATGCTTGGTGCTGGAGGAACGGCTGATTTCTAGCCAATTTGCCGGTGTTGTTTCTGACGAAATTATCAAGGTATTCTAGTTTTTGTTAATGACTTAGGTACAAACACTGGCATGGTATTATATAATATTGTATGGTTTGATACAGGATATATGTGAGGCGACAAAGTTTCATCATTGCCTTCATTGATGGGAGTATCAGTGTAAAAGAAAAAGTCTATTTATCTTCAATCAAGTTCAACATTCATCAAATTGTCGCAACTCTTGGGAGCAAGTACAGATACCTGTCTTCATACCCTTTTTGGTTAGTTGTCTTGTTTCTTATGATAGTTGTTCATCAAGTTTGCATTCATCCATACAATGGTTTGTCGGTAAAGGCAATTTAATCAAACACAAATACACAATTAAACTTATGGAGAGTTCTGATGGTGATATCTGAAGTCTAAAGTATTGAGAGCAAGTTTCTTTAATGACCCTTGTTCTTTGGAGTCCCGTTGTTTGTTTTTTAATCCTTGAGCATTGGAGCTTTGAGACCAAAATCATCATCATTATGAAAGCCTTGTCCCAACTATGTTGGGGTCGGCTACATGAATTCTGTTTCTCCATTTCAATCTATCCTTAGCTAATTCCTTATATAAGTTGCACTTCTTCAGATCTAGTTTTTACTACCTCCATCCACATCCTCTTCGCCTACCCCTTCCCCTTAGTGGGCCATCAACTGTCAAACTTTCCTTACTGGCGCCATTGCCGGCGTGCGCTAGACATGCCCAAACCATCTCAAAACGAGTTTTTCGAGTTTTATCCCCTATTTATGATACCACTAAATGCTCTCGAAATTGCTCATTTCTAATTTTATCCTTCCTAGTTTTATCACACATCCTTCTTGTCTTAACTTTGGGACCAAAATCTAATTGAGATATTGAGAAATAAAATGAAAGAACCTGCATGAGGCCAAAATATCCTAGATGAAATACTTAGATTGTCAAAAGCTAGACGCCTTTCTAGGATGAACATTGATATCTTACGTTAATACAAGCAAAAGAATCTAAATGTTATTAAATTGAATGAAAGCATGCATATTTAAAGAGGATGTCTTGGATATTTAACTATTTATTGCTAGTTTGTGCCCTATCCTTTATCCTTTCTCTGTTGCATCCTAGTTACTAAATAGACCTCCGGACACTCTTATTATATAAGTTGAAGTAGAGCACTTATAAAGATGCCCTATTGACAAGAATGTGAATAGAGAACTCCTTATTACTAAGGCAACACGATTTGTGTTTTAAGTGCGAATGATCCCATGTTGGTAATCATTCACCTAAAGGAATCAAGCTGGGCCCATGCTTGGACATAATCTTTTTCTGCGAACTCTTGGTTCATGAGACCCATCAAATTCTCATGATAGATCTACAACTAGGAGTTGGATCCATTCTGGCTATAAGTTGGGGTTGCCTCTGGGTTAGTGTCCTATAGGCATGTTAAAAAGTGATTAATAATTATAGTTTAGTTATAGAATGTTATGAGTGGCCATCATTTTAGTCTTAATCCTAGAATGTGAGTAAATGGTTCTTCCTCTTTGAGAACACGAGATACCCCAGTGGTAAGGGTGCCTCACCCAGCCACCTAGACCTAGGGATCAATTCTTAGGTGAGTAGGTTATCCCACGAGTAGTGTACCCACTGACTCAATCTGGCAAAAAAAAAGAAACAAGAAAAAAAGAAAACGAACAGAAAAAAGGGTTCACCTTTTTCTCTAAACCAGGTTGGGCTAGGAGTAAACTTGGTAAAAGTAGACATTTCACTAATTAGGTCTATTTCATCATAAACCAGGATAGACCTAGTTTTCATGTCCTAGCGGTGTGTGATGATCAAGTTGACCCTAGTGAGTTTTCTGTCAATTAACATTAAAAAATAAAAAAAAAGGAGTTCTCAGTCAACTTGATCTTTCATGGAGGAGTTAGATGCTGGTCTGTTTAAAGCAATATTTCAAATGCTATATCTTTAGTAATCTTATGGACTCTTAACAAGAAGAAGGGGATAATCCTTGATTGGCTATCCCTTGTACCTATCTCTAAATGTCAAGGGTTGGCTTCTGTTAAGGAACAAGAAAATTAGATGAAGTGTATCTTTGTGCCCTACGCCAATGAAATCCCATAACTAGAATAAAAAACTCCTATTTCCACAGAATAATAAGAAATTACCCACACATGTAAAGGCCCTCATATTCCTTTCCCTGGAAGATGGGTTTTGTTCTGCGATTTTTAGTTGAAATAAAGCCTCATGGACTTCTTTCCTTTCAGACTCCAATGACATTGTGGAAACAATATTTTTTGGTATCTTAATGGTCATTCTTGTGTTTGGTAATTGGCACCCATTATAGAATCCAAGTAAAAGATTTGATTGAAATAAGGTAAAATCCAAAAAATCAAAATTGCAGTTGTTTATTCCATGGGTGTGGATAAAAGAGATCAACTTGGTTGGCTTTTTCCATTTTTCTTTTTAGTTCTGATTGACTTTTTTCTTTTTTTCTTTTTTATTGTAATTTTTATCATCATCTGTTGACATGTGTTCAAAATTTATTAACTTATGTAGTTTTGGAATATGTGCAAGCATATCTTCTTGCTTAGCATTTTGTCATGTGTTGATTCAACACTTGTTGGATAGTTTCTACAAGCTTTCTTTTAAATATTGAAGGAAATCTTATTTCAAGCAAGAGAAACTACAAATCTACAATAGATATAAAGAAGTACCAAGATGAGGGCATGGTGCACCTTCTTCCACAAGGTCCATGTCGGCAAATGAAAAAAAATTCTTTTTCCAAATGATTTTTTTGTCCTAGCATTTACTATTTTTTTTCCCTACTCATGTTTTTTTTGTTGGTTTAATGAAATGTGAACTATGACAATCTCTTTCATTTGTCATTTTGATTATTGCTGTAAAGGGTTTTCCGCCTAATGTTTCATGAGACTGAGTTGTGTAATTGCTAATCAATGCCCTTATTTATTTTCATAATATTTTAGGAATTACAGCAGGGAAACTGTTCGTTTAATATTTGCTGATGCAACCATCGAATGTAAAATTTTAGAAGATTCCGTGACCATTCTTTCTATGATAAATTCGGTAAAAATGGTTGACTGTGTACCGAGAATGCCATGTTGATTACCAAAGAGGTCTACGTCTTTTCCTTATTTTCGTTAAACTCCTTAAGACCTTTTACATGTCAACTTTGTTCCTTAATTTTCTTTGACATATCATGCAGACTATTTTTGAGCAAAGTGTGGTGAAGCATGGGCAACCTTTTGTCAATTCTGAGCTTAGAATGTCATCATTAGACCATGGCCTTGAATTATCAATAAAGGTATTGGGATTTCTGTTTTATGGGCGGCTATTGCAGTATTGTGCATTTGAGCATCTCCTAGTTGCGCGTGATAAAAACTTCCTCTTGGTTGCAATTCTGATAATTGAACATTTCAGTTAAATTTCTGTGTTATTTTTGTGGTCAGGTTGTGCTTCAGCCATTTGAAGTGACATATGATTCAAGTTTTTTGTTTGGTATCATGGAATTTTATCATGTGTTGAGTTCTGTTCAATTTCAGCATGAAAGGGTAATTGTTATAATCTTTTGTGTATTTCTGTGGCCTTAGTTCATCATTTCCATACTAGTTTTTGTACAGAAAGTTGCTTCCTTTTATTAGTTGAATTGCTAATGTGAATAAAAGCTGAATAAGTAAACATTGTTTTATCTGAATAAAAGCTGTTCAGTTATTTCATCGTTATTTTTTCTGTAGTATGTCGGAAAATAGTTTATTTATTGAAATTAACAAGCCATGCATAAGCCAGCTGAGTTGAAGAATGGTTAAAAATTAGTTATTTCATTCATTAGTTCTTTGATGCAGTGACTGCACGAAAAACTAAATAACGTTGTTGATCCTTACACACTTTATATCTGTTTTCTCAAGAAAGTTATATGCACATTTTCCATGATGTTGTTCTGATCAGTTATTTAAAAAAATTATTCCAAAAGATTGCACTATAATTTCCTCCCGGTAAAGTTGCATTTATATCTTTTGAGATGTTATTATGTTTGTTCATCATCATCATCATTGTTATATTCCAGTGTTAGATGAAGTCTTGAAGGAAAACACTAATTTATGCGTAAGAAAATAAAGAAAAACTGGAGAAAAATAAAACAAGGGTCTTAGAGAAGAAACTAGGAGAAAGTAATGTCACTGGTATTCGAAATGGATTGGACAACAGGGCTATATTTTATATTGATGAAATGTTGAGTATATATGATATAGCCGTCTGTCTTTTTTCTATAAAATTTCAAAACAGTCCCTGAAACATACAAGATATAGAAAACTCCTACACGTCTGTGAATGCTCTTCATGCTGGTGCGCAGATCTTTACTATGCCCATCTTGGAAAATGTTTCCAATTTGCTTCTTAGTTATGGCCTTTTGAGGAAATCTGCTATTTGATTTTATGTACGAGCATCGTCCAGTTGTATTTCCTTGTTTTTTTTTTTTTTTGGTTTATCTTTCATGAATGAAGTGACAATCTACTTCAATCTGTTTTTTGTATTAATGATATGCTGGGTTGGAAGCAATTGAAGCACAATGGTATAATCACAATGCAATATCATAGCACTATTGTCTGCAAACCCCAATCCCTTCAACAAAATTCTGTTATTCCTGTGAGCCATGAGCCAATACTGAGTCTTAAATTTGGATTGTGCCACTGGCTATTTCTAGTTTTTTGAAGAAATAAGGCTACCACCACCTAGTGAACAATAACTGGGAATAGATCACCGTCTATGCTCAGATGCATCCATGGACTTCACAAAGATACACCCAGCGACTGAATGTACCAAAAAGTTTATTAATTGTGTTCGTGTGCCGCTGGTCCACCCATCGCACATAATGGTGACTCCATTCTGTTGCCACATGGGCGTAAAGGTCTCCACCCATGCCTTTATTTCTTTATATTCCTCTTTGAGATATTTAGTGCCCACATCATAAACAGAGGGCGACTGTATTCCCCGCTCAGCTTCGGCGGCAACATCAAGAATTGTTTGGAAATAAGGGGAATCTATTGCTGTAGGTGGTATGTTCTTATGAATTAGCCATTTTGCTATAGCTTTGGCTAACCTATCTCTTGCAGCCTTCATTGCCCCTTTCATAACACTTGATATATTTGGTTGTTTAGCTCCCTCTTTTCTATGTGCTAGAGGATCAACAGAGGGAGGAGCTGTTCTTCTAGTAGAAATAATTTCTACATCAACATCCCATCCCCTCGTGCTAAATGCCCTACGCATTGCCCCTGCTTGGCACAGCAGATGAGCCCCCTGCAACATA
The DNA here is from genome assembly GCA_012931725.1 of Litsea cubeba. Lineage (NCBI taxonomy): Eukaryota > Viridiplantae > Streptophyta > Magnoliopsida > Laurales > Lauraceae > Litsea > Litsea cubeba. The sequence goes on along the minus strand of CM022951.1, from coordinate 69,941,294 downwards.
ATATTTGCTGCTTCCAGCAAATGCACGACGTTTGTATTCTTCTTGGTGACTCATGATGGACTCTCGGCGTGCAGCCTCCATCTGTGCATCTTCATCATCAAAACCTTTATCCCCAAATACATCATAACGGGCAGCATCAACATCTTGCTGCCTCTTTTCTTTTATCTCTACTTTTCTAGCTTTGCTTTGGCCAACCAAAGCTTTCATTTGTTCCCTGACTTCCCTTGGTGCTTCGGTACAGCCAGCAACATTGTCAGAAATGTGGCCCAAATGGTGCTTGAATCTTATAATGCCCCCATTGGTCACTTTCCCACAAAACTTGCATTTGATTTTCAACCTGTTGTTCTCAACTGCCTCATCAAAGCTCCATGCGGGATCAATATCACGAGGCATTTTCAAAAATCAATTGGCAAACACAAATGCACAATAAGACTGAATACCTATAAATATGAACAAGTAGTATGTTAAAAATTAAAAAAACAACAAAACATGTTAGAGGAAACATATATCTAACACTTAAGAATCATTCTCTTGACATTTAATTGGCATTCCATTACTAAAAATAATTTTGTTTTACAAAAATAAAAAAATCTGAAAAAATGAACAAGTAGTATGTTAAAAATTAAAAAAAAAAAAACATGTTAGAGGAAACATATATCTAACACTTAAGAATCATTCTCTTGACATTTAATTGGCATTCAATTACTAAAAGTATTTTTTTTTGTACAAAAATAAAAAAATCGGAAAATAAAAAAAGGAAAAAATTGAAAAATAGGCATTATATGTTGGAATGATCTATGGGAAACATAGATCTATAATTTAGAAGCCCTTTTCAAGACATTTGATTGGCATTCAATTACTAAAAATAATTTTTTTTTACAAAAAAAAAAATCCGAAAATAAAAAAGGAAAAAAATTGAAAAAAAGCATTATATGTTGGAATGATCTATGGGAAACATAGATCTATAATCTAGGAGCCCTTTTCAAGACATTTGATTGGCATTCAATTACTAAAAATATTTTTTTCTATAAAAAAAAAAATCTGAAAATAAAAAAAGGAAAAAAATTAAAAAACAAGCATTATATGTTGGAATGATCTATGGGAAACATAGATCTACCAATATGAAGTTATTTTCAAGTTGTTTCATGAGTTTTCCATAAGTGATAATGTTTTTTTTTTAAATAACTTAAATCCGAAAATAAAATAACAATATTTAAAAAAAAAAAACAAAAGATATGCATGCAAGATCAAAAGGATGCATGGATCTACAATAAAACAAGCCAATGATGCCATTATATGTGATTTATAGTAGTTAGAGAGTGATAATCTCAAAAGTTGAAAAAAAGTCACATACCTAGATGAAGATTCTTGTTTAGAATCTTTAATATCCTTTGAATAGTTGAATGTTGGTGATTTGGTGGCAAGAAATCTTGAAAAAATCCACTTAGGGAGACACTTGGGGACCTCCTAGGAGGAAGAAAATAGGAAAAACAGCAGCAAGAGAGGACGAAGAGGGTTTTCTAACCCATTATCGTCAAAAAAGGGGTTTTTATACCCCCCCCCCCCCGCCCGCCACGGTAGCGGCCGCTACGGGCCGCCACGGATGCGACGGCCGATATTTCGGCCGTAGCGTGGCGGTATCGCCCGCGTGGCGGCCGCTTTTTTCATCCATGGCACTGAGATCATGTAGTACCACTAGGAGATTCCAACACATGGATCGATTCCATGGTGCATCTCAGCAGGCTTTGCACCTATTTTTTTATTTCTTCATCCCGATGTAGCGTTTACTTTTGGTAAGAAATCACACTTGCCCTTCCACATTAAGACTCCAACTCATGATTAGTAAGTTCTGGGATTCCCAGTCACTGTATGTAGGATTTTCTACAGTTTGCTTGTCGATATATGCGAGCCTTTTGGATCGTCCTATTCCCCT